>CM057340.1:510474838-511682315 GCA_030015575.1 Agapanthus africanus
AGTTTGTATCATGTTTGATGATACATGCAAACTTGGGTGTGTATGATTAAACCATGGTTATGTTAATGGTTAGGGTTTTGATTTACTTATTTATTTATTCTCTTAATTCATTTTTGGCAAAAAGAAAAATGGTGGCTTGCTTTGTTTTATAGTTGAAGCATCATGAAGCTTTGAAAAAGTCTACCATTTTTGTTTCATGCTAAACCTAACCATTCACCTAACCCTAGTTTATTCTCTACACTTGTTAATCTAACCCAAGGTTGCATAATGATAAGAATGACTTATTTTCTATTTTCCAATAATTCTTATCATATTATCTTTTTCTTCTTCTTCTTCTTCAAGAAGAAAGAAGCTTGCTAGCTTCAATGGTGACTTGAGAAAAAGAGTGAGAAATCCAATTCTAAAGTGAAGCCACTTCCTATTTCTTCATCCTCTACCACTTGACAAGTAGTATAGGGTGTTTTCTTCACAAGTTTAATGACTTGGTGAAGTTGGAGCTTGATCTTGAGTTGCCTCGACGTAGATCATCTTCGGCATCGAAGTCGACGACCTAGCGCGATCATTTCTCCGATGAAATCAACACCAGAGTCCGTGATCCGATGATCACAGCGAAGGGAAATCATCACGGAGCTATGGAGGTAGAGTACCGGATCTACAAAGGTTGTATTTTCAGTTGACTTTAGAGTAAAGTTGTTTACTTGCATAGTTATCGCCTTAAACTTTAGTCAACGATCGCATTAGGGTTTCTCGGCACCGGAAATTTTTGAATTTGGCTTGGTTGATGCCTTGTGAGACCTCCTTGGAGTGCCTAGGAACCCTACAGTGGTATCAGAGCCTAGCTAGAGCCTTAGGCGATGCGTAAACGATGTTAGAAACCCGATCGAACCCCGAAACCCTAATTCTAAGCCTTCTCTGTACTTTTTTCAAAAATGTGCATTTTTCCAAATTAAAAATATGCAGAAAATTCAGCAGGGTTTTATAGGAATTACTGTGAAATTCGAGGACCCAAATCAATTAAACCACCGCGGAACCGCGGCCGTACCCTAGGTTGGGCGGCGGTTCCGCGGCAATAATGTGGAATTGTTCACTTATGATTGCACAGTAATCTCTATCTTTAGTTGCTGTATTTTCTGGGAATTTTTAACTTCTACTCAAGAGTTGAGTTTTCTGGGTTATATTGGGAGTTCGTAGATTCGATCGGATTATCAAACTTTGTCTATGTGTTTTTCCGGGTATTTTTTTGAATATGTTAAAAAGTTCGACCGGATATGAATACCCACTTTTTCCCCTGCCGGGAAATTTCCAATTGTTGGATCTTTCCGTAGTTTAATGACGTTCTAAGAAGTGCAAGTAACACGATGGTCCCTCTAGAAGACAACAAACCTTAACTCGATTATGTGACCGTCTTGAACTGCCCTTTGAACCTTAGGGTTTGGGGCAGTACGGCGTGCCACATGTGAGGCGTTGGCTTGACCCTTCTACGGCTGGACCGTTGGTACTGAGGTATGAAGTGAATGTTTTTAAACTTATTTCATGTGTTGAGCTGTTTCGGGAAAACTTGGGTGTTCGAATGTTCGATCGGAAAGTTTAACATTTTCTATTTATCTGGAATGGGATACAATATTTGGAATCCACAAGTAGTTATGAGATAACTGATTTGGATGTTATAAACATAGCAATTTAGTCTCACTTGATCGGTTGCCACGGAATTTTAATGTGATCAAAAGTCTATCGCAATCTCGTAGCGTACTCGGATACTCGCCGGTAAAACTTAATAGATAGCCATGCCCCATAGCCCTGACCAAGTGACTGTAAGAGAACCCCGTCGCCGAAAGCATCCGTTCGGGTGCTCGCGGCAGCGGTGTTCCACCTTAGTGCACTTCGTCGACGGTATCGGGGGTGCGGCCGCCTACTAAAGTTTGCGATGAGCATTCGATCAGTTTTTCGGGAATCTTGTTGAATTGCCCGACTAGATATTGAAAAGTGTTTTCGATATAGAGACTAAAATGCGGGGTTTATAATTGTTAGGCATGTGATGTCTAAGGAATTCATTTGGTCAGGCATGCGATGTCTGAGCAGGTTGCGGATTCCAACTGTTGTAGTTTTACATTTTCTTTTCTACGACCGTAAGTGTAATATGCGATATCTCCGGTTTCGTTGCTATATGTCAACGACAATTGGGATACGCATGTTTACTTACGTTGATGACATATGATGTTATGTGTTGCTGGATATGTTATATTGGATCATCGTGTTTGAATAGCCGGGGTTTTTTTTATGTGAGATGAGTGTTTTTCATTTTCATTCATGTAAGAACTTGTATGTAATATTCTTTTATTGGGGCACTTCCAGGTTGTGGAAGATGTCACCGTTTGTATATTATTTACTTTTCCGCACTAGGATAGACCCAAGGAGGAGGGCACAAGTAACCGGGTTCTGGAGTCCAGTAGGAGACCAACTCGAGGAGTCGAGTTCGGGTCTCCTAACTCTAGAATTGGTAGGGTTGCTTGCCGCTCTCGTAGGGGTCTAGGGGTATAGGTTTGGCTATTCATCGTGACTGTGGAATCCGTGTTTTATACTGGCTCGTATTAAAAACACAGACGTCCTAGTATATCCAATGTTTCATATGTTTTCTCTGCTGCGATATCCGTGATGTGATCATTTGATATGTTCTGTGATAAATACTATATATAGTATATATGATATATTATATAGACGTTACTTATGTTTTACACCCGCGCTAGCCCTGCCCCGCTCTGCCGTTAGTGACCTAACCTAACGGTGCATGAGGGGACATCGAGGCGAACACGGATGGCATAAGTGTACGTCGTATTTATCTGCGATGTTTAGGTGACTTAAATGATGGGACTTCATTAATGTGATTAATGAAAGAAAAGAAACCTATGATGTTGTGGAATCGAATTTCTAAATAAAACAGGTAGCTACAGTTCTTGCTTTGCATCGCGGTGTTCCTTGTAGAACATCCTGCACCTTATTCGATAAGGAAAAGACTGAGATCCCTTCACCGGGAGTGACTCCTTTAGCAATAACTGGCAGATGCTACAACCCTCGGTTTGTCTTTTGATTGCTTCTATAGTTTCTGCTTTGCACAGTGATATATATGATATATCCAGCACCTCAATCGACGAGGAAAGGGCCGACGATCCCTTCACCGGGAGTGACCCCTTTAGCAAAACTAGAAAAGCCTAAAAAACACTCCATTTCAAAATCATTTGATTCTACAACGATATCATGTTCATTAAGCAATAGGTTTTCAGAAAAACCTGTCGTAGCCCTCCGTCATTTTAGATAAGTCCTACTTAGTATTCATGCTACGTTTGTTGGCCTGCGTCAAGGCGTAGTGTGCGGTAGCTAACTAGTATTTATCTGTTTATGCATATGATGCAGATTGGATTAGGGTAGTCGTGCGACTTTGTTGGCCTGCGTCAACAGTCGTGCGGGTGGGTTTAATTCAATCAAGAAATGACGGATAGAACTTGACTAGCGGACTATGGTTTGTTGGCCTGCGTTAAGGTCATAGGACGCTAGGGGTAAAATTATCGGGAATTTCATGTGTTGAAATTTGCAATGAGATTGCATACCTTCTATGAGATAGTTGGATCCCAATACCCGCTGCGAGTAATTGTTACTCCTGAGAGAGTTTTACACATTACAATTAGTCGATCTAGTAGGTGTCTAGAAAGGTGTCAACGGGGTTATGCCTCTGGGAAAACGAGGTTTACTGTAATTAGGTCCGTGCGAAAGCACGGGGAACCTCCCTCAAAGTATCGACACTGGCCTGGCTGAAAGATTGGTGAACTTGTAGCGTGTAATTAATCCCGGCTAGTCTTTCCTTTTAGGGTTTGAAGGAAGATTTGATAAAAACAGTGGGAGCCATCCTGATTAAATAAAATAATAACCAATCTGATCTTGTATGAGCGCACGCAGAGTGTTTTCTTCTCTCTCTCTCCAGGTAGCGACCATATCACGCCTTAATCAAGATAATAAAACGGATATATTGATCGAACCCGCTTGTTATACTGAGCTGGGGAACGTTGGTCCCGCTCCAACTTATAATTGTTATAAGACAGAGCAGGAAATTGGGGCATACCAGATTTCTCGTGCCGCCCAAACGAAGAAAGTGCATGTTGATGCATCATCTTCGGGTGTGTTCGTTATAAAGAACTATTTCTCTGTATCCTCTACGTCCTGGGTATTTGATACCGGATCAGGATCCCAGATATGTAATCTGTTATATAGGGCTACAGATAGGTAGAGAACTGAGAACGGGTGATAAGTTTTATGAGACAGAAAACGGTGCAAGTGTTGCAGCCAAGTCTGTTGGTCACTATCACCCTGTATGATCAGTACATTGATTCTGAACGAATGTTATTAGATACCGAACCTGATATACAAAATCATATCAGTCTCTTTATTAGTAAAGAAACGATAAAATTTTGTATTGTCGGATAATGTTTTGAACATTTCATATATCAAAAGTTGATCGGTTCAGACACGTTATCTAAAAGCATTGATGTTCTAAATCAAACTACAGTTCTTTTTATACAGAACACACACACGAGGAAGAGTTCAGAAATGAACGAATTCTTCTTGAGGTATTGTAGACTAGGTCATATCAATGCGACCCGACTAGCTGAAGTTACATATAGATGCATATTTAAATCAGTTTGAATTTACATCTTGTGAAACTTGCCAGTCATGTCACAAAGACAAGATGACCTCAGCTCTGTTTATTAGAAACAGAGAAAGAGTTAGTGAACTCTTGGGATGATACATGTAGATGTATGAAGGTCCCCTGTCTATACATACCAAGACCGGTCCTTTGTACTTCATTGCATTCTCTGATAATCTCTTTAGTTTCAGACATATGTTCCTGTTGAAACATAAGTCCAAACCTTTTGAGATATTCACAGAAAATAAGTTAGAAGTAGAGAACCAAAATACGGGTATAAGTATTATGTCCTTTGATGTGATCGAGGAGGAGAATACTTGAGCACGGAAATCCTGGACTATTCTAAAGGAGAATGAGATTCTCTCTCAGCATTACTCCTCCATATACACCATAGCACGATGGTATATCGGGGCGGAGCAATCACACCCTATATGATAAGGTGTGCTCTATGATGAGTACTACTGAGTTACCTATTTCTTTTGGGAGTTATGCGCTTGAGAAGTTGCATACCTATTGAATAGGGTTCCAATCAAATTAGTTGCCTACCGCTTCATATGTGATATGGAAAGGGAAGAGCCCATATCTTAAGTTGATTAAGATTTGGGGTTGTTCGGGCTATGTCTAAAAGCATAATCCGGACAAGCTCGAGGCAAGGTCTGTTATGTAGAACTGGAAAGGTTCCAGATATACAAACTGCAGCTGATGATTTGGAAGAACCAAAGGATTCAATAGTTACCAACGAACTTCAGCCTCTCCGCCGATCTAGTAGGGTTCCTCACCCAACTAAGAGATACTTCGATTTCTCTATGACAGTAAAAGCGAGGAATGCATCATGAGATGATGACCCAACTAGTTTCGAGCAGGCCATCGAGAGTAGGGACTCTGTAAGAATGGCTGGATGCTTAGAGATTTGAGATGGAATCCATATTCACCAACAAAGTATGGACTTTGGTTGCTATATCTGAAGGGTTAAATCCCCATCAGGAGCAAGTATATCTTGAGAAGATTACTTGGTGTAGATGGAAAAGTTGAGACATTCAAAGCTAGACTTGTTAAAGGTTTTCGTCATCGACCAGGCGTGGAAAATGATGAAACCTTTTCAAGTAGCTAAGCTTAAGTCCATCCAGATCCTACTTGCCATGGCTACATACCTCGACTACGAAATCTGGTGGTTGGCTTCCATGACTGCTTTTCTAAATAATGATTTAGAAGAGAACGTCTGTAAGAACACGGACAGAGGGCTTCGTAAACAGTGGGAGCAGCGGAAACGTGTGCAAATTGTTTTATAGGTTAAAGCAGACATCGCGGAGTTGGAACATCTGTTTTGATGAGTTGGTCAAACAGTTTGACATCATCAAAATGGTAGATGAACCCTGTATATACAAAAAGGTAGTAGGGAGTATGGTAGTGATCCTCGTAGAGTACGTGGATGACATACTCTTGATAAGAAAGGAGTTTCCTATGCTACGCTCGGTCAATCTCCTCTTATCATAAAGATTCTCCATATAGGATCAAAATGATACCTCCTTAATCCTGAGTTTTGGATCTATGAGATAGATCTAATTGGATGCTAGGATTCTCACTAGTAGTAGTGAGATGGTATCAATCGATCCTGGGGAGAATCACTGGAAGGGTTCCAGGGTGATAAAGACGACTGAATGTCAGTCACAGGCATTGTCTTTACCCTCAGTAAAGGGACGGTATGTTGGAAGAGTTCCAAGCTTGATACCGTGGCATACTAGACGATAAAGGCTGGATACATCGCTATTTAAGATGCTACCAAAGAAGCAGTCTGGATGTATATTTGTTCATGAGATGAACTTAGTTGCTCCCATTGTGTGACAATGGAGTTGTGGCTTATGCCAAGGAACGTCCGTCCCATCAGTGATCCAGACATATTCTAAGGCAGTATCACCTGATCATGGAGATGGCTGATCTCCAAGGAGATCGAGGTTAGGAGAGTAGACTCAGAGGACAACACGGCGGATCCACTCACAAAGGCCTTTTCCCAAAGAGAGACTTTTATGGGATGGTTGAGTATGAGATACTACAACTACTGCTACAGATGGCTCTAGTGCAAGTGGGAGATTGTTAGTTATATGTATGCCCTAGAGGCCATTACTGTACATAGGATGTATATTGTAGTGGATGCTGGGACATATATAGGGAGGACTTTCTTGCTCGACATGATAGTATGCTATCTGGTTGCTCTTTATCTAAACGTGTACACTGATTGTCTCTCTTGTACATGTTGGTAAAGCCCTTAGGATGTGTACTTGACTACCTGGACTATGATGCGGGTCATACTAGTGGGGACATGGTAGTCCATAAGTACATCCTTCAAGGTCTCTAGTCGTGGGTGTATCGAGACGGGGCATCGATATACCAGAGTAGACTAGCGTATACCTTCTCGACCTATACAGATGGGCGATGGATGATCACATATCCATTGGTGTTTGACATCAGAGATGATATACGGGTGCTCAGTGGAGACTCGGTACATTGGACAGACTCGCCGAGAACTCCCAGATGGTATTATACATTACGTCAGATGGCAGTTCTCTGGTGACACTGGGAGAGGTTAGTCTGTAGACCCGAGATCGTCATAGAGTCTTGTGTGATTCTCACTGTGCTTTGATTTACACCTTACCACGTCCAAGAGGGCATGCAAAACGGTGGTTTTTGGGTACAGTCCCGAATCACATGGTGGCAATGAGCGATAGGAGGGGATTCGTCCCTCCCGGTATAGGGAGTTGATGTTGCACTGTGTTCGATTGGCTATAACCGGAAATCCCTGGCCAGGGTTGCTGAGATTTACTGGTAAGTGTTACCAGTAGTTTCTCGAACTGTTTTAGACCTCATATCGACATAACTTATCGAGCTACTGTGGTCTGACGTTTACCACCCCTAGGTGAGATATGCGACATATTAGACGAACAGACCGGACTGTACGGTAAGTGTTGCTGGTTGGATTTACAGGAGTGTGAGCAGGCTTGCTCGTCGATCTTCTGATCGCTCAATACCCGGGTGGCCGTTACGTTTAGCAGACCGCTTGCGGCTTGTGGGTGTTTGATATGATCATCACCTGCTGCCGGCGTATTGACGAGTCTTTAGAGTCCTACACAGAGGTTTCCTGGCTCAAGCGAAACGAAATAGGAGCGCATATGAGATATGTGCGGGACCGAGAATAATGCGTTTATGTGATACCGTATTTTATTCTCGCGATGACTGTATGAATTGGTTGTATGCGATATAACCTAGTTATCGAATCGAGGATTGATTCGATAAGTCGATACATTGATATTAGTCGGCCATATGCGATATGACCGGATCGTTAAATCAAGTGTTGATTTAATGACTTAATATATAATTATATATATTTGATATATTACTTTACATTAACTAATATTGGTTTACTTAAGATGTTTTTCTCACTTGTTTGTGCACATTGTATATGTGATATATTTTTGTGCACAAGTTTGTATCATGTTTGATGATACATGCAAACTTGGGTGTGTATGATTAAACCATGGTTATGTTAATGGTTAGGGTTATGATTTACTTATTTATTTATTCTCTTAATTCATTTTTGGCAAAAAGAGAAATGGTTGCTTGCTTTGTTTTATAGTTGAAGCTTCATGTAGCTTTGAAAAAGTCTACCATTTTTGTTTCATGCTAAACCTAACCATTCACCTAACCCTAGTTTATTCTCTACACTTGTTAATCTAACCCAAGGTTGCATAATGATAAGAATGACTTATTTTCTATTTTCCAATAATTCTTATCATATTATCTTTTTCTTCTTCTTCTTCTTCTTCAAGAAGAAAGAAGCTTGCTAGCTTCAACGGTGACTTGAGAAAAAGAGTGAGAAATCCAATTCTAAAGTGAACCCACTTCCTATTTCTTCATCCTCTACCACTTGCCAAGTAGTATAGGGTGTTTTCTTCACATGTTTCATGACTTGGTGAAGTTGGAGCTTGATCTTGAGTTGCCTCGACGTAGATCATCTTCAGCACCAAAGTCGACGACCTAGCCCGATCATTTCTCCGATGAAATCAACACCAGAGTCCGAGATCCGATGATCGCAGTGAAGGGATATCGTCACGGAGCTATGGAGGTGGAGTATCGGATCTACAAAGGTTGTATTTTCCGTTCACTTTAGAGTAAAGTTGTTTATTTGCATAGTTATCGCCTTAAACTCTAGTCAACAATCGCATTAGGGTTTCTCGGCACAGGAAATTTTTGAATTTGGCATGGTTGATGCCTTTTGAGACCTCCTTGGAGTGCTTAGGAACCCTACAACAATAAATATTGTATATGTGATATATAATATTGTAACATGATATGATTACTAATACAACATGTTTAGTTGAGATTAAACATGGTTAGGGTTTGATTTGGGTTAGTTCTTTCTTAAACCTTCTAGAAGGTTTCCTTTTGTTTCTTGTAAATATATTATGATAGATATTTTGTGAGATATTTTCCTTACCCAAACCACACCCTTAACCCTAGTTAACTCTCTACATGGGTTAGTCTTCTCATATTGAACCATGGTTGCATTTGTAATCATTATTACATTTTCATTATTCATCACAAAGCAATTCTTCTTCTTCTTCCTTGAAAGCTTTCTAGCTTTTTGCTTAGTGATGATTTTGAGTGAGAAATAGAAAACAAATGAGAGCTAAAATCCTACTTCATCATCCTAATCTATCCTAGCCATTTAGATTAGGGTGTTCACTTCATTTGTGAGTGAAAACTTGTGTTAAAGAAACTTCAAGGTAGATCATCTTTGTTATCGAAGATCGGAAGCAAATTTGGATCATTCTCTTCGTGGAGCCTCTCTAGAGTCCGGGTACTCAATGATCACAGCGAAGGGACCTCAACACGGATCTTTAGAAGTGAAGGACCGGACTACAAAGGTTGTAATCCCAAACTCTTAGAAGTAAAGTTGTTTACTTGCTTTGTTTTGCCTAATCTCTAGTTTAAAAATCTTGGTTAGGCTTGTTCGGCTTGTCTAAATTTTAAATCGGGCATGGTTGATGCCTTATAGACCCTTGTGAGAGTGCCTAGTAACCTTGCAAGTACCATCTAGGAGTTCTCGGCGATTCCTGTTCAGTATACCCATTCTCTAATGAGCACCCGTGTACAATCTTTGATGTCAAACACCAATGGTTATGGGATCAACCATCACCCCCTACAGGGTCAAGAAACGTACACAGTAGTTTACTCTGGAATATCGATGCCCTGTCTCGATACTCTCTTGACTAGGAACAGTTAAAGGATGTGCTTGTGGACTACACAAGTCCCAGTAGTATAATCCGTATCATAGTCCTGCTGGGTTCCTTTGCACTCTCACTAGGTTTTATAAGGCATCGGGTATGCAATTTTAAAAAAAAACTAGAGAGCAAAGCAACCCAAATCAAGGATCTAATTAGAGAATTATGGTTTTGAAAACATGTAAACATCTTTACACTAAGTGATATAGGAATACAACCTTTGTAAACCAGTCCTTCACTTTTAAAGCTCCGTGTAGTAGTCCCTTTGCTCTAAGTAGTGATGTCCCGGACTCTCCTTTGGCTCCACTTGGCGAAAGGAACGAGCTTGCTCGAGGATCTTCGAGGACGAAGATGATCTACGTCGAAGAATCTCTAAATCAAGCTACCTCTTCACTAATTAGTGTATTAGTGAAGCAAACAACCTATACTAAATGGCTAGTTTGGTATAGATTGATGAAGTAGGAATTTGCTCACTTTAGACTAATTTTTCTTTTTTTTTCCCCACTCAAGAGCTAGAGAGCTAATGAAGAAGTGAACTCAAGTGATCAAGCCATGAACCATGGGTGAGAAAATATCTCATATAACTCATGTAGAGACTAAATCATGGCTAAAGATAATGGTTAGGTTAATAAATATCCAGAGTAAAACAAAATTAGTGGACTAAAGTCAAAGCTTCTCCATGCTTCCACAAATATCTTAGCCATGCTAATTTCCACCTAATTTTGATTTCCCCCTTAATATTTAAATACCCAAATTATCTTAAGTTAGGTATGAGTCTCATTCACCCAAGTCCAATGTATCATCTAGCATGACACATATTAAATATATTAATATATATCACATATATATTTAAATGTATTTGGAGAAAACATTTTCTTAAGTGAGCTAATATTAGTTAATGTATATTAATATATCAAATATATAATCATACATTAAATTATTAAATCAACACTTGATTTCATAACCCGGTTGTATCGCATACAGCCGACTAATGTCATTTATATGTATATCATATATACATATAACTTATCATTGAATCAACACTTGATTCAACTATCCGGTTATATCACATATAACCTGTACCGTGAGATTAGAATACGGTATCACATACACATATTAATCTCGGTCCAGCACATATCACATATGTGCCCTACTTCGTTTCGCATGAGCTAGGAAACCTTTGTGTAGGTCTAAAGACTCGTCAATACGCCAGTAGTAGGTGATGATCATATCAGTCATCCACAAGCCGTCAGCGGTACTAGCTGGACGTAATGGTTACCCGGGTATTGAACGATTAGAAGATCAACAAGCAAGCTTGCCCATACTCCCGTGAATCCAATAAGTAACACTACCATACAGTCCGGTCTCTTCGTCTGATATGTTGCATATCTAGTCTGGGGGTGGTAAATGTCAGACCCCAATAACTTGATAAGTCTTGCCAATATGAGGCTCATAACGGGTCGAAAAACTACTGATAACACTTACCAGTAAATCTCAGTATCAACACTGGCCAGGGACTTCCTGTTATGGCCAATCGAGCACAGTGCAACATCCACCCCCAATACCGGGAGAGAAGAAATCCCTCCTATCACTCATTGCCTCCATGTGACTCGGGATTGTACCCAAAAACCATCTGTTTTCATGCTCTCTTGAACGTGGTAGGGTGGAAATCAAAGCATAGTGGAAATCACACAAGACTCTATGACGATCTCGGGACTGCAGACTAACCTGTACCAGTGTCACCAGAGAACTGCTATCCGACGATAGGTATAATACCATTTAAGAGTTCTAGGTGAGTCCCTTTTAGTGTACCCAGTCTCTACTGAGTACCCGTATACAATCTTTGATGTCAAACACCAATGGATGTGGGGTCATCCATCGCCCATCAAATGGGTCAAGAAACGTATACGCTAGTCTACTCTGGAATATCGATGCCTTGTCTCGATACCCCCACGACTAGGAATAATTAAAGGATGGACTTGTAGACTACCCTGGCCCCACCAGTATGATCTAAATCATAATCCTGGTAGTCAAGTATACATCCTAAGGGCTTTATCAGCATGTGAGAGAAAAGACAGCATCACAATACTACTCTACATATTAAGATAAAGCGTAACCAGATAGCATACTATTATATCGAGTAAGAAAGTCCTCTCTATATATGTCCAAGTATCCACTATACTATACAATCATGTATAATAATGGCCTCTAGGGCATACATACAACTAACAATCTCCCACTTGCACTAAGGCCAGTTGTTGTAGTATTTCATACCCAACATACCGAAGAGTCTCTCAAATTGTATTTGGGGAAAGGCTTTCGTGAGTGGATCTGCCGTGTTATTCTTCATGTTAACTCTCCTAACCTCGATCTCCCGGCGATCAACTATCTCCCGGATTAGGTGATACCACCTCAGAATATGCCTGGATTGCTGATGGGACCTGGGTTCCTTTGCTAAAGCCATTGCTCCATTGTTATCATAATACAAAGGTATTGGATGCTCGATGGATGGAACCACTCCAAGTTCAGTTATGAACTTCTTCATCCAGACGGCCTCTTTGGTGGCATTGTTGGTAGCGATGTATACAGCCTCCATCGTTGAGTCTGCAACGGTATCTTTCTTGGAACTTTTCCAACATACCGCCCCTCCATTGAGGATGAAGACAAAACCCAAGACCGAATTAGAGTCGTCCTTTTCACTCTGGAAGCTTGAATCGGTAAAGGACTCCATTCGGAGTTCACAGTTATCATACACCAAGAACATATCTTTATTCCTTCTTATGTACATAAGAATGTTCTTCACATCTGTCCAGTGATTCTCCCCAGGATCCGATTGATACCAGCTTACAACACAAAGTGCGTACGCTACATCCGGTCAGGTACATAACATCGCATACATGATAGACCCGACTGCCGAAGCATAGGGTATCCCTTGCATGCGAGCCCTCTCCAAATCAGCCTTGGGGGACATCTCTTTGGAGAGAGTGATTCCTGAGATCGTGGGTAAATTCCCACGCTTGGAATCTTCCTTACTAAATCTCTTTAGTATGGTGTTAATGTACCTGGATTGGGACAATCCCAACATCCGTTTAGATTTATCTCTATAGATCTTAATCCCCAGGATGTAGGAGGTATCACCCAGATCCTTCATGGAGAATCTTTATGATAAGAAGAGCTTGACCGAGTACAGCATAGGGACATCATTTCCTATCAAGAATATGTCATCCACGTACAATACGAGGAAGGCGACCTTACTCTCTGCAACCATCTAGTATACACAAGGTTCATCTACGTTTTTGATGATGTCAAACTTTTTGACTGCCACATCAAAACAGATGTTCCAACTCCGCGATGACTGTTTTAACCCGTAGATTGATTTAAGCAGCTTGCACACCTTTCCGCTGCTCTCACTATCTACGAAGCCTTCTGGCTGAGTCATGTACACACTCTCTTCTAAATCACCATTTAGAAAAGCGGTCTTGACGTCCATCTACCAGATTTCGTACTCATGGTATGCAGCGATGGCAAGTAGGATCCAGATGGACTTATGTATAGCCATTGGAGAAAATGTTTCTTCATAATCGACACCTGGTCGTTGACAAAAACCTTTTGCAACAAGTCTAGCTTTGAAAGTCTCAACTTTTCCATCTACACCAAGTTTCTTCTTAAAGATCCATTTGCTCCCAATGGGTTTTACCCCTCGGGAGCAACTTCCAAAGTCCATACTTTGTTGGTGTACATAGATTCCATCTTAGACCGCATTGTATCTAGCCATTTCATAAAGTCCCCACTCATGATGGCCTGCTCGAAGCTAGTTGGGTCATCATCTACCATGATGCAATCCTCGCTCCCACCATAAATGAGAAAACCGTAGTATCTCTCAGGTGGATGAGGAACCCTACTAGATCGGCGGAAAGGCTGAGGTTCATTAGGGACAATCGAATCCTCTGGTTCCACTAAATTTTCAGTTGTAGTTTGTGTAGCTGGAACTTCTTCCAGTTCTACCTCTTTGCCACTAATTTCTTTTTCAAGAAATTCCTTTTCTAAAACGGTGGCATTGTGAGAAACAAACACCTTTTGTTCCTTGGTGTGGTAGAAGATATACCCACGTGAGTTTTTGGGATATCCTATAAACTTGCACATAACTGATCTTGCCTCAAGCTTGTCCGGATTTTGCATTTTAACATAAGCCGGACAACCTCATATCTTAATATAATTAAGACATGGTCTCTTCCCCTTCCATATCTCATATGGAGTGGTAGACAAAGATTTGGTAGGAACCATATTCAATAGGTGTATGGCTATTTCAAGTGCATAACCCTAAAAGGAAATAGGCAACTCAGCAGTACTCATTATAGAGCGCACCATATCTAATAGGATGCGATTCCTCCGCTCTGATACACTGTTGTGCTGTGGTGTATATAGAGGAGTAAGCTGAGAGAGAATCCTATTCTCTTTTAGATAGTCACGGAATTCCATGCTCAAGTATTCTCCTCCCCGATCAGATCGTAGGATTTTAATACTTTTACCCGTTTGGTTCTCGACTTCGCACTTATATTCTTTTAATTTCTAAAAAGCTTTAGACTTGTGTTTCAATAAAAACACATGTCCGTATCTAGAGATATCATCAGTGAATGTAATGAAGTACGAGGAACCATTCCTGGCATGTGTAGACATGGGACCGCATACATCACTACGTATCATTCCCAAGAGTTCAGTAGCGCTTTCTCCGTGTCCCATAAACCGAGTTTTGGTCATCTTGCCTTTGAGACATGGCTGGCAAGTTTCATAAGATGAAAATTCAAACGGATTCAAATATCCATCCTTATGTAACTTAGCTAGTCGTGTCGCATTGATATGACCTAGTCTATGTTAGTTGTATGTATGCCCTAGAGGCCATTATTATACATATAATGTATATTATAGTGGATGCTTGGACATATATAGAGAGGAATTTCTTGCTCAACATGATAGTATGCTATCTGGTTGCTCTTTATCTTAACATGTATACTTGTCTCTTGATACTGTCTCATGGTTACATGTTGGAAAAGCCCTTAGGATGTCTACTTGGCTATCAGGATTATGATGCAAATCATACTAGTGGGGCCATGGTAGTCCATAAGTTCATCCTTTAATTTTCTTAGTCGTGGGTGTATCATGACAGGGCATCGATATACCAGAGTAGACTAGCGTATACGCTTCTCGACCCATGAGATGTGCGATGGATGATCCCATATCCATTGGTGTTTGACATCAGAGATGGTATACGGGTGCTCGGTGGAGACTGGGTACACTGGACGGACTCGCCGAGAACTCCTAGATAGTATTATACCTGACGTCAGATAGCAGTTCTCTGGTGACACTGGTACAGGTTAGTCTGTAGACCCGAGATCGTCATAGAGTCTTATGTGATTTCCACTGTGCTTTGATTTCCACCTTACTACATTCAAGAGGACATGCAAAACGATGGTTTTAGGAACGGTCTCGAGGCACATGGAGTAAATGAGCGATAGGAGGGGATTTTGTCTCTCCCGGTATTGGGGGTAGATGTCGTGCTATGCTCGATTGGCTATAACTGGAAGTCCCTGGCCAGGGATGATTTAGAGATTTACTGGTAAATGTTATCAGTAGTTTCTCGACCCGTTATGAGCCTTGTATCGGCATGGCTTATCGAGTTATTGGGGTCTGACGTTTACCACACCTAGACTTGATATGCGACATCTTAGACGAAGAGACCGGACTGTACGGTAGTGTTACTGACAGGCTTTACAGGAGATAGAGCGGGCTTTCTTGTTGATCTTCTGATCGCTTAATATCCGGGTAGCCGTTACATCCAGCTAGTACCGCTGACGGCTTGTGGATGCTTGATATGATCATCACCTACTGCTGGCTTATTAACGAGTCTTTAGAGTCCTATACAGAGGTGTTACTGGCTCAGGCAAAACGAAGTAGGAGCATATATGTGATATTTGCATGACCGAGATTAATACGAGTATGAGATACTGTATTCTATTCTCGCGATATTTGTATTGGTCGGTTATATATGATATTGCCGGGTTATCGAATCAAGAGTTTATTCGATTAGTTGATACATATAATATTAGTCGGTTATATGAGATATAGCCAGATTATTAAATCAAGTATTGATTTGATAATTTAGTGTATAATTGTATATGTGATATACAAGTTCACATTAATTAATATTAGCTCACTAAAACATTTATGTCTATTTATAGACTAAAGCAGATATAGCGGAGATAGATCATCTATTTTTGATGTGACAGTCATGGGTTTGACTTCATCAGAATAGGGGATGGATCTGTTAAGAAGGTAGTAGAGTGTGATGTCCTGGTATTTGTATGACACACGCAGAGTAGGAAGTAAAATTCCTATACTACGATCGGTTATACTATGGTTGTCATACAGTAGTTTCTCCACAAAAGATATGGATATAATATTAGACATTCTGGTTACTAGATCTATGGTTTTATATCTAGATTTGGGTAGTTTCCCAATCTGGGTATTTAGACAGTATTCTAAAAGGTATTTTAGAATGGACGACTCCTGGCATGGTGGTGTACCTGCAGGTGATGGAGTCTCCCTCTATAAAGATGTCTCACAGACTAAAAAGGAGAGGGATGTACTTGATTGGCATATCACTTGCTCAGGCAATTGAGTCAATCGTGAGATGTCAAGTACCACACCAGATGTTGTTTTTGCACTAGATGCAATAAGTTTATATTAATCTAATCCTGGAGAAACATCCGGAAGCAGTTTTAGAACATAAGTGGATGTTCTACGGATTTGATGACGGCAGCCTCCTTCGGGGGACGGTTACCATTCCAGGCTTCCAAGGTGACATGGATGACAGAGTGATTGTCAGAGTTATAGTTTTCCCTCCGACGAAGGGGGCAGTATTATGGACAGGTGGTCCAAGAGGATACTGTGGGAGGGATGGTGCAGGATACTGATTAGGTTCAGTTGACGATACAGACTAAGAAGTTTGGATTTGGAGCTCATTTATGAACTAGGTCCTATCTGATATCCAGACATATTCTAAGACAGGTATTACTCAATTCAGGAGATGGCTTTCTCCGCGAACTTGAGATTAAGAGAGACATAGAAAGAAATATCAGGGTGGATCCACTCATTGAGGCTATTTCTCGAACACAAGAGTTTTACAAATGAGCTTTGTGAAACTGATTAGTAGAAAAGTTGGATGTTCGGTATCACACGGGCTGTGAGTATGCGACATCGTAATAATTAGCCTTAAGTGCAAGTAGGAGATTGTTGGTCGTAGTGCCCTCAAAGTCAATTATTGGATTGCAGGCACGTGATTGCAATGATTGAGGAGCACGCATACCAGTAGGACAGTCTTACTCGAGATGATAGTATGCAATCTGGTTTGCCTTTATCATCGTGTACAGCTTTGGGTGACATGATCACTACTACACATTGATAGAGCCTTTAGGATTCTTGCTTGACTACCAGCAGTATGACGGCGATCATATACGTGAGAGTTGGGTAATCCATAAGTACATCCTTAAAAGTGGTCCCTAGTCGTAGGAGTTTCGAGACAGGGCATCGATACTCCGGAGTTGACTAGTGTATACAGTCGAGACCCCGATGAGGGGCGGTGGCCGGTCTCACAAGCCATTGGTGTCAGTTGGATCACCTAAAATGTTTACAGGTGCTCATTGGGTTATGAGTGCACCGGACAGGACTCGCCGGGAACCTGCTAGTTGGTATTTATACCTAGCATTAGATAGCAGTTCCCTGGTGACATGTGTACAAGTTAGTTCATCGACCTGAGGTCGTCATTTTTCTCGTGTGAGTTCCCACTGTGCTTAGATTACTACCCTATCACGGCTCAAAAGAGTCGTGCAAACAGGTTTTAGTTGGGTACAGTCCCGAGTCACATAAAGGCAGTGAGCAGATCGGCAGGGTATTTGTCTCTCCCGGTATTGGGGGTGAGATCGCGCTGTGTGTAGGAGAGCGATTAAACCAAGTTCTTGGCCAAGGCAGGTGAGAATTACTGGTAGGTATTCCGGTAGTTTCTCAGGGTGTTCAGGGCTACCCTCCGACACGACTTATACAGCTTTTGGGGGTCTGACGTTACCAGCCCCCTAGGCCCGATATGCGATGCTCATAGACGAATGGACTGTACTGTACGGATATTGTCACTGATAGGCTCAGTAGGGCTCCAGGATGAGTTCGCTCATCGGCTTCCCTTTCGGTCAGTACATGGGCAGTCGTTACGTACAGCTAGTGCCGCTGACGTACTTGTGGTTAAACCCACTGGCAGGGTACCGACGAGTCTTTGGAGTCCCCCACAGATAGTTTCCCAAGTTCGGACGAAACTTTGTAGAGGCCGTATGGTTTTATGGCAGGGTTCGAACATGCACGTGCACTTGTGCACGTGTCATGGTTCGGATAGATAATACTAGTGGGCTTTGGTTTAAGCCGGATTCTAGTATTATATTGTGTAGGAGTATTTTTGTCTCTTTGCATTTTGTATTCGGTCGGAATACAAATGCGGGAATGTATATACTGCAGTGGGGTAATCCTGTAATTAGTTACGGGATCGCTTTTTGAAGTTGCCAGTTTGTATCTTCGTTTCGGCCATTTTCCTTTCTATCCTTCTTGGCTGAATTTCTTGTTGTGAGGGGGTTTCTTGCAAATGCTACATTTATAAAGGGAGGGGGTTTTCTTTGGTGGCTGGGGCTCCAACAGCACATGGGAAGGTTCTAGTATTTTGTGGTGTTTTTGAGTCACCATTTGGATTAATTTCCTTTGTCAAGCTTAAGATATTTAATGAAGATCTTTTGGATGATATTTTCTTCGTAGCCTCACCTTTGTGTTCCTGAGCACCCCCCACCTCTTTGGCCGGCCCCACCCAATTCAGCCCATAAAATGGCCGAGCCCCATTTTGTGAAGAGTGTGATTCATTTTGTAAAATAAAAAGCTCAATTCATCACCCCAATTGGCAACTTCAATTTACTTTCACCCAATGGCTTGGGTGTCTTGAGACAAAGTATTCTACACTATCTCTACATCAATCTTGGATATGTCGGCTAGCAAACTTCATGTCCGAGTTGCCTCGGTTTAGAGGCGGGAGCCCGTATAAAGATCTGTTAACGTGGTGCCACCTTGACGAGGAGACAGGAGATCGGAGATGCCGTGAGGAGCGTGGGATGATGGCTAAAGACCGAAGGACACGGATCGATCGGTATAGCCTTTCTATCCTTTTTCAGTTTGTTAGTTTAGCGTTAATGGCAAGATCTGGGTTATAGTATGCGATACCGTCAGTTGTAAAAGTTTTTGTTCCGCGTTTGGCCTCAGATTGACTGCCGGGCCGCTACCGTAGACTTACATGGTATCAGAGCCATGCCATTAACCTTTTGCTAGCTTGTTCTAACATGTTTAAAATATTGATCGAACGAAATTTCCAAAACCGCGATTCCAAAATTAAATTTTCTGTCGAATTTGTTTTGTTGTCTAAAAATTATTTTGAGCATCTCAGAAAATCGAGCAGGCTTTTCTAAGACTCTGGAAGAAATTTGGTCGACTGAACCTTCAATACCGCCGCGGAACTACCGCACAAGCCTTGTATTGGACGCGGTTCCGCCGCCGTTTTGAAGCTTCAGTGCACCATTTTTCTTCTTGTAGGGTTTCTAGCCACTCTAGTGAAGCTTCATAAGGCATCAAACATGCCCGGATAAAAATTTAGACGTGCCGAACAACCCAAAGCCGGGATCTTTGCTAGATTATTAGGGTTTAACATGCAAGATGATAACTTTTATCTAAGTGTGAGGGATTACAACCTTTGTAGTCCGCTCCTTCGCTTCACAAGCTCCGAGTAGAAGTCCCTTTGCCGTGATCCACGATCTCCCGGACTCATGAGAGGCTCCACGACTCGAACGATCCATGCTAGCTTGAAGTATTCTAAATCTCCGATGATCTACCTCGAAGTTGCAAAGACTCAAGTTTTCTCACTCTAAAGAGATGAACACACTAATCTCATGGGCTAGATGAGATGAGGATGAGAGAGTGGTATTTGTGCTTTCTTTTTATATCATTTTCTCATATTTATTCATCACTTAAAGATTTTCTAGTAAGCTTTTCAAGAGAGAAGAAGATGATAATGGAAAATCAATAATAAGATTAATCCTTTTGTGATGAATAGAAAGAAGAATATATGATTGATTTATAAACCATGGTCAAGGATGAGTGGCTAGGATTTAGTAGAGAATAAACTAGAGTTAGGGTTTGGTTGGGTTAAGAATGAGTCATCCAAAAATATCTTAAGAATGACAAAAGAAAAAGCTTCTAGAAGGTGCATGAAGCATCTAACCCTAACCAAACCCTAATCTCAATTAATGATCCTTAAACATGTTTAACAATTAATCATATCATGTCACAATAATATATATCACATATATATTATATATTTGCAACAAAAGAAAATAATACAATTAACATATATCGCATATATATTAATGTATCATCCAATGAGAAAATGAAATAATAAAGCGAGCCAACATTAGATAATATAATAATATATCATATATATTATTATACATTAAATCATCGAATCAACACTTGATCCGACGATCCGGCTATATCGAATATTACCGACTAATATATCATGTACCGATTCATCGAATCAACACTTGATCCGATGTCCCGGTTCATATCCAAATATCGCGAGAATTTAATACGGTATCTCATATCGCATTATTCTCGGTCCTGCACATATCACATATGTGCCTCTACTCTGTTTCGCCTGAGCCAAGAAACCTCTGTATAGGACTCTAAAGAATCGTCAATACGCCGATAGCAGGTGATGATCATATCAAACACCCACAAGCTGCAAGCGGTCAGCTAAACGTAACAGCCACCCAGGTATTGAGCGATCAGAAGATCAACAAGCTAGCCTGTGCGTTCTCCTGTGAATCCAATCAGTAACACTCCCGTACAGTCCGGTCTGTTCGTCTGATATGTCGCATATCAAGTCTAGGGTAGTATACGTCAGACCCCAGTAACCGATAAGTCGTGTCGATGTGTGGCTCATAACGGGTCTAGAAACTACTAGTAACACTTACCAGTAAATCTCTATATCAGCCATGGCCAAGGACTTCCAGTTATAGCCAATCGAACACAGCACAACATCAACTCCCTATACCGGGAGAGACGAATCCCCTCCTATCTCTCATTGCCTCCATGTGATTCGGGACTGTACCCAAAAGCCACCGTTTTGCACGCCCTCTTGGACGTGGTAAGGTGGAAATCAAAGCACAGTGGGAATCACACAAGACTCTATGACGATCTCGGGTCTCCAGACTACCCTGTACCAGTGTCACCGGAGAACTGCCATCTGACGTGTGGTATATCACCATCTGGGAGTTCTCGGCGAGTCCGTCCAGTATACCCAGTCTCTACTGAGCACCCGTACACCATCTCTGATGTCAAACACCGATGGATATGGGATCATCCATCACCCATCATATGGGTCAAGATGCGTATACGCTAGTCTACTCTGGTGTATCGACGCCCTGTCTCGATATACCCTCGACTAGGAACAGTTATAGGATGTACACATCGACTACCGTGGCCCCACTAGTATGATCTCATCATAGTCCCAGTAGTCGAGTACAGATCCTAAGGGCTTTATCAACATGTGAGTGTAAAACAGTAAACCAATACAAGTCAACATGTTAAGATAAAGTGAAACCAAATAGCATACTATCATGACGAGCAAGAAAGTCATCTCTATATATATCCAAGCATCCATTATAATATACATCATATGTACAACAATGGCCTCTAGGGCATATACATAACTAACAATCTCCCACTTTCACTAAGGCCAGCTGCTGTAGTATCTCATACCTAGCATCCCGAATAATCTCTCAAACTGTATCTGGGGAATAGCCTTCGTGAATGGATCCGCAGTGTTGTCCTTCGTATCTACTCTCCTGACCTCGATCTCCCGACGATCAACTATCTCCCTGATCAGGTGATATCGCCTCAGAATATGTCTGGACTTTTGATGGGATCTGGGTTCCTTGGCTAAAGCCACAGCTCCATTGTTATCACAATACAGAGGTATTGGATGCTCAATGGATGGAACCACACCAAGTTCACTAATGAACTTCTTTATCCAGACAGCCTCCTTGGTAGCATCGTTGGCAGCGATGTATTCAGCCTCCATCGTCGAGTCTGCAACGGTATCCTGTTTGGAACTCTTCCAACATACCGCCCCTCCATTGAGGGTAAAGACAAAACCCGAATGCGACTTAGAGTCGTCCTTATCACTTTAGAAGCTGGAATCGGTAAAGGACTCCACCTGGAGTTCTCCGTTACCATACACCAAGAACATCACCTTAGTCCTTCGTAAGTACTTGAGAATGTTCTTCACAGCTGTCCAGTGACTCTCTCCAGGATCTGCTTGATACCGACTCACTACACTTAGTGAGTATGCTACATCGGGTCTGGTACATAGCATCGCATACATGATAGAGCCTACTGCCGAAGCATAGGGTATCCCTTGCATGCGAGCTCTCTCCAAATCAGTCTTGGGAGACATCTCTTTGGAGAGAGTGAGTCCAGAGATCGTGGGTTGGTTCCCATGCTTGGATTCTTCCATACTAAACCTCTTTAGTATGGTGTCAATGTACCTGGATTGGGACAATCCCAGTATCCGTTTAGATCTATCTCTATAGATCATGATTCCCAATACGCAGGAGGCATCACCTAGATCTTTCATTGAGAATCTCTGTGATAAGAAGAGCTTGACTGATTGCAGCATAGGAATATCATTTCCTATCAAGAGTATGTCATCCACGTACAATACGAGGAAGACAACCTTACCCTCTGCTACCTTCTTATAGATACAAGGTTCATTAACATTTTTGATGAAGTCAAACTCTTTGACTACAACATCAAAACAGATGTTCCAACTCCGCGATGCTTGCTTTAACCCATAGATGGATTTAAGCAGCTTGCACACCTTTCCGCTGCTCCCACTATCTACGAAGCCCTTTGGCTGAGTCATGTACACGCTCTCTTCTAAATCACCGTTTAGAAAGGCGGTCTTAATATCCATTTGCCAGATTTCGTAGTCATGGTATGCAGCAATGGCAAGTAAGATCCGGATGGACTTAAGCATAGCTACTGGAGAAAAGGTTTCGTCATAATCCACACCTGGTCGTTGACGAAAACCCTTTGCTACAAGTCTAGCTTTGAAAGTCTCAACTTTTCCATCTACACCAAATTTCTTTTTAAAAATCCACTTGCTCCTAATGGGTTTTACCCCTTCAGGAGCATTTTCCAAAATCCATACTTTATTGGTATACATGGATTCCATTTCAGATCGCATTGCATCCAGCCATTTCACAGAGTCACCACTCGTGATGGGCTGCTCGAAACTAGTGGGGTCATCATCATCCATGATGCAATCTTCGCTTCCACCATCAATGAGAAAACCGTAGTATCTCTCAGGTGGACGAGAAACCCTACTAGATTGGCGGAGAGGCTGGGGTTCGTCGGGTACTACTGAATCCTCTGGTTCCACTAAATTATCTGTTGTAGTTTGTTCTGCTGGAACTTCTTCCAGTTCTACCTCAGAGCTACTAATCTCTTTAGCAAGAAATTCCTTTTCTAAAAAGGTGGCGTGTTGAGCAACAAACACCCTTTGTTCCTCACTGTGGTAGAAAATATACCCTCGCGAATGCTTGGGATATCCAATAAACTTACATAAAACAGATCTTGCCTCGAGTTTGTCCGGGTTTCGTCTTTTGACATAAGCCGGGCAACCCCATATCTTAACAAAATTAAGATATGGTCTCTTCCCTTCCCATATCTCATATGGGGTGGTAGGCACTGATTTGGTAGGAACTTTATTCAGTATGTATGCCGCTGTCTCAAGTGCATACCCCCAGAAGGAAATAGGTAACTCAGCTGTACTCATCATAGATCGCACCATATCTAATAGGGTCCGATTCCTTCGTTCCGATACACCGTTGTGCTGTGGTGTATAAGGAGGAGTAAGCTGAGAGAGAATCCCATTCTCTTTTATATAATCTAGGAACTCACCGCTTAAGTATTCACCTCCTCGATCAGATCGAAGAATCTTAATACTTTTGCCCGTTTGGTTCTCTACTTCGTGCTTATATTCTCTGAATTTCTCAAAAGCTTCAGACTTGTGTTTCATCAGGAACACATGTCCGAATCTAGAGAGATCGTCAGTGAATGTAATGAAGTAGGAAGAACCGTTCTTGGCATGCGTAGACATGGGACCACATACATCACTATGTATTAGTCCTAAAAGTTCAGTAACTCTTTCTCCGTGTCCACTAAACGGAGCTTTGGTCATTTTTCCTTTGAGACATGAATGGAAAGTATCATAAGATGATAATTCGAACGGATTCAAATAACCATCTTTATGTAACTTAGCCAGTCGTGTCGCATTGATATGACCAAGTCTACAATGCCACAAGTAGGATTCGTTCATATCCGAACTTTTCCTCTTGTGTGTGTTTTGTATATTCAGGACTGTATTCTGATTTAGAATGAATATGCCATTATGTAACGAGCCTGATGCAATCAACTTTTGATCTAGGAATATGTTCATAACATTATCCTGTACTACAAAATTATATCCTCCTTTACTTAATAAGGAGACTGATATAATGTTGCACATCATGTTCGGTATATAATAGCACTCATTTAGAATCAGTGTATTACGACTTGGTAATACAAGGTGATATTCACCAACTGCTTTGGCTACAATACTTGCACCGTTCCCTATTTGAACGGAATGATCACCTTTTCCCAGTTCTCTACCTTTACGTAGCCCATGTAACTGTTTACATATGTGGGATCCTGATCCGGTATCTAATACCCAGGACGTAGGGTGAACTGAGAAACAGTTCTCAATAACTAACACACCCGAAGAAGATGAATCAACATGTATGTTCTTTTGGGCGGCGTGAGAATCTAGATATTCTCCTGTTTCCTGTTCAGTCTTATAACTCTTATAAGAAAGAACGGGTCCAACATTCCCTAGCTCAGTACAATAATTGGGTTCAGTCAATATATCTATATTATTATCTTGATTATGGCCAGACATGGTCGCTACCAGGAGAGAGAGAGAAGAAAACACTTTAGCGTATGCTCTTGCAAGATTAGATTGGTTATTATCTTATCTAATCAGGATGTCTCCCACTGTTTTATCAAATCTACCTTAAAACCCTAAAAGGTAAGATTAGCCGGGATTAATTACACCCTACAATTTCGTCAATCTTTCAGCCAGATCAGTGTCGGTACTTTGAGGGAGGTTCCCCGTGCTTTCGCACGGACCTAATTAAAGTAAACCTCGTTTTCCCAGAGGCGTGACCCCGTTAAGAGGTGAGGGCTTGGGCTTCTAGGTTATCTTCCTATAAGTCTGCACATCTCACTTTACTCGCTATTAAATTTTCAGAGTTCTTGGGTAATACCATATTCGATTTGAACACCACTATTTCAACAAAACCGATATCGGAAAATTCTAAGTTCGTCTTTGAACATTCTAAATCCGTTTTAGATAAGAAATTCTATCATTAAAGGCTAGTAAACACTCTCTAAGCCCTCTACTATATCACTACTACTCATTTAAACCATCAAAGATCATCCTAGAATTTCTAAGTTCATAAAACATAACTTATTTTAACTCTAAACTAGATGTGAAAGCAAGAACTCAATGATTTAACAAAGGATTAAGAGTTATACCTTGTAAAAGCAACTCAAGAAAATTCTAAGATGGCCTAAATTGCTCAAAACTTCTACTTGATCATGCCATGATACTTGAAATGATGTGAGGAACAATATTTGTGAAGGGGATATGTGGTTTTGATGAAGTTTTAGGAGTGTTGTATGGTGGTAGAAAGGGTGGTGGAGAAGTTGAAGAGAATGAAGGAGGATGAAGAAGAGAAAGAAGATGAAGAGGAGGTAAAGAAAACAATGGATGGTTGTAGAAACTTCTCTTTCTCTCTCTCTCTCACCCATACTCTCTTGCCCTCTCTCATATATTCTTTTTCTTTTCTTTTCTTTTCTCATTTTCTTTTCTTATTTCTATTTTTAAAAACAAACCATACTACAAATATAAACCTCAATATATCATGGCGCCCAAAACATGGTTAAAAAAATGACTTGGTTTAATACACACTTAATAAAATACTAATCAAGTTTAACATAAACTTGTATATAAATAATTGTATAATAATTTATAAAATGCCCAAATCCAATAAATGCCTTCATAATTAATAATTCATATTAATTTCCAAATATTTTCCAAAACATAGGGATATAATTATACCATTTTACTAAAAATTATTTCCATACTCGTATAATATTCATAAAATTTATTATTTTATTATTTAAATTCCAAAAATAATATTTTATATTTTCTGAAATATTATATGCTGATAGAGCTTGAGGCGGAGGTCCGACAAAAAAATGATGTTCTGGCTGGCTTATTGAATCATCCATCGTCTTAAAATTTTTGTCGTTGTATTACCCCCTTTTTTGTATCTTGTACTCATTTTGGTCTGTGAATAAAAGACATATTTTATTTCATGCTTGCACCCCTCTATCTTTTGATGTCTTGACTCGGCGTGGATTAGTTTATTTACTCATTTCGGAGTTTGTAGTTTATTCACTCATTTTGAAATCTCAAGTTTATTTACTCGTTTCGGAGTTTGTAGTTTATTCACTCATTTTGGAGTCTCTAGTTTACGTACTCATTTCAGAGTGTTTTTAGTTTATGTACTCATTTCGGAGTGTTTTTAGTTTACCTCCCTTAGGTTTACAGGCAAACTCGCCTTAACGTTCGATGTAGATAACCCCTATTTTTTATGACAGGGTCCGTTGGGTTTTTGGTACTAGCTTTAAGTCCATCGTACCATCGCGTTGGCTGATATATTTCTCGATATGCAGTTTCTTAGGTTGCTGTTCGAGTAGCTCCGCGACTGTTGTGTCTATGATTCCTTCTGAGACTGGACAAGACGTCTTCAAGTAACCTTCTTTAGGTTGGTGTATATGTATTACCATCAAAAGAACAAGCGTTAGGTATTTGCCGTGGCGCTTTTACATGAGGTTAGGCTTGATTTGAAACCCCGATGAGTTATGACCGCACCATTCTGGGGTGGGATGATCTCCAACGGTCTTTAGGCTTTGTATGTACTATCGTCAAGACCCGAAGCTAGGAATATGCCGTTATTTCATTTTTCCGTTGATGATGTCGCGCCGATTCTTTACTGAAGTAGTATAGACATCCGTATGACCTTTATGCTGTATGTATTGCGATTGAGATCTGGAGCTAGGAATATACCGTTGCTCCAATTTTATTTGATAGTTGCGTCCGCACCCTTCTGAAATGAGGAGGAACGTCGAGATGATTTCTAGGCTATAGATGTTGCCATCAAGATCTGAAGCTAGGATTTTGCCGTCACTTCACTTTTATTTGATTGTTACATCCGCACCCTGCTGGAATGAGGGGGGAATGCCGGGATAGTCTCTAGGTTGTATATGTACCGTCAAGACTTGGAGCTAGGATTTTGCCATTATTCCATTTTTGTTTTGACCCTTGGGTCCTTGTTGACGTCACGTCAGTACTTTGCTGAAGTAGGAAGGACGTCCAAATAGTCTCTAGGCTATAGATGGGCCGCCAAGACTCGGTTCTTCTTTTGACGAAGCATGGTGGGATGGTTCCGTTTCTTTTATCTGTGCCCATGGATCGTATACAAGAGTCAATACAGACCTACTTGCAAGGCAGAAAAGTTTTAATTTATTATATATATATATATATATATATTTATTTTCGCGATGCTCTATCTTTTCAGCTTTTTTATATCGCGAAAGTCGCGATTGCCCAATCGTTTCGGTTATTTATCATAGCGCCCAATCATTTCGGCTATGTCATTTTTTATTTTTACTCTCTATTTTTTATTGCGAGTTACCCAAATATCTTGGCTATATCATATGCATTTTTTTTGCTTTCTGATTTTGTTGCGAATCGAGGACTTAAGTCCTGATACCAATTTTGGCATCAGCATCACTACAACTGAAATATTGTCAGGAGCGAATCATCATTTTCCGTGAGAGGACTTGGAATTTGACACCTGTTTAGGCATCAATATCGCTACAACTGGGATATTTCCAAAAGAGAATCATGCTTTGCCTTCGTCGATTTGAATAAAGGTGGTTTAGCAGGCAGGGTTTGATCCTGTTGACTAAGGCTTTTGATTTTATGAGCCGTAAGAGTCTCATAAAAGTATTTCTCCTTATGAGTCGTGAGGATCTCATAAGTGTATTTTCTTCTTAGGTGTCGTGGGGATTCCTAAGTGATATTTTCTTTTGTAAGTCGTAAAGATGTTACAAGAGTATTTTCTCCTTGTAAGTCGAGAGGACTTATAAGTGTCGTTCACCAATTGTGGATATTTGTCACCATTGTTGAAACTTGGTAGGGAATATATTTATTTATGCCCGTGGATTGTATACAAAAGTCGATATTGGACCATATATAGGGCAAGAAAGTTTTGTAGGGTTTTGATGGCGTAAGAATAGGTTCAGGTCCCTATATCTCAAGGCTTTTGAATTCTATACACCATGAGGGTCTTATAGAGGGTATATTCTCCTTATGAGTCATGAGGATCTCGTAAGTGCATTTTCTCCTTAGGAATAGTATGGATTCCTAAGTGTGTTACTCCTTTGCGAGTTGTAAGGATCTCACGTAGGTAATTTCTCCTTACAAAGTCGTTAGGACTTTATAAGTGTGCGTTTTTTAACGAGTTCGCACCTTTTTGGGTTTTCACTAGCTCGTCGACAGTCCAACTATTTTTACTCACGGTGCCCTTTCGGGTTTTCATCCGTACCCATTTTTCTTGTGAATATACCCTTTTTTTAACGAACAGCGAAACTCTCGAAAGTAGTTTCATTGCAAATGACCCATCTGTTTCTCGGTAGGACTTGAGGTTCATCGCTGGAGTAGCTGTGTAGCCAGTGGGACTTGAGTTGCAACCTTTGCTGTTAGGGCTTCGATTACAATATAGATCTCAAGAGAGCATATCGCCATCTTTAGGGGCGATGCGCTAGTTTAGGGACATTTCGGTCCATCATCACCGTATTTGGGGCGACGCGCTAGTTTATGGATTCCCTGGTCCGCTATTAGTTTAAGGACGCTTCGGTCCGCTATTAGTTTAAAGAAGTTTCGGTCCGCTATTAGTTTAAGGACGTTTCAGTCCGTTATCACCATATTTCAGGACGGGTTTTTGGTTTAAGAACTTTTCGGCCCATATATCGCCGCGTTTTAGGGCGAAATGCTGGTTTAGGGATGTTACGATCCATGGTTAGTATAGGGACTTCTCAGTCCAAGGTTAGTTTAAGAACTTCTCGGTCTATCATTAGTTTAAGGACATTTCGGTCCATCATCGCCGTTTTTTGAGGTGACGTTTTTTTTTGTACTACTCTTAGAGTTCTGAATCAGGAAGATAGCGAGCGGACAAAAGCGTCATTATCTATCATTGACCTAAGTCATGACCCATCAAGCGTAGTACTTTTTGAGGAATCATCCGTTTATTGGTCGGAAGGGTCTTTCGCCATGCATATGCATGAGCAGGTAGGCTCCACCCTGGTAGACTTTGTCTATGATGTAAGGGCCTTTATAGTTCGGCTCGAACTTCCCTCGTTTTGCACGATTGGGGATCATTGGTCTTTTTACGACTAGCACGAATTCTCCTTGGCGGAACGTTCTCGGCCTGTTCAGTCTTTCATATGACCGTGTCATTCTTGCCTTATAAGCCTCTAGATTTTGTTGTGCTATAAGGCGGGTTTCATCAAGGGTGTTGGATATAGTGCCTTCAAGTCAATTATTGTAATCGCAGGCAGGCGATTGTGATGATTGAGGAAGGACCTATACGGATAGAACAGTCTTACTTGAGATGATAGTATGCTATCTAGTTTGACTTTATTATCATGTATATGCATTATGTGGTATTATAGATCACTATTACATATTGATAGAGCCCATAGGATTCTTGCTTGACTACCAGTATTATGATGGTGATCATATACGTGGGAGCTGGGTGGTCTATAAGCACATCCTTAAATGTCCCTAGTCGAGGGAATATCGAGACTGGGTATCGATACTCCGGAGTAGACTAGTGTATACTTTTCGAGACCCCGACGAGGGGCGGTGGCCGGTCTCACAAGCCATTAGTGTCAGTTAGTCACCTAAGATAGTATACATGGGCTCGTTGGGTTATGAGTTACACTGGACGGACTCGCCAGGAACCTGCTAGATGGTATTATACCTATTGTCAGATAGCAGTTCTAAGATGACTTGAGTACAGGTTAGTATGTCGACCTAAGATCCTCATTTGTCTCGTGTGAGTTCCCACTATGCTTTGATTACTACTCTACCATGGCTCAAAGGAGTCACGCAAATAGGATTTTGTTGGGTATAGTCCCGAGCAACATGGAGGCAGTGAGCGGTGTAGGGTGTTTTCCGTCACCCCATTGAGATGGAAATACGCGCGCGCTTGTCAGGCGCATTACAGATTCCCTGCCTAGGATAGGCTGGGGTTTATTGATCGTGGGGATCCGAATCTCCGGCAGCCGCGGACTAAGCTGCCGTTAATTACCCCTCGCTTTTGGAGTGAGAGAACCTCCGATTGACGTGTTAAACTGGTCATGCGAACTTAACGTGCAGTGTACGTGTGTTTTTGTTTGAGGGGGGCTTGGATATATCGGGAGCCACGCGGAGTTTTTACGGGGGTCTCCGATTGACGTGTTAAACTTAACATGCAGTGTACGTAAGTTTTTTTTTGGAAAGGACAGTGTTGTAGAGTATGTGTATGTGTGTGTGTATATAAATATATGTAAAAAAACAAAGGGAAAGGGCTTCCAGAGGATGCGTGGGGAAAAGCGCCAGCGCTTTGGGTGCTAGCTCTTTGAGCGCAAGAGTGCTAGCGCACCACGTGTCAGCACGTGGGCGCTAGCGCTTTGGGCGCTAGCGCTCTGAGCGCAAGAGCACTAGCGCACCACGTGTCAGCACGTGGGCGCTCGGGAGCTAGCGCTTTGGGCGCTAGCGCTACGTGTCAGCTCGGGCGCTAGCACTCTGGGCGATAGCGCTCTGAGCGCTAGCGCACCACGTGTCAGCACATGGGTGCTCGGGCGCTAGCGCTTTGGGCGCTAGTTCTCTGAGCGCAAGAGCGCTAGCGCACTGAGCGCAAGCGCCCCACGTGTCAGCACGTGGGCGCTCGAGGGACAAAAGGGACTTGGTCCTTGCAATGGGAGTTGTACTCCCAGAAAAGAGCACTTATTATTCTCTGTATATATATATATATATAAGGAGTTAAACTCCTAGGTTGTTTTGGAGCTGATGAAGGGCTTCTCCCCTTGAGCCCTAGTTCTTCCCCAAAGTGAGGTTTCTGGAGATGGGTCTCCTTCTTCTTCCTTTGTTGGCCGGATCTTGAAGATCAAGGAGTATGAGATTTTAAAAATCTCTCCTTTCTGAGATCTGATGGCAGATATGAGTTCCCCTTTGTGGGTTTTGTGATGAAAAACTATTTTGTTTTATAAAAGGAAGAGTAAAACTCTTGATTTAATTCAAAAGAAAAAAGAAGGTTTTAGAACCTTGAGGAAGAAGAAGATCATAGATCTGGATTTTTTTGGAGAGAGAAAAAATTGTTGGGATATTTTCATTATCCTTGCTTTTATAGGCTATACACTTTACATATAGCCCCTTGGGCTTTACAAAAATGGTATTTTGCCCATCCCATGGCTCATGTGCCATTTCTTTTTGCACATAAGCCATAGGCTTTACAAAAATTTGGCTTTATTCCCATTTTCCTTACATTTATTCATAGAATAAAATAAAGGTAATTCACCAAAATTATTTATTACAAAATTTTTATCTTGGCATGGGGGGAGGCCGGCCGCTTCATGTCCGGGCTCGACTCGGGCATAGGCCCACTTGGCTTGGGGTTGACATTGAATTTGACTTGGTCAACCGGGGTGCAATTTTCGACCCCAACAAAGTGCCCCCCATCAATAAATGCATACCACATATTTGGGTCGTGTGCATGAAATTGATGGATCTTCTTTCGCGTGGAGGGGACTTGATTTGGTTCCCGCTTTTTGGGATACACTACCCTTTTTACGACATGGACGGTCGACGCTTGACGCGTCTCCGAGACGGATTGTCTGTGGTAGACGTTTCCCTGGCCCGGAGTGAGTCGGTAGACGTGCCCCCGGCACGGAGTATCGTTGGTCGACGTTTCCCCGAGGCGGAGTGTCGGCTGGTTGACGTGTCCCCGGTACGGAGTGTCTGTAGTCGACGTGCCCCTGGCACGGAGTGTCTGCTTGACGTTTCGCCGTTACGGACTGTCGTTGTTGGATGTTTCCCCGATACGGAGTGTCACTGGTCGACGTTTCCCTGGCATGGAGTGTCTCTGTTGGACGTTTCCCCGGTACGGAGTGTCGCTGGTTGACGTGTCCCTGAGACGGAGTGTCGTTGTTGGACGTTTCCCCGATGCGGAGTGTCTGTGTTGGACGTTTCCCCGATGCGGAGTGTCGCTGGTTGACGTGTCCCCGAGACAGAGTGTCTGCTTGTTGACGTGTCCCCAAGACGGAGTGTCTGTGTTGGACGTTTCCCCTTTGCGGAGTGTCGCTGGTTGACGTGTCCCCGAGACGGAGCGTCGCTGGTTGACGTTTCCCCGGCATGGAGTGTTTGCGTTGGACGTTTCCCCGTTACAGAGTGTCGCTGTTGGACGTTTCCCCGGTACGAAGTGTCGTTGGTCGACGTTTTCTCGAGACGGAGTGTCGCTGGTCGACGTTTCCCCGAGGCGGAGTGTCTGCTTGTTAACGTGTCCCTGAGACAGAGTGTCGTTGTTGGACGTTTCCCCGATGCGGAGTGTCTGTGTTGGACGTTTCCCCGAGATGGAGCGTCGCTGGTTGACGTTTCCCCGGCATGGAGTGTCTGTGTTGGATGTTTCCCTGTTTCGGAGTGTCGCTGTTGGACGTTTCCCCAGTACGGAGTGTCGCTGGTCGACGTTTCCCCAAGACGGAGTGTCGCTGGTTGACGTGTCTCCGAGACGGAGTGTCGTTGTTGGACGTTTCCCCGATGCAGAGTGTCTATATTGTACGTTTTCCCGATGCGGAGTGTTGCTGGTTGACGTATCCCCGAGATGGAGTGTCTGCTTGTTGACGTATCCCCGAGATGGAGTGTCTGTTGTTTGACGCAGAGGTCGGTGTTGGAATTGGTTGGTTTGATTTGTTTGATTTGAATCGACATCAGCATCGCTACACTGGAATATGGTACCAGGAGCGAATCATCATCTGTCTTTGAGAGGATTTGGGGATTGGATTTTTTTGTTTGGCATCTGCATTGCTGCACTGGAATAATGCTAGAACAAGTCATCATTTGCCCCGAGAGGATTTGGGAATTGATGGCTTAGGAGGCAGGTTTAGATCCCTATCACCTAAGGCTTTTCAATTTTATGGGCCGTAAGGGTCCCATAAAAGCATTTTCTCCCTACGAGTCGAAAGGATCTCATAGGTGTTTTTTCTCCTTAGGAGTCGTGGGGACTCCTAAGTGTGTTGCTCCTTTGTGAGTCGTAAGGATCTAACGCGGGAATTTTCTCCACATAAAGTCGAGAGGACTTTGCGAGTGCATTTCATCTCTTTTTCACGAGTTTGCGCCCTTTCGGGTTTTCACAAACTCGCCGGCAGTCCTGCTATTTTTACTCACGGATCCCTTTCGGGTTTTCATCCGTGCCTATTTTGCTTGTGGACAAACCTTCTTTTTTTCTTCTTCTTTTTTTTGAATCTTCACCGCCGGTGGGACTTTGAATGTGGTCTCGCCGGTAGGACTTGGGAGGGATTGGGATTGTTTTACGCCCATGGATTGTATACGGTTTTACAGGATGTATGATCCAGACCATAGGGCTGGAAAAATTTCGGGACTTTGTCGGCGTCTGCATCGCTACACTTGAATATGGTACGAGGAGCGACTCATCATTCGCCGCGTGGGAATTTGAGTTTGGAATTTGGTTGGCGTCTGCATCGCTACACTGGAATATGGTACCAGGAGCGACTCATCATTCGCCACTTAGGAATTTGATTTTGGAATTTGGTTGGCGTCTGCATCGCTACACTGGAATATGGTACCAGCAGCGACTCATCATTCGCCACTTGGGGATTGGGGAGCGATGGCTTAGGAGACAGGTTTAGATCCCTATCACCTAAGGCTTTTCAATTTTATGGGCCGTGAGGGTCCCATAAAAGCATTTTCTCCCTACGATTCGTAAGGATCCCGTAGGTGTATTTTCTCCTGGGAGTCGTGAGGACCCCCAATTGTGTTTTTCCTTGGTGAGTCGTAAGGATCCCACGAAGGTTTGTTCTCCTCATGCATCGTGAGGACACATGAGTAGGTCTTCCCAACGGAGTATAATTCCGAGGGCAGAGACCAGCCGCGTAACTGGTAATTACGGTGGGGCATGGGTATGATGAGAATTATTTGAGCCCGTGGATTGTATACGATGGTCAACTTGGGGACCAATCGTAGGGCCAGGAGAATTTTGAGAAATTGGATTTTGGTTAGCGTCTGCATCGTTACACTAGAATATGGTACCAGGAGCAACTCATCATTCGTCGTTTTTTTACCGCGATTGCTCTATCATTTCAGCTTTTCTTATCGCGAAGGTCGCGATTTCCCCATCATTTCGGCTTTTATTCGCGGTTGCCCTATCATTTCGGCTTTATTTTTCATCTTTATTTTACTCGCTGATTTCTATTGCGAATTGCCCCATCATTTCAGCTTTTCTTTTTATTTATTCATTTACACATTTTTTTTATTTACATATACATATTTTTTTTTCACATTCCCAGTTTAACGACTTAGAGGTCGACTGTTCCCAGTTTAAAGACTTAGAGGTCTACTGTTCCCAGTTTAATGACGTGGTGGTCGATTGTTCCCAGTTTAACGACGTGGTGGCCAGTTATTCCCAGTTTAAAGACTTGGTGGTCTGTCATTCCCAGTTTAACGACGTGGTGGTCAGTGGTTTGCTTATCTCAGCTCCTCGAATTTTGATCTTGGCGGGGCTGTGTTGATGACCGTAGCTCTGTGGCTTGTCGGTACATCTGATGACTGTGAGGCTTTCCCGAGTTTATATTGGTTCTCTACCCAATCTTTAAAAACATAGCAATCTTCAATGGTATGACTCACCATTCTATGATATGGGCAGTATATGGGATTGCCGGTCATGTTCATCTCGTGTGGCCTCTTTGGAATAGGCAATTGAAGACCGTTGTCCAAGGCGTCCTCGAATATTTCGCGGACTTTATCTCTCCTGAAGGAGTATACTTTCTTCTTTCTCTCCATTGGATTAGGTGCCCTTACTGATACTGGACCCTGAGGACGATAAGTCTTTGGTTCGCCTACTGTCCGCTTACCACGTTCAGTGTAAGTATCGGAAGGATTAGAGGCTGATAACGTCCGTTTTCTACAAAGATGTTCCGCTTTCGGGCTGGAGGGAGCATCGGTCGGCTGCTTCCAGATATCAATCCCCAGCTCACGAACCAAAATTTGATTTTGCTGTAATTGCAATCGGGTGACTTGGGTCGTGAGATCCGCCACAACATTTGCCAGCTCGTCAACTTTAGAATGGACCTTGGTCATCTTCTCATCCCTGTCCCGAAGTTGCCTTTGAAACCATTGGAATAATGCTTGTTCTATAGTTTCGGGTATGACCACGGGGTCATCCCTACCGCTTGAACTTGATTCAGCATGAACCACAGGTTCCTTTGGCTTAATAGCCCGAGCGAGCTCTTCATCATTTGGCTCGGGCCGATGTTAGATGGCAACAACCGCGTCATTGTCATGGTTATAACGCGTAGGAGGACTTGTTCCTCTGAGCTCCATCATATTGACCATATGGGTTGTGTACCCGTCTATTGCTTCTTTACTGGTAATGCTGCTCGCTCGACTCTTAGCTTTTTGCCTTGGTCCGCACTTTTTAGAGAAAGGCAGATGTCTGAGAGAATCAGGTCCCTGAAGGACTTTGGTCTCCGTTTGTATGAAATTGGCGGTCGCAGCTTGATTGTTTGTTAACACACCAGGGGACAATGATATTTCTCCTGCCTTGTATTGTTTCTCGACCCAATCCTTGAAGATGCAACAGTCTTCAATAGTGTGTCCCAGCACTCGGTGGTATGGGCAAAAGTTGGGATGATCGGTCTTGTTCTCTTCACTTAGCCTTTTTGGTTCTGGTAGCCGCAGGCCATTCTTCAGAGCATCTTTAAAAATTTTGTGGACCTTGTCCTTTTGGAATGAGTAGACCTTATTTCTTCTTTCCTCCAAAGTTGGCTCTCGAGTTTTGTTAGTTTTTGCTTCTCCCGCTCTCTGCTTATTTAGAGAATCGGTGCTGTTAGAGCTTCCGCCTTTTCGGTTGTCGTCCCTCCAAGGTTTCGGTATGTTTGTGAACTGAAGATCTTGAGCGGACTCGAGATTTGAGCGTTCCAACGTTTGGACCTTTTTGGTCAGCTCTTAGAATGTTTTAAGGCCTGCGGTGCACAGGAAAGGTTTCCTCCAGTCCTTCAGATTTTCTATAAGAAGATTGACGGATTGGTCTTGCTCCAACGGCGGTTTACATTTGACAGAGAGATTGCGCCATCGGACTATAAAATCCATGTTGCTTTCGTTGTTCTTTGGCTCTGTCCTTACGTGTTCAGCATTGGTGATTTTATCGCTAACACTCATGAACCTTTACTTGAACATGGATTCTATTTGAGCGAACATCGTGATCGAATCATCTGGTATGCTTGCATACCAATCGAAAGCAACATCCGTCAAGCTATTAACAAACTGACGGAGAAGGAGCGCATCATTGCCCCCAGTATTTATGCATGATGCTTTAAATTAGGCAATGTGCCGGTTCGCATTTCCTATCCCATCGAACCTTTCAAATTTGGGGACGACATAGCTAGTGGGAAACTCCACAAGATCGTACCGAGCAGGATATGCTCTTCCGCTACTGCTGGCATCCATGATTTGATCTTGAGTTAGCGGGTTGCTGTCATCGGCCGTCAAGACATTTCCCAAGATAGGATGCGACTGGCTTTCGTGCGGTCCGTCCACCTTTGGATTTGAGGGAATATGCATCGGCTGTCTCGGGACACCGTTTCCCGGTTCATGAGCAGAGCCCCGCGCTTGATTGGGCGGCTGAGAGGCAAGTTGGGCCGTAAGCCGTAAGACGACATTTGTCAAGTGTCGATCTTTGAGTAGAGCTTGGCCATCTCCTTGTCTTTGCTTTTGAGCTGTTTTCGGAGCTCTTGGAGAAGTTGCTGCTCTGCGGTCTTAGGATGGAAAGTTGGCTCATCTTCGCTTTCCAAGCCCGACTCCTCATGAACTGAGGGCTCTCTCTGCTTATCAGCTTCACTGGAAGGGTCTTCATTACCTTCCAGAGGAGGCTGGTCTTAGAATGTGGTAACCATATTCATACCAGATTGAATTTGAGATGCAGTGGCCCTTTCCTTGCTCTTGCCGCGCGTGCCCACCATGTAGACAGTGTGGACCACATGTCTAGCTGTCTCTTTATCATTGGTGGGGAGCTTAGAGAAGGCACCCGATCGAGCAGTTACTGAGGGTACCGTTGGAGCTTGCTTGAAATGCCCCGTTGCTTTGTTGACGTTAATGGCCTTGCCCCCTGCTGGAGCGACGGAGAGACGTTCAGAAACGGATTTGCTTTTGGGTTGGGGCGCCCTCGAGACCATCACATTTAGCCTCTTGCCTTTCAAGACCGGTTTGTCGGTTACCGGAGCTTGAGGTGCAGGAATGGCGTTAGCTGACACGAACAGAATAGAGCCGAACTGTAGCAAGCGGCTCCTCCCACTGTCGCCCGAGACTGGCCGGAAGGACCGTCCTGGAGTCTATCTTCATCGTGTAGGAGACGGAAGCCGTGCAGAGAGCTGAGTTCATCTTTGGAGACATTGTTGAAAAATGATTGCTTGAAAACCTGCATGAAAGAGCATTATTTTAGTATAAATATAGGTATGTATATTAATTGAGTTCACATGAACGCTTAACCCGAAATATGGGAGGAGAGAAAGGTCCCAACGGGCGTGCCAGAATTTGTAGAGTGTTTTTTGTCACCCCATTGAGATGGGAATACGCGCGCGCTTGTCAGGCGGATTATAGATTCCCCCTGCCTAGGGTAGGCTGGAGTTTATTGATCGTGGGGATCCGAATCTCCGGCAGCCGCAGACTAAGCTGCCGTTAATTACCCCTCGCCTTTGGAGCGAAGGAACCTCCGATTGACGTGTTAAACTGGTCATGCGAACTCAACGTGCAGTGTACGTGTGTTTTTTTAGGGGGGCTTGGATATATCGGGAGCCACACAGAGTTTTTACGGGGGTCCCGCTACCCGGATAGCGGGCTGGGGGTCAAGGGGGCTAGCAGCCCCTTTGCGGGGTGCGGGGCAGCGCCCCGGCCCCAAATTTTTTTGGGAAGGACAGTGTTGTAGAGTATGTGTATGTGTGTGTGTATATACATATATGTAAAAAAATAAAGGGAAAGGGCATCCAGAGGATGCATGGGGAAAAGCGCCAGCGCTTTGGGTGCTAGCGCACGACGTGTCAGCATGTGGGCGCTAGCGCTGTGAGCGCAAGAGCGCTAGCGTTTTGAGCACTAGCGCACCACGTGACAGCACATGGGCGCTCTGGACGCTAGCGCTCTGGGCGCTAGGGCACCACGTGTCAGCACGTGGGTGCTCGGGCGCTAGCGTTTTGGGCGCTAGCGCTCTGAGCGCAAGAGCGCTAGCGCTTTGAGCGCTAGCGCCCCACGTGTCAGCACGTGGGCGCTCGAGCGGCAAAAAGGACTTGGTCCCTGCAATGGGAGTTGTACTCCCAGAAACGAGCACTTATTATTCTCTGTATATATATATATATATATATATATATATATATATATATATGTATATATACATATATAAGGAGTTAAACTCCTAGGTTGTTTTGGAGCTGATGAAGGGCTTCTCCCCTTGAGCCCTAGTTCTTCCCTAAAGTGGGGTTTCTGGAGATGGGTCTCCTTCTTCTTCCTTTGTTGGCCGGATCTTGAAGATCAAGGAGTGTGAGATTTTAAAAATCTCTCCTTTCTGAGATGTGATGGCAGATATGAGTTCCCTTTTGTGGATTTTGTGGTGAAAAACTATTTTATTTTATAAAAGGAAGAGTAAAATTCTTGATTTAATTCAAAAGAAAAAAGAAGGTTTTAGAACCTTGAGGAAGAAGAAGATCACAGATCTGGATTTTTTTGGAGAGAGAAAAAGTTGTTGGGATATTTTCATTATCCTTACCTTTATAGGCTATACACTTTACATATAGCCCCTTGGGCTTTACAAAAATGGTATTTTGCCCATCCCATGGCTCATGTGCCATAAGCCATGGGCTTTACAAAAATTTGGCTTTATGCCCATTTTTCTTACATTTATTCATAGAATAAAATAAAAGTAATACACCAAAATTATTTATTACAAACTTTTTATCTTGGTATGGGGGGAGGCCGGCCGCTTCATGTTCGGGCTCGACTCGGGCATAGGCCTACTTGGCTTGAGGTTGACATGGAATTTGACTTGGTCAACCGGGGTGCAATTTTCGACCCCAACAAGCGGATAATCGGGGATTCTTCTCTCCAGGAATTGGGTGTTGATGTCGCGCTGTGAACGGGTGGCCATCACCAGAAATCCTTGGCTAAGGTGGACGAGAATTACTGATTTGGATCAGTAGTTTCTCAGTGGGTGATGGGCTTCACACTGACATGAAATATCACGTTATTAGGGTTCTGACTTAATCCACCCCCTAGACCCGATATGCGATACTCTTAGACGAACGGACCGAACTGTACGGAGATTGTCACAGACAGGCTCAGTAGGGGTACGTATGGGTTTTCTCGTCGGCCTTCCTTTTCGCTCAATACCTGGGCAGCCGTTACGTACAACTAGTGCCGCTGACTTGCTTGTGGTTAAACCCACTGCCAGCGTATTGACGAGACTTTAGAGTCCCACACAGAGAGTTTTCACGGTTTAGGCGATATGATGTAGATGATGTCTGTTGGTACATACAGGTGTCCGATTAAATATGTGTACATGTTACACAGACTTTAATCCGACGGTTGATAATACTAGCGGCTTAGAATTAAGACGGATTATTAAATCAAGTTTTGATTTAATAATTTATATATACATATATATTTTTAATATATGTATTCTAGTATTATTGTTCACTATTCATTTTCTCTCTTGGCTATTCGTATTTTTATACAAATACGCATATATGTATTTCGATACGTATACCGGGTTGTATTCCGTATTTATATGGAATATATTCTAGAAGATGGATACCTCATTATATAATTTTCTTCTTAGAAAATCATTTACAAATGAGCTGGAGGGTGAGGTGACATGAGCATGGTTGGAGTTATGTAGAGAGAAATGGGCCATTATTTGTTTATTGTAAAATGATGTGAGATATTTGGCATGGCTGTAAAATGGCAAGCCATTCTATTCTACATACTACTAACACTCTTCATTCTTTGAACACTTAGCTCATTCTTTCTTGAGTTGCTCAAGCCTATGTTTTTCTCACCTCCTCCCCCTCCTTCTTTAGTTGCTCACTTAAGCTTTGGAAATGAGAGTAAAAGATAGTGGAAAATTTCTACATCCCCACTCTCCATTGCCAGCGACATTAGAGCGTCGGTTGCTTCTCTAGACGAAACTGGAGCTTAGATCGTTTCCCTCAGATGGATTATCTTCGGCAAAAGTGGACCGGCTTGCAAGCGCGATCCGGAGCACTTGAAGAAAGCTTGATGATGTGAGTATTCTACACATAGTAAATTAGTTTAGCTCACTTGGTTTTGTATACAAGCCCTATCTCTTTAGTTCGATTCTTGGTTTCAGAACTTTAGCAAACTAGAAAATTTTGAAATCCATATTGTTCGCACTAATTTAGAGTTTCGATTGATGGAATTTTCCGGATCGCATTTCCAAAATCATTGCTTGCTGTTCGAATTTCAAAGTTCAAATTTTTTTTTCTGGTAGCATTAAAATTATGTGCAGGTAATATTAGAGCTAAGAAAAAAATTTGGGCACCTAAGCCCAAAATTCGATTGTGGAACAAAAGTCAAATATGCCATTTGGCCACAGAATAGCGGTCCAATTGTGGATACAATGCCCTAAATTTTTTCTGGGGCTCTAGTTTATGGAAATATGATTTTTGGGATATTTGGTTTTGGTCCAGATTTGTTTGTATACTGGTTTGTACTTGGGGGGCCAATGCGGAAAGTTTTAATCGATCGAAATTTTAAATTTGTGTTTTCTGAGCATTTTTTTCTGCGACCGTGAATATCATAGAGCTGTATAATCCAACTGGTTGCTATATACATAATCAGACGGGTTTACGAACATGATATTCACGTTGATGTTCTGTATTGCTCTTTGATTATGGTTATGTTGGATTTGTCGCGATGGATAGCCTGATGTACGTAGTATTAGATGCAGTTCTCTGTGATATAATGTATATTTATATTGCGTGGCGAGCGTCCGACATGTGGACTGCCGTCATCGCGGTTTATATTATTCTTTGGGGCACGTCCAGGTTGCGGATGTAGTCACCATTGTATATTCAATTTTTCATTACATGCACTAGGATTACCCCACGGCGAAGTGCTCGAGCAGCCAGGCTCTAGAGGGCAATGGGCCTCCATCTCATGGTGTTGAGACCAGGGTGCTTTACTCTAGAATTAGTTGGCTATTTGTCGCACTCATAAGGGGTATAGGATTGACCCGCGAAGGGTGCCCAAGTCACCGGATTTCGGAGGTGCTGGGTGGCCCACTCACTTCGTTGATTGGGGTTGCCTCACTTCTGAGATTGGCGGGTGGCTTACTGCACTCGTAGGGGTCTAAGGTCTGATACTATAGGCTATCCACCCGACCGGGAAATTGCATTTCATATTTGGCTCCATTGAAATGTATTTTTCTTTGTTTATCCGCATTCCGATATTAGTTTTGCTTTCGCTGTGATTCTGCTGTGATGCTTCTGTGATGTTACTTGATATCATGCATGAGATGAATGTTCATATATATTGAATATATATTTAGTAGATGCTATATATGTTTTGCATCCGCGCTTGTCCTATCCCCGCCATGCCGTAAGTTAAGTAACCTTATGGTGAAGACCCGGGACCCTGTGGCGAATGCGGATGGCACATATGCGCATGATTATTTTCGTTTTTCCTGGCATGATATGATTAATTGATGAGACTGTATTAATTCTGACTAATGCATGGAAAACGAACCTAAATGATATTGTTGGAGCTAATTTTTGAAAAATGACATTACAGGCGTTTCCTTTTTCTTTGCACAGCAGTATTCGGTTATGAATATCCAGCACCTCATTCGACGGGGCAAGAGCCTAGATCCCTTCATAGGGAGTGACCTCTTGGGCAAAAGTTTGCGTCATTATAATAACTTCTCTATAGTCGATTCTTTTGCTTTGCACAGCGGTATTCGGTTAGGAATATCCAGCATCTCATTCGATGAGGAAAGAGCCTATGTCCCTTCACAGGGAGTGACCTCTTTGGCAAAAGTTTACGTGACTATAAACTAATCGGTTTTCTTCAAAACCATCGGTTTTCTTCAAAACCACTAGTTTTAAAATTGCGGAGGCTAAACCACACCTTTTCAAAACAGCTTGAGTTCCTTCAACGATATTAAGTTCATTGCGTTAAAGGTTTTTCGCCAAAAACCAGCCGCAACCCACCGTCATTTTAGATAGGCAGCGCCTAGTATTCATGCTATGTTTGTTGGTATCCGTTAAGGCATAGTGTGCGGTAGCTATGTGTTACTTTTTTGCAGCATAGAGATGCATTAATCTAAGACAGTCATACAACCTTGTTGGCATCCATCAAGGATGAGTACGGATGTGTCTAAATTAATCAGGACAATGACGGGTAGAACTTTACTTGCGACTTATGATTTGTTGGCATCCGTCAAGGTCATAAAACGCTTGGGGCAAAAACCATATCGGGAGTTTCAAATATAAAGGAAACTTGCCAGGCATGCGCATACCTTCTGGAGTGTGGTGACTTGAGTGGCTTCCATCAAGTTATCATGCGATGATAGTTGGGTCCTGATTCCCACTGATGAGTATGTGTTATTCCTCAGGTGATTTTCAGATGATCCCGACTAATTCTCCTTTTAAGATTTGAAGGAGAATTCGAGGAAACAGTGCGGGCCATCCTGATTAGATAAAGTGATCAACCAATCTAATCCAAGTTAGAGTGCACAATGAGTGTTTCTTTTCTCTCTCTCTTTGGCAGCGACCATGACCTGACCTTAAATTAAAACTCATGAACCAAGTTAACTGAACCTTCTTACACACTTTGGCTTTAGATTGTCATGATTCACGATAAAATCGCATATACCTCTGCCACTCCTACTTCCTCTTTGCATTTCTCCAGAACACTCCGTATCACTACGAAGAATCATATTTCTTGAGTATGCCATCGTATAGTTACATAAGAACACAAAGAAACTTGTTTCAGTTCGAGGATGGATTCCGGTTCTGGGGAAATTGAATAGGATTATTCGGTTGTCTTTTATCTTTACCTTCTCTCAGGTTGTGAAGGCTCCTAGTATTAGTAGAGTACACCTATTACGCTTATTGGATAGTCTTCTTCCAAATCATAGGCAGGTGCCGAAAGGTAGGGAAGGAAGAAAACCAATTAGCCTAAGTATGGTGTATAGAAGGTAAGAAGTGAAGACATATAAAGGGATTAGAGTGAGGACAAGGAAATTTCAACTACTGTAATGAATCTGGATAATGGAAGAAGCATTACTAGGAATACTCAGCCATCCCCTTGAAACATTTTCATGTTTTAGTTTTACTGTGCGGTGTTAATTGAAAACTGATTTCCCAATTAGATTCCGACTCCAGGGTATATATTTACCGGACTTGATTCTCACATCTGTATGGCATTACAGATGCTGAGTAAGAGTAAAATATTGGGAATTGTGTGATTAGATCCTAAATATATCAGAATTCTTTGTAATTGGTGATATTTAAGGAAATCACATGAGTTTTGCCTAACGACAAATTTTTGGTTTTGAACATCCGTTGTTATGCACCAATTTCAAACTGATGTATCTGTACGTTTATTTTATAAAGTGAGATATAACTTTTTGAAATTATGTTTATTACATTTACCTTTATCACTTGATGATTAGGTAAGATGCATTCAACAATGGTGTAATTCTTCTTTACCATAATACAGTTTTCAATCTACGACACACAGGGTTTGAGTTAAAACTGCTTTCCCAATTAGATTCTGACTCCAAGCTATATATTTACCAGACTTTATTCTCACATCTGTATGGCATTACAGATGCTGGGTGGGAGTAGAATATTGGGAATTGGGTGATTAAATCCTCAATATCAGAATTCTTTGTAATTGGTAATATTTGAGGAAATCACTTGGGTTTTGCCTAACGGTAAATTTTTGGTTTTGAATATCCGTTGTTATGCGCCAATTTCAAACCTATGTATCTGTACGTTTATTTTATAAAGTGAGATATAACTTTTTGAAATTATGTTTATGACATTTACCTTTATCAGTTGATAATTAGGTAAGGTGCATTCAACAACGGTGTAATTTCTCTTAACTATAATACAGCTTTCAACTTACGACGCACAGGGTTTATGTTATTAAACTCAGAGGACTTATACAAAGTATTGTATATTGTCCGATGTCCATTAGGACAAGGGGTTGGTACTCGTACTTAATTCCGTTTACTTATGACTTCTCTAGTTTTAGACGAGCATTTCGTTGAAATACAATGTCCAAATTTTGAGAAGTTGTAGGTATAAGAATAAAATAGAGAACCATGCGTTGGAAGTATCAGGATTCTTCGAGGTGATCGAAAATGTAAATACTTATGCTAGGTATTCCGTAGTAAGTAATATATTTGAGAACTTGCTTCTCTCTCAAGTTACTCATCCGTGGGTGTGCTCCTTGATGAGTAATATTGTATAGCCTTCTTCCATTTAGTCTAGATGCACTGGAAATAGCTGCATGTATTTTGAATATGGTTCCAATTAAATTAATGCCTTTGTTTCTATATTGGATATAGAATGGATTCATATCTTAACGATGTTAAGGTATATGGAGTAATCCGGCTTATGCTTCAAAACAGAATTCGGATAAACTCAAGGCACGTTTCAGTAATGGCAGTTTGTGGATTATCCCGGGTTTTGACGAGGGTTAACATTCTACGATTTGGAGGATCAATAGTTATATTGTTCTTGACTCGCCACCCGTTTTAGTAAAATGAATTTTTTTCTGAAAACATTAGTGGGAGTATGGTAGAACTGGAAGTGATTCCAGAACCATAAACGATTACTGAAAAATTTAGTAGAACCTAAGGATTCAATTGGATTCAACAATCCATTAGCCACTCCGCAGATTTAGTGGGTAACCTCAGCCACCCAAGAGGGACTTCGGTCTCCTCAAAAACGGTGACATGGAGGGTTTTGATGACCCAAGTTTGCCACTACTGCTATCCTAGACTATGAGATCTGGCAGGTGGATGACTATAACGTCGTTCTAAATTAGCTTTGAAGCACACGTGTATATGACTCTGCCAGAGGGTTGTTGTAGTCAGTGGGAGCAGTGAAAGCGTGGTAGGCAAGTAGTTTTTGTCTATTTATAGACTAAAGCAAGTATAGCGGAGATAAATCATCTATTTCTGATGTGAAAGTCATAGAGTTTGATTTCATCAGAACAACTGATAGACCTGGTAAGAAGGTAGTAGGGAGTCATATTTTAACGACCCTAATATTACTATACCTTCGTGTTTTATTTCTTTAGTAAAATATTGTATTTATTTATTCTTAGTTTTTTCCGTATATTTTGTTTTCTATTAAATATATTATTTTATTATTCCATCTACTTTTCCCAAACCCATTTCTTTAAACTAAATCTTAACCTATTTCAAATTAAACGCAAGACCTGACCCAGCCCATAACCCAAATCCAATCTCATTTTTATTTTCTTTTATAAAATTATGAGCCCAAAAGCCCACTTTCTTTTCAAGCAACAACATATATTTAATTCTAATTAAATATGTACATGAAATACTTTGTAGCTTATTTGTTTAGTTCTTGCATTGTTATTCCATAAGTCACATGTTCAAATCTCCATTCTTTCAATTAGTTTTATCTATTTTTTTTTAAACTCTCTCATAACCTACAAATAAGACCTTTCATTTCATCTTCCTTTTAACTCTCAAAATGAATGCATATAATAATTAGTATGGTTATGATTATGAATTATTATAATGACCATATTAATATTGTTTTATATGTTCTCTCCTTCATTGTTCGTCCTCCTTCAAAAAAATTATTTCAAATCTTCATTCTTAGAGCTCTCAAAGTTTCGGCACCGCCGGAGCTCACTTTGTCCCTAGACATTCAAGACCGAAGTATTGTACCATTTACAAACTTCGTAAGTATCGCTTTACATTTCTTTTCTTTTCTTTCAAAATCTACATAAAGAATACTTTTAGAAACTAATTTGATCCTTGTCTTGGTTGCTCGAGCCTAGGTCACATAGACTTTTTTTTCCGCTAGAATCGAATCGGTGAACTGGTTGTTATACCGACTCACACAACCCGTAAGTCCCCTCTCCTCCTCGTTTTCTCTACTTGAAATTCATACCCTTACCATCCTCCATCATGCAGAATCTTTAGATAACTAGTTAGTCCAATAATAAAGTTTTTTTGTTAAATTAAAAAATGGTTGAAATAAAGCATATATGTTTAGTTATAAAATCTTGCATGCAATGGTTGATAACATGTTAAGTATTATTGTTTTAGACGGTTAATCATGACCAGATCATATGTTTGCTTCACATATGTTAATTCATGTTATTTATCGCTGAAATTTTAATTATTTATATTTATTTTTACATACAAGAAAACAAAGTTATAAATAAATACCATAGATTTATCATTTTCAAATACGATCTTACAAAACCTTTATCTTTAAAATAATTTTTATAAATTAATTTCCACTTCTGAAAATTCTTCGAACATTAGGATAAAATAATAGATAGAATTCATACTCTACAGTAAAAATTTCATATCAAACCGAATAACGGTTTAGGAATTATGTAGTTTTTTATTCACTGTTTTTAAAACCAGAAAACTGTCATTAAGGGTCTTCTTCAAGAGACCATAACTCTATAATCGTTGATCCAAATTAAGTGTTTTCAGATGTTTTGAATATATACATCAAAATATCTAGATTTTATTAGTTTTAAATTTGTACTTAAAACCGACGTAAAATATAGAAAACTGTGTTATAATATTAAGTAACGGATTTGGACAGCTGTCATGATTCGCATATTGTTTTTAAATAGGACATAACTCGAACTCCCGATATCCGTTCGTGACAAAATTTAGATGTGTAAATGCATAATTGATAGAGCTATAATTATATATATATATTATATTACTTAGAAACACATGAAACAACCCGATATAGGTTTTGCAATATAACATATAGTTGCTGTCCAGAAATCTGAATTTCTGTTTTAAACGCTGATATTAAAATGATCATAACTAGAGCTTCAAAAATCCAAATCATGCGAAACTTAGTGTTTTGGATAAGTATATCGAAAGAACTACAATTTTATAATAATCATCGTAACTGAAACCTGATGGAAATTAATTCAAACCGTATTTTAAAAATATGCGACGGTGCTGGACAGACTATGATTTGTTCTGCGCAATGAAACGAAAATGGGTATATCTCCCAAACCGATAGTCGTATTTAGGCACGACTGGAACTCACACATGCACAACACTTAGATCTATAATTCTGTTTATATTCCGAAATTGATTGACTTGATTGATTAGTCGTACACAACACTTCTTAAAAATATTGTTTATGGCCGTTACTTGAATAATATACTTGACTCATTTCATGCTATTCGAACATGTATACCTTGTTTATCTTCATCTTTAAATTGTTGTATGTACATGAAAACATAATTAGATATTATTTGTTTGACATATTCCAATTAAATGCTAGACCTGACCTGACCCGAACTACGAATACAACTTGACATGAATACTTGAAACGTGACATGAATACTTGATCTTGACATGAACTCAATCTTGAAAACTTGATGTATTCATGGATTCGGGCAAGACTTGTAATTTTAACTATAAACTAATATACATGGGGTGTTAGGGTAGTTTGAGTTGCGAGTCCAATGAAATCTCAAAAGTCCCATGCTAACAATCATGAATACAAGCAATCACGAATACTAACAATCATGAAGGCCCATGTTATCTTGCTCCTGAATTATAGTCTATTGAGTTTGGAATACTTTGATGACGGTCGAAGTCCCGTTACTAACTATCATGAGGGCCTGTGGTTCCATAACCCTGGATTACAGCCTGTTGGGTTCGAGAACACTCTTAAGATTTGATTAATTTTACCCTTTTAGAGACCTTTTAGGACACTTACATTCCCTTCATGTTCATTATATCTATACTCCACGGCCATGTTATACTTGTTTGCCATGCTAATATAGTTGGCATACACATTACAATGCATGCTACTATACTTTTTTACATGTTCATGATTTATATCCATGCTATACCATATATCACATTACACCTTGCATTTCATTTATATACATCACGCCATTCTTTTGGGGACTTACTGAGCGTTAGTTCGCTGACGGGCATTCCACCCATCTTTCTTTCTTTCTTGGAATGTTCGTCAGGTGGCATTGAGACAGAGGAGATAGAAGCGGTCGAAGAGGAGTACAATAAGTTCGCATCACAACTGGATGTCTGGTTACATTCAGTTTTTCATTTCATTTCAGCTTATTTATGTATATCTCCTTATTAAGGCTTATCATGTTATTGTATATTGGATTCAGATATTTTGTCAATTTTGGATCTTGAATGTAATAAATTAAAGTTGGATTTCATTCTTTTGTTTATTCTTACTACTTTATGTTGCTTATAGACGCTTAGCGTATTTACTTCGAGAAATGACCTTCTCGGAATAAATACGTCGCGGGCCTCGTCACATGCCGTTATCACTCTTTTGGGAAGCGGGGTGTGATACAAGTCCTGGTATTTGGATGACATACTCCTGATAGGAAGTGATCTTCCTATACTACGATCGGTTATACTGTGGTTGTCACAAGGTGTTTCTCCACATAGGATCTGGACAAAATATAAGGGATTCTGGTGACTAGATCTATGGTTTTAGATCTAGTTTTGGGAAGTGTCCCAATTCGGATAATTTGACACTATTCTAAAGTGTTTTAGAATGGACGACTCCTGAAGTGGTGGTGAACCTGCAGGAGATGGAGTCACCCTCTCTAAAGAGATATCTTCTAGACTGATGAGGAGAGGGATTTCCCTGATTGACATATCACTTGCTTAGGCAATTGAGTCAATCATAAGATGTCAAGATCCCACCAGAATTTGCTTTTACACTAGCTGCAATAAGCATATATTAATCCAATCCTGGAGAAACATTAGGAGGCAGTTATGAACATAAGAGGATGTTCTTGGTATATGGTAACGACAGCCTCCTTCAAAAGGCGGTTATCTTTTCAGGCTTCCAAGGTGACTTGGATGACAGAGTGACTGTCAGAGTTAATAGTTTTCCCTTTTTTGAGGGGCAGTATGTTTGACAGGTGGTCCAAGCGGATACTGAGGAAGGTATGGCGTAGGATACTAATTAAATTTAGTAGAAGATACGGTCTAAGAAGTTTGTTGGATTTGGAGTTCACTTATGAACTTGGTCCCATCAGATATCCAAACAAATTCTAAGATATGTATCCACTCACTAAGACTATTTGTTGAACGCGATAGTTACACAAACGTACTTTGGGAGACTGATTAGTAGAGAAGTTGGGTGTTCGGTATCACACGGGCTATGAGTATGCGACACCGCAATAATTAGCCTTAAGTGCAAGTGGGAGATTGTTGGATATAGTGCCCTCAAGTTAATTATTGTAATCACACGAAAGAGATTATGATGATTGAGGGGGGACCTATACGGGTAGAACAGTCTTACTCGAGATGATAGTATGCTATCTGGTTTGACTTTATCATCATGTATATGCATTATGTGGTATTACAGATCACTATTGCATGTTGATAGAGCCCATAAAATTCTTGCTTGACTACCAGCATTATGATGGCGATAATATACGTGGGAGCTGGGCAGTCTATAAGAACATCCTTAAATGTCCCTAGTCGAGAGATTATCGAGACTGGGCATCGATACTCCAGAGTAAACTAGTGTATGCTTTTCGAGACCCCGATGAGGGGCAGTGGCCGGTCTCACAACCCATTGGTATCAATTTAGTCATCTAAGATAGTATACAGGTGCTCATTGGGTTATGAGTTACACTGGGTTATGAGTTACACTGGACGGACTCACCAGGAACCTGCTAGATGGTATTATATCTATTATCAGATAGCAATTTTCAGGTGACATGAGTACAGGTTAGTCTGTCGACCTGAGATCGTTATTTGTCTCGTGTGAGTTCCCACTGTGCTTTGATTACTACCCTACCACGGCTCAAAGGAGTCATGCAAACAGGTTTTAGTTGGGTACAGTCCCGAGCCATATGGAGGCAGTGAGCGGATCGTCGGGGATTCGTCTCTCCCGGTATTGGGGGTTGATGTCGCGCTACGCATGGGTGGCCATCACCAGAAATCCTTGGCCAAGGTGGACGAGAATTACTGATTTGGATCAGTAGTTTCTCAGTAGGTGATGGGCATCACACCGACATGAAATATCACGTAATTAGGGGTCTGACTTAATCCACCCCTACACCCGATATGCGATAGTCTTAGACGAATAGACCAGACTGTACGGAGATTATCACAGACAGGCTCAATAGGGGTACAGATAAGTTTGCTTGTCGGCCTTCCTTTCGCTCAATACCTTGGTAGCCGTTACATACAGCTAGTGCCGCTGACATGCTTATGGTTAAACCTATTGCCAGCATATTGACGAATCTTTAGAGTCCCATACAAGGTTTTCACAGTTCAGGCGATATGATATATGTTGGTACATACAGGTGTCCGATTAAATATGTGTACAGGCTACAAAGATTTTAATCGGACGATTGATAATATTAGCGGCTTAGGATAAAGCCGGATTATTAAATCAAGCTTTGATTTAATAATTTATATAAACATATATATTTTTAATATATGTATTATAGTATTATCGTTCACTATTCATTTTCTCCCTTGGCTATTCGTATATTTATACGAATACGCGTTTATGTATTTCGATACGTATACCGGGTTGTATTCCGTATTTATACGGAATATCTTCTAGAAGATGGACACCTCATTATTTGATTTTCTTTTTAGAAAATTATTTGCAAATGAGGTGGAGGGTGTGGTGGCATGAGCATTGTTGGGACATTACCCTTGTGCCAATTTGTACGTTTTGAAAAGAATTAGTTTTTAGAAAAATTGCGCACACGAGCTTGGTCTCGTTTTAAAATTTATAAACCGCAAGTGCACAGCGCGTTGTAGCAAGCCGGCAAGTACGGGTCGATCTACGGGGAATAGGTAATTAGGGATTGTTGTTTAAGGTTCGAGAAAGAATTTGGGTTTATTGTCACAAAATGGAAAATACGGAATTATAGAAAACAAGCTAAAAGAAAGTGGCCGTGGCTTTGGTTTGGATGGTTGAATCGTGGCGATTTCATCGACGCTCCTTTGATCATGAGTTGTTTGTTCTAGTATTGATCCCGACATGAAGCATGACTTGTCATGGCGGGTGCGGAGCACAAATCATCAAGTTGCCGATATTCGACCCAAGACACGAAATGAATCCATCTTGTCTCGCTTACCGTTTGTATGTCCAAATTTGAAGTATCAACACTAAGCATAAGGGTTAGCAAGCTGTAACAACTCTGTTTCAGTTTACAGAAAATTTGCTTAAAATTTAATGTACAAATAGAGTATTTGCAATCCTATGTATGCTATAAGTATTTAATTTACTTTTGAACAGCAAGAAAACACTTGTAGCTCATTTGTAAAGTCTTGCACTGCTGTGACATAGCCCCTATGTTCGAATCCCATCAGCCACATATTATTTTTGTTGACTTTTCTTTTAAACTTTTGGAAGCTCAAAAGTAAAACACGTAAAAATGAAAAGTCACTTAAATCAAACATGTGCACTGAGGTATATGATACGACCATGACACGTGGCACAAATCTAGACCCAAACCACCCTTAATAGACCGGCGAGATTAACCTAGGAGACCGGCACCGCCGGGTAAATCCGTGGGGAATGCTTCCAAAATTTAACCTTAGCACCCCGTGGCCTACCCCACTACCCCCATGCTATTTGATTTCTCTGCATTTATCCAGAGAATGATAAATCCCCTCTTTAATCCATTTTATTGCATATTTTTAATTCATTCTTCATTACCCTAAACCCTAATTTATCCTATTTATACCACACTATACCATAGCATCGTCATCCATAATTCCATTGCCAAAACTCTCTAAAATTCCTAAGTCCAAGAAATTGTACAAGTGGAGTTAGGTCAAGGCAAAGTTCCGGCGACGTTTCGGGACAAATCCGGCGATGAAACGACTCCACGACGCCTTCAAAATCTTTCTCTAACTCCCCCTCTTTAATCAATCAGTAAGTCCCCTCTTCCCTCTCCTCTCTCTATTAAAAATAATCCTATTTTCAAAACTTGTCGGAAGCGGAGTTAATCCGACTTCCGATTCTCATTTCTTTAAAAACTCAATTTTTATTAAACAACAAATTAACCTTTTAATTATATATTGTTTAGTAAATATTAAGCAACAATTGGACAAAGTTTCAATTCAAAATATTATGTTAAACAAATTCTATTTCACTTTTACAATAAAATACCCTTAAGTTGGCATACGACATTACCTTATCTTTTTGCTCATATTACCTTTAGAAAACTCACGAGGTAATGACCTACTTCGTTACAACACTCATTCTTGACATAGCATGATGGCTTTTGGAACTTGTGGGATAAAATACGAAATTACATTTAAATACCATAAACTTTCAAAAACCATTTTCTTCAAAAGTTTATTAAATAATTCCTTGCAAATAAGTCTCTACAACCTATGTTAGGGAACCTGATCAGGATGGTGCGGGTTATCATACGTCCTCGGGACTAATAGAGCGAGATGCAGACCTCCTCACGGAGCATCCGATCTCGATGGAATTGTTAATGCAATTTTTAAGAAAAATGTGATTTCTATTTAATAAATAAGTTCTATTTTCATATATATATATATATATATATATATATTATCAAAATATCTACTTTAAATATACAATATATATTCTATGTTATCTAAATCAAAGGAATCACAAATTTCATGACACTACCAATACAAATTAATACAATTCCAATATTACACTATAATACCATTTGCCATTCAAGTTAGGTTTATATCCACTAGAAGATTTAATTTTACAAAAACTACATTTATGAAAACCCTAAAGACGATAAATAAATACTTGAGATTTATTTTGAAAATATATAAAAACTATTTTTCATAAAACCCCCTCAAGTTATATTAATTTACAATAAGGACCCTAGTAAATATAGGTTTAAGCGGGACCAATTCTCTTGAGTCTCAAGGAGTCGGAGAATATGGGTGCTTGCCTATCTAAGGTAGACAACCTAGAAACGGTGTTATCAATACGGTAATTGTCTTGGAAACAGACACACATCCTGCCGTCCATATGCATTAGTTACCGATAACATCAAAACTAATTCAGGACTTCAATTCGTTTTAAAGTGTCCGACTCAGACAGAGTCTCAGTCTAATCTGAAACAATCAATCAATCAATCCTTGAATATGATTCAAGTATAACTCCATTTCAACATGAATCCGTTTATACCAGAATTCAATCTATATCAATATGACTCGACCGAACTGAACCATGGATATACTCTGATTATATGACTATCCATTTATATCCATTCCGTTTACATGATATCATGGTTTTGGCAAGTCATACCTCTATTAAACAAAACAATACAAATCAATACATAATACATCATAAGGTTTTTAAAGGGGTAGACTGGTATGGAATATGTTAGAAGTGGTACGAGACGGTCACTTTAATACACCTAACCTGAATATCCATTGCTGTTGTTCCGTGGTTTAACGGTTCCTTGTGCTCCGTATACCTTGGTCCATGGAATAGTTGGACTCCTCTCGTATACATTAGCATATTCTGTACCAAACTATAAACATCTGCGTTAACATAACAATCAAATAGTATACAGTTATATTGTTTCTGTTTATTCTATTTCTACCTTTCTTTGGGACTTACCGAGCGATTGTTAGCTGACGACAGTCCTTCTCTCTTCTTTCTTTGGAATGTTTTCAGGTGGATCCGACTCACTGGAGATAGAGCCCAGTTCAAAGGACTTGGATCAGTTCAGCGAGGACCCCGAGCTCTAGACTGTTGTACATACTTTACTTTCATGTTCATGCCATTATTTAGTCATTGCTTTCATCATTGTATTTACTTTTCAGTTGTATTGTAAAGAAAACAGTTGTATTGTATTTACATTTCAGTTGTATTGTATTTACTTTCATGTTCACGGCCATAGGTGCCATAACTAAAACAGATCAAATGAATCCCTTCATACAAGACCTCATGAACATCCTTTCCCACAAAGAAAGAAGACGAATTGCTCTTTGAACCAAACCGTGATTCTTTCTTAACCGAATTAGCGGGCTAGCTGGCTTTCCAAGAACTCGCCTTAGCAAAGCAGGAATTCCACCTGAAGAAACCCCCTCTCCTGGAAAGGTAGACCATCCAAGTGCTTGTCGATATCTCTGTTCACTGGCGAAGGCTCCTCCACTCAGCTCCTATGCGAGCTAACAGTCCTTGTTCTGCTTGTCCAGCCAGCCCGAGCTTTTTCTCTTTTGTGTCGGAAACAGCGTTTGGTTCATCTGTTTCATCTCGTGAGAAAAGTGAGGGAGAAAATCGAGAGAAAGACAAGATTCCGTAAGTAATTCAGTGAGTGCTTTCTTTTATATTAGAAGAAAGGCTTGGAAGAAGAGACATTTTGGAAATGTGAATCTGCATAAGAAAAAATTCCTTGGGTTCTAGAAAGCCAAAGGGGTTCCCACCTCAACAGAATCAAGAGACGGAGCAGGAACACGATCAGGTTTAGGCGAAGTAGTTAGGACATGAAGCATAAGCTAACTCGACACTCGGCAGAGGGCCTCGAAAGAGACGGGAAGCAGGCCAGGCTCTACGGGCAGGCATCCCCGCTACGCAAGCAGCATTGTTTGCCACCCCCCGAGAAGCAAAAGAAAAGAGAGTCAAGGCCGTAGGATACAAGCATAGTGGTCTAATGACAAGGGCCGACGACGGAAGCTCGGGACGGAGCCGTATGATGCGGAAGTCTCACGTACGGTTCCCTGAGAAGGGAGTGGCTACCCACTGGAGCTTCGACCAACCACCACCACCGGTTAATTAAAATGTTTAATAAATAAAAGTTGCTGTTCATTTACATCTCTAGTCATTTTCTTGTGTAGTTTATTATATTGCTTAATTACGCTTAGCGTATTTACTTCTGAGTAAATACGTAGCTGGCCTCTACGCGTCTCCTTACCCGTACACTGGGAAGCGGGGCGTGAAAGGTTTTGTTGGTGAAGGTCAATGTCACGACTCGAAATTTAGTTCGTGACCGGCACTTAAATCACGCAACGTCTAAAGGCGTAACGTAACTTAAGTAAGCCGAAGCCCAGAAATCTAAACCCTTTTTGAAGAAAATAAAAGGGGTGATGTTTTGAAATAAAGGTATGATGAAATCAAAAGTTTTCTTAGATGGATAGATAATGGAACATGAAAATGCAAGTGGATTATACTAGTTGAAAAACATATTTCGTCTTTTTTTAAAAATTTGGCCAGCACCTCCATTGTATATTTTGATTCAAAACCACATATACATAATAACAATAAAGGCATCCCCAAGTGGGAGCTAGCTCTTCGTAAATTGGCAGAATCACAACCACGCAAGTCAGAAATATATGTATACGACGCCCAACGGCGAAAATCAACAAAAAAGGATAATGTAAGGAAGCAAGACATCAAATCCCCCAATTGTAAGGCTACGACAGCACCCCGACCGTCTTTCCGAGGCCAAATGCGGAACAAAATACCTTTTATAAACTGGTGCTAATGTAACCCTAAAACTCGGATCGTTCCATTAACCGTAAGCTATTAAACTGTAAAAGAGTTTGGAGAGATTATACCGATCGATCCGTGACCTTAGGTCTTCAACCTCTTTCCAAGCTCCTCACGGCTGCTCCAACGAAGTTCGCTCTCCAATCTCGCTTTTCGAAGTGGCTCCACATCGAGAATTCTTTATACGGGCTCCCGCTTCAAACCGAGGCAATTCGGGCCTCCAGTTTGCTAGCCTTAGAGGAAAAAAATTATCTCACTGGAAAATGGGCTTGGCCAATGAAGGAAATGTTCTCTGTGGAATTGTTCTTGTGAAGTGGTGGTCTTTAAATTAATCAACCCAAATAAAAGAAGCAGACACCTCACCCTTCAATCCATCACAAAAATATCCTACACAAAATATCCTCATCCAAACAAAAACAATAATTGCCAAAGGACACCTCATAAATTTCCCACGAAATAACCCATGCCCATGGCCCACGAGAAGCTCACAGTGAAAGAAATAAGCCACAAGAATTTTGGCCAAAACCAATGACCCACAATTAATATTAATTAAACATTAAACCAAATGTTTAAGTCTAGAAAAGAAATTAACAACTTCAAAAGTAATCCCGTAACGAATTACAAGATTACCCCTCATCCGTATATACATACATGTATCTGTATTCCGACTGAATACGAATACAACGAGATGAAAATATTCCAACAATCTAATACTAGAATCCGGCTTAAACCAAAGCCCAATAGTATGATCCGTCCGATTATGATCCATGCACGAGTGCACGTATATGATCGAACCCTGCCATAAAACCATACGGCCTCTATAACGTTTCGTCCAAACTTGGCGAAAACTTTCTGTGGGGGACTCTAAAGACTCTTCAATATGCTGGCAGTGGGTTTAACTACAAACACGTCAGTGGCACTAGCTGTATGTAACAGCTGCCCAGGTATTGAGCAAAAGGGAGGCTGATGAGCGAACTCATCTTGAAACCCTACTGAGCCTGTCAATGAAAATATCCGTACAGTCTGGTCCGTTCGTCTATGAGTATCGCATATCGGGCCTAGGGGGCTGGTAAACGTTAGACCCCCAATAGCGGTATAAGTCATGTCGGAGTGTAGCCCAGAACACCCTGAGAAACTACTGGAATACCTACCAGTAAATCTCGCTTGCCCTGACCAGGGATTTTGTGTAATGGCTCTCCTAAACACAGCGCGATCTCACCCCTAATACCGGGAGAGACGAATCCCCTGCCGATCCGCTCACTGCCTCTATGTGGCTCGGGACTGTACCCAACTAAAACCTGTTTGCACGACTCCTTTGATCCGTGGTAGGGTAGTAATCAAAGCACAGTAGGAACTCACACGAGACAAATGACAATCTCAGGTCGATAGACTAACCTGTACACATGTTACCAGGGAACTGCTATATGACGATAGGTATAATACCAGCTAGCATATTCCCGGCGAGTCCGTCTGGTGTACTCATAACCCAATGAGCACCTGTATACTATCTTAGGTGAACCAACCGACACCAATGGCTTGTGAGACCGGCCATCGCCCCTCGTCGGGGTCTCGATCCATATACACTAGTCTACTCTCGGAGTATCGATGCCCAGTCTCGAAACTCCCACGACCAGGAAACATTAAGGATGTGCTTATAGACTACCCAACTCTCATGTATATGATCGCTATCATACTGCTGGTAGTCAAGCAAGAATCCTAAGGGCTCTATCGACATGTAATAGTGATCTGTAATGTCACCTAAAGTATGTACACGATGATAAAGACAAACCAGATAGCATACTATCATCTCGAGTAAGACTGTCCTACCGGTATATGTCCTCCCTAAATCATTGCAATCACGTGCCTGCGATCTAATAATTGACTTGAGGGCACTATATCAAAAAATCTCCCACTTGCACTTAAGGCTAATTATTATGGTGTCGCATACCCACAGCCCGTGTAATACCGAACACCCAACTCTTATACTAATCAGTTTCACGAAGCTCGTTTGTAAAACTATTGCGTTCGAGAAATAGCCTCAGTGAGTGGATCCGCCCTGATGCTTTTTTCTATGTCTCTCTTTTATCTCAAGTTCGCGGAGAACGCCATCTTCCGAAATGAGCAATACCTGTCTTAGAATATGTCTGGATATCTGATGGGACCTAGTTCACAAATTAACTCCAAATCCAGCAAACTTCTTAGACTGTATCGTCAACTGAATTTAATCAGTATCATGTGCCACGCATCCCTCGGTATCCGCTTAGACCACCTGTCCAAACTACTACCCCTCGTCAGAGGGAAAACTGTAACTCTGACAGTCACTTTGTCATCCAGGTCACTTTAGAAGCCTGGAATGATAACCGTCTTCGAAGGAGGCTGTCGTTATTATATCCCTAGAACATCCACTTATATTCTAAAACCGTTTCTAAACGTTTCTCCAGGATTGGATTAATATTAACTTATTACTGCTAGTGCAAAAACAACATCTGGTGTGGTACTTGATATCTCATGATTGACTCAATTGCCTAAGCAAGTGATTTGCCAATCATGCACATCCATCTCCCCTTTAGTCTATAAGACACCTTTAGAGAATGTGACTCCATAACCTGCAGGTGCACTACCATGCCAAGTGTTATCCATTCTAAAATACCTTTAGAATGCTGTCTAAGTATCCAGATTAGGAAACTACCCAAATTTAGATCTAGTAACCAGAATGCCTAATATCATATCCATATCCTATGTGGAGAAACCACTGTGTGACAACCACAGTATAACCGATTGTAGGATAGGAATTTTACTTCTTACTATGTATATGTTATCCAAATACCAGGACATCACACCCTACTATCTTCTTAACAGATCCATCTCCTGTTCTGATGAAGTCAAAACCTATGACTGTCACATCAAAAATAGATGATCTATCTCCGCTATATCTTCTTTAGTCTATCAATAGACACATGCTACTTATCCACTATGCTTCCGCTGCTCCCACTGACTATAACAACCTTCTGGCAGAGTCATATACACGTTCACTTTTAAAGCTAGTTTATAATGACGCTATACTAATCCTTCTGCCGGGTCTCATAGTCTGGAACAGCAGTAATGGCAAGTCTGGGTAAACAAGAACCTCCCTGTCACCGTCCTTGAGGATACCGGAGTACCTCTCGGGTGTCTGAGGTTACCCACCATATCTGCGGAGTGGCTAATGGAATGTCAAACCTGATCGAATCTTTAGGTCCTATTAAATTTTTAGTAATCGTTTGCGGTTCTGGAATCACTTTCAGTTCTACCATACTCCCACTACTGTTTTCTGAAAAAGTCCATTTTACTAAAACTGTGGCGAGTCAAGCACAATATCACTATTGATCTTCCAGATGGTAGAAAAGTCAACCCTCGTCATAGCCTGGGTTAACCCACAAACTGCCATTACAGAAACGTGCCTTGAGTTATCCAGAGTCTGATTTTAAGCATAAGCCGCACAACTCCATATACCTTAACATCGTTAAGATATGATCCATTCTATATACAATATAGAAACAGCGGCACTGATTTAATTGGAACCAGATTCAAATCATACAGCTGTCTCCAGTGCATGTCAACTAAATGGAGAGAGGCTGATCATCATTACTCAACTTAGGAGTTCATCCAATTATGAGTAACCTGAAAAAGAAACAAGTTTCTCAAAACCATTACTATCAACTGAATACCTCACACAAGTATCTACATCTTCGATCACCTTGAAGAATCCTGATACTTGCGACACCTGGTTCTCTTCTTTATTCTTGTACCTATAACTTCTCAAAACTTAGACTTTGTATTTCTACGAAACACGTGTCTAAAACTTGAGAAGTCACAAGTAAACAGAATATAATACGAGGACCAACTCCTCTGTCCTAATGGACACTGGACAACATACAATAATTTTTATAAGTCCCCTGAGTTGAATAATTCAAACCCTGTGTGTCGTAGGTTGAAAACTGTACTATGGTTATGAAGAATTATACCGCTGTTGAATGCTCCTTACCTAACCATCAACAGATATAGGTAAATGTCATGGACATAAATTTCAAAAAGCTGTATCTCACTTTATAAAATAAACGTACAGATATATCAGTTTGAAATTGGTGCATAACAACGGATATTCAAAACCAAATATTTTCCGTCCGGTAAAAACCCAGGCGATTTCCTCAAATATCACCAATTACAACGAATCCTGATATAATGAGGATGATCACCTAATTCCCAATAACTTACTCCTACTCATCATCTGTAAAACCATACAGATGTGAGAATTAAACCTGGTAAATACATACCCTGGAGCAAGGTCTAATTGGGAAATCAGTTTTCTATTAATAATGCACAGTGAAAGTGAAACATGAATATGTTTCGAAGGGGTATCTGGGTATTCCTAGTAATGCCTCTTCCATTATCAGATTCAGGACTGTAACCGTATATTTCTTTTCCATCTCTCCAAATCCCTTTATTTGTCTTTACTCATTACCTTCTGTACACCCCCTTAGGCTAAATGGTTTCTTCCTTCCCTACCGTTCGGCACCAGCCTATGGTTTGGAAGAAGACTATCCAATAAGCGTAACAAGTGTACTCTCCTAATCCTAGGAGCCCTCGCAACCTGAGAGAATGTAAAGATAAAAGACAACTGAATAAACCTTATTCCTATTTCTCCTAAACCAGAATCCATTCTCGAACAGGAACAAGTTCCTTCGAGTTCGTATATAACCATACGATGAATTTATCCAATGGAAGTGGATGTTCGTAGTGATACGGGATGTTCTGAAGAAATACAAAGGTGAAATAGGAGTGGTGATGAAATACTTGGTTTGGTCATGAATGATAGCAGTTGCATTTACTTTGTCCTCTTTCTAATCCCTTTATTTGTCTTTACTCATTACCTTCTGTACACCACACTTAGGCTAATTGGTTTTCTTCATTCCCTACCTTTCGGCACCTGCCTATAGTTTGGAAGAGGACTATCCAATAAGCATAATAGGTGTACTGTCTCCTAATCCTAGGAGCCCTCACAACCTGAGAGAAGATAAAGGGAAAAGACAACCGAATAATTCTATTCAATCTCTACAGAACCAGAATCCATCCTCGAATTTGGAACAAGTTCTTTAAAGTTCGTATGTAACTATACAATAGATTTATCCAATGGAAGTGGATGTTCGTAGTGATACGGGGTGTTCTGGAGAAATGCAAAGGGTAAAAGAAGGAGTGGCAATGAAGTATGCAACTCAGACAATCCAAAAGCCAGTGTTTTAAGAAAGTTCGGTTAACTTGGTCACTGAGTCATAGTCTAGGGTCGGGCCATGGTCGCTGTCAAAGAGAGAGAGAAAAGAAACACTCTGCGTGCACTCTAACCTAGATCAGAATGGTTAATCACTTTATCTAATCAGGATGTCTCCTACTGTATCCTCAAATTCTTCTCTAAACCTGAAAGAAGAATTAGTCGGGATCATCTAAAATCACCCGAGAAGTAAACCAACTCATCAGTGGGTATCGGGATCCAACTATCATTGTATGATAACCTGATGGAATCCACTCACGTTATCACACTCCATAAGGTATGCACATATCTGGCAATTTTCCTGTATGTTTGAAACTTCTGATGTGATTTTTACCCCATGCTCTTATGACCTTGACTAAGGCCAACAAATCATAAGTCACATGTCAAGTTCTACCCATCATTGTCCAGGTTAATTTGAACCCACCCGTACTCGCCCTTGACTAAGGACCAACAAGGCTGTACGACTGTCCCAAACCAACGCATCTATATATGCAACAGAAAAGTAACAAATAGCTACCATACACTATGCCTTGACTAAGGCCAACAAACATAGCATGAATACTAAGTGCCACCCGTCTGAAATGATGGAGGGCTACGAATGGTTTTTGGCGAAAAACTTTTACGTAATGAACTTGATATCGTTGAAGGAACCGGATAGCTTTTTACAAATATATAATGGCGAAAACCTTTGCTAAAGAGGTCACTCCCGGTGAAGGGATCTCGGCTCTTTCCTCGTAGAATGAGGTGCAGGATATTCCAACTGAATACCGCGATGCAAAGCAAAAAGTAATCGACTATAGTGAAGTTATTACCCTGACACAAACTTCTGCCCAAGGGGTCACTCCCGATGAAGGGATCTAGAATGAGGTGCTGGATATTCATAACCGAATACCTCTGTACAAAGCAAATGAAAACATCCTTTTAATAACAGCTTTTTGAAAAAAGTTCCAACAACATCGAATAGGTCTGTTTTCCTTGCATTGATACGAATCAACGTAGTCCTATCAATTAATCATACCATAAAAGAACGAAAATATGATGTACGTATATGCCATCCGCATTCACCACTGGGTCCCGTCATCACCCGTTAGGTTACTTAACTAACGACAGAGCGGGGACTGGACTAGCATGGGTGTAAAACATATACAATATCTACTAATATATATATCAATATATAATAATCGCTCCAGGCGTGATAAATGCAACATCACAGAAAAGTAATAAGTATTACAGAACAATACAGATAATCTGGGAGCCCCAGGTTTCCTTTGAGCCGCAACTGAAACCCGACGTTCCCCTGGTCGTGTGGATAGCCTGTGTAATGAAAACCTAAAACCCTACGAGTGCGGCAAGTTACCCACCAAAACCAGAAGTGAGGCAGCCCCCTTCAGAAAAGTGAATGGACCACCCAGCACTTCACGGAATTCGGTAACTTGAGCACCCCTTCTTGGGTCAACCTGTACCCCCTACGAGTGCGACGAATAGCCTGCCAATTCTAGAGTGAAGCACCCTCCGTCTCAAAACCATGAGATGCGGGCCCGTTGCCCTCTAGAACCCGGCTATCCATGCACTCCATCGCGGGGTAATCCTAGTACAAAAAAGAAAATATGTACAACGGTGATATCGACCTCAACCCGGTCGTGCCCTAAAAGAATAATATACAAACAGGCAGTGACGGCAGTCCACATGTTGGACGCTCGCCCCGCGATATCAAATGTACAAATAAATTTAAACTGCACTACCATTGCACCCAAGCTATCCACCATGACAATCCGCAACATCACAGCACAACACAAAACATCAACGTGAATGTCACGTTCGCAAACCCGTCTAAAAGAGCTATAGCGATTAGACAAGTTGTACCGATCAAATGACATTCACGGTCGCAGATAGTAATGTAAGTACTGCAAACTTTAAACAATGTTAGAAAATATCGACTTCAAAATAATCCCCGAATATCCCCAAACAACTAGGTAAAACCATTTCCAAACTGGGCTAAACAAATAACATCACTGCACCAACATTCCAGAGACTAAAGCACACAACAAAATTCAAGCCCAAAGCACAAAATCAGGCCGGCCTCCTCGGATTTTTGCCCAATGTGGCCGGTCTAAATTTTGAATCAGGGGCTCGTATTTGGTGTGTGTGTTAGTGGTCACTTGAGTAGTCTTCTGCAGTTGTTTAAATAATTTTTGAAGACATTTATAAATTTGAAAGAAACTACAATGCATCGAGTGGTGTTTCGGGTCTGTTTCGATTTTGATACTTTAACATCGTCTAAACCAACTAGTATGCGGTTAATGGTTTGGCTCTGATACTATATAAGGCTATGGCAGCGCCCCGGCCGTCTTTCTGAGGCCAAACGCGGAACAAAAAAACTTTTATAAACTGGCGCTAACGTAACTCTAAAACCCGGATCGTTCCATTAACCATAAACTATAGTGAACTGTAAAAGAGTTTGGAGAGATTATACCGATCGATCCGTGTCCTTCGGTTTTCAACCTCTTCCCAAACTCATCACGGCTGCCCCAACGAAGTTCGCTCTCCGATCTCACTCGTCGAAGTGGCTCCACATCGAGGATTCTTTATACGGACTCCCGTTTCAAACCGAGGAAACTCGGGCATCCAGTTTGCTAGCCTTGGAGGAAAAAATTTATCTCACTGGAAAATGGGCTCGGCCAATGAAGAAAATGTTCTCTGTGGAATTGTTCTTATGAAGTGGTGGTCTTTAAATTAATCAACCCAAATAAAAGAAGCAGCCACCTCACCCTTCAATCCATCACAAAAATATCCTACATAAAATATCCTCATCCAAACAAAAACAATAAATGCCAAAGGACACCTCACAAATTTCCCACGAAATAACCCATGTCCATGGCCCACGAGAAGCTCACAGTGAAAGAAATAAGCCACAAGAATTTTGGCCAAAACCAATGACTCACAATTAATATTAATTAAACATTAAACAAAATGTTTATGTCGCGAAATGAAATTGGCAACTTCAAAAGTAATCCCGTAACGAATTACAAGATTACCCCTCATCCATATATACATACCTGTATCCGTATTCCGACTGAATACGAATACAACGAGACGAAAATATTCCAACAATCTAATACTAGGATCCGGCTTAAACCAAAGCCCACTAGTATGATCCGTCCGATCATGATCCGTGCACGAGTCATGTATATGATCGAACCTTGCCATAAAACCATACGGCCTCAACAACGTTTCGTCCGAACTTGGGAAAACTTTATGTGGGGGACTCTAAAGACTCTTCAATACGCTGGCAGTGGGTTTAATAACAAGCACGTCAGTAGCACTAGCTGTACGTAACGGCTGCCCAGGTATTGAGCAATAGGGAGGCTGATGAGCGAACTCATACTGAAACCCTACTGAGTCTGTCAGTGACAATATCCATACAGTCCGGTCTGTTCGTCTATGAGTATCGCATATCGGGCCTAGGGGCTGGTAAACGTCAGACCCCTAATAGCGGTATAAGTCGTGTCGGAGTGTAGCCCAGAACACTCTGAGAAACTACTAGAATACCTACAAGTAAATCTCGCTTGCCCTGGCCAGGGACTTTGTGTAATGGCTCTCCTAAACACAGCGCGATCTCACCCCCAATACCGGGAGAGACGAATCCCTTGCCGATCCGCTCACTACCTTCATATGGCTCGGGACTGTACCCAACTAAAACCTGTTTTCATGACTCCTTTGATCCGTGGTAGGGTAGTAATCAAAGCACATTGGGAACTCACACGAGACAAATGACAATTTCAGGTCGATAGACTAACCTGTACACATGTCACCAGGGAACTGCTATCTGACGATAGGTATAATACCAACTAGCAAGTTTCCGGCGAGTCCGTTCGGTGTTCTCATAACCCAGTGAGCACATGTATACTATCTTAGGTGAACCAACTCACACCAATGGCTTGTGAGACCGGCCATCGCCCCTCGTCGGGGTTTCGATCCGTATACACTAGTCTACTCTCGGAGTATCGATGCCCAGTCTCGAAATTCCCATAACTAGGGACACTTTAAGGATATGCTTATAAACAACTCTCACGTATATGATCGCCATTATACTGCTGGTAGTCAAGAAAGAATCCTAAGGGCTCTATCAACATATAATAGTGATCTGTAATGTCACCTAAAGCATGTACACGATGATAAAGACAAACCAGATAGCATACTATCATCTCGAGTAAGACTGTCCTACCGGTATAGGTCCTCCTTCAATCATTGCAATCACGTGCCTGCGATCCAATAATTGATTTTGAGGGCATTATATTCAACACCAATAGCGAACATATAATCCATCGCTCTAAGTCTCGCAACCACAAGTCTTTCTAAGTCTTACTAATTATACAAATACTAGTTTCTGATTGATGGAGTTGACTAGATACAACAGGAATAATAATGCATGAGTGGGCATGATCCAATATGTCCCACCTACCAAACAAGATCACCCGAATGCAAGCTGTGTGCCAGCGATGTCGCTATTGATCCATGCGGTCAACCTGCAAGAACTGTGGCACAACAGGGGTGAGTTGCCAACTCGTGAGTAGAAAACATTAGCAGGTAGAAATCGAATAAAACAACGATTCCTAGGTCAATTATATCATATAGGTAATACTATGATATCTTGGGTGACTGTATCTACATATATGCCAACAATATAATCAATGCCTGTATGCATGTGGATATCATATGCGTGTCCATCAATGACACAACAACATCATGGAACCTGAGTGTCCAATATCGACACTTAAAACATCATGAAAGCATATGCATGTAAATATGATGATATCAACCAACGTGTGTCCATCAACGACACATCAAATTCATGGAACCTGAGTGTCCAACATCGACACTCGAAACATCATGAAACCCGCGTCCAACATCGACACGTAAATCCTTATATCTCGGGCTCCGTCAGTCCGGATCGGCCACGGGCTCCGTCAGTCTGGATCGGCCCGCATCATCTCATGACTCCGGTCGGTATCCTCCGGATAACCACCGAGCCCAATACTATCACCGGTAGGTAGTAGTCCCTCTGCCAGGCTCATCATCTACTGCACAACATACCTTTCTTGCCCCGGAGTACCATACCGGGTCCACCATGAACCCGCAAACGGATCATCCATCTCCTCGAATCGGGTTTCACAAACCAGTCTCAGAACCGAGAAAACTCATGGTGGACGTCTCGAAATATCATATCAAGAGAAATCGGGTTTTTAAAATAATACATAATTTCCTTTGAAATATAACCACGGTTCTCAAATCCAGAATCTCATGAAAACAACATCTTAATGCGTATAATTATAAAGCATGATGTATGCAAATATAGAACAGAAATGTGAGCATATCAAGTATATCATGCGACATAGTATAGTGATGTGAGTATAGCAAGTATATCATGTCAACGAGTCACGTGACAGTACTGAACAATTAAGAGTAATAGCATGATGTAGAAATTCTACTGTATAAGTGACATAGCAATTATCGATGATGATAGTGTGTGAGCTGGCAATCTGTGTTAGTGTAACATACGCATCATCGATAATTGTGCAGGTGTGCTAGCACAGGTATATGTAATGCAATGAGAATATCATGAACGTAAGTACATCGTAAGAGAAATGCTATAAGGTATACGTATCTAATCCAACATCTACGTAAAGGCTAAACTAAGCGGTGTAGACAGGGATTAAATCTATAACATATCCGAGTCGGTGAATCTATCAATCGGCATCCAGCCTCACAACATCACGTACGGTATAACCCATCTTACGGCATCCTCTAGTCAAGGGTATGGATCAATCATCCGGTAAAATATCGTGTGCGGTAAACTATCGTACTGCGACAACAAACAGAATAGGGATTCTATCAACCTATACAACAATGAGGGTATGGATCTAAGTCTCATACGGCATATCACTCATTATTCTCATAATTATATATATACCTATCTCTCAGGCCACATCCGTATCAATCTCATATTATGGGACCAGACAAAGGTATCAATATTCTCATATCGCCTCGCATCCATAACGACATATTAAACCAAGTCATCGTATTCATCATATCAATATCTCACATCTATGTCATCTGACATATACAATCTATCTTATTACTCTCATGTCGTATTTATCGACCTCATAACATGCCACTATAATCTCATACTCATTCTCTTGCAACTACATATATATATCGTGTTTCACATTCACATTTCATGTCTTCATATATCAATTCAAGACATCCTTTCTATCATATCATTTCACACTAAAACCATTAACTATAACCATAAGTCGTGGCATATCCTGTCTCCAAACTATAAATCACATATCAATGTTTGCAGGGGTGCTATACGCCATCCACCCGACTTCCCCCGTAGATATAAATCTACTCACCTGCGGAACTCCTTATTCAGTCGTAGTCGATGTGCTTCGTCGTCTCGGAATCTACGCGAAGGTACCTACAATAAATACACAGTCGCAATGCTATCAAAATCAAGTCTGGAAAACCGATATGGCATACGGTGCGCTCATAGGTTAGAACCTATAGCCTACGCATGCAAAAACAACCAAACAACCATCGTCGTTGACGTACAAACATCAAACGACCCAATACAATTTCAAATACCAAAACCATGAATTCAAATATCGGGAAAACATAGCCAAAGCACTTATAACAGCTCCCAGATTTTTCTCAGGTTAAATTGGGACTAAACAAGCAAGTACTGGGAATAGTTTATAGGGATTATAAGCTACAGCCAAAAACCTAACCCCAGACCCCACTAGAATGTTAGTGTATATGCCCTAGGGGCCATTATTGTATCATACTAGCATGTATATTACTTAATGGAAGCTTGGGATATTCACAGTTGTATATAACAGTCTTGCTAAACATAGTAGTATGCTACTTGGTTTGAGTCTACTTTAATATGTGCATATGTTTCTTGTAACGTATCACTTATACATATTAGTAGAGCCCATAGGATCTTTGCTTGATTACCAGCGTCGTGATGGCAGTCACACTAGTGGGGGCTGGGTAGTCTGTAAGCAACATCCTATACAGGTCCCTGGTCGTTGGATTATCGAGATAGGGCATCGATATTCCGGAGTAGACTAAGTGTGTACGCTTCTCATCCCAGTTGGGGAGATGGTCTGTCCCACAGCCATCAGTACGTCGTACTACAGATAGTATACAGGTGCTCGTTAGGTTACAGGTACACCGGACAGGACTCGCCGGGGAACTGATTGGTTGGTATTATACCCATCGTCAGTTAACAGTTCCCAGGTGACATGAGTACAGCATAGTTCGCAGACTTGACACTGCTACTTCGCCTCGAGTGTGTCCCACTGTTCTTAGATTGGTACCCTACCACGGCTCAAAGGAGTCGTGCAAATAGGTAGCAGTTGGGTGCAGTCCCGAGCACTTGGAGGCAGTGGCGGTTAGATAGGATCCGTCTCTCCCGGTATTGGGAGATGATATCGCGCTGTGTCAATGAGCTATTACGCAAAGTCCCTTGCCAGGGCAAGCGAGATATACTGGTAGGTTCCAGTAGCTTCTCAGGGTGTAATGGGCTTTGCTCTGACACGACTTATACAGCTATTAGGGGACTGACGCTTGCCGCCCCCTAGGCTTGATATGCGATAGTCTTAGACGAACAGACCGGACTGTACGGAGATTGTCACATCAGGCTCAGTAGGGGTTCAGATGGTTTTCCTCATCGGCCCTCTTATCGACATCTACTTGGGGACCGTTACGTACAGCTAGTGCCGCTTGCGGTCTGTGGTTAAACCCACTGCCAGCGTAGTGTCGAGTCTTTAGAGTCCCACACAGAGAGTTTCCCTGCTCCAGGCGAAACGATATAAAGGTCGTATGGTTTTACGACAAGGGTTCGCATGCGTACGTGTGTTTACGCACGTACGACTTTTCGGACAGTTTTTACTAGCCGGCTTTGGTTTAAGCCAGATTCCAGTATCAGGTTATTGGATTTATACAGTCTAAAGTTTTTCCGTGTTTTCACGGATTGGAGGGGCGTTCTCGTAATTTGTCGGGAAGGTTCTAGAAGAGTGGTGACTAAGGGGTTAAGGTGGTGTTCACACCATAATATTGCATTATTATATTCCTCATTCTTATTGTTTTTATAAATAAACAGGTGCTTTTGACGCATGTCTGCTACATGTTACAGGTTACTGGTTCTTGGACAGAAAACAGTGCAAACGATGTAAAGACGATGAAAATGTGGACTTTAACCAACAAACAGGGAATCTTGATCAAGCCTATATAAGGAACAATTCACTAAGCAAGATTCAAGACATCGACTCAAGCGAACGGTTAAAAATCCATTGCAAATTGTTCACTGGAAATCTGGAACCAACCTAGAAGCCCAAATGGAAAAGAACATATAGAAACAGGAAGACAAAGTCACCAGAAGCCAGAACCGGAAATTACAGATCCCAAGTCTTCAAGTTGGCCGCGGAACCGCGGCCAAACCCTGGCTGCGGCCGTGGTTCCGCGGCCGTATTGCGCAATTAGGAGCTGATTTTTTTACTAAAACTTGTGGCGGCTTTGACTGGTCTTTATAGGGCTATTTTTGTAAATGTAGACATGCGAGTCATTGTAACCCTAGGGTTTCCTATTCTCTATAAATAGGAACTCTAAAAATTGTAAACTTTATGCCTCCTTTTAATAAAAATTCAGAAATCCTTTTTGGAGAGCATCGGTGTTTCCTTTCCATTCAGAAATTCAGATCTGACAACCCTGCATGGATGATTGGAGGGATGCATCTGTAAGTAGATTTAATTTCTCTCCCTAGTGTAGATTTCAATTCCTTGCCCTAGGTAGATTTAATTTCATGCCCTAGGAACTTGTTTTGGGTTTAGCTTTGGGGAAGGATTTTGAGAGATGAGATCTCTCATCCCTTTCTTACCCACTAAATATTTACAATAGGACTCCATGCATACACGCACATACCGCGCGTTACGGCATCCTACCCCTCGAGGTAACGATGACACCGTAGTGTAAAGGCCCGGTTGCGCGCGTTTTCCATGGAGGTTAGGGTAAGGATCTCTAAAGGAAGGACAAGAACCTAGAGGAAGGAACACCTTCCCGAATGGATCTAATCCCCTTTATTGATAATTACCATAACTCCTCACAGATCTTCATTCGGGTATAGAAAGCGTTGAGATTTAATTACATTTCCAAACCATCCCTAAACCTAACCCTAGCAAGAATAGATCTAGATAATTGCCCTAAGTTAATTAGATTTTTAGATTTAATAATCAACTGAACACCCTTCGGAATTAACTCGTAAGAACGAACAGGAGATTCACAAAATCCCTGTGGACCGACCCGTACTCACCGGCTAGCTTCATGCGACGCCGTTCTTGATTGCGGTTACAAATATTTTTGATCTATCTTTTAGAAAGCGCAAGCACGCCAAATCATTCAATCAAATGGCGCCGTTGCCGGGGATGACGTAGAAATTTCCTTTTTGCAATTTCGGGTTAATCAAAATTTAAAAAAATCAAAAAAATCTGAAAAAAAAATATAAAAATATATATAATTTGTTATTTTTGGAAGGGATACTTTGTGGTTGAATTTTTGTAAGATATACAAATTTGGATCTGGAGATTTCCAGAAAGCAAAACAGGAAACAAAATATCGGAACAGAAGAGATTTTGAACAACAGAACAAGGAATTTTTTTTGGAGACCCAAATCGCCCAAACCGCCGCGATTCTGCGGCCAAAACACACCTTAGGCCGCAGAACCGCGGCCGTCTTGTCGTATCAGAGCATCAAAATTTTTTTGGGGACTCGTGCTGTTTAGACTGCGGCGAAAACGCGGCAATAACGCGTTTATACCGCGGAACCGTGCCTTTTTGGTGATATCATCCTCTGCAATTTGCACTGTAAGCTCCTCTGTTATTTCTCTTCTGTAATTTTTAATAAATTTTCTGAAAAATGCCTGCAAGATTTTGTGCACTTTAAAAATATTTCCCCTTCCAAATAACGATCTTGTGCAGGATTTTTGGGCCCCACTTGAAATGAAATTAGATTGCAAGTAATGTTTTGCAGTTGCATATCTTGTGTTGAAAATCTTTTTGCAACAAATTTTTCCTAATAAAGAGAAAAAGAATAAAAAAAAAGAATAAGAAAAATTTTATAGAAACTTGCAAAGTTTTTTAGCCGCAAATAAATCCTTGCACCACAATAAACTTTCCTTCTTTCCCCCTTTCTTATAACATGGGTATCCTACATAATAAATCACTTGCCGAACTTTGGTATCCCGAACCTAATCTTGTGTCGTACTTTAATTTGTTCGGTCAATTTAAAGACGATCCTTCCTTGCCTAAAAAATCTTTGAAAGATCAAATAGAGACGTCTAGGAGAAGCAGTTTGACTTTTCAACCAAATTTGTGTCAACCAAGTCAACCTTTACCACCTACATATGTTGATACCACTTCTTCAAGTCCTTCTGTCACTCCTAGGCTGATGTCCATTGCTGAGCATATTGCTTAATCTCGCAGTCGATCTTTCACCCCTCTCCACTCATCTAGTTCTAGGGATCCGCATGACTATTCATCTTTTTATCCATATGTTGATCCTACCCCTGTCCAATCATCCACTTCCTACCAGTCATACTCGACGTTCCCACCTTCACTAGACACTGTTTCGACACAACCATTAGGAAGTTTCACATATCCAAACAATTTCGAATATTTTACCGAAACCCCCTCACCACCTAAGTCTAGTTTGGAAGAGTCGTTGGAAGCGTACATTGCAGCAACAAATAAAATGACTAGGAATGTGGAAGCGTCCGTGGCCGCCCTTATGCAACCTAGTGAACCGGTAGCTAGTCTCCCGTTAGCTCAAATTTTTTCAATGTATAAGAAGGCGGTTGGACAGAGTGAGAATGAGAGAGGATTTTCAAATCAAACCTACCCTTACCCAATTGAAGCCCACAACTCCTGTTTTCCATTGATTGCCCTAAATAGTTCACCTGTTGAAAATAAAAATGAGTTGTGTGATTTTGTAGTGTTTGATTTGCCAAATTGTGAGGAACTCCTTTCGAGTGAAACCGCACCTAATCCTTTCGATCTTTACACCTCCTATCTAAAACCTAAATCGATAGATATCTATGCTTTTGATGAGGTGTCTAAGGAAATTGATTTTCAATTGATTGAGGATATAGACACCGGGAATATTTCGGATGATGAACCTGTCGATTTAATCGAGATTTTATGTTCAAATCATCATCCCGAGTTATTAAAGGTTTCTCCCGAATCTAATATGCGTCTTGAATTTGATGATAATGGCATGGATGAGTTGAATTTTGAGGAAAATTATAAGGATAATATTGAGGAAAGTTTTGAGGATAATATTAAGGTTGAACCATTTTTGGTTAATGTGTCGGATTTTCCAATTCAGCCTTCCGAACCTTTAATTGTTATATCACCCTCCCTCCTTCCTATCGTTCCGACCGAACAAGTGACCGTTATGCCTTCATCTCCTATACCAAGTTCGGCGTACCCATGTTTTCTTGCGAATCTTGAGGGATTTGACCCCATTTCCCGACGGGTTGATAGGTTAGCGCAATCGCTTATAACATATCGATCATCACATATTGCGCTAATTTATTCACTCGATTTACACCCTCAAGTTCGCGCGATCCTTCTTTCTTCTTTCCGCCCTTCTTTCCCCCCACCGTGACCATATTCTACCGTTCTTCTTTCCACACGGTCTCGCGTGTTTCTCATTTCTTTCATCTCCATCCCATTCTTGCACCGACTATACCTTTACCATGATAGGATTTTTGAATGGTTGGTGCTAACATTTGGCTTGTGTAAGGCCAAGCTTAAGTTTGGGGGGAACCTTTGTATATATGTATATATATTTTTGTTTTCTTTTTCTATAAAAAAAATTCAAAACATTAAAAAAAAATTTGTAAATAAATAAACAGGGGAGTGCCGACATTTTTACCCTTTTGGTGTAGCATGACAGTGAGGACACTGTCAAGTTTAAGTTTGGGGGTATGCTCGGTACATCTTCTTCCTTCGCATTCATTTGTACATATTTTTTTTTGCATTTGCATACTTAGTTGAAAACCCATAAAAATTGAAAAATTTTGAAAAATTATAAAAATTATTGTATTCAATTTTGGCTAATTGATTTGAGTTTGACAGATAGGTTAACTGGCTAGGAACAACTAGATCTTAGACTTAGTAAATTAAAAACCCTAAAAATAACCTTCCTTAAAGTTTAATTGTAGAAAGTATATGCCTTTGTAGTTTATTTAGAAATAGGCAGATTTTGGGTTCACTTCTTGGGCTAAGTCAAAATAAGGAAAAAGTATTGATGTTCTTATTAGAGTATAAGTTTGAAAAATAGTTCCTAGCTTAAGTCTAGATTCTGAAAACGTATACCCTACAAATTGCATAATCACGCACCTTGAAACTTGGAATAGTAGAAGAGACCTTGAAATGCTCTTGTCTAAAGTCCTTAGTACGAAGAAAATAAAAGAAAAGTGTGAATAAAGAAAAAAAATGGACACTGGTTTTTGTGATTACTTAAGGCTGTAAAGAATAGAAAAATATTTAGCGAGGGTGCTTCATCACCTAGTGCCTTAGACCAACTGGTTTGGGAGTCACTGCTAAAGCCTTAGGTGTTGCAAGGCTAGGATTTACGTTTTAAAGTGCAAACAAATCTTGTAATCGGTTGTTGCTACCTCAAGAAGTATTAAAGGTCGCATGAATGATGTGTAAGCAAGATTCATTTAAATTCACCAACTAATAAGTACTTTGGACAACGGACAAGGACATGATTGCTTGATTTGAATTTCCAAGTGTAGGGGTGATTTATACACACACGTAGGGGTATGTGATTGGGATTTAGATGAGAGAAAGGATTGAAGAATAAAACTTGTATCTTTAATAGAGTTGATAAAAATTCCTAAGTGGAGAAGGAACCCTAGAAGGAAAACTTAAGAAATGCCGAAAGCTATGTAAGTTTGCAGAACATATATAATCTTAAGTTAGATGATGAGGAAGTGTGAAGAATATGGATGGATAATTTACGAGTCGACGATAATAGAATTCCTTGTGAGAAAACCTAATTGGAGAATTAAAGTCGAAAAACCAAATTGATAGGATTTTGTGGGTGTAATCCGCTGAAAACCCTCAGGAGACAACACTCCTCCTACTAGGGACACCTAGAGGTTTAACGGCTTGTTGCACGTGCTCAGTGCAATCGCGTTTCCCTGCAAAAGTGTGGTTAGGATTTTAGTGAATAAAAATAAGTTTGCTCGAGGACGAGCAAAAGATAAGTTTTGGGGTATTTGTTCACACCATAATATTGCATTATTATATTCCCCATTCTTATTCTTTTTATAAATAAACAGGTGTTTTTGACGCATGTCTGCTACATGTTACAGGTTACAGGTTCTTGGACAGAAAACAGTGCAAACGATGTAAAGACGATGAAAATGTGGATTTTAACCAACAAACAGGGAATCTTGATCAAGCCTACATAAGGAACAATTCACAAAGCAAGATTCAAGATATCGACTCAAGCGAACGGTTAAAAATCCATTGCAAATTGTTCACTGGAAATCTGGAACCAACCTAGAAGCCTAAATGGAAAAGAACATATAGAAACAGGAAGATAAAGTCACCAGAAGCCAGCACCAGAAATTACAGATCCTAAGTCTTCAAGTTGGACCCTGGCTGCGGCCGCGGTTCCGCGGCCGTATTGCGCAATCAGGAGCTGATTTTTTTACTAAAACTTGTGGCGGCTTTGACTGGTCTTTATAGGGCTATTTTTGTAAATGTAGACATGCGAGTCATTGTAACCCTAGGGTTTCCTATTCTCTATAAATAGAAACTCTAAAAATTGTAAACTTTATGCCTCCTTTTAATAAAAATTCAGAAATCCTTTTTGGAGACCATCGGTGTTTCCTTTCCATTCAGAAATTCAGATCTGACAACCCTGCATAAATGATTGGAGGGATGCATTTGTAGAAAGATTTAATTTCTCGCCCTAGTGTAGATTTCAATTTCTTGTCCTAGGTAGATTTAATTTCATGCCCTAGGAACTTGTTTTGGGTTTAGCTTTGGGGAAGGATTTTGAGAGATGAGATCTCTCATCCCTTTCTTACCCACCAAATATTTACAATAGGACTCCATGCATACACGCACATACCGCGCCCTATGGCATCCTACCCCTCGAGGTAACGATGACACCGTAGTGTAAAGGCCCGGTTGCGTGCGTTTTCCATGGAGGTTAGGGTAAGGATCTCTAAAGGAAGGACAAGAACCTAGAGGAAGAAACACCTTCCCGAATGGATCTAATCCCCTTTATTGATAATTACCATAACTCCTCACAGATCTTCATTTGGGTATAGAAAGCGTTGAGATTTAATTGCATTTCTAAACCATCCCTAAACCTAACCCTAGTAAGACTAGATCTAGATAATTGCCCTAGGTTAATTAGATTTTTAGATTTAATAATCAACCGAACACCCTTCGGAATTAACTCGTAAGAACGAATAGGAGATTCACAAAATCCCTGTGGACCGACCCGTACTCACCGGCTAGCTTCATGCGACGCCGTTCTTGATTGCGGTTACAAATATTTTTGATCTATCTTTTAGAAAGCGCAAGCACGCTAAATCATTCAATCAGGTGGCATGAGCATTAATTGCTTAATGACTCATTTGTGTGATTCATGCTTTGTATTAAATGATTCATTAATGAGTTAGTGAGTCATATGATGAATCACACTAGATGAATGAATCTAACCATGATGATAAATCATTTATATTATTTATTTGATTAATTGTTATGGTTGATATATTCATATGAGTTCATTATTCTTTTCATTATCATTCTCACCTTCTCTCTCCTCAAGCTCACTCTCTCTTGAAACCCTAACCCTAACCTCTCATGTGTTGAGATCAAGGGTTAGATAGACTAAAACATCCATATCCTCACTCTATATCCTCTAGGTAGCTTAGATTAGCACTTTAAGCAACCTAGTTATCTCAAGTTTGAGATTAAGCTTGGCGTAGGAGCTTTCGGGTGGATCGTATTTGATTCGAGGAGGCCGTGAAGTTGTCGATGTTCCAAGGAGCCTACGAGGAGTGGATGATAGCGATGAAGACTCGAAGGACATGTAACGTGAGGTATAACTTCGGTACCGAGTAGTTAAACCTCTAGTATATCGTTAGCAATAGTTTAGATTACGATTCATGCGCTCAAGTCCGTGTTACGAAGCTTTGATAATCGTTTTTCATATATTCCGCCTCCCCACAAGTTCGTGGGGTGCGTGACATGGACTTACATAGAAATCCGGCGACAATGCCCCAAAATCTGAGCTCGCCGGCCATATTAGGGTAGAATGGGCTCGTATTTTGGTGGTGGGTTTCTAATGGTTAATCTAGGTCAGTGATATTGCTTGTTTTCCTCATAAACATCCCAGTTTGCTCCAGATTCCCTGTAGGCTACAAAATGTCACAAAACCGACACGAGGCAAATTCTAACTTCGTATTTTGGTGCTAATCTCGGGTCTTGACCAGTAAAACTCCACTAAAGGTTAAGTAAACACCCACTACAGATCATAAGTCCACACAATCACCTAAACCTTCTCTTGGAATTTCCAAACATCACCAATCTAAATCGATTTAACTCTATACTACTATAGGGTGCTAGGAAACTCAAAAAATAAACTAGAAGTATAGGAATTAGCTCATTTGGCAACTCAAGAATTTTCTTGAGTTGCTCAAAGTCTTCAAAATCCAACTTTGATTGGTCCAATGGGTTTGTAGAGAGGTTGTGATCAATTTTAGTGAAGGAAGTGTAGGGTTTTAGTGAAGGAATTGAGATGATATATGAGAGTAGAAATGGTGGAGGAAGAGTTGAAGGAGGAGATGAAGAAAACAATGGAGGAAGAATGAAAGGGCAGCCCCCTCTCTCTCTCTCTCTCTTATCCTCACTCTCTTTCTTATGCTCACCCTCTCAAGCCCATGCCTCATCATGGTCCCCTCTTTCTATCTCCAATCATTCTCTTTCTTTTCTAAAAATAATTCACATAATACTACTAAAACAAATACAAAGGAAACAACATGTAACACAATGCAATATGTCATGGTGCACCAGCCATGATTAATTAAAAAGACGGATTTGGCCTAATCGCGATTAGTAGTGCACTAATCAATTTTTATTTAAAATCACTTATAATTAATTAAAAAAATACCAAATCTAATAAATATCTTTTTAATAAATAAATCATTTTAACCTCCCATTATTTTCCAAATATTGGTATATAATTATACCATTTTACGAAAATCCCTGTTTCGCAAATCGACTAGTTTTCGCAAAATATGTTATTTTAATATTATATTCCAAAAATAATATTTTATATTTTCTGAAATGTTACAGTCAAAGAGTCTGATATTCCGAAGACGGCATTCAGGACTCGCTATGGTCATTATGAGTTTCTTGTGATGCCATTTGGAGTGACCAATGCACCAGCTATATTCATGAACCTAATGAATCAAGTTTTCTTATAGTACCTAGACAGGTTTATTGTCATCTTCATCGACGATATCCTGGTGTATTCTAAAAGTTGGAAAGAACATGTCGAGCACCTACGAATTGTCCTGGAGACTTTATGACAGTATCAACTCTATGCCACGTACAACAAGTGCGAGTTTTGGCTAGATCATGTCGGTTTTCTCGGACATATTGTATTAGGCGATGGAATCTCTGTAGATCCAGCTAAAGTATCAGCAGTAAGCGAATGACCGACATCGAAATCAGTGAAGAACATTCGAAGTTTCTTAGGTTTAGCAGGATATTACAGAAGATTCATTGAAGGATTTTCGAAGATTGCAACACCCCTGACCAAGCTCACGCGTAAAGATGAAGAATTCGTGTGGTCAGAATCATGCGAACAAGTTTTCGTAGAACTCAAGTCAAGATTGACATCATCACCTATTCTCGTCATACCGGACCAATCTGGAGGTTTCGTAGTGCATTGCGATGCATCCGGTAAGAGATTAGGATGTGTTCTATATCAGCACGGTAAAGTTGTAGCTTATGCATCAAGACAGCTGAAAATTCATGAGCGCAACTATCCGACGCATGATCTGGAGTCGGCAGCGATTATCTTTGCTCTTAAGATTTGGCGCCATTATTTTCTTGGAGAACGAGTGGATATATACACATACCACAAGAGTCTGAAATATGTGTTTACACAGAAAGAGTTGAATATGCGGCAGAGAAGATGGTTAGAACTTATAGATGGCTTCGACATAAACCTACAATATCATCCTGGGAAGATGAATGTAGTACCTGATGCACTTAGTCGCCAACCACTATCAATGAATCTCACCGTACAGTGGAAGCTTCAACAAGATTTGCATCAGATGGAGATAGAAGTGATCATGCCAGGTAACGCTTCAAGTTTGATGAACTTACAAGTTCAGTCTACAATTGTCACTCAGATCAAAGCAGCTCAAGCAAGTGATACCAAGTTGCAAAAGATCAGAGAACAAGTAGAAAGTGGGATTAGAACAGATTTCATCATCCATGAAGATAGATCTTTGAGATACGACAGTAGATTGTGTGTACCACAAGGTCCTGTTCGGGAAGAATTGATGAAAGAAGCTCATAGCTCTCCCTATTCAGTACACCCTGGTGGTACAAAGATGTACAAAGATCTGCGGCAACATTACTGGTGGTATGGAATGAAGCGTGAACTAGCCAGAAGCGTCGCTAAATGTTTAGTGTGTCAGCAAGTGAAAGCTGAATATCACAGGACTGCTCGTTTACTTCAACCGTTACCTATTCTAGAATGGAAGTGGTAACATATCACCATGGACTTCATGATTGCTCTTCCTCGCAGCATGAAAGGTAACGATGCGGTATGGGTTATTGTAGATCGACTCGCAAAGTTGTCTCATTTTATTCCCTTTCGAGTTGGTCAATCTACCGAGACATTAGCAAAGAAGTACATGGAGGTAAGTTTGAATCTAAGTAAGATTTAACTATTCATTGTGTACTATTTCTGATACCCATGAACTCATGTAGGAGATCACGAGATTACATGGAGTACCGGTTTGCATTGTCTCCGATCGTGATACCAGACTCCGATCACAATTTTGGCAGAGTCTGTAATCTAGGTTGGGAATAAGTCTGAACTTTAGCACAGCTTACCATCCACAAACAGATGGACAGTCTGAGCGAACGATTCAGATCTTAGAAGACATGCTAAGAGCTTGTATGCTAGACTTCGGAGGATTGTGGGAAGATCACCTACATCTTATGGAGTTTTTATACAACAACAGCTACCAAGCAAGTATTGGAAAGGTACCCTTTGCAGCTCTATATGGAAGGAAGTGTCGTTCACCATTAAGTTAGGATGACATCGGAGATAGAGAACTCCTTGGACCTGAGATGATAGTAGCAACAGTGGATGTGGTTCGCCCTATCAGGGAAAGAATCCGCATAGCCCAAGATCGACAGAAGCACTGGGCTGATCCAAAGCGCCGTCACTTGGAGTTCCAACCGGGAGATCATGTCTTTTTGAAGATCTCACCAAACATTGGAGTGATTCGCTTTGGAAGGCGGGGTAAGCTAAGTCCGAGATTCATTTGACCGTTCGACATACTGGAACGAGTCAGAGAAGTGGCTTATTGCTCGGCACTTCCACCCTCATTGGAAGGAGTGCATAATGTGTTCCACATATCCCAACTCAGAAGGTATGTGAGTGGCCCCAGTCACATTCTTGATCACTCTGAGCTCACTGTACAAACGGATCTATCTTGTGAGCAACAACCTGTTGAAATCCTGGACAGAAAGGTGAAGTCATCTCGGAACAAGGAAGTAAACTTGGTCCGGGTGATGTGGAGAAAAGACACACCAGGAGAATCAACGTGGGAAAGAGAAGACGATATGCGTGCAAGATACCCTCATTTGTTTGTAAATTAGTTCTTAATAATTGTAAATTTCGAGGACGAAATTTTTGTAAGGCGGGTAGAATGTAGCAACTATGTTTCAATGTACATAAAATTTAATGTACAAATGGAGTATTTGCAATTCTATGAATGCTATAAGTATTTAATTTACTTTTGAACAGCACGAAAACACTTGTAGCTTATTGGTAAAGCCTTGCACTACTGTGACATAGCCCTTATATTCGAATTCTATCAGCCACATATTATTTTTATTGATTTTTCTTTTAAACTTTTTGAAGCTCAAAAGTTTACATGTGCAAAACACGTAAAAATGAAAAGTCACTTAAATCAAACATGTGCACTGAGGTATATGATATGACCATGACACGTGGCACAAATCTAGACCCAAACCACCCTTAATAGACTGTCGAGATTAACCTAGGGGACCGGCACTACCGGGTAAATCTGTAATGAATGCTCCCAAAATTTAACCCTGACACCTCTTAGCCTACCCCACTACCCTCATGCTGTTTGATTTCCCTGCATTGATTCAGAGAATGATAAATCCCCTCTTTAATCCATTTTAATGCATATTTTTAATTCATTATTCATTACCCTAAACCCTAATTTCTCCTATAAATACCACACTGCACCATAGCCTCCTCATTTAGAATTCCATTACCAAAACTCTCTAAAATTCCTAAGTCCAAGAAATTGTACAAGTGGAGTTAGCTCAAGCCAAAGTTCCGGCGACATTTCGGGACAAATTAGGCGACTAAACGACTCCACGATACCTTTAAAATCTTCCTCTACCTCTCCCCTCTTTAATCAATCAGTCAGTCCCCTCTTCCCTCTCCTATCTTTATTAAAAAGAATCATATTTTCAAAACTCGTCGAAAGCGGAGTTAATCCGACTTCTGATTCTCATTTCTTTAAAAACTCAATTTTTATTAAACAAAAAATTAACCTTTTGATTATATTTTGTTTAGTAACCATTAAACAATAATTGGACAAAGTTTTAATTCAAAATATTATGTTAAACAAATTCTTTTTCACTTTTACAGTAAAATACCCTTAAGTTGGCATACGACCTTACGTTATCTTTTTGCTCATATTATCTTTAGAAAACTCACGAGGTAATGACCTACCCCATCACAACACTCATTCTTGACATAGCACGATGGCTTTTGGAACTTGTAGGATAAAATACGAAATTACATTTAAATACCATAAACTTTCAAAAACCGTTTTCTTCAAAAGTGTATTAAATAATTCCTCGCAAATAAGCCTCTACAACCCATTTTGGGTAACCCGATCGGGATGGTACGGGTTATCGCACATCCTCGGGGCTAGTAGAGCGTGATGCAGACCTCCTCACGGAGTATCCGATCTCGATGGAATTGTTAATGCAATTTTTAAGAAAAATGTGATTTCTATTTAATAAATAAGTTCTATTTTTATAAATAAATAAATATATATAAATATTATCAAAATATCTACTTTATATATACAATATATATTCCATGTTTTCTAAATCAAAAGAATCATAAATTTCATGAAACTACCAATACAAATTAATACAATTCCAATATTACACTATAATACCATATACCATTCAAGTTAGGTTTATATCCACTAGAATATTTTATTTTATAAAAACTACATCTATGAAAACCTTAAAGACGATAAATAAATACTTGATCTTTATTTTGAAAATATATAAAAACTATTTGTTATAAAACCCCTCAAGTTATATTAATTTACAATAAGGACAATAGTAAATATAGGTTTAAGCGGGACCGGTTCTCTTGAGCCTCAGGGAGCCGGAGAATATAGGTGCTTGCCTATCTAAGGTAGACAACCTAAAAACGGTGTTATCAATACGGTAATTGTTTTGGAAAAAGACACAAATCCTGCCGTCCATGTGCAGCAGTTACCGATAACATCAAAACTAATTCAGGACTTCAATTCGTTTTAAAATGTCTGACTCAGATAGAGTCTCAGTCTAATCTGAATCAATCAATCAATCTATCCTTGAATATGATTCAAGTATAACTCCATTTCAACATGAATCCGTTTATACCAGAATTCAATCTATATCAATATGACTCGACTGAACCGAACCATGGATATACTTTGATTACATGACTATCCATTTATATACATTCCGTTTACAAGATATCATGGTTTCGGCAAGTCTACCTCTATTAAACAAAACAATACAAATCAATACATAATACATCATGAGGTTTTTGAAGGGGTTGACTGGTACGGAATGTGTTAGAAATGGCACGAGACGGTCACTTTAATACACCTAACCTGAATATCCATTGCTGTTGTTCCGTGGTTTAACGGTTCCTTGTGCTCCGTATACCTTAGTCTACAGAATAGTTGGACTCCTCTCGTATACACTGGCATATTCTATACCAAGCTACAAACATCCGCGTTAACATAACAATCAAATAGTATACGGTTATATTGTTTCTGTCTATTCTATTTCTATCTTTCTTTGGGTCTTACCTAGGGATTGTTCGCTGACGACATTCCTTCTCTTTTCATTCTTTGGATTGTTTTCAGGTGGATCTGACTCACTGGAGATAGAGCCCAGTTCAGAGGACTTGAATCAGTTCTGTAAGTCGATGTTACGCACCCTACGGGTTCACGGGGAGGCGGAATATGTAAAAAACGATTTTTATGGGTTTCGTAACATCGACTCGAACTCCAGGATCGATACTAAACCCTAACTAGCAAACTACAATGAGGTAAATTACATGAATAGAATGTTATACCTCATGATTTCAAGTCCTTCGGGTCTTCCTGTCTCTGTCCTCCTCCTCGTCACAAGCTCCAAGGATCGTAACGGATCGGCGCTTCCTCGTCGGCCTCCTCGAGTCAAATACGACCCACCCGAGAGTCTGTAAATCGAGCTCCCACCTCAAATCTGAAGTAACTAGGGCACCTAGTTCGCTACACTAGATGTCCTAGATGATGTAGAGAATATAGATGGAATGGTTTAGCTCTCATAACCTTAGGTTTCTCAACACATGAGACATGAAAGGCTAGAGGTAGAAGAAGAAGAACTTGAGGAAAAAGCTAATGAAGTGTTTGCATAGCAAAGAGAATGAACTCCCTTGTGCAAATCTGAACCAACCTTTATTTTCAATACAATAACACTAATAAAAAAAATCAAGTATGGTTCATATCTCATCTTAGTGAGTCATGGCTTGAAAACCCTCCATGTATCACCAAGAGCCATGCTCCAAATTATGCAAAAAATCCATCTCATTTCCTCCACCTCATAATGTATTTATCATTTAACCTAAAATTTTAATACATAATATGAGGTGTCTTCTTCTAGAAGTATCTTTGAACAAATTATAAAAATGCCCCTCATCCGTATATATATACCCGTATCCGTATTCCGAAAAATACTAGTACAAAAGAGACGAAAATAATCCATCAGTATAATAATAGGATCCGGCTTAAACCAAAGCCCACTAGTATTATCTGTCCAAATCATCATCCGTGCACAAGTACACGTACGTGATCGAACCCTATCGTAAAACCATACGACCTTTACATCTTTTGCCCGATGCAGGGAAACCCACAGTGTGGGACTCTAAAGACCCGACACTACGCTGACAGTGGATTTAACCACAAGCCGCAAGTGATACTAGCTGCACGTAACGGCTACCCGGGTATCTTTCGATAAGAAGGCCGATGAGAAAAATGAAGGGGTTCTTTAGCACCCTCACTATGTTTTCTAAGGCATCAAGCATGCAATTTTAAAAAACCTAGAGTGCTAAGGAACCCATAACCAAGGATCTAACTAGAGGATTAGGGTTTATAAAACATGTAAACTACTTTACACTAAATGAATAAGGAATACAACCTTTGTAGATCGGTTCTTCACTTCAAAAGCTCCGTATAGTAGTCCCTTTGCTCGAAGTAGTGGTGTCACGGACTTTTGCTAGGCTCCACTAGTTGAAAGGAATGAGCTTGCTCAAGGATTTTCGAGGCCAAAGATGAGAATCTCTAACTCAAGCTACCTCTTCACTAATTGAGGAATTAGTGAAGAAACAATCTATACTAAATGGGTAGTTTGGTATAGATTGGTGAAGTAGGAATTTTGCTCACTTTTGAATTATTTTTCTTTCTTTCTTTTTCTTTTTACTCAAAGCTAGAGAGCAATGGAGGAGATGAAGAAAATAAACTCAAGAATGATCTTGTATGAACCATGGGTGAGAAAATATCATATATATCTCATGTAGAGACTAAACCATGGTTAAAGATAATGGTTAGGTTAATAAATATTTAGAGTAAAACAAAATTAGCGGACTAAGTCAATGGTTTCTACAAGCTTCTCCAAGCTTCAAGCTATGACTAATTACCACCTAATTTTGATTTTCCTTTAATTATTGAAACCCCACATTATCTTAAGTATAGTATGAGTCTAATACACCTGAGTCCAATGTATCATCTAGCATGACACAAAATAAATACATTAACATATATCACACATATATTAAATGTATAATGAGAAAAACATTTTCTTAAGTGAGCTAATATTAGTTAATGTATATTAATATATCAAATATATAATTACACATTAAATTATTAAATCAACACTTGATTTAATAACCCGGTTGTATCGCATACAACCGACTAATATCATTTATATGCATATCACATATACATATAACATATCATTGAATCAACAATTGATTCAACAATCCGGTTATATCACATATAACCTGTATCGCGAGATTGGAATACGGTATCACATACACGTATTAATCTCGGTCCCGCACATATCACATATATGCCCTACTTCGTTTCGCATGAGCTAGGAAACCTCTGTGTAAGACTCTAATGACTCGTCAATATGCCGACAGTAAGTGATGATCATATCAGTCACCCATAAGCCGTCAGCGGTACTAGCTGGACGGAACGGCTACCGGGGTATTAAGAGATCAGAAGATCAACAAGCAAGCTTGTCCATACTTCTGTGAATCCAATAAGTAATACTACCGTACAGTCCGGTCTTTTTATCTGATATGTCGCATATCTAGTTTAGGGGTGGTAAACGTCAGACCCCAGTAACTTGATAAGTCATGCCGATGTGAGGCTCATAATGGGTCGAGAAACTACTGATAATACTTACTAATAAATCTCCGTATCAGCCCTGGCCATGGACTTCCTGTTATGGCTAATCGAGCACAGCGCAACATCAACCCTTAATAACGGAAGAGACGAAACCCCTCCTATCGCTCATTGCCTCCATGTGACTCGGGACTGTACCTAAAAACCACTGTTTTGCACGCTCTCTTGAACGCGGTAAGGTGGAAATCACAGCACAGTGGGAATCACACAAGACTCTATGACGATCTCGGGTCTACAGACTAACCTATACCAGTGTCACCAGAGAACTGCTATCTGATGTTAGGTATAATACCATCTAGGAGTTCTCGGCGAGTCCTTTTCAGTGTACCCAGTCTCAACTGAGCACCCGTATATCATCTTTGATGTCAAACACCAATGGATATTGGATCATCCATCACCCATCAAATAGGTCAAGAAACTTATACGCTAGTCTACTCTGGAATATCAAAGCCCCGTCTCGATACATTCTCGACTAGGAACAATTAAAGGATAAACTTGTGGACTACCCTAGCCCTACTAGTATGATCTGCATCATAATCCTGGAAGTCAAGTATACATCCTAAGGGCTTTACCAACATATGAGAGCAAGACAACATCACAATACTAGTCTACATGTTAAGATAAAGAACAACCAGATAGCATACTATAATGTCGAGCAAGAAATTCCTCTCTATATATGTCCAAGCATCCATTATAATATACAATCATGTACAACAATGGCCTCTAGGGCATACATACAACTAACAATCTCCCACCTGCACTAAGGCCGGTTGTTGTAGTATCCTATACCCAACATCCCGAAGAGTTTCTTAAATTGTATCTGGGGTATGGCTTTCGTGAGTGGATCTGCCGTATTATTCTTCGTGTCAACTCTCCTGATCTCGATCTACCGGCGATCAACTATCTCCCGGATCAGGTGATATCACCTCAGAATATGCCTGGATCGCTGATGGAACCTGGGTTCCTTGGCTAAAGCCATAGCTCCATTGTTATCACAATACAAAGGTATTAGATGCTCGATGGATGGAACCACTCCAAGTTCAGTTATGAACTTCTTCATCCAGACAGCTTCTTTGGCGTTATTGTTGGCAGCGATGTATTCATCCTCTATTGTCGAGTTTGCCACTGTTTCTTGCTTGGAACTCTTCCAACAAACCACCCCTCCATTGAGGGTGAAGAAAAAACCCGAGACATACTTAGAGTCGTCCGTATCACTATGGAAGCTCGAATCAGTAAAGGACTCCATTTGGAGTTCACCGTTACCATACACCAAGAATATTTCTTTAGTCCTTCTCAAGTACTTAAGAACGTTCTTCACAGCTGTCCCGTGATTCTCTCCAGGATCTGCTTAATACCTACTCACTACACCTATTGAGTATGCTACATCGGGTCTGGTACACAACATCGCGACATGATAGAGCCTACTACCGAAGCATAGGGTATCCCTTGCATGCGAGCCCTCTCCAAATCATTCTTGGGAGACATCTCTTTGGAGAGAGTGATTCCTGAGATCGTGGATAAATTCCCACGCTTGGAATCCTCCATACTAAACCTCTTTAGTATGGTGTCAATGTACCTAGATTGGGACAATCCCAACATCCGTTTAGATCTATCTCTATAGATCTTAATCCCCAAGATGTAGGAGGCATCACCTAGATCTTTCATTGAGAATCTTTGTGATAAGAAGAGCTTGACCGAGTGCAGCATAGAAACATCATTTCCTATCAAGAGTATGCCATCCACGTACAATCCAAGGAAGATGACCTTACTCTCTGCGACCTTCTTGTATACACAAGGTTCATCTACGTTTTTTACGAAGTCAAACTCTAACTGCCACATCAAAACAGATGTTCCAACTCCGCGATACCAGCTTTAACCCGCAGATTGATTTAAGCAGCTTGCACACCTTTCCGCTGCTCCCACTGTCCATGAAACCCTTTGGCGGTGTCATGTACACGCTCTCTTCTAAATCACCATTTAGAAAAGAAGTCTTGATGTCCATCTGCCAGATTTTGTAGTCATGGTATGTAGCGATGGCAAGTAGGATCCGGATGGACTTAAATATAGCCACTGGAGAAAAGGTTTCTTCATAATCCACACCTGGTCGTTGACGGAAACCTTTTGCTATAAGTCTAGCTTTAAAAGTCACAACTTTTCCATCTACACCAAGTTTTTTCTTAAAGATCCACTTGCTCCCGATGGGTTTTACCCCTTCAAAAGCATCTTCCAAAGTCCATACTTTGTTGGTGTACATGGATTCCATCTCAGATCGCATTGCATCCAGCCATTTCACAGAGTCCCCACTTGTGATGGCCTGCTCGAAGCTAGTTGGGTCATTATCTTTCATGATGCAATCCTCGCTCCCACCATCAATGAGAAAATCGTAGTATCTCTCAGGTGGATGAACCCTACTAGATCGGAGGAGAGGCCGAGGTTCGTCGGAGACTACTGAATCCTCCGGTTCTACCAAATCATCAGTTGTAGTATGTATAGCTGGAAATTCTTCCAGTTCTATCTCATTACCACTAATTTCTTTTACAAGAAATTCCTTTTCTAAAAAGGTGTCATATTGAGAAACAAACACCTTTTGTTCCTCACTGTAGTAGAAGATATACCTATAGGAATCCTTTGGATATCCCATAAACTTACACAAAACAGATCTTGCCTCGAGCTTGTCCGAATTTTGCTTTTTAACAGAGGTCGGAAAACCTCATATCTTAACTCGTTTAAGTGATGGTCTCTTCCCATTCCATATCTCATATGGAGTGGTAGGCACTGATTTGGTTGGAACACTATTCAATAGGTATGCGGCCGTTTCAAGCGCATAACTCCAAAAGGAAACATGCAACTCAGCAATACTCATCATAGAGTGCACCATATCTAATAGGGTGCGATTTCTTTGCTCCGACACAACGTTGTGCTGTGGTATATACGGAGGAGTAAGCTGAGAGAGAATCCCATTCTCTTTTAAATAGTCACAGAATTCCGTGCTCAAGTATTCTCCTTCCCGATCGGATCGTAGGATTTTAATACTTTTACCCGTCTGGTTATCAACTTCATGCTTATATTCTTTGAATTTCTCAAAAGCTTCAGACTTGTGTTTCAACAGGAACACATGTCTGAATCTTGAGAGATCGTCAGTGAATGTAATAAAGTATGAGGAACCATTCCTGGCATGTGTAGACATGGGGCCGGATACATCACTATGTATTCATCCCAAGAGTTTAGAAGCTCTTTCTCCGTGTCCAGTAAACGGAGTTTTGGTCATCTTGCCTTTGAGACATGACTAGCAAGTTTCATAAGATGTAAATTCAAACTGATTCAAATATCCATCTTTATGTAACTTACTAGTCGTGTTGCATTGATATGACCCAGTCTACAATGCCACAAGAAGGACTCCTTCATTTCTGAATTTTTCTTCTTGTGTGTGTTTTGTACGTTAAGAACCGTGGTTTGATTTAGAATGTATATGCCATTACTTAACGTGCCTAATCCAATCAACTTTTGATTTAGGAAAATGTTCATTACATTATCCTGCAATACAAAATTATATCCTTCTTTACTTAATAAAGAAACTAATATAATATTGCATATCAGGTTCGGTATGTAATAACATTCATTCAGAATCAATGTATTACCAGTTGGTAATACAAGGTGATATATGCCAACTGCTTTGGCTGCAACATTTGCATCATTCCTTACTCTTACAGAATGATCACGTATTCCCAGTTCTCTACCTTTCTTTAGCCCATGTAACATATTACATATGTGAGATCCCGATCCGGTATCTAATACCCAGGACGTAGAGTGTACTGATTAACTAACACACCCGAAGAAGATGCATCAGCATGCTCACTCCTCGTTTGGGTGGCATGAGAATCCGGATATTCTCCTATTTCCTGGTCGGACTTATAACAATTATAAGATAGAGCGGAACCAACGTTCCCCAGCTCAGTATAACAAGCGGGTTCGGTCAATACATCCATATTATTATCTTGATTAAGGCATGTCATGGTCGCTACCTGGAGAGAGAGAGAGAAGAAAACACTTAGCGTATGCTCTTGCAAGATTAGATTGGTTATTATCTTATCTAATCAGTATGTGAGAGCAAGTAGTTTTAGTGTTAAGTTTGCTCTGTAGTTTGTGATTGCATAGGGTATATGAAAACAAGAAGTGTGTCAAGCAACTTGTTAACAAAATACCATATCTAATGCTTAGCAACCTTAACACTAAATTGATTCTAACCTTAACATTATAAAACGGAGAATAGGTGTGAATATGGTATATGAAGAGGTTACCTTGTAACCATGGATTCAAAATATCATATCACACAAATAGCATAGAACAATCTTAAAGTTGGAATCACAATTTGAGCATATTAAACAATCACAAGAGGAGGAGGAAGGCAAAGCCATTCATCTCACATCCTCACCATCACCACAACCAAAAGATTACTCAAACATAATAAATAAAAGAGATGAAAACAACAAAGAAGAAATAAATAAAGAAAAGAACAATTATATTAACAAATGAATGAGTTGAGATACATGATGTTGGTTACTTGTTCAATCTCCATAATGAAGCTCTCAAAAGAAAGCCCCAGGAGGGAAGAAGAAGAAAACCAAGCTTAAGCTCACACAACTCTCCAAAGCTAAACCAAAAACTAAAATAAACTAGATGGTATATGTTATATTGTATAACCCCCCCTCTCTAAATATGTTCTGGTATTTATAGGCACCACATTAGAATAAACAAACAATGTAAATAGGTTGATGTGACGCCTATAAATGACCAAAAGAAAATTGGGGAACATTTGAGCCAGGGGGCCGGCGGCGCCGGTTTTTTGGGCAGTTTCGTCGGTCGAGCCTTGAGGGGTGGGTCTCATGTTTGTATGGTGGTCTCGAGTGCTCTCTATGATCCCTCTGGTGTAGTTTGATTTGTCTAAATAACCCTGGTTTGCACTCAGTGGATTTGGAGGTAAACTTGTTGCTTTAAATCACATCACATCTTTTCTTCATTTAACATACCAACCCACTTGTGCTCTCCACTTGCAAAATTCATCATTTGTATGTGCCCACTTGTGCTTTAGGCAGCCCTACCTAAGTCCAAGTATCAAAGAGCTAGTGTCACACTTGTAAAATTGTGTACACTTTATTTGTTGCAAAAAGAACTCTTTGAATCTTTATCGGTTTTCTGTTCTGGTTGCAGTGTCGGCTCACAAATATAGTATCCATTAATTTGAGTATGTTTTCCAGTGTTTTGTCATGAATACCTGTAATCTGTATTTACTGAGCAGACACTGGTTAATAGTACCGATATATTACAAAATTGATAATGAATAAGAGGTATTAAAATGCAGTTTTCTGTGATGAAAAAATACCTCAAACTTATCTTTTGCTCGTACCGAGAAAAACAAAATCCTAATCTCACTTTTGCAGGGAACGCGATTGCACTGAGCTTGTGTAACAAGTCGTTAAAGCTCTAAGTGTCCCTAGTAGGAGGAGTGTTGTCTCCTGAGGGTTTTCTGCGGATTACACCCACAAAATCCCGTCAAGTTAGTTTCGTGAGAAAACTGTTGATTCTAATCTTAAGTTAGGTATCAAAGGTAGAAGTTTTATCATCCTAGTCAGAAACGTCCAACCCTATTTTTCACTCCTCACATCTTATTTAACATAAGCTCATACACGTCTTTACGTGGTTGTGCGAATAATGTCGTCAAGTTTTTAAGAATTTCGATTAGGGTCATCATGTCATAAATACGGACCAGGATAAACTTCTAAAGGATCATACGAGTTTGAAAAGACTTAAGATTTTCTCAAGTTTTGTTCTCCAGTTAAGTTTCAAGTCAGAATTTCTATCACTTTTAACAGAGAACTAAGTCTTATTCTTCACTCCTACCCTTTATCTGTTGTTATTCATACACACTTTCGTGATCGTGCAAAAAGTCTTATAATTTTAAATCTTCATATCTCCGCTAAAAAACTGTTTATAATAGAAAATTCGTCTCCGCCAAGATTATTCTCCCACAAAGAACCATGAGGATTTTTAACTCGGAGAGAACACTTGCTTAGCTTGTTTTATTTGACGATTGGAGACTTAGCGAGTTTTGGGTCAATGACTCCCAAACCAGATGGTTTTAGGGCATTAGGTGTAGAAACACCCCTAGGACTTAATTGCTCAAGTCACCAAGGCCACAAAACAAAATACTCATTTTAATGCATTTTAAATATTCAGAAAGCAGTGCGAACGAAGATATTGCCAGTTTTTCTTTTTTAAATCCGAAGACATGTTCATGTGGATAAGGTGTGTAATTACTCCAACAAGGTTTCAGATGAGTTATTTTTCAGAATTTTAGCTTCTATTAAAACATCAACAATATCCTTCATATCTACTTCACATTATGAACTATTCTTGATATTACTTGATTCAGAAAAAAAACTTGTTTGATCCTAAAGATATTTATCAATTTTCAAAAAGTATAAAGACATGTCAGATCTTTCATCTAACTTTCAAAAACTCATGACACGTGTAAAGTGATATAAAATACGTATATTAGCTACGGTTAAACTCAAAAGAGGATTATCTTTCGGGTTTTCAATCTCTTGAAAATGATTTAGTTATTTCTATCTTATCAACCGAACCGTCAGACTTCGAATCTAAGTTTCCCCGCTAGCTAACATGACGACAAAGTTTTCATGTTTTTTGAAAAATTTTCAAATTTTTATGGGTTTTTTAATATGTATGCAATACAGAATTTACACATGATGCAGCAAAATAAACGTAGTGCTCACCCCAAACCTGAGTTTTATGATGTCGACATCGTTGCCCCCGTCTCCTGTAGCTAGACTTAGACATCAGGGTGAGTTTTTATTCAAAAAAAGAAAAATCTAAGAACTAATTACATTATATACAAGTTAAGAGATTGCGTTAGTCCAGAAATTAATACCAGCCATTCAAAATTTTTGTCGATATAAGGCCAAGGCTGGTAAAAGAGAAAGTATATGAACAAGAAAAAGAAAAAGTTGGTTGTATGGTTAGATGTTTGTAAAGGGCATGGGTGTGTGAAAGTAAAGATCAGAAGACGTTGAATACGAAGTTGAAGTTTTGAAGGAGTCAAAGAATTGTTGCCCGAATAAATTGAATGTTCAAGAAGCCTGTGTTGAGTTCCGAGGTCAGGCTTGTTTAAAAAGTGGAGTTCATTCTCAAAAAGTTCAGCAAAAGAAAGGTCCGTAGGATGTTCCCAAAATGATCCTGACTCAAACTCACAATGAATATCAAGTTTATCCACAAATATCTCCTCAAAACTAGGAATGAAAGACTGTTTCTCAAAGTTGCCTTCCTCCCTGGAATCCTGCACAATCCTACTCTCATCGTTACAACTCACATCTCCCAAAACTAGATCTCCCTCATCACATTCATATATGGGTAGGTCCATGTCATCTAAAAATTTAGGTTCCCACACTAACGTTTTGTCCGAAACAATATCAATAGGTGATACAAAAATTTTGGGTTCCTGATTGGGAATTATATCGAACACTACATCAGCACCATACCCGTCAAATTCACAGCATCCCTCCTCTAAAATTTTAGCGCAGAAGTTAGTCGGTGCAAGAATCTCATCTTCAAGTAGTATATCGGTTAAATCAACCACTAGATTACTAGTGACAAAAGGCTCAATTGGTACCTGAAGGCTGGTGTTGGACCGAGTTAGAGGGTTTTCTTGTTTGTCCTGATAACACTCAATCAATTCAATTACATCATCATCTAGGAAATCATTAAAATTCGTTTGATCTTTTATCTCACTCAACTGACTTTCTAGATGACAGATATTGACATTATTTGGTTCCAATTAACAGTGTTCACTCCCTAGAATCCTCACAGCTAAATATTTCACTTGTTCTTCGATTCTAGCCAATGATTGAGCATGAGCATGAAACAATTTCTCAGATTGTTGTATGAACATGGCTAGTGTCGAAGCTATTTGATTCTCGAATGCCGTCATCACTTCAATTCTTTTCTCTAAAACAGTCAACCTAGCATCCATCTGACTATCATATCCTATCTGTGTGTCAACTATTTTAGGAAGGGAGGGTTATGACGGTAGTGATGCTAAAGCAGTCGTCTTGTCGACCTCTCTCTCTAAGTTTTTAATCATTTGATCTATATTTGAAGTGGGATTGGGTTCAAGAGTGTTATGTGGGTGACCGATATCAAAATTCTGGGACGGTTGGCCACCCCATAGGAAAGGACAATTATCATTAATATGGAAAGAATCATGGCAATTTGAACAAACGAATTGGGAATGAGTATAAACAAAAGAATAAGGATCGTGAAAAATTGAATCGAACTGTGTATCACCCATATCAACAAGCACTCACAAAATCACAAAAATAATGAATATCACACCCATAACAGTCTATGTTAAGTCAACTAGAGCTGCTCAAGAACTTGATTGCCGAAATAAAATTGTGTAGAGAAACATGCTCAAGATATACGGATCATAAAGCCGGGTAAGTGCAGAGATAAAGGGAAGTTGTCCAACGCTTTCGTGAAGTTCCTTAATTAGAATAACTCTTTCTCTTTTGGTGGTTTCACCATGAACACTTGCCTAGACACCCTGTGAACGATATACCGTTAAGCGGTGTTCTAAACACAGTTAACTTCTCCTAATGAGCGTGAAGTCCTTAAATTCAGAGTTCTAATTGATTTTAAAATTACTGTGGGTATGCAAGAATACATTTTTTGTGATTTATGGGCTACGGAAAAAGGTGATGAAATCCTTTACCGTATCTTGTTGGTTCTCGTGCCCTTAATCTCCATATTAAGATGCAAATGTGCAAATCAAGAAAAGAGTTTAAGAAATTCAATCAATCAAGCAAATATTTTTCGTTTTAGGCTTAAGCACTGCAACAAATACGGGTTAGTTCTCTGTTAAATTGGTGGTAAATTGTGCGAAGAATCCTGCAAAAGATATAATAGTGGAATGCGTCAGATTTGAGCGAAAGTGTTAGAAAAATACGTACCAATGTGATTTAGGTTAAGAAACCCCGTTGAAGTGATCATGGATATTTGAATGTTCGCTTGCGCTGGTCAAACTACCTAGATCTTGGCACTATACTTCACTAATATCTTGCAATTGAATCTGAACCTTGCTCCGCACGATCGCTGCTCGTAATTTCGTAAAAATATGAAAATGTCGGAAAATACGATATTTAGTGCAAAAAGCAATATATCTGCCCAAACTCCTGCACACACATAATCATAAAAATCAAAAATTAGCAATAGAGTGCTGACAAGGCACTGGAGACCCCATAATAAGAAAATTCAAAAACACCAAACAGGGGGCCGGCGCCGCCGAAAATTTAGAGAATGTCGTCGGCCAAAAAAAAACTTTGGGTGTTCTATTTTTGTATGGGATTCCCAGGCTATATTAGTAATCTAATAGTATACTTTGATGTTTTAATTTAATCACGGGGTGTTAGCAGGTCATAAAGACAGAGAAAAAAAGTTAGAAATTTTTGTTTTGTTATTTTTGAAAAAAAATTGAGTTAATGGTTAGCTTGTTAGTTTGAACCAGAAATAACAACACCTAATGACTACCGCATCCCCAGCAACAGAGCCAAAAACTTGTTGGGACTTTACCCGTGCGCCAATTTGTACGTTTTGAAAAGAATTGGTTTTTAGAAATATTGCGCACGCGAGTTCGTTCTCGTTTTAAAATTTATAAACCGCAAGTGCGCAGCGCGTTGTAGCAAGCCAGAAAATACGGGTCGATCTACAGGAAATTGGTGATTAGGGATTGTTGCTTAAGATTCGAGAAAGAATTTGGGTGTTGTCACAAAATGGAAAATACGGAACTATAGAAAACAAGCTAAAAGAAAGTGGCCGTGGCTTTAGTTCGGATGGTTGAATCGTGGCGATTTCATCGACGCTCCTTTGATCATGAGTTGTTCATCCTTGTGTTGATCCTGACCTGAAGCATGACTTGTCAAGACGGTTGCGGAGCACAAATCATCAAGTTGTCGATATTCGACGCAAGACATGAAACGAATCCATCTTGTCTCACTTCCCGTTTGAGTATTAACACTAAGCATAAGGGTTAGTGTCACGTCCAGCTTCCCGGTGTACGGTCAAGGGGATGTGGTGGGTCACGCGACGTATTTACTCAGAAGTAAACACGCTAAACATAAATAAGCAATATAATGTAATTGTACACAAGAAAGAAAACAAATGTACATGAAAAACAACTTTTATTTATTAAACATTTCTTTACAATACAACTAAAAATGTAAATACAAGAATGGAAAGCAATGCTTAAACAATGGCATGAACTGAAAGAAAAGTGAGTACAAGTGAAGCCTAGTGGTCGTGCTACTCAGTGGTCTACTCCAATTGCTCCTGGCTGGTCTCGAACTCCTCAGAGTCGGGTCCTCCAGACAACATTCCAAAGAAAGAAGAGAAATAGGAATGTTGTTAGCAAACAATCGCTCGGTAAGTCCTAAAGAGAGATAGAAATAGAATAGACAGATAAGTGGATATAACTGGTATAATGTTTGATTGTTATGCTAACACAGTTGTTTGTAACTTGGTACAGAATATGCCAGTGTATACGAAAGGAGTCCAACTTACACCGTGGACTATGGTAACCCATAGTACAAGGCTCCATCGATAAAACCATGGAACAACGGCAATGGATGTATAGTTACGTCTTTTAATAACCATATCGTGCCACTTTTAACACATTCCATGCCAGTTTACGCCTTTAAAACCCCGTAATGTCTTTTGTATTGATTGTATTGAAGTAAATTATAGATGTAAGACTTACCGAAACCATGATATCGGTAGTTCATGTAAATGGAAAGGATATAGACAGATAGTCATGTAGACCAGTCAAATGTATATCCATGGTTCAGTCAAATCATGTTCATGTAGATATAGATTGAATTCTGGTATAAATGGATTCATGTTGAATTGGAGTTATACTTGAATCATATTCAAGAATAGATTGATTGATTTCAGATTAGACTGAGATACTGTCTGAGTCAGACACTTAAATAGAACTGAAGTCCTGAATTAGTTTTGTAGTTATCGGTAACTGCTGCACATGGACGACAGAATTTGTGTCTTTTTCCAAGAAAATTACCGTATTGATAACACCGTTTTTCGGTTGTCTACCTTAGATAGGCAAGCACCTATATTCTCCGGCTCCCTGAGGCTTAAGAGAACTGGTCCCGCTTAAACCTATATTAACTAGGGTCCTTGTTGTAATTTAATATAACTTGAGGTGGTTTTATGAAAAATAGTTTTGATATATTTTCAAAATACACCTCAAGTATTTAATTATCTTCTTTATGGTTTTCATAGATATAATTTTTAAGAGTGATGAGATAGTCTGGTGGATATAAACCTAATTTTGAATAGTATATGGTATTTTCTTGTAATTTGACTTGTATTGAATGTGATGGTATTTTCATGAAATTTTGTGATTCTTTTCTTTTGATTAGAAAACATGGAATATATTATATATCTAAAATAGATATTTTGATAATATATATATAATTATTTAAAATAGAATTTATTTATTAATAGAAATCACGTTTTCTTAGAAATTGTAATAAAATTCCATCGAGATCGTATGCTCCGTGAGGAGGTCTGCATCTCGCTCTACTAGTCTCGAGGACGTGCGATAACGCACCATCCCGATTGGGTTCCCCAAAATAGATTGTAGAGGCTTATTTGCAAGGAATTAATTAAAACAATTTAAAGAATACGTGTTTTGATAGTTTAAGGTATTTTAATGTAAAATTGTATTTTGTCCCATAAAAATTGTTACAAAAGCCATCGTGCTATGTCAAGATGAGTGTTATGATAAGGTAGGTCATTACCTCGTGAGTTTTCTAAAGGTAATATAAGCAAAACGATAAAATAATGTCGTATGTAAATTTGATGGTATTTTACCGAAAAGGTAAAATAGAATTTGTTAGTTATATGTATGCCCTAGAGGCCATTACTGTACATTGGATGTATATTGTAGTGGATGCTGGGATATAGATAGGGAGGACTTTCTTGCTCGACATGATAGTATGCTATCTGGTTGATCTTTACCTTAACGTGTACACTGATAGTCTCTTTGTTACATGTTGGTAAAGCCCTTAGGATGTGTGCTTGACTACCTGGACTATGATGCGGATCATACTAGTGGGGACATGGTAGTCCATAAGTACATCCTTCAAAGTCCCTAGTCGTGGGTGTATCGAGACGGGGCATCGATATACCAGAGTAGACTAGCGTATACCTTCTCGACCCAACAGATGGGCGATGGATGATCCCATATCCATTGGTGTTTGACATCAGAGATGATATACGGGTGCTCAGTAGAGACTGGGTACACTGGACGGACTCGCTGAGAACTCCCAGATGGTATTATACCTCACGTCAGATGGCAGTTCTCTGGCGACATTGGTACAGAGTAGTCTGTTGACCCGAGATCGTCATAGAGTCTTGTGTGGTTCCCACTGTGCTTTGATTTCCATCTTACCACGTCCAAGAGGGCGTGCAAAACGGTGGTTTTTGGGTACAGTCCCGAGTCACATGGAGGCAATGAGCGATAGGACGGGATTCGTCTCTCCCTGTATAGGGAGTTGATGTTGCGCTGTGTTCGATTGGCTATAACAGGAAATCTCTGGCCAGGGTTGCTGAGATTTACTGGTAAGTGTTACCAGTAGTTTCTCGAATTGTTATAGACCTCATATCGACACGACTTATCGAGCTATTGGGGTCTGACGTTTACCACCCCTACGCGAGATATGCGACATATCAGACGATCAGACCGGATTGTACGGTAGTGTTACTGGTTGGATTCACTGGAGTGTGAGCGGGCTTGCTCGTCGATCTTCAGATCGCTCAATACCCAGGTGGCCGTTACGTTTAGCAGACCGCTTGCGGCTTGTGGGTGCTTGATATGATCATCACCTGCTGCCGGCGTATTGACGAGTCTTTAGAGTCCTACACAGATGTTTCCTGGCTCAAGCGAAACGAAATAGGAGCACATATGAGATATGTGCGGGACCGAGAATAATGCGTGTATGTGATACCGTATTCTATTCTCGCGATGAATGTATCGAATGGTTGTATGCGATATAACCTAGTTATCGAATCAAGGATTGATTCGATAAGCCGATACATTGTATACTAGTCGGTTATATGCGATATGACCGGGTCGTTAAATCAAGTGTTGATTTAATGATTTAATGTATAATTATATATATGATATATTACTTTACATTAACTAGTATTGGTTCACTTTAAAAGGATTTTCTCACTTGATATGCACATTGTATATGTGATATATTTTTGTGCATTTGTTTGTATCATGTTTGATGATACATGCTTGATTAGGTGTATGTTTAGTTTAAACCTTGGTTAAGTAAATGGTTAGGGTTGTGTTTAAATTTCTTATTTATTTATTTGATTGTTTATTCATTATGGAAATTAAAAGGAATGGTGGCTTATTTTGTCATTTTGTGGAAACTTCTTGAAGTGTTGAAAGCATAACCATTCTTGTTCTTTTCCTAAACCTAACCATTAACTCTAACCATGGTCTATTCTCTACACCTAATTTTGGTTAAAATTATGATAAGTATCATATTCTTTTCTATTATTAATAAAAATTATCATAATTCTTTCTTCATCATCTTCTTCTTCTTCATTTTCTTCACATGAAGAAAGCTTGCTCCATTAATGGCAAGTGATGAAAAAGAGTGAGAAATCCAAAACTAAAGTCTACCCACTTCCTATTTCTTCATCCTCTACCTCTTGCCAAGTAGTAGAGTGTGTTTCCTTCACAAGTTTTCAAGACTTGGTGAAGGTGGAGCTCGATCTAGTGATGCTTCGACGTAGATCATCTTCGGCACGTCGTCGACGACCTAGTCCATCCATTCTCCGATGAAGCCGACGCTAGAGCCCGGATTTGATTTTGACAGCGGAGAGGACCTCATCTCGGAGCCGTGGAGGTGGAGGACCGGATCTACAAAGGTTGTATTTCCGTATCTCTTAGTTAATTGTTGACTAGTTTATTTTTCGCCTAGATTTCTAGCAAACGATCCGTAATCGGGTTTCTCGGCACCTAGAATTTTTGAAATTGACATGGTTGGTGCCTTGTGAGACCTCATTAGGGTGCCTAGGAACCCTACAGTGGTATCAGAGCCTAGCTAGAGCCTTAGGCGAAGTCTAGACGCGATTTGAAATCCGAACGAACCCGAAACCCGATCACAAACATGCTCTCTGTCCTTTTTTCAAAAACTGGGATTTTTCCAGATTAAAAATTGTTAAAAAAATCAGCATGGAAATTTAAGAGTTACGGTGAATTTTGATGATGTAATTCCATATTCAAGGCGCGGATCCGCGGCATGAGCAAGGCTCGTGCGGCGGATCCGCGGCGCTTTTGTCCTATTGTTCATCAAAATTTGCACCATAATCAATAATTTTCAGTGCTGGTTTTTCTGGGAATTTTTAATAATTTTTCAAGTGTTAAATTTTCTGCAGTTGTTTTGGGGATTCGGTATTTCGATCGGATTATCAAATTTCGTCTTTTGTTTTTTTCCGGATAATTTTCAGATTATGTTAAAAAGTTCGACCGGATATAAATACCCAATTTTTCCCCTGTCGGGAAATTTCCAAGTGTTGGATTTTTCCGTAGTTTAACGACGTTCTAAGTAGTGCAAGTAACGCGATGGACCCTCTAGAAGACAACAAACCTTAACTCGATTATGTGACCGTCTTGAACTGCCCTTTGAACCTTCGGGTTTGGGGCAGTACGGCGTGCCACATGTGAGGCGTTGGCTTGACCCTTCTACGGCTGGACCGTCGGTACTGAGGCACGAACTGAATGTTGTTAGACTTATTTCATGTGTTGATCTGTATCGGGAAAACTTGGGTGTTCGATTGTTCGATCGGAAAGTTTGACATTTTCTATTTATCCGGAATGGGATACAATAATTGGAATTCACAATAAGTTATGAGATAACTGAATGAATGTTATAAACACAGCAGTTTAGTCTCACTTGATCGGTTGCCACGGAATTTTGATGTGATCAAAAGTCCGTCACAATCACGTAGCTTACGCGGATACTCGCCGGGTAAACTTAATAGACAGCCTCACTCCATAGCCCCGACCAAGTGACTGTAGGAGAACCCCGTCGCCGAAAGCATCCGTACGGGTGCTCGCGGCAGCGGTGTTCCGCCTTGGTGCACTTTGTCGACGGCGTCGGGGGTGCGGCCGTCTACTGAAGTTTGCGACGAGCATTCGATCAGGATGTCGGGAATCTTGTTGAATTACCCGACTTGATATTGAAAAGTGTTTTCGATAATGAGACTAAAATGCGGGGTTTATAACTGTTAGGCATGCGATGTCTAAGGTATTCATTTGGTCAGGCATGCGATGTCTGAGGTGGTTGCGGATTCCAACTGTTGTAGTTTTACACTTTCTTTTCTGTGACCGTAAGTGTAATATGTGATATTGCCGGTTTCGTTGCTATATGTCAACGACAATTGGGATGGACATATTTACTTACGTTGATGACATGTGATGTTATGTGTTGCTGGATATGTTATATTGGATTGTCGTGTTTGAATAGCCGGGGGTTTTTATGTGAGATGAGTGTTTTTCATTTTCATTCATGTAAAAACTTGTATGTAATATTCTTTTATTGGGGCGCTTCCAGGTTGCGGAAGTTGTCACCCTTTGTATATTATTTACTTTTCCGCACTAGGATAGACCCAAGGAGGGGAGCATAAGTAACCGGGTTCTGGAGTCCAGTAGGAGACCAACTCGAGGAGTCGGGTCCGGGTCTCCTAACTCTAGAATTGGTAGGGTTGCTTGCCGCTCTCGTAGGGGTCTAGGGGTGTGGGTTTGGCTATTCATCACGACCGTGGAATCCGTGTTTTATACTGGCTCGTATTGAAAACACGGACGTCCTAGTATATCCAATGTTTCATATGTTTCTTCTGCTGCGATATCTGTGATGTGATCATGTGATGTTCTGTGATAGATACAGTATATAGTATATATGATATATTATATAGACGTTACTTATGTTTTACACCCGCGCTAGCCCTGCCCTGCTCTGTCGTTAGTTACCTAACCTAACGGTGCACGAGGGTACATCGAGGCGAATGCGGATGGCATAAGTGTACGTCGTATTTATCTGTGATGTTTAGGTATATAAATGATGGGACTTCATTAATGTGATTAATGAAATAAAAGAAACCTAAGATGTTGTAGAATCGAATTTCAAAATAAAACAGGTAGCTACAGTTCTTGCTTTGCACAGAGGTATATGTGATATATCCTGCACCTTATTCGATAAGGAAAGGACCGAGATCCCTTCACCGGGAGTGACTCCTTTAGCAATAACTGGCAGATGCTACACACTCGGTTTGTCTTTTGATTGCTTTTAAGTGTTTTTTCTTTGCACAGTGATATATATGATATATCCCGCACCTCATTCGACGAGGAAAGGACCGACGATCCCTTCACCGGGAGTGACTCCTTTAGCAAAACTAGAAAAGCCTCAAAAGCACTCCATTTCAAAATCATTTGATTCTACAACGATATCAAGTTCATTACGCAATAGGTTTTCAGAAAAACCTGTCGTAGCCCTCCGTCATTTCAGATAAGTACTAGTTAGTATTCGTGCTATGGTAGTTTGGCATTCGTCAAGGCGTAGTGTGCGGTAGCTAACTATTACTTATCTGCTTATGCATATGATGCAGATTGGATTAGGGTATTTGTACGGCGTTTTTGGCATTCGTCAAGGGTCGTACGGGCGGGTTTAATTCGATCAAGAAATATACGGGTTGAACTTGACTATGTGGACTATGGGTTGTTTGGCATTCGTCAAGGTCATAGAACACTAGGGGCAAAATATTATCGGGAATTTCAAGTGTTGAAATTTGCAATGAGATTGCATACCTTCTATGAGATAGTTGGATCCCGATACCCGCTGCGAGTAAGTGTTACTCCTGGGAGAGTTTTACACATTACAATTAGCCTATCAAGTAGGTCTCTAGAAAGGTGTTAACGAGGTTACGCCTCTAGGAAAACGAGGTTTACATTAATTAGGTTCGTGCGAAAGCACGGGGGACCTCCCTCAAAGTACCGACACTGGCCTGGCTGAAAGATTGGCGAACTTGTAGTGTGTAATTAATCCCGGCTAGTCTTTCCTTTTAGGGTTTGAAGGAAGATTTGATAAAAAGCAGTGGGAGCCATCCTGATTAGATAAAATAAAAACCAATCTATTCTTGCAAGAGCGCACGCTGAGTATTTTCTTCTCTCTCTCTCCAGGTAGCGACCATATCACGCCTTAATCAAGAAAATAACACGGATTATTGACCGAACCCGCTTGTTATACTGAGCTGGGGAACGTTGGTCCCGCTCCAACTTATAATTGTTATAAGACAGAGCAGGAAATTGGGGATTACCAGAATTCCCGTGCCGCCCAAACGAAGAGAGTGCATGCCGATGCATCATCTTCAGGTGTGTTCATTATACAGAACTGTTTCTCAGTATCCTTTACGTCCTGGGTATGTGATACCAGATCAGGATCCCAGATATGTAATTTGTTACATAGGGCTACAGAAAGGTAGAGAACTGAGAACGGGTGATAAGTTTCATGAGGCAGAAAACGGGGAAAATGTTGCAGCCAAGTCTGTTGGTCACTGTCACCCTGTATTACAAATACATTGATTCTGAACGAATGTTATTAGATACCGAACCTGATATAAAAAATCGTATCTATCTCTTTATTAGTAAAGAAATGATAAAATTTTGTATAGTTGGATAATGTTTTGAGCATTTCCTATATCAAAAGTTGATCGGTTCAGGCACGTTATCTAAAAGCGTTGATGTTCTAAATCAAACTACAGTTCTTAGTATACGGAACACACACAAGAGGAAGAGTTCAGAAATGAACGAATCCTTCTTGAGGCATTGTAGACTAGGTCATATCAATGCGACCTGACTAGCTGAAGTTACATTTAGATGCATATTTAAATCTGTTTGAATTTACATCTTATGAAACTCGCCAGTCATGTCACAAAGATAAGATGACCATAGCTCTGTTTATTGGAAACAGAAAAAGAGTTAGTAAACTCCTGGGATGATACATGTTGATGTATGTAGGTCCCCTGTCTACACATGCCAAGAATGGTTCTTTGTACTTCATTACGTTCTCTGATAATCTCTCAAGATTCAGACATATGTTCCTGTTGAAACACAAGTCTGAACCTTTTGAGATATTCACAGAATATAAGTTAGAAGTAGAGAACCAATAAGGGTACAAGTATTATGTCCTTTGATGTGATCAGGGAGGAGAATACTTGAGCACGGAATTCCTGGACTATTCTAAAGGAGAATGAGATTCTCTCTCAGCATTACTCCTCCGTATACACCATAGCACGATGGTATATCGGGGCGGAGCAGATACACCCTATCTGATATGGTGTGCTCTATGATGAGTACTACTGAGTTACCTATTTCCTTTTGGGAGTTATGCGCTTGAGAAGATGCATACCTATTGAATACGGTTCGAATCAAATCAGTTACCTACCACTTCATATGCGATATGGTATGGGAAGAGCCCATGTCTTAAGCCAGTTAAGATTTGGGGTTGTCCAGCCTATGTCTGAAAAGCAAAATCCGGACAAGCTCGAGGCAAGATCTGTTATGTAGAACTGGAAATGTTCCAGCTATACGAACTACAGCAGATGATTTGGTAGAACCAAAGGATTCAGTAGATTCCAACGAACCTCAGCCTCTCCGCCGATCTAGTAGGGTTCCTCACCCACCTGAGAGATACTTCGGTTTCTCTATGATAGTGGGAGCGAGGATTGCATCATGAGATGATGACCCAACTAGCTTCGAGCTGGCCATCAGGAGTAAGACTCTGTAAGAATGGCTGGATGCTTAGCGATCTGAGATGGAATCCTTATACACCAACAAAGTATGGACTTTGGTTGCTATATCTGAAAGGTTAAATCCCCATCAGGAGCAAGTATATCTTGAGAAGATTACTTGGTGTAGATGGAAAAGTTGAGACTTTCAAAGCTAGACTTGTTAAAAGTTTGCATCATTGACCAGGTGTGGATAATGATGAAACCTTTTCAAGTAGCTATGCTTAAGTCCATCCAGATCCTACTTGCCACGGCTACATACCATGACTACGATATCTGGTGGTTGGGTGTCTTGACTGCTTTTCTAAATGATGATTTGGAAGAGAGCGTCTATAAGTACACAGCCAGAGGCCTTCGTAGACAGTGGGAGCAGCGGAAACGTGTGCAAGATACTTTATAGGATAAAGCAGGCATCGCGGAGTTGGAACATCTGTTTTGATGAAGTAGTCAAAGAGTTTGATATCATCAAAATGGTAGATGAACCTTGTATAAACAAAAAGGTAGTAGGGAGTATGGTGATGATCCTCGTAGAGTACGTGGATGTCATACTCTTGATAAGAAAGGAGTTTCCTATGCTACGCTCGGTCAATCTCCGTTTATCACAATGATTCTCCATATAGGATCAAAGTGATACCTCCTAAATCCTAGATTTTGGATCTATGAGATAGATCTAAATGGATGTTAGGATACTCACTAGTTATAGTGAGATAGTATCAATTGATCCTGGAGAGAATCACTGGAAGTGTTCCAGGGTGATAAAGACGACTGAATGTCAGTCACAGGCATTGTCTTTACCCTCAGTGGAGGGACGGTATGTTGGAAGAGTTCCAAGCTAGATACCGTGACATACTAGACGATAAAGGCTGGATACATCGCTACTTAAGATGCTACCAAAGGGGCTGTTTGGGTGTATATTGGTTCATGAGATGAATTATGTTCCTCCCATTATGTGACAATGGAGTTGTGGCTTATGCCAAGGAACGCAGGTCCCATCAGTGATCCAGACATATTCTAAGGCAGTATCGCCTGATCATGGAGATGGTTGATCTCCAGGGTAATCAAGGTTTGGAGAGTAGACTCAGAGGACAACACAGCGGATCACTCACAAAGGCCTGTTCCCAAAGAGAGACTATTATGGGATGGTTGAGTATGAGATACTACAGCCACTGCTACAGATGGCCCTAGTGCAAGTGGGAGATTGTTAGTTATATGTATGCCCTAGAGGCCATTACTGTACATTGGATGTATATTGTAGTGGATGCTGGGACATATATAGGGAGGACTTTCTTGCTCGACATGATAGTATGCTATCTGGTTGATCTTTACCTTAACGTGTACACTGATAGTCTCTCTGTTACATGTTGGTAAAGCCCTTAGGATGTGTGCTTGACTACCTGGACTATGATGCGGATCATACTAGTGGGGACATGGTAGTCCATAAGTACATCCTTCAAAGTCCCTAGTCGTGGGTGTATCGAGACGGGGCATCGATATACCAGAGTAGACTAGCGTATACCTTCTCGACCCATACAGATGGGCGATGGATGATCCCATATCCATTGGTGTTTGACATCAGAGATGATATACGGGTGCTCAGTAGAGACTGGGTACACTGGACGGACTCGCCGAGAACTCCTAGATGGTATTATACCTCACGTCAGATGGCAGTTCTCTGGTGACACTGGTACAGGGTAATCTGTTGACCCGAGATCGTCATAGAGTCTTGTGTGGTTCCCACTGTGCTTTGATTTCCATCTTACCACGTCCAAGAGGGCGTGCAAAACGGTGGTTTTTGGGTACAGTCCCGAGTCACATGGAGGCAATGAGCGATAGGAGGGGATTCGTCTCTCCCGGTATAGGGAGTTGATGTTGCGCTGTGTTCGATTGGCTATAACAGGAAATCCCTGGCCAGGGTTGCTGAGATTTACTGGTAAGTGTTACCAGTAGTTTCTCGAATTGTTATAGACCTCATATCGACACGACTTATCGAGCTATTGGGGTCTGACGTTTACCACCCCTAGGCGAGATATGCAACATATCAGACGATCAGACCGGACTGTACGGTAGTGTTACTGGTTGGATTCACTGGAGTGTGAGCGGGCTTGCTCGTCGATCTTCAGATCTCTCAATACCCGGGTGGCCGTTACGTTTAGCAGACCGCTTGCGGCTTGTGGGTGCTTGATATGATCATCACCTGCTGCCGGCGTATTGACGAGTCTTTAGAGTCCTACACAGAGGTTTCCTGGCTCAAGCGAAACGAAATAGGAGCGCATATGAGATATGTGCGGGACCGAGAATAATGCGTGTATGTGATACCGTATTCTATTCTCGCGATGAATGTATCGAATGGTTGTATGCGATATAACCTAGTTATCGAATCAAGGATTGATTCGATAAGCCGATACATTGTATACTAGTCGGTTATATGCGATATGACCGGGTCGTTAAATCAAGTGTTGATTTAATGATTTAATGTATAATTATATATATGATATATTACTTTACATTAACTAGTATTGGTTCACTTTAAAAGGATTTTCTCACTTGATATGCACATTGTATATGTGATATATTTTTGTGCATTTGTTTGTATCATGTTTGACGATACATGCTTGATTAGGTGTATGTTTAGTTTAAACCTTGGTTAAGTAAATGGTTAGGGTTGTGTTTAAATTTCTTATTTATTTATTTGATTATTTATTCATTATGGAAATTAAAAGGAATGGTGGCTTATTTTGTCATTTTGTGGAAACTTCTTGAAGTGTTGAAAGCATAACCATTCTTGTTCTTTTCCTAAACCTAACCATTAACTCTAACCATGGTCTATTCTCTACACCTAACTTTGGTTAAAATTATGATAAGTATCATATTCTTTTCTATTATTAATAAAACTTATCATAATTCTTTCTTCATCATCTTCTTCTTCTTCATTTTCTTCACATGAAGAAAGCTTGCTCCATTAATGGAAAGTGATGAAAAAGAGTGAGAAATCCAAAACTAAAGTCTACCCACTTCCTATTTCTTCATCCTCTACCTCTTGCCAAGTAGTAGAGTGTGTTTCCTTCACAAGTTTTCAAGACTTGGTGAAGGTGGAGCTCGATCTAGTGATGCTTCGACGTAGATCATCTTCGGCACGTCGTCGACAACCTAGCTCGTCCATTCTCCGATGAAGCCGACGCTAGAGCCCGGATTTGATTTGGACAGCGGAGAGGACCTCATCTCGGAGCCGTGGAGGTGGAGGACCGGATCTACAAAGGTTGTATTTCCGTATCTCTTAGTTAATTGTTGACTAGTTTATTTTTCGCCTAGATTTCTAGCAAACGATCCGTAGTCGGGTTTCTCGGCACCTAGAATTTTTGAAATTGACATGGTTGATGCCTTGTGAGACCTCATTAGGGTGCCTAGGAACCCTACAGAATTTGTTTAATATTAAATTTTGAATTGAAACTTGGAAAAATTGTTGTTTTATGGTTGCTAAACAATATGAATAGATGGTTAATTTTTTTTTAAGAAAGTGAGTTTTAAAAAAAAAAGAATCGGATGTTGGAATAACTCCACTTTCGACGAGTTTTGAGAAGAGTGTGTTTTAGATTAAAAATGTAGGAGGTGAGAGGGGACTTATTGATTGATTATAGAGGAGGAAGGTAAAGGAAGATTTTGAAGGTGTCGTGGAGTCGCGTCATCGCCTGATTTGTCCCGAAATGTCGTCGGAACTTTGACCTTGGTTAACTCCATTTGTACTACTTCTTGGACTTGGAAAATTTAGAGAGTTTTGGAAAAAGAATTCTGAATGAGGGGGGCTATGATATAGGGTGGTATTTATAGGAGAAATTAGGGTTTAGGGTATTGAAATAAGAATTAAAAAATGCATTAAAATTTGGTTTTAAGGCTTATTTTAATTCTCTAGAAATGTGCAGGGATATCAAATAGACTAGGGTTAGTGGGGTAGGCCAAGAGATGCTAGGGTTAAAAAATTGAAGTATTTAGGACGGGGGGGTGGGGGGAGACCGGCGGCGCTGGGCCCGGAGATCATCTCGCCGGCCATTTTTGGGGTGAGGGGCTCTGGATCTTTAACACGTGTCCTAGGCTGTATAAATACTATTTTGCACATGTTTGATTTTTCAGTGACTTTTTAGTTTTACGTATAGTGCACGTGCAAACTTTTGAGCTTCTAAAAATTTAAAAGAAAAAACAATAAAAATATTATGTGGCTGGGGGATTTGAACATAGGGGCTATATCACAGCAGTGCAAGGCTAATGAGCTGCAAGTGCTTTTTTGCTGTTCAAAAGCAATTTTAATTTATAACTTATGTTCAGGCTAAGGTATTCCTTTCTATACTTTACAAAAAAAATTTGTACAGAAGTTTAGGGTTGTTACAGTTAGCAAGTATACTTCAACATCAAATACACAAATTAGTATGTGAGAGCAAGTAGTTTTAGTGTTAAGTTTGCTAAGTGGTTTGTGATAGCATAGATAGCGCAGAAGTTAGTCGGTGCAAGAATCTCATCTTCAAGTAGTATATCGGTTAAATCAACCACTAGATTACTAGTGACAAAAGGCTCAATTGGTACCTGAAGGCTGGTGTTGGACCGACTTAGAGGGTTTTCTTATTTGTCCTGATAACACTCAATCAATTCAATTACATCATCATCTAGGAAATCATTAAAATTCGTTTGATCTTTTATCTCACTCAACTGACTTTCTAGATGACAGATATTGACATTATTTGGTTCCAATTAACAGTGTTCACTCCCTAGAATCCTCACAGCTAAATGTTTCACTTGTTCTTCGATTCTAGCCAATGATTGAGCATGAGCATGAAACAATTTCTCAGATTGTTGTATGAACATGGCTAGTGTCGAAGCTATTTGATTCTCGAATGCCGTCATCACTTCAATACTTTTCTCTAAAACAGTCAACCTAGCATCCATCTGACTATCATATCCTATCTGTGTGTCAACTATTTTAGGAAGGGAGGGTTATGACGGTAGTGATGCTAAAGCAGTCGTCTTGTCGACCTCTCTCTCTAAGTTTTTAATCATTTGATCTATATTTGAAGTGGGATTGGGTTCAAGAGTGTTATGTGGGTGACCGATATCAAAATTCTGGGACGGTTGGCCACCCCATAGGAAAGGACAATTATCATTAATATGGAAAGAATCATGGCAATTTGAACAAACGAATTGGGAATGAGTATAAACAAAAGAATAAGGATCGTGAAAAATTGAATCGAACTGTGTATCACCCATATCAACAAGCACTCACAAAATCACAAAAATAATGAATATCACACCCCTAACAGTCTATGTTAAGTCAACTAGAGCTGCTCAAGAACTTGATTGCCGAAATAAAATTGTGTAGAGAAACATGCTCAAGATATACGGATCATAAAGCCGGGTAAGTGCAGAGATAAAGGGAAGTTGTCCAACGCTTTCGCGAAGTTCCTTAATTAGAATAACTCTTTCTCTTTTGGTGGTTTCACCGTGAACACTTGCCTAGACACCCTATGAACGATATACCGTTAAGCGGTGTTCTAAACACAGTTAACTTCTCCTAATGAGCGCGAAGTCCTTAAAGTCAGAGTTCTAGTTGATTTTAAAATTACTGTGGGTATGCAAGAATACATTTTTTGTGATTTATGGGCTACGGAAAAAGGTGATGAAATCCTTTACGGTATCTTGTTTGTTCTCGTGCCCTTAATCTCCATATTAAGATGCAAATGCGCAAATCAAGAAAAGAGTTTAAGAAATTCAATCAATCAAGCAAATATTTTTCGTTTTAGGCTTAAGCACTGCAACAAATACGGGTTAGTTCTCTGTTAAATTGATGGCAAATTGTGCGAAGAATCCTGCAAAAGATATAATAGCGGAATGCGTCAGATTTGAGCGAAAGTGTTTGAAAAATACGTACCAATGTGATTTGGGTTAAGAAACCCCGTTGAAGTGATCATGGATATTTGAATGTTCGCTTGCGCTGGTCAAACTACCTGGATCTTGGCACTATACTTCACTAATATCTTGCTATTGAATCTGAACCTTGCTCCGCACGATCGCTGCTCGTAATTCCGTAAAAATATGAAAATGTCAGAAAATACGATATTTAGTGCAAAAAGCAATATATCTGCCCAAACTCCTGCACACACATAATCATAAAAATCAAAAATTAGCAATAGAGTGCTGACAAGGCACTGGAGACCCCACAATAAGAAAATTCAAAAACACCAAACAGGGGGCCGGCACCGCCGAAAATTTAGAGAATGTCGTCGGCCAAAGAAAAACTTTGGGTGTTCTATTTTTGTGTGGGATTCCCAGGCTATATTAGTAATCTAATAGTATACTTTGATGTTTTAATTTAATCACAGGGTGTTAGCAGGTCAGAGAAAAAAGTTAGAAATTTTTGTTTTGTTATTTTTGAAAAAAAATTGAGTTAATGGTTAGCTTGTTAGTTTGAACCAGAAATAACAACACCTAATGACTACCGCATCCCCAGCAACAGAGCCAAAAACTTGTTGGGACTTTACCCGTGCGCCAATTTGTACGTTTTGAAAAGAATTGGTTTGTAGAAATATTGCGCACGCGAGTTCGTTCTCGTTTTAAAATTTATAAACCGCAAGTGCGCAGCGCGTTGTAGCAAGCCAGAAAATACGGGTCGATCTACAGGAAATTGGTGATTAGGGATTGTTGCTTAAGATTCGAGAAAGAATTTGGGTGTTGTCACAAAATGGAAAATACGGAACTATAGAAAACAAGCTAAAAGAAAGTGGCCGTGGCTTTAGTTCGGATGGTTGAATCGTGGCGATTTCATCGACGCTCCTTTGATCATGAGTTGTTCATCCTTGTGTTGATCCTGACCTGAAGCATGACTTGTCAAGACGGTTGCGGAGCACAAATCATCAAGTTGTCGATATTCGACGCAAGACATGAAACGAATCCATCTTGTCTCACTTCCCGTTTGAGTATTAACACTAAGCATAAGGGTTAGTGTCACGTCCAGCTTCCCGGTGTACGGTCAAGGGGATGTGGTGGGTCACGCGACGTATTTACTCAGAAGTAAACACGCTAAACATAAATAAGCAATATAATGTAATTGTACACAAGAAAGAAAACAAATGTACATGAAAAACAACTTTTATTTATTAAACATTTCTTTACAATACAACTAAAAATGTAAATACAAGAATGGAAAGCAATGCTTAAACAATGGCATGAACTGAAAGAAAAGTGAGTACAAGTCAAGCCTAGTGGTCGTGCTACTCAGTGGTCTACTCCAATTGCTCCTGGCTGGTCTCGAACTCCTCAGAGTCGGGTCCTCCAGACAACATTCCAAAGAAAGAAGAGAAATAGGAATGTTGTTAGCAAACAATCGCTCGGTAAGTCCTAAAGAGAGATAGAAATAGAATAGACAGATAAGAGGATATAACTGGTATAATGTTTGATTGTTATGCTAACACAGTTGTTTGTAGCTTGGTACAGAATATGCCAGTGTATACGAAAGGAGTCCAACTTACACCGTGGACTATGGTAACCCATAGTACAAGGCTCCGTCGATAAAACCATGGAACAATGGCAATGGATGTATAGTTACGTCTTTTAATAACCATATCGTGCCACTTTTAACACATTCCATGCCAGTTTACGCCTTTAAAACCCCGTAATGTCTTTTGTATTGATTGTATTGAAGTAAATTATAGATGTAAGACTTACCGAAACCATGATATCGGTAGTTCATGTAAATGGAAAGGATATAGACAGATAGTCATGTAGACCAGTCAAATGTATATCCATGGTTCAGTCAAATCATGTTCATGTTGATATAGATTGAATTCTGGTATAAATGGATTCATGTTGAATTGGAGTTATACTTGAATCATATTCAAGAATAGATTGATTGATTTCGGATTAGACTGAGATACTGTCTGAGTCAGACACATAAATAGAACTGAAGTCCTGAATTAGTTTTGTAGTTATCGGTAACTGCTGCACATGGACGACAGAATTTGTGTCTTTTTCCAAGAAAATTACCGTATTGATAACACCGTTTTTCGATTGTCTACCTTAGATAGGCAAGCACCCATATTCTCCGGCTCCCTGAGGCTTAAGAGAACTGGTCCCTCTTAAACCTATATTAACTAGGGTCCTTGTTGTAATTTAATATAACTTGAGGTGGTTTTATGAAAAATAGTTTTGATATATTTTCAAAATACACCTCAAGTATTTAATTATCTTCTTTATGGTTTTCATAGATATAATTTTTAAGAGTGATGAGATAGTCTGGTGGATATAAACCTAATTTTGAATAGTATATGGTATTTTCTTGTAATTTGACTTGTATTGAATGTGATGGTATTTTCATGAAATTTTCTGATTCTTTTCTTTTGATTAGAAAACATGGAATATATTATATATTTAAAATAGATATTTTGATAATATATATATATAATTATTTAAAATAGAATTTATTTATTAATAGAAATCACGTTTTCTTAGAAATTGTAATAAAATTCCATCGAGATCGTATGCTCCGTGAGGAGGTCTGCATCTCGCTCTACTAGTCTCGAGGACGTGCGATAACGCACCATCCCGATTGGGTTCCCCAAATTGGATTGTAGAGGCTTATTTGCAAGGAATTAATTAAAACAATTTAAAGAATACGTGTTTTGATAGTTTAAGGTATTTTAATGTAAAATTGTATTTTGTCCCATAAAAATTGTTACAAAAGCCATCGTGCTATGTCAAGATGAGTGTTATGATGAGGTAGGTCATTACCTCATGAGTTTTCTAAAGGTAATATAAGCAAAACGATAAAATAATGTCGTATGTAAATTTGATGGTATTTTACCGAAAAAGTGAAATAGAATTTATTTAACATTAAATTTTGAATTGAAACTTGGTAAAATTGTTGTTTTATGGTTGCTAAACAATATGAATAGATGGTTAATTTTTTTTTAAGAAAGTGAGTTTAAAAAAAAAAAAAAAGAATCGGATGTTGGAATAACTCCACTTTCGACGAGTTTTGAGAAGAGAGTGTTTTAGATTAAAAATGTAGGAGGTGAGAGGGGACTTATTGATTGATTATAGAGGAGGGAGGTAAAGGAAGATTTTGAAGGCGTCGTGGAGTCGCGTCATCGCCGGATTTGTCCCGAAATGTCGTCGGAACTTTGACCTTGGTTAACTCCATTTGTACTACTTCTTGGACTTGGAAAATTTAGAGAGTTTTGGAAAAGAATTCTGAATGAGGGGGGCTATGATATAGAGTGGTATTTATAGGAGAAATTAGGGTTTAGGGTATTGAAATAAGAATTAAAAAATGCATTAAAATTTGGTTTTAAGGCTTATTTTAATTCTCTAGAAATGTGCAGGGAAATCAAATAGACTAGGGTTAGTGGGGTAGGCCAAGAGATGCTAGGGTTAAAAAATTGAAGTATTTGGGACGGGGGGGGGGGTGGGGGGAGACCGGCGGCGCTGGGCCCGGAGATCATCTCGCCGGCCATTTTTAGGGTGAGGGGCTCTGGATCTTTGACACGTGTCCTAGGCTGTATAAATACTATTTTGCACATGTTTGATCTTTCAGTGACTTTTTATTTTACGTATAGTGCACGTGCAAACTTTTGAGCTTCTAAAAATTTAAAAGAAAAAACAATAAAAATATTATGTGGCTGGGGGATTTGAACATAGGGGCTATATCACAGCAGTGCAAGGCTAATGAGCTGCAAGTGCTTTTTTGCTGTTCAAAAGCAATTTTAATTTATAACTTGTGTTCAGGCTAAGGTATTCCTTTCTGTACTTTACAAAAAAAATTTGTACAGAAGTTTAGGGTTGTTACAGTTAGCAAGTATACATCAACATCAAATACACAAATTAGTATGTGAGAGCAAGTAGTTTTAGTGTTAAGTTTGCTAAGTGGTTTGTTATAGCATAGAGTATATGAAAACAAGAAGTGTGTAAAGCAACTTGTTAACAAAATATCATATCTAATGCTTAGCAACCTTAACACTAAATTGATTCTAACCTTAACATTGTAAAATGGAGAATAGGTGTGAATATGGTATATGAAGAGGTTACCTTGTAACCATGGATTCAAAATACCATATCAGACAAATAGTATAGAACAATCTTGAAGTTAGAATCACAATTTGAGCATATTAAACAATCACAAGAGGAAGAGGAAGGCAAAGTCATTCATCTCACATCCTCACCATCACCACAACCAAAAGATTACTCAAACATAATAAACAAAAGAGATGAAAACAACAAAAAAGAAATAAACAAAGAAAAGAACAATTATATTAACAAATGAATGAGTTGAGATACATGGTGTTGGTTACTTGTTCAATCTCTATAATGAAGCTCTCAAAAGAAAACTCCAAGAGGGAAGAAGAAAAAGAAAACCAAGCTTAAGCTTACACAACTCTCCAGAGCAAAACCAAAAACTAAAATAAACTATATGGTATATGGTATATTGTATGGCCCCCTCTCTCTAAATCTGTTCTGGTATTTATAGGCACCACATTAGAATAAACAAACAATGTAAATAGGATGACGTGACACCTATAAATGACCAAAAGAAAATTAGGGAACATTTGAGCCAGGGGGTCGGCGGCGCCAGTTTTTTGGGTAGTTTCGCCGGTCGAGCCTTGAGGGGTGGGTCTCGTGTTTGTATTGTGGTCTTAAGTGCTCTCCATGATCCCTCTGGTGTAGTTTGATTTGTCTAAATAACTATTGTTTGCACTCAGTGCATTTGGAGGGAAACTTGTTGCTTTAAATCACATCACACCTTTTCTTCATTTAACATACCTACCCACTTGTGCTCTCCACTTGTATATGCCCACTTGTGCTTTAGGCAGCCCTTCCTAGGTCCAAATATCAAAGAGCTAGTGTCACACTTGTAATGCGTTGGACCAAAATTGTGTACACTTTATTTGTTGTAAAAAGAACTCTTTGAATCTTGATCGGTTTTCTGTTCTGGTTGCAGTGTCGGCTCACAAATATCGTATCCGCGAATTTGAGTATGTTTTCCAGTGTTTTGTCACGAATACCTATAATCTGTATTTACTGAGCAGACACTGGTTAATAGTACCGATATATTACAAAATTGATAATGAATGAGTGGTATTAAAATGCATTTTTCTGTGATGAACAAGCATGGTTGGAGGTATGTAGAGAGGAATGGGCTATTATTTGTTTATTGTAAAATTATGTGAGATATTTTGGATGGTTGTAAAATGGCAAGCCGTTGTATTTTACATACTAATAACACTCTTCATTCTTTGAACACTTAGCTCATTCTTTCTTGAGTTGCCCAAGCCTATGTTTTCCTCACTTCCTCATCCTTCTTCTTTAGTTGCTCACTTGAGCTTTGGAAATGAGAGAAAAAGATAGTGTAAAATTCTTACATCCCCACTCTCCATGACCAGTGACCTTGGAGCGTCGGTTGCTTCGCTAGGAAAAGCTGGAGCTTGGATCGTTTCCCTTAGGTGGATCATCTTTGGCAAAGGATGACCGGGTTGCAAGCGTGATCCGGAGCATTTGAAGAAAACTTGAGAATGTGAGTATTCTACATATAGTAGATTAGTTTAGCTCACTTGGTTTTGTATACAACCCTAGCTCTTTAGTTCGATTCTTGGTTTCGAAACTTTAGCAAACTAGAAATTTTTGAAATCCATCTTGCCATCTTGCAAAATTAGTTTGCTAGTGTTGGGTTCCTTAGCACTCTCACTAGGTTTTATAAGGCATCGGGTATGCAATTTTAAAAAAAACTAGAGCGCAAAGCAACCCAAACCAAGGATCTAACTAGAGAATTAGGGTTTAACTAAGCAAGTAAAGAACTTGACTCTAAGTGAAAAAGGAATACAACCTTTATAGACCGGTCCTTCACTTCTAAAGCTCCATGTAGTAGTCCCTTTGCTCTAAGTAGTGGTCTCCCGGACTCTCTTTAGGCTCCACTAGGCGAAAGGAACAAGCTTGCTCAAGGATCTTCGAGGCCGAAGATAATCTACTTCGAAGAATCTCTAACTCAAGCTACCTCTTCACTAATTGAGAATTAATGAAGCAAACAACCTATACTAAATGGCTAGTTTGGTATATATTGATGAAGTAGGAATTTTGCTCACTTTAGAATAATTTTTCTCTCTTTTCTTTTTCTTCTCACTAAAGAGCTAGAGAGCAAAATGAAGGAGATGAAGAAAAGATCTCAAGTGATCAAGTGTTGAACCATTGGTGAGAAAATATCTCATATCAACTCATGTAGAGACTAAACCATGGCTAAAGATAATGGCTAGGTTAATAAATATCTTGAGTAAGACAAAATTAATGGACTTATGTCAAAGCTTCTCCATGCTTCCACAAGAATCTTAGCAATGCTAATTTCCACCTAATTTTGTTTTCCCCCTTAATAATTAAATCCCTACATTATCATAAGTATGGTATGAGTCTCATACATCCAAGTCCAATGTATCATCTAGCATGACACATAAACAAATACATTAATATATATCACATATATATTTGTATATATTTTGAGAAAAACATTTTTTTAAGTGATCTAATATTAGTTAATGTATATTAATATATCAAATATATACATAATTATACATTAAATTATTAAATCAACACTTGATTTAATAACCCGGCTGTATCGCATACAACCGGCCAATATCATTTATATGCATATCACATATACATAAAACATATCATTGAAACAACACTTGATTCAAAAATCTGGTTATATCACATATAACCTGTATCGCGTTATTGGAATACGGTATCACATACACGTATTAATCTCGGTCCCGCACATATCACATATGTTCCCTACTTCATTTCGCATGAGCTAGGAAACCTCTGTGTAGGACTCTAATGACTCATCAATACGTCGGCAGTAGGTGATGATCATATTAGTCACCCACAAGCCGTCAACGGTACTAGCTGGACGTAACGGCTACCTGGGAATTGAGCGATCAGAAGATCAACAAGCAAGCTTGTCCATACTCCTGTGAATTCAACAGCAACACACCGTACAGTCCAGTCTCTTCATCTGATATGTCGCATATCGAGTCTAAGGGTGGTAAACGTCAGACCCCAGTAACTTGATAAGTCATGCCGATACGAGGCTCATAACGGGTCGAGAAACTATTGATAACACTTACCAGTAAATCTCAGTATCAGCCCTGGCTAGGGACTTCCTGTTATAGCCAATCGAGCACAGCGCAACATCAACCCCCAATATCGGGAGAGAAGAAACCCCTCCTATTGCTCATTGCCTCCATATGACTCGGGACTGTACCAAAAAACCACCATTTTGCACACTCTCTTGAACGTGGTAAGGTGGAAATCAAAGCATAGTGGGAATCACACAAGACTCTATGACGATCTCGGGTCTACAGACTAACATGTACCAGTGTCACCAGAGAACTGCTATCTGATGTTAGGTATAATACCATTGAGGAGTTCTCAACGAGTCCTGTTCAGTGTACCTAGTCTCTATTGAGCACCCGTGTACCATCTTTAATATCAAACACCAATGGATATGTGATCATCCATCACCCATCAAATGGGTCAAGAAGCGTATACGCTAGTCTACTCTGGAATATCGATGCCCCATCTCGATACACCCTCGACTAGGAACAATTAAAGGATGTACTTATGGACTACCCTGGCCTAACTAGTATGATCTCCATCATAGTCCTGGTAGTCAAGTCCACATCCTAAGGGTTTTATCAATATGTAACAGAGAGACAATACAAGTATACATGTTAAGATAAAGAGTAAGCAGATAGCATACTATCATGTCGAGCAAGAAAGTCCTCCCTATATATGTCCAAGCATCCACTATAATATAAAATCATGTACAATAATGGCCTCTAGGGCATACATACAACTAACAATCTCCCACATGCATTAAGACCAGTTGTTGTAGTATCTTATACCCAATATCCCTTAAAGTCTCTCTAGGGAAAGACCTTCGTGAGTGGATCCACCATGTTATTCTTCCTGTCAACTCTCCTGGTCTCTTTCTCCCGGAGATCCACCATCTCCCTGATCAGGTGATACTGCCTAAGAATATGTCTGGATCACTGATGGGACCGGGGTTCATAGGCCAAAGCCATAGCTCCATTGTCACCATAATGGTAGGAACCAAGTTCATTTCATGAACATCTATACCCAGACAACCTCTTTGGTAGCATCGTTGGCAGCGATGTATTCACTCTTTATCATTGTCTCTGCCATGGTATCTTGCTTGGAACTCTTCCAATATACCGTCCCTCTACTGAGGGTAAAGACAAACCCGAGACTGTCTTACAGTCGACCTTATCACTCTGGAAGCTCGAATCGGTGAAGGATTCCACTTGGAGTTCACCGTTACCATACACCAAGAATATTTCTTTAGTCTTTCTTAAGTACTTAAGAATGTTCTTCACTGCTGTCCAGTGTTTCTCCCCAGGATGTAAGAGGCATCATGTTCATACCAGAATATTGCATTTAATACCATCCATTCTTCTGCTCGTTTGTTTATAAGCAGGTGCTTTTGATCCATGTTGCTACATATTTATAGGTTATATGTTCCAAGTCCAAAATAACGCGAATCATATAAAATCTCCACAGTAACGCCATAATCCAGAACATCTGCCACAAATAGATAAAAGCCGGGTTCCGGTCATTCGTATCCATCCAGTGCCGCTTACCAGTTCAAGAGACAAGACACATAACAGTTGTCATTCGTGTCTCGGACCAGCACAGAGCACGAGAGGGGCGGCACAAGATTCAATGGGTGCACGGAGCTCGAGGGAGATAAGGTCAAATGAATTAAAAGTGAAGCCATTTTGGACTGTTGCAAATCTGAAGAAATTTTGGAAGCATTTTGCAATTTGGGGCCTATCAAACACAAGAACACAGCAGCATGGGAAACCACAGAAAAAAAGAGACATTAAGTCCTCCAAACGGCCGCGGAACCATGGCCAATATGGCGTTTTCGCGGCGGTTCCGCGGCCGAGTTGACTCGGTGCCAGAAGATATTTTGGGGGTAGTTTTGTAACTTTGTTTGGGCTCAGAATTTGGTCCTAGGGTTTCTTCTTTCTGCCTATAAATACTCCAGTTTTGTGCCAAGTGGGGATGCTATTTCTTATTCAGGATTTAGTGTAGTTAGTTTGTATCTTCTTCTTCTTCATCATCTATTCTCCGTTAAAGTGTAGTGAAAGCTCTTCAGTGGAAAATCAATGAAGATGAGGGTTATTTTTCTTATCTTGTATTTTTATTTCATGCATTGTATTTTTAATTCTTAGTGTAACTTCATTAATTGTTGTTAAGTAGTTGTTGGTTTTCTTTTCTTTTCTTGTTTTTTTTCCTTTTCTTCTTATCCGTATTTTCAAGCCATGATAATCGAAGGAGTTCCTTGCTTAGGTGAGGACCCAAGTAGTTAGCTTGTTACCATTTGTAAAACCGTATTTTTACCTTTCTTTCTTTTCTTCATTCTTGTTTTCTTTTCCTTTTAAATGTGTGAATAATTTCCACACTTGTTAGAGCTAAGGAAGGTCAGTATGAGGGACGGAAAACACTCTTGTGCTTCTCTTCGCCAAACACCTTAAAATGAACCTAGACCGAACAAACAAAACCCCCTCCCTTAGGCGCGCTATACGTGACATATAGCCGCGACCTAAGTCGAGAAGTCCTTTGGGGACACTACAACGTGACATGTAGTTGTGACTCAATTGGATACATGGTTGCGTATGTTTGTTCGAGGGTTGGAAATAAGCGCACGTAGTGGAAGGACAAGGGGCACTAAGAATGGATTTAGCGTTGGAAATCTTTCTTAAACTCGCAAATCCCATTCCTATGTCCTCCTAATCCCCGCTACGTTCGATTATCCCAACATCATTTTAACAATAGCAAAAGAAAAGTACAAGACTAATCCCAACTCTACTAACCAACTTTAACCCTAACAAGCTTACTTGAACATAAATACAAACACATAGGATAGAATTGAACACATATATACATTCTTGAATTGACTCGTCTAAAACATGAACGGACATACTACCATCTCCCTGTGGATCGACCCGTACTCAACCGGCTAGCTGCAAAGCGACACCTTCTTGATTACGGTAAGTAGAACAAATAGGAAAAGGCGGAACGCGTACTTCCGCTGGATCAATCAAATGGCGCTGTTGCCGGGGAGACGGCAACGTATTTCTTTCTTGTTATTCGGGTTAATATTTTTTTTGTATATATATAATAAAATAAATATAAAAAAACCTTTTTGTTATTTTTAATATTTTTTTTATGGAAGTGTGCAGGCTATCTGGAGCAAGTACAGTAATCAAATAAGAAAACAGAGCATTTTATTTTGGAGTTGAGAACAAGGGGAGTGCAGGGACCAAAGTTGAAGACCTAAGCCCACATTTTGACCGTGGAACCGCGGTCAAAAGTAGGGATTCGCGGAGGTTCCGCGGTTTTATTGAGGCTTCTGAGCATCAATTTTTTTCCACCCTTTCTCTTTCCTTTTATCTCCTTTGTGAACCCTATTAAACTGTATTTTCTGCAGATTTATTTGCACAGATTGCGCTGCCGCCAAATAATTTTTTTATTGTTTTAGATTTTGTTTGTTTATACGCTTTGCATATACTAATACGGACATTAAGGGGCTTAAACACAAATTAAGATTGGGTGGGGATTTTATCACCCTTCCTAAGACCCCACAAATCAAAAAAAGCATACGCATTATCTTGAGCTAATAAAAAATATCTAGACCAAACCTATAAGGACTTGTCGCGCTCATTTAGGATAAGTGAAGGTTGCGGGGAATCGGTCGTTTATCTAAACTTGACTTTGTTGTGCCTAGGCTAGACAAGTGAGGAGGTAATTTTAAAAGGCACGTCTCACGGTGATTCACGAGTGGAACCCTCCTTACCTCACTTGTGCTTACCTGGCCACAATTTGCAGTGAAGAGGCGATTCGAGCGTTATCCTGCAACTTGTCGCTTGGAAGTCTAGGAGCGGTCTAGTTGGACTTTGAAGACCCTACCTCTAGATGTTGTTTGTGCATATTGTGATTGTACTTGTGCTTATGTATAGTTTAGTCCCATAATTCCGTATTCTTTCAAAAACCAAACAAACAATTTCAAAAACTCCAAAAACAAAAAATATAAAAATAAAAATAAAAAAAATTCCTCCCCCCTACCTTTTCATAACATAGGTACCCTAAAAGGACCAACTATTGCTGAACTTTGGTACCCATAACCAGACATATTTTCGTACGGTTCTTGCTTTGGCCGAACTTCGAACGATCCATCCATGCCTAAACTTTTTCTTTGAAAGATCGAATAGACGCGTCTAGGACAAACAATTGGACTCCGCAATCTACTTCGTATCAACCGTTTCAACCTCTCCCACTTTCTTACGTTGATACCCCTTTTAAGAGTCATGTTGCAACTCTGAAACCCATGTCCATCGCTGACCGAATTGAACAATCTCGTAACCGATCTTTCACTCCTTTCACCACTCCAAATTCAGTCGGACAACAATTCCAATCATCTTCATATCAGAATGTTGAACCTAATCCTGTCCATTTTTCACATCCATTCGATTCCTATCACTCCTACCCGACTTTTACACCTTCCCTAGACATTTCTTCTGAACAGCCTTTTTAGAGTTTCACGTATCCAAACAAATTTGAATCTTTTACTGAAACCCTCTCACAACCCATGTCTAGTCTTGAATAAACTTTGGAAGAATTTCGGGGTAGCGTCGTGCCAACAGATGATGGATTTGAATGCGTCCATGGCCGTCCTCATTCAACCTAATGAACCGGCAGCTAGTTTCCAACTAGCTCCAAATTTTCCAATGTATGATGAGGCGATAGGACAGATTGAGGATTTGAGTCGCGAGAGTGAGCAGTACACCCTTCCATATCAAACCTTCCCATTGCAAATTGAAATCCACAACTCCGATTTCGAAAGTCTATCGAGTGTCCCAAATGAATCACAAATTGCAGATAGAATGTTTGATGAGTTGTACGACTTTATAGTGTTTGATTTACCTGATTGTGAACGGACCCAGTCAAGTGAAACCACACCCAATCCCTTTGACCTCTACACCTCCATCCTAGAACCACAATTGATTGAAATCCATGCTGTTGATGAGGTGTCTGAGAAATTTGATTTTCACTTGATTGAGGATATCGACGCTGGGAATATTTTGGATGATGAAACCGCGGTTTTGGAAGTGTTCTTCTCACCAATTCATCATGTCCTTTCACTTCCACATGGACATCATCCCGAGTCATTAACTGTTTTTCCCGAATCCCATATGCGTCTGGATATAGATGATGAATGCATGGATGAGCTGATTTTTGAGGAGAATTTTGAGGATAGCATTGAGGATGAAACGGTTTTATTTGATGAGTCGTATTTTCCAATTCATCCTGTCTCTTTCATTGACTGTACATATTCTCCTGAATCTTTAACCGATACCATTTCTCAATCACTTCCCTCCATCCTTTCCATCGTTCCCACATTGCAAGACACCGTATAACCTTCAATTCTTATGTCTGGTTCACCAAGTTCGGTCTACACATGTTTTCTTACGAATCTTGAGAGGTTTGACCCCATTTCTCGACGGGGTGATAGATTAGTACAATCACCTTTTACACATCGGTATTTATAAATTGTACTAATTTATTCATTCCATTTCCACCCTCAAGTTCGTATTTCCTTTCTTTCTCCCCTCCACCATTCTTCTCCTCCGCCGAGACTGTACCTCGCTTCCATCTCCACACGGTCTCGCGTATTCTCCATTTCTTTCCCCTACGCATTCTTTCACCAACCTGCACATTATCGCAGTAAAATTTTTGAATGGTTGGTGCTAACTTTCGGCCTGTGTAAGGCCTTGTATAGATTAATACTGTTCTCATCCCCTTAACTCTGTACTTTAACGCTTAAACAGTAGAAACACTGTTTCACTTAAGTTTGGGGGGCCTTTTGTGTGTATATATTTTTTGGTTTGCTTTTTCTTTTGTAAAAAAAAACAGGGGAGCGCCGATAATTTTGACCTTCTTGGTGTAGCCTGACAGTGAGGGTACTGTCAAGTTTAAGTTTGAGGGTGTGCTCGGTAAGCTTTCTACCTTCGCATTCATGTGTATATTTTGCATTTGCATACTTATTTAAATACCCACAAAAATCGAAATTTTTTCCAAAAATATAAAAACTTTGTAGTGAAGTTAGCTAGTAGGGTAACTTAGATTTTTATTCCGAAAATTTAGTTGATACGTTAGAAATAACTAAATCCTAGGCTTAGGAATTGAAAACCCTGAAAATAACTCTCTTTCTGTTTAACCTTGGTAAATATACGTCTTTGCAGTTTTTTTCGAGAAGTAGGTAATCTTGAGTTCAGTTCTTGAGTTAAGTCGAGATGAAGGGAAAGTATTGAAAGCTTTATTGAAGGATAAATCTGAAAAATAGTTCATATTCTTAAGTCCAAATTCAGAAAGTATATACCCTACAAATCACATTTACACGCACCTTGAAACTTGGGATAGTAGAGGATACCTAGAAATACTCTTGCCTGAAATCCTAGTATGAAAGAAAAAAAGGTATTTAAAGCTAACCACCAAAAGAGCATCATTGAAAAATATATCCGGTCTTGAAAAAGAAAAAATAAAGAAAAAGGAAAAAAAGAATAAAGTACATGACCTGGAAACTGCTATTTACGCTTTAAACTCACACATTTAGTAATCGGCTGTTAGTGCCTCAAGAAACATTAATAGTCTCATGAAAGATGTGTGAGCAAAAACCGTCCATCATTAATGAAAAGAAGTAGTATTAGGTATTAAGGTAAGGGTACTAAAGCTTGAATTAAATTCTTAAGTGTAGGGGTGAAATTTCACACACACGTAGGGGGTATACGATCAATGTTTGGAGGAAAGATAGGAATAAAGAATAAGACTTATGTTTTCCGTAAAGATGATAAAAATCCCGGATTGGAGACTGCACTTTAGAAGGAAAACTCAGGAGAAACCGAGATCTTTCTAAACTGTAAAAATGCATAGGATCTGAGGTTGAATAAATAGGAGGTGTGAAAAATAAGGGTTGAATATTTCTTACTTAGCATGAAAGAACTTATAACTTAGATACTAAACTGTAGGAGTAGAATCGATGTTAACTTATGAAACTAGCATGATGGGATTTTGTGGGTAGTATCCGCTGAGAACCCTCAGGAAACAACACTCCTCCTACTAGGGAGACCTAAAGATTTAACGGCATGTTGCACGAGCTCAGTGCAATCGCGTTCCCTGCGAAAGTTAGGACTTTTTGTGAATAATTGGTTTTGCTCGGGACGAGCAAAAATTAAGTTTGGGGTATTTGTTCATACCAGAATATTGCATTTAATACTGCCCATTCTTCTGCTCGTTTGTTTATAGGAAGGTGCTTTTGATCCATGTTGCTATATATTTACAGGTTACATGTTCCAAGTCCAAAATAACGCAAATCATACAAAATCTCCAGAGCTATAACAAAATCCAAAACATCTTCCACAAACAGATAAAAGCCGGGTTCCAGTCATCCGTATTCATCCAGTGCCGCTTACCAGTTCAAGAGATAAGACAAATAACAGTGGTCATTCGTGTCTCGGACAAGCACAGAGCACAAGGGGGAAGCACAAGATTCAATGGGTGCACGGAGCTCGAGGGAGATAAGTTCAAATGAATTAAAAGTGAAGCCATTTTGGACTGTTGCAAATCTAAAGAAATTTTGGAAGCATTTTGCAATTTGGGACCTGTCGAACACAAGAACACAGCAACATGGGAAACCGCAGAAAAAATGAGACATTAAATCCTCCAAACGGCCGCGGAACCGCGGCCAATATGGCGTTTTCGCGGCAGTTCCACGCCCGAGTTGACTCGGTGCCAGAAGATATTTTGGGGGTAGTTTTGTAACTTTATTTGGCTCAGAATTTGGCCCTAGGGTTTCATCTCTCTATCTATAAATACTCCGGTTTTGTGCCTAAGTGGGGATGTTATTTCTTTGCTAGGATTTCGTGTAGTTAGTTTGTATCTTCTTCTTCTTCATCATATATTCTCCATTAAAGTGTAGTGAGAGCTCTTGAGTGGAAAATCAATGAAGATGAGGGTTATTTTTCTTATCTTATATTTTTATTTCATGCATTGTATTTTTAATTCATAGTGTAACTTTATTAATTGTTGTTAAGTAGTTAGTTTTCTTTTCTTTTCATGTTTTGTTTTCCTTTTCTTCTTATCCGTATTTTCAAGCCATGATACTTGAAGGAGTTCCTTTCTTAGGTGAGGACCCAAGTAGTTAGCTTGTTACCATTTGTAAAACCGTATTTTTACCTTTCTTTCTTTTCTTCTTTCTTGTTTTGTTTCCCTTTTAAATGTGTGAATAATTTCCACACTTGTTAGGGCTAAGGAAGGTTAGTATGAGGGACGGAAAACTCGCTTGTGCATCTCTTCGCCAAACACCTTAAAATGAACCTAGACCAAACAAACACAACCCCTTCCCTTAGGCGCGCTATACGTGACATATAGCGGCGACCTAAGTCGAGAAGTTCTTTTGGCACACTACATGTAGTTGTGACCCAATTGGATACATGGTTGCGTATGTTTGGCCAAGGGATGGAAATAAGCACACATAGCGGAAGAACAAGGATCACTAGGAATGGATTTAGCGTTGGAAAGCTTGCTTAAACTTGCAAATCCTATTTCTATGTCTGATTGAGATGATTTTGCGTGTGCGTTTTAAATTTAAGAATACCGCAATCAAGATGGTGTCGCTTGGTAGCTAGCCGGTTGAGTACGGGTCGATCCACAGGGAGAAAGAATCCTTTTCTTTATGTTCTAACGAGTTAAGTACAATTAAGTTGGGTTTTGTTTTAAGATCTAAAAATGAGATTAAATTGATTTAAAGTCTTGCTAGGGTTAGGATTAGGTTAGTTTGAAATATGGATTTCGCTCACCGCTATCAATGCCCTAGTTAAGAATATAGGTGTTAGGGTAATAGTCAACAACGGGGATTAGCACGACCAAGAAGAAACTTAGTTTCTTCCTTTTGGTCCTTGTCCGTCCGTTCTTAACTCTTAGCCCTAACCTCCAGTTAATTCAACCACAACCGGTCGAACTAGGGAATTACCACTATCATGTAGGATAGAGTGCCGTAGTGAGCGGTGTGTGGTTAAATTAAAAAGAGTCCGTATTTTAAAGATTAAATGGGCAAAGATAGGAGTGAAAGAGATTTCCTTCTCTCAAACCTTCCCTATCCTAACCTTAACAAGTGAGGAATTACTCATTCATTAGGAAGTTAACAATAGAATTCATTTTTTTATATAATTTTTTATATTAGAAAACTAAATTGCAGATATTTAAAAAACAGATAAAAATTTCAAGAATTAAATTCAGATAATAAAAGAATACGAGATAAAAATACTTTACTTTATTGATGACCTCTCAACAAGTGCATTACAACTGGAATTTAAAATTTTAAACTAAGAATTAAAAAGAGGCACCCTGAAAGAGGCATCTCCCTTAATTGGTTTTGAGCCCTCCTATTTATAGATAGGAAAAACCCTAGGTTTACATTCTGATCTATACATGAAATTACAAGACAACCCCAAAGACCGAGTCAAAGCACCGACACCCCACCGACACGTACATATTATGGCAGCGGAACAGCGGCAGAAAGGTCTGTTTAGCCGCGGTTCCGCGGCCATTTGGTGGGTTCTTGGGCCCATCTCTTCAGGGTTTCTCTGTGTTGCTTTTATCTTCTGTTTTCTTTACTTGGTTTCTCAGAATTTCTTCTATTTCCTTCCAGATTTCCAACAGTGTAGAATGATGTGGACTTTTGCCTTGAGCTTCGCGTTGAAATCTTGAATCTTGTGCTTCCCTTGTGCTTTGTGCATTGAACTGTCTAATGATTTTCATTTGTTCCTTGAACTGGTAGGCGGCATCATATGGATTCATCTATTGCTGGTCGTAGTCTCACATTTGTAGCGATTTATCATGAATTTCACTGTAACGATCTGAGAACCTGTAACCTGTAACTATTTAGCAAACATGGATCAAAAGCACCTATTTATGTGTAATGTGATTAAGAATAGGCGATATACGAATGCAAAATTCGGATATGAACAAATACCCCCAAACTTATCTTTTGCTCGTCCCGAGCAAAGCCAATTTATTCTCGAAAGATCCTCACCTCACTTTCGCAGGGAACGCGATTGCACTGAGCTCGTGCAATAAGCCGTTAAGCCTCTAGGTGTCCCTAATAGGAGGAGTGTTGTCTCCTGAGGGTTTTCAGCGGATACTACCCACAAAATCCGATCAACTTGGCCTGTTGACTCTAATTCTTCAATTCAGTATTCTAACAAGAAATTCTATTATCTTCAACTTAGAAATCATCAACCCATATTTTCATACTCACTTTTCATTTAACTTAAGATCGTATATGTTTTGTAAATTTATTAAGTTTTCAGCATCTTTTGAATTTTCCTTCTAAGGTGCAATCTTAACTCAGGAATTTTTATCATCTCTACTGAAGATATAAGCCCTATCTTTTATTTATATCTCTCATCCAAACCCCAATCATATACCCCTATGTGTGTGTGTAATTTTTACCCCTACACTTGGAAATTCAATTCTAGCTATCATACTTTTGTCTATGTCCAAAATACTTTTGGTTGGTGAATTTTAGATGAAATTGCTCACACATTCTTCATGCGACCGTTAATACTTCTTGAGATACTAGACGAACGATTACAAAATATGCTTGTGCATTTTGGCGTAATTCCTCGTCTTGTAATACCTAAGGCTTAGCAGTGAATCCCAAACCAGTTGGTCTAAGGCACTAGGTGATAAAGCACCCTTGCTATATATTTTTTTTATGCTGCCTTAACTAATTACAAAACCAGTGTTCATTTTTTTTTATCTCTTTATTCACCACTTATACTTTTATTTTATTTTCCTTCATACTAAACATTTTAGACAGAGCATTTCAAGGTATCCTCTACTATCCCAAGTTTCAAGGTGCGTGTAAGTACGTATAATAGGGTATATAGTTTCAGAATTTAGACTTAAGGTTCAGAATTATTTTTCAGACTTATACTTCAAATAGAGCTTTCAATACTCTTCCCTTATTTCGATTTAGCCCAAGAACCGAACTCAAAATTTGCCTATTTTAAAATAAACTACAAGGACTTATATTTTCTACAGTTAAACTTTAAGAAAGGTTATTTTTAGGGTTTTTAATTTACTAAGTTTAGGATCTTTTTTTCCTAACTAGTCAACCGTCATGTTAAACTTAAGTCAAATATGGCCAAAATTGAACTTTTAAATTTTTATAATTTTTTAAAATTTTTCAATTTTTATGGGTTTTAAAATAAGTATGCAAATGCAAAAATATACATATGAAAGGAAGAAAGCTTACCGAGCACACCCCCAAACTTAAACTTGACAGTGCCCTCACTGTCAGGCTACACCAAAAGGGTCAAAATTATCGGCACTCCCACTTTTTTTTAAAATTTTTATTTTTATTATTAACAGAAAAATAAAACAAAATATATATACACAAAAAGGTTCTCCCCAAACTTAAGTGAAACATTGTTTCTACTGTTGCCATTTTTTAAATCTCATAAACTTGTAAATTTGGGAGGAAAAAATTATTAACGGGGACATGAAATATGATCGTGAAAATCTCCTCAAACTTATTTTTGGCTCACCACTTTGAGTTAGAAAAAATTATTTTCGAGAGCCAAATTATAAACCTCCCCCAAACTTGAGTTAAACAATATTAAGCTTTTAAAGAAGGGGTTCAAAGTTATTAGTCAATACCAAGCTTTGCAAAGACCAAAAGTCAACACCAACCATTTGAAGAATTTATCAATGTAACATATAGATCGGTGGAAGAACATGTTATATAGAGCCAAGAAGAAGTGGGGAAGAGATAAGTCATGGTATAGAAAGGGTTTGCGTGAACGTGAATGTGAGGAGATAAGAGGTGATGATAAATAAATGTGAATGATCAGAAATGAGTGGAATATTGGCATTCTCGTATTTTATAAGAAAAAATGGTGGTTTTTCAACTTCTATAGGTGGAGGTTGATTAATCACAAAATCCTTGTTGTTTAGGAATGCAAGTTCGTCAGCGAAAAGTTCTTCAAAACTCTCATCGATATAATTGAACATTTTACTGTCAGTAAGTTTTGTGCCAGAATTTATCATACTTGATTTGTCAAAAATTATGAAGGTAGGAGACTCGAAAAACTCATCTACCTCTTTTTCAAAAGTATCCAAATCAAGTTGGCTTTCTAGAATGATCAAACTTGAATTATCGGATTGTGATTCATTAACATTCACTGAAATTATAGGAAGAATAGAAGAAGAACCTGAGAAAGTGGGAGAAAGAAATTGAATACGAACTTGAGGGTGGAGATGGAGTGTATAAATTAGCACAATTTGTAATGACCGATGTGTAAAAAGCGATTGTGCTAATCTATCAACCCACTGAGAAATGAGGTCAAATCCTTCAAGATTCGTGAGAAAACATGGGTACGTCGAACTTGGTAAACCAGACATTAAAAATGAAAGTGTAACGATTTATTGCAAGGTCGGAACGAGGATGGAGGGAAGTGATTGAGAAAGGGTATCGGTTAAAGATTCAGGAGGGTGTGTGCAGTCAATAAAAGGGATAGAATGAATTGGAAAATCCGACTCCTCAAGTAAAACTACTTCATCCTTAATAATTTTCTCAATACTCTCTTCAAAATTTAGCTTATCCATGCAATTCTCATCAAAATCAAGACGGATATGAAGTTCGGGAAAAACAGTTAATGACTCGGGATGATGAATTGGAGAGAGAAACTCATCCAAATCTGTGGGTTCATCATCCAAAATATTCCCAGCGTCTATATCGTCAATCAAGTGAAAATCAATTATTTCAGACACCTCATCAAAGCATGGATATTAATCAATTCAGGTTTTAGAGTGGAGGTGTAGAGGTCAAAAGGATTGGTGATGATTTCACTCGAAAGGGACCCTTCACAATCAGGTAAATCAAACACTACAAAGTCGCACAACTCATTAAACGTTTTATTTTCAACTGGTGAATCATTTGGAACACTTGATAGACATTCAAAACCGGAATTGTGTAATTCAATTAGGGATGGGTAGGTTTGATTTGGAAGGGTGCACAGCTCACTCTCTCCACTCAAATTATCAATCTTTCCAACCGCCTCATCATGCATTGGAAAATTTGGAGCTAGTTGGAAACTAGCTACCGGGTCACTAGGTTGTATAAGAGCGGCCATGGACGCATTCAAATCCCTCATCTGTTGGCATGACGCTGCCATAAAGTCTTCCAACGACTGTTTCAGACTAGACATAGATTGTGACGGGGTTTTAGTAAAAGATTTAAAGTTGTTTGGATACGTTAAACTCCCAAATAGCTGTATAGAAGCAATGTCTAGGGAAGGTGCAAAAGTCGGGTAGGACTGGTAGGAATTGAATGGTTGGATAGGAGTAGGATCAATATTTGGATAAGAAGGTGAATGGAATTATTGATCCAAAGAATTCACAGTGATGAAAGGAGTGAAAGATCGGTTATGAGATTGTTCAATATGTTCAGCAAAAGACATGGGTTTCGGAGTTACAACAGGACTCGAAAAAGGGGTATCAACGTAAGAAGGTGGTGAAGGTTGAAATGGTTGATATAAGGTGGATTGCGGAGTCCAACTGGTTGTCCTAGATGCGTCTATTCGATCTTTCAAAGAAATTTTCAGCATGGAGGGGTCGTTCGAAATTCGACCAAAATAAGAAGCGTAGGAAGTAATGTCTGGTTGAGGGTACCAAAGTTCGGCAAGAGTTTTGCGAGGTGGGGTACCCATGATGTGATGAGAGAAAGGAGAAGAAAAAGAATGTGATTTATTTTATTTTATTTTATTTTTTGATATTTTTTTTAAAAAAAAATTGTCTGTTTTTGGAGTTTTCAAATTTTTGAAAGTGTTTTGTTTAGAAAGAGTTTTTGCAAAATTTGTACAGAACTACAACACAATTTCAAACAACCACGGTTTAAACATGCACAATCAAACCTAGAGCTAGGGTCTCCTAAGTCAACTAGACTGCTCCTAACTGTTCCAAAGCGACAAGTTGTGAGATATCCCTCAAATCGCCTCTTCACCGCCAATTGTGGCCAGGTAAGCACAAATGAAGAAAGGAGGGATCTGCTCACGAATCACCGTAAGACGGGCCTTTTAAAGTTACCTTTCTCACTTGTCTAGCCTAGGAACTACAAAGTCAGGTTTAGATAAACGACTGAATGCCCACAACCTTCCTTTGTTCTAATGAGCGCGACAGTCCTTAATTGGCTGAGTCTAGATATTTTTTAATTAGCTCAAGGGCGATGCATATGCTTTTAGTGATTTTTGGGGTCTTAGGAAGGGTAATGAAATCCCCACCCAATCTGAATTGGTGTTATAGCCCCTTAAAAGTCCGTATTAATTATGCAGAGCAGTTAACACACCAAAAAATCTAGAACACTTACAAAATATTTTTTTTAATTTGGCAGCGCAAAGAATCCTGCACAAAAACAATTTATTGGAGAGGGAGAAGAAGTTGTTGTGCAAAGAATACCTGCAGGAAAATTTTTTCAGTGGAGTTCTAGGGGTAGGAGGAGAAAAAATATACCCACAGAGAGTTTTCAATCAGCTGACGTCATCTGTTTGACCACGGTTCCGCGTTCAAACCCCTGCTTATGCCGCTGTTCCACGGTTCAATAGCTGGTTTGGATCTTCAAAAAATTTCTCTGTGCTGATTTGGTTTTCCTCTATCTGTTCAGATCCTCTGTTTCTGTATTTGTTCACTGGGCTTGCTCCAGATCTGAATCAGTGTTTGCTCCAAGCCTGCACACCTGCACAAAAACCTTTGAAAAATAACAAGATGATTTTTATTTTTATTTTTTTTGTTTTCAAAATTTTTCAATTTTTTTAAAATTTTCTTTAATTTTTTTTATTTTATTATTAACCCGAAATTACACAAAGAAAGAGACTACCGTCTTCCAGGCAACAGCGCCATTTGATTGAGATGATTTTGCGTGTGCGTTTTAAATTTAAGAATACCACAATCAAGACGGTGTCGCTTGGTAGCTAGCCGGTTGAGTACGGGTCGATCCACAGGGAGAAGGAATCTTTTTCTTTATGTTCTAACGAGTTAAGTCCAATTAAGTTCGGTTTTGTTTTAAGATCTAAAAATGAGATTAAATTGATTTACAGTCTTGCTAGGGTTAGAATTAGGTTAGTTTGAAATATGGATTCTGCTCACCGCTAACAATGCCCTAGTTAAGAATATAGGTGTTAGGGTAATAGTCAAAAACGGGGATTAGCACGACTAGGAAGAAACTTAGTTTCTTCTTTTGGTCCTTATCCGTCCGTTCTTAACTCTTAACCCTAACCTCCAGTTAATTCAACCACAACACGTCGAACCAGGGAATCACCACTATCATGTAGGATAGGGTGCCGTAGTGAGCGGTGTGTGGTAAATTAAAAAGAGTCCGTATTTTAAAGATTAAATGGGCAAAAATAGGAGTGAGAAAGATTTCCTTCTCTCAAACCTTCTCTATCCTAACCCTAACAAGTGAGGAATTACTCATTCATTAGGAAGTTAACAATAGAATTCATTTTTTTTTTTATTTTTTATATTAGAAAACTAAATTGCAGATATTAAAAGAACAGATAAAAATTGCAAGAATTAAATTCAGATAATAAAAGAATGCGAGATAAAAATAAAAATACCTTACTTTATTATGACCTCTCAACAAGTGCATTACAACTGGAATTTAAAATTTTAAACTAAGAATTAAAAGAGGCATGCCCTAAAAGAGGCACCCTGAAAGAGGCATCTCCCTTATTTGGCTTTAAGCCCTCCTATTTATAGATAGGAAAAACCCTAGGTTTACATTCTGATCCATACATGAAATTACAAAACAACCCCAAAAACCGAATCAAAGCATCGACACCCTACCGACACGTGCATATTATGGCCGCGGAACCGCGGCAGAAAGGCCTGTTTGGCCGTGGTTCCACGGCCATTTGGTGGGTTCTTGGGCCCATCTCTTCAGGGTTTCTCTGTATTGCTTTTATCTTCTGTTTTCTTTACTTGGTTTCTCAGAATTTCTTCTATTTCCTTCCAACAGTGCAGAATGATGTGGACTTTTGCCTTGAGCTCCGCGTTGAAGTCTTGAACCTTATGCTGTCCTTGTGCTTTGTGCATTGAACTGTCTAATGATTTTCATTTGTTCCTTGAACTGGTAGGCGGCATCATACGGATTCATCTATTGTTGGTCGTAGTCTCACATTTGTAGCGATTTTTCATGAATTTCACTGTAACGATCTGAGAACCTGTACCCTGCAACTATTTAGCAGACATAAATCAAAAGCACCTATTTATGTTTAATGTGATTAAGAATGGACGATATACGAATGCAAAATTCTGATATGAACAATGTCCTCTTAATCCCTGCTATGTTCGATTATCCCAACATCATTTTAAGAATGGCAAAAGAAAAGTACAAGACTAATCCTAACTCTACTAACCAACCTTAACCCTAACAAGCTTACTTAAACATAAATAAAAACACATAGGATAGAATTGAACACATATATACATTCTTGAATTGACTCGTCTAAAACAAGAACGGACATACTACCATCTCCCTGTGGTGCAGGGTTCCCTAGGGTCGACGCTGGGTTTCGGGAGGCATCTACCAAGCCGTTTTAAAAATAATTGGCGCACTAAAGAACCCTAACCTAGAATCTTAACTAGAGAATTATACGAAACTAGAATGTAAACATCTTTACATCTAAGTGAACAAGGAATACGACCTTTGTAGACCGGTTCTTCACTTCAAAAGCTCCATGTAGTAGTCCCTTCGCTCCAAGTAGTGAACTCCCGGACTCTAGAAAGGCTCCACAAGATGAAAGGAACAAGTTTGCTTGAAGTCTTCGAGACCGAAGATGATCTACGTCGAGGAGACACTAACCCAAGCCACCTCTTCACTCGGTGATGAACCAGTGAAGAAACAACCCAATCTAAATGGCTAGTCTAGAAGAGGTTGATGAAGTAGGAATTTTGCTCACTTTGGAAATTATTTTCTCACTCATTTTCTTCACCTCCCTAAAAGCTAGAGTGCTTGAGGAAGGAGATGAAGAAAAGCAACCATGGAAAAAGTCAAGTGTAGAATGAGAACCATGGGTGAATTAATATCATATACTAACTCATTGCTAATCATAATGGTTGGGTTAATAAATATCTTAAGTAAAGCAAAATCGGTGGACTTAGTCAATGATTCTACAAGCTTCCACTAAGCATCAACCATGACTAATATCCACCCAATTTTGAATTACTTTAAATAAATTAAACCCTTGATTATGTCAAGCATGGTGTGAGTCTCATACACTCATGTCACATGTATCATCTAGCACGACACAAAAAAAATGTACATTAATATATATCACATATATACTAAATGCACAAGTGAGAAAAAGAAATGCTTAAGTGAGCTAATATTAGTTAATGTAAATTAATATATCAAATATATAATTATACATTAAATTATTAAATCAACACTTGATTTAATAATTTGGCTATATCACATATAACCGATAAATATCAAATGTAACAACTTATCGAATCAACACTTGATTCGATAACTCGGCTATATCACATATAACCGACCGATATCACATATCGTGAGAATAGAATACGGTATCACATACTCGTATAAATCTAGGTCCCTCACATATCACATATGTGCTCCTACTTCGTTTCGCCTGAGCCAGGAAATCTCTGTATAAGACTCTGAAGACTTTTCAATATGCCGGCAGTAGGTGGTGATCATATCAGTCACCTACAAGCCGCAAGACGTCTGCTAAACGTAACGGCCACTCGGCTATTGAGCGATCAGAAGATCAACAAGCTAGCTTGCTCATACTCCTGCGAATCCAATAAGTAACACTACCGTACAGTCCGGTCTCTTCGTTTGATATGTCGCATATCACAGCATGGGGGTGGTAAACGTTAGACCCCAATAGCCCTGATAAGTCTTGCTGATATGAAGCCCATAACAATTCGAGAAACTACTGATAACACTTACCAGTAGATCTTAGCAACCCTGGCCAGAGATTTCCTGTTATGGCCAATCAAGCATAGCGCAACATCAACCCCCATTACCGGGAGAGACGAAATCCCCTCCTATTGCTCATTGCCTCCATGTGACTCGGGACTGTACCCAAAAACCACCGTTTTGCACGATCTCTTGAACATGGTAAGGTGGAAATCAAAGCACGGTGGGAATCACACAAGACGCTATGACGATCTCTGGTCGACAGACTAACCTGTACCAGTGTCACCAGAGAACTGCTATCTGACGATAGGTATAATACCATCCAGGAGTTCTCGGCGAGTCCGTTCAGTGTACCCAGTCTCTACTGAGCACCCGTATACCATCTCTGATGTCAAACACTAATAGATTTGGGATCATCTATCGCCCATCAAATGGGTCAAGAAGCGTATACGCTAGTTTATTCTGGAATATCGATGCCTCGTCTCGATACTTCCACGAATAGAAACATTTGAAGGATGTACTTACCGACTACCTCTGCCCTACTAAAATGATCTGCATCATAATCCTGGTAGTCAAGTACTCATCCTAAGGTCTTTATCAACATGTAATAGAGAAACAATAAGTGTACATGTTAAGATAAAGAGCAACCAGATAGCATACTATCATGTCGAGCAAGAAAGTCCTCCCTATATATGTCCAAGAATCCACTATAATATACATTACATGTATAATAATGGCATCTAGGGCATACATATAACTAACATGTGGATCCACCCGTGCTCAACCGGCTAACTGCAAAGCGACACCGTCTTGATTGCAGTAAGTAGAACAAATAGGAAAAGGAGGAACGCGTACTTCCGCTCGATCAATCACATCACCAAAATCCTTTATGGAGAAACATACTGATAAGTAGAGCTTGACCGAGTGTAGCATAGGAACACCATTTCCTATTAAGAGTATGTCATCTACGTACAATACGAGGAAGAAAACCTTACTCTCTACAACCTTCTTGTATATACAAGGTTCATCTATCATTTTGATGAAGTCAAACTCTTTGACTACCACATCAAAACAGATGTTCCAACTCCGTGATACCTGCTTTAATCCGTATTTTGATTTAAGCAACTTGCACACCTTTCCGCTGCTCTCACTTTCTACGAAGCCCTCTGGCAGTCTCATGTACACGCTCTCTTCTAAATCACCATTTAGAAAAACGGTCTTGACGTCGATCTGCCAGATTTCGTAGTCATGGTATGCAGCAATGGCAGGTAGGATCCGGATGGACTTAAGCATGGCCACTGGAGAAAAGGTTTCATCAAAATCCACACCTGGTTATTGACGACAACCTTTTGCAACAAGTCTAGCTTTGAAAGTCTCAACTTTTCCAACTACACCAAGAATCTTCTCAAGATCCACTTGCTCCAGATAGGTTTTACCCCTTCAGGAGCAACTTCCAAAGTCCATACTTTATTGGTGTACATAGATTCCATCTCAGACCGCCTTACATCCATCCATTTCGTAGAGTCCCCACTTGTGATGGCCTGCTCGAAACTAGTTGGGTCATCATCTTCCATGATGCAATTCTCGCTCCCACTGCCATTGAGAAGACCGTAGTATCTCTCAAGCGGATGAGGAATCCTACTATATCTGCGGAGTAGCTGAGCTTCGTCGGGAACTATTGAATCCTCCGGTTCTACCAAATCATCAGCCGTTAGTTTGTCTAGCTGGAACTTCTTCCAGTTCTGCCTCATGACCACTAATTTCATCCATAAGAAATTCCTTTTCTAAAAAGGTGGTATGATGAGAAACAAAACACCTTTTGCTCCTCAGTGTGGTAGAAGATGCACCCTCACGAATGTTCGGGATATCCAACAAACTTATATAGTACTGACCTTGCCTCGAGCTTGTCTGGATTTTTCCTTTCTTCAACATAGGCCAGAAAACCCCATATCTTAACTCGTTTAAGACATGGTCTCATCCCATACCATATCTTATATGGAGTTGTAGGCACTGATTTGGTTGGAACTCTATTAAATAGGTATGCGGCTTCTCAAGCGCATAACACCAAAAGGAAATATGCAACTCAGCAATACTCATCATAGAGCACACCATATCTAATAGGGTGTGATTCCTCCGCCCCGATACACCGTTGTGCTATGGTGTATACAAAGGAGTAAGCTGAGAGAGAATCCCATTCTCTTTTAAATAGTCCAGAAACTCCGTGCTTAAGTATTCTCCTCCCCGATCGGATCGAGGGATTTTAATACTTTTACCCGTTTGGTTCTCTACTTCGCACTTATATTCCTTGAATTTTTCAAAAGTTTCAGACTTGTATTTCAACAGGAACCCATGTCCGAATCTTAAGAGATCATCGGTGAATATAATGAAGTACGAGAAACCAACCCTGTCATGTGTAGACATAGGGCCGCATACATCTCTATGTATCATTCCCAAGAGTTCAGTAGCTCTTTCTCCGTGTCCAGTAAATGGAGTTTTGGTCATTTTACCTTTGAGACATGACTGGCAAGTTTCATATGATGTAAATTCAAACTGATTCAAATATCCATCTTTATGCAACTTAGTTAGTCGTGTCATATTGATATGACCCAGTCTACAATGCCACAAGAAGGATTTGTTCATTTCTGAACTTTTCCTCTTGTGTGTGTTCTGTACGTTAAGAACTGTAGTTTGATTTAGAACGTATATACCATTACATAACGTGCCTGATCTAATCAACTTTTGATTTAGCAAGATGTTCACAACATTATCCTGCAATACAAAATTATATCCTACTTTACGTAATAAAGAAATTGATATAATATTGCATATCAGGTTCGGTATGTAATAACATTCGTTCAGAATCAATGTATTACCAGTTGGTAATACAAGGTGATATTCACCAATTGCTTTGGTTGCAACATTTGCACCATTCCCTACTCTAGAGAATGATCACTTTTTCCCACTTGTCTACCTTTCTTTAGCCCATATAACATATTACATATGTGGGGTCCTGATCCGGTATCTAATACCCAGGACATAGAGTGTACTGAGAAACAGTTCTCGGTAACAAACATACATGAAGAAGATGCATCAACATGCACATTTCTTGTTTGGGTCGCATGGGAATCCGGATATTGTTGGCTGTAGTGCCCTCAAGTCAATTATTGGATCACAGGCACATGATTGCAATGTTTGAGGGAGGACCTATACCTGTAGAACAGTCTTACTCGAGATGATAGTATGCTATCTGGTTTGTCTTTATCATCATGTACATGCTTCAGGTGACATTACAGATCACTATTACATGTTGATGGAGCTAATAGGATTCTTGCTTGACTACCAGCAGTATGATGGCGATCATATACGTGAGAGTTGGGTAGTCTATAAGCACATCCTTAAAGTATCCCTAATCGTGGGAGTTTCGAGACTGGGCATCAATACTCCGAGAGTAGACTAGTGTATATGGATCGAGACCCTGACGAGGGGCGATGGCCGGTCTCACAAGCCATTGGTGTCAGTTAGTTCACCTAAGATGTATACAGGTGCTCATTGAGTTATGAGTACACCGGACGGACTCGCCGGGAACATGCCAGTTGGTATTATACCTATTGTCAAATAGCAGTTCCCCGGTGATATGTGTACAGGTTAGTCTATCGACCTGAGGTCCTCATTTGTCTCGTGTGAGTTCCTACTGTGCTATGATTACTACCCTACCATGGCTCAAAGGAGTCATGCAAAAATGTTTTAGTTGGGTACAGTCCCGAGCCATATGGAGGCAGTGAGCGGATCGTCAGGGGGTTCGTCACTCACGGTATTGAGGGTTGATATCGCGCTGTGTTTGGAGATCCATTACACAAAGTCCCTGGCCAGGGAAAGTGAGATTTACTGGTTGGTAATCCAGTAGTTTCTCAGAGTGTTTTGGGCTATACTCCGACACGACTTATACCGCTATTAGGGGTCTGATGTTTACCATCCCCCTAGGCCCGATATACGATACTCATAAACGAACGGATCAGACTGTACGGATTATGTCACTGTCAGGCTCAGTAGGGTTTCAGGAGGAGTTCGCTCGTCGGCCTCCCTTTTGCTCAATACATGGGTAGCCGTTACGTACAGCTAGTGCCACTGACATGCTTGTGGTTAAACCCACCGCCAGTGTATTGACGAGTCTTTAGAGTCCCACATAGAGGGTTTCCCTTGTTCGGGCGAAACGTTGTAGAGGCCGTATGGTTTTATGGCAGGGTTCGATCATATACGTGTACTTGTGCACAGATCATGATTGGACGGATAATACTAGTGGGCTTTGGTTTAAGTCGGATCCTAGTATTATACCGTTGGATTACTTTCGTCTCGTTGCATTAGTATTCAGTCGGAATACGGATGCAGGTATGTATATACGGATGAGGGGTATTCTTGTAATTCGTTATGAGTTTACTTTAGAAGATGCCATTCTCTTTATTGTTTTAAACATTTGGATTAATGTTTATTAAGTGGAAATTGTAAGGTTAAGTCTTGTCACTTGGGTATTGATTGTGGCATGACACATGAGTGCAAGTCTTAACCTTGTGCATTCATGGTGCCATGTGCACTTGGGTGACTCATGGTATTGGCTTTGGTGTGAGATATTTGTGTTGGGATTTTTCTTCACTTTCTCATCAAAACAAATACCACACACTCATAAGAAAAACTACAGATAGTTTTTTCCACTTGTTTTTATTTTTGATGCCAAGTCTTGAGCTCACAACTTCCACTTCATGGCTTCATCTTCACCTCCACTCATTCCATCTCATGTGTTGAGAATCATTGAGCATATTGAGACAAAGTATTCACACACACTCTCTACTTCATCTTGGGCACCTAGGCTAGCAAACTAGTTGCTCGAGTTGCTTCGGTTTTTGAAGCGGGAACCCGTATTACTAATCCTCGACGTGGATCGTCTTCGACGAGAGAGACCGGAGAGCGAACTTGTTCGGGGCAGCCGTGAGGAGCTTGGACAGAGGTTGAAGACCGAAGGACATGGATCGATCGGTTTAACCTCTCTAAACTCTTTAACAGTTAACTAGTACAGGGTTAATGGCACGATCCGGGAATTAGGGTTATGTTAGCGCCAGTTTCTAAAGTTTTTGTTCCGCGTTTGGCTACGGATTGATGGCCGGGGTGCTGGCGTAGCCTTACATGGTATCAGAGCCAACCCATTAACCGTATACTGGTTGGTTTAGACAATGTTAAAGTATCAAAATCGAAACAACCCGAAATAATACCCGTAGTATTCTATTTTCTGTCGAATTTTTATTAGTCTTCTAAAAATATTTAAGCAACTGCAGAAGGCTACCTAGGCGACTACTAGAGCACACACCAAACACGATCCCCTAATTCAACATTGGGACCGACCACATTGGCCAAATATCCGAGCAGGCCGGCCTGGGATTGGAGTTGGGGCTTGAATTTTGTAGTGTGCTTTAGTCTCTGTAATATTGGTTCAGTGGTATTGCTAGTTTAGTCCAGTTTGGATATAGTTTTATCTAGTTGTATGGGGGATATTCGGGGTTATTTCGAACTCGATATTTTCTAACATTTTTTAAAGTTTGCAGTACTTACATTTCTATCTGCGACCGTGAATGTCATTCGAGCGGTACAACTTGTCTAATTGTTATAGTTATTTTAGACGGGTTTGCGAACGTGACATTCACGTTGATGTTCTGTGTTGTGCTGTGTTTGTTGCAAATTCATCATGGTGGATAGGTTGCATGCAATGATAGTATAGTTTAGCTTTATTTGTACATTTTATATCGCGGGGCGAGCGTCCGACATGTGGACTTCCATCACTGCCTGTTTGTATATTATTCTTTTGGGGCACGACCGGGTTGAGGTCGATGTCACCGTTGTACATATTTTCTTTTCTGTACTAGGATTACCCCGCGATGGAGTGCACGGATAGCCGGGTTCTAGAAGGAAACGGGTCTGCATCTCATGGCATTGAGAAGGAGGGAGCCTCACTCTAGAATTGGCGGGCTATTCGCCGCACTCGTAGGGGGTACAGGTTGACCCAAGGAGGGGTGCTCAAGTTACCGGATTCCGTGAATTGCTGGGTCGCCCATTCACTTTGTTGAAGGGACTGCCTCACTTCTGGTTTTAGCGGGTAACTTGCCGCACTCGTAGTGGTCTAGGTTTTCATTGCACAGGCTCTCCATACGACCCGGGGACTGTCGGGTTTCACTTGCGGCTCAAAGGAAACCCAGGGCTCCCAGATTATCTGTATTGTTCTGTGATGCTTATCGCTTGTCTGTGATGTTGCATTTATCATGCCTGGAGTGATTATTATATATTGTTATATATATACTAGTAGATGTTGTATATATTTTACACCCGCGCTAGTCCAGTCCCTGCTCTGTTGTTAGTTAAGTAACCTAACGGGTGATGACGGGACCAGTGGCGAATGCGGATGGCATATACGTACATCATATTTTTGTTCTTTTTTGGTGTGATTAATTGATGGGACTGCATTGATTCAGATCAATGCAAAGAAAACAGACCTATTTGATATTGTTGGAACAATTTTTAAAAAGGCTGTTATTACAAGGATGTTCTCTTTTGTTTTGCATAGAGGTATTCGGTTATGAATATCCAGCACCTCATTCGACGAGGAAAGGGCTGAGATCCCTTCACCGGGAGTGACCCCTTGGGTAGGAGTTTGCGTCAGGGTAATAACTTCACTATAGTCGATTACTTTTCTCTTTGCATCGCGGTATTCAGTGAGAATATCCTGCACCTCATTCCACGAGGAAAGAGCCGAGATCCCTTCGCCGGGGGTGACATCTTCAGCAAAGGTTTTCGCCACTATAAATTTATAAAAAGCTATTTGGTTCCTTAAACGATATCAAGTTTATTACATTAAAGGTTTTTCGCCAAAAACCATTCGTAGCCCTCCGTCATTTCAGACCGATAGCACTTAGTATTCATGCTATGTTTGTTGGCCTTAGTTAAGGCATAGTGTATGGTAGCTACTTGTTACTTTTCTGTTGCATAGATAGATGCGTTGGTTTGGGACAGTCGTACAGCCTTATTGGCTTTAGTCAAGGGCAAGTACGGGTGGGTTCTAATTAACCTGGACAATAACGGGCAGAACTTGACATGTAACTTATGATTTGTTGGCCTTAGTCAAGGTCATAAGAGTATGGGGTAAAAATCACATCGGGAGTTTCAAATATAAAGGAAACTTGCCAGATATGTGCATACCTTCTGGAGTATGATAACGGTTGTGGAATCCATCAAGTTATCATGTGATGATAGTTGGATCCCGATACCCATTGATGAGTTGGTTTACTCCTCGGGTGATTTTAGATGATCCCGACTAATTCTTCTTTCAGGTTTGGAGGAGAATTTGAGGATACAGTGGGAGACATCCTGATTAGATAAAGTGATTAAACATTCTGATCTAGGTTAAAGTGCACGCAGAGTGTTTCTTTTCTCTCTCTATTTGGCAGCGACCATGTCCCGACCCTAGACTGTAACTCAGTAACCAAGTTAACCGAACTTTCTTAAAACACTGGCTTTTGGATTGTCAAAGTTGCATACTTCATTGCCACTCCTACTTTTACCCTTTGCTTTTCTCCGGAACATTTCGTATCACTACGAAAATCCACATTTATTGGATATGACCATCGTATAGTTACATATGAACTCGAAGAAACTTGTTTCAGATTCGAAGATGGTTTCCGGTTCTGGAGAAAATGAATAGGACTATTCAGTTGTTTTTTCCTTTTTCCTTCTCTCAGGTTGTGAGGGCTCCAAGGATTAGTATAGGGTACACCTATTGCGCTTATTGGATAGTCTTCTTCCAAACCATAGGCAGGTGTCGAAAGGTAGGGAAGGAAGAAAACCAGTTAGCCTAAGTATGGTGTACAGAAGATAATAAGTATAGACAAATAAAGGGATTAGAAAGAGGGCAAAGTAAATTCTGACTGCTATCATTCACGACCAAACCGCATATCTCATCGTCACTCCTAATTCACCTTTGTATTTCTCCAGAACACCCCGTATCACTACGAAGATCCACCTTTATTGGATAATCCATCGTATGGTTATATACGAACTCGAAGGATCTTGTTCCAGTTCGAGAATGGATTCTGGTTCAGGAGAAATAGAATAAGGATTATTCAGTTGTCTTTTATCTTTACCTTCTCTCAGGTTGTGAGGGCTCCTAGGATTAGGAGAGTACACCTATTACGCTTATTGGATAGTCTTCTTCTAAACCATAGGCTGGTGCTGAACGGTAGGGAGGGAAGAAAACCATTTAGCCTAAGGATGGTGTCCAGAAGGTAATGAGTAAAGACAAATAAAGGGATTTGGAGAGATGGCAAGGAAATATACGGTTACAGTCATAAATCTTGATAGTGAAAGAGGTATTAGTTGGAATACCCGGATACCCTTTCGAAATATTTTCATATTTCAGTTTCACTATGCGTTGTTAATTGAAAACTGATTTCCCAATTAGATCCTTACTCCAGGGTATGTATTTACCAGGTATGATTCTCATATCTGTATGGTTTTACAGATGATGAGTGGGGGAAAGTTATTGGTAATTGGGTGATTATATCCTCATTATATCAGAATTCGTTGTAATTGGTGATATTTGAGGAAATCACCTGGGGTTTTGCCAGACGACAAATTTTTGGTTTTGAATATCCATTGTTATGCACCAATTTCAAACTGACATATCTGTACGTTTATTTTATAAAGTGAGATATAAATTTTTGAAATTATGTCTATGACATTTACCTATATCAGTTGATGGTTAGGTAAGAAGCATTAAACAGCGGTGTAATTCTTCTAAACCATAAGTGCAGTTTTCAACCTACGACACATAGGATATGAGTTATTAAACTCAGGGGACTTATAAAAAGTATTGTATGTTGTCCAGTGTCCATTAGGACAGAGGAGTTGGTTCTCGTACTATATTCTGTTTACTTGTGACTACTCTGTTAGCTATATGTATGCCCTAGAGGCCATTACTGTACATGCGATGTATATTGTAGTGGATACTTGGACATATATAGGAATGACTTTCTTGCTCGACATTATAGTATGTTATCTGGTTGCACTTTATCTTAACATGTAAACAAATACTGTTTTGTGATCACATGTTGATAAAGCCCTTAGGATGAGTACTTAACTACCAGGACTATGATGTAGATCATACTTGTGGGGACTGGATAAATGATAAGTACATCCTTCAAATGTTCCTAGTCGTGGGAGTATCGAGACAGGGTATCGGTACTCCAGAGTAGACTAGTGTATGCGCTTCTTGACCCATATGATGGGCGATGGATGATCCCATATCTATTGGTGTTTGACATCAGAGAAGGTATACTGGTGCTCAGTGGAGAGTGGGTACACTGGATGGACTCGCCGAGAACTCCTAGATGGTATTATACCTATCGTCGGATAGCAGTTCTCTGATGACACTGGTATAGATTAGTCTGTAGACCCGAGATCATCATAGAGTCTTGTGTGATTCCCACTGTGCTTTGATTTCCACCTTACCACGGTCAAGAGATCGTGCAAAACGGTGGCTTTTGGGTACAGTCCTGAATCACATGGAGGCAATGAGCGATAAGAGGGGTTTTGTCTCTCCCGGTACTTGGGGTTGATGTTGCACTATGCTCGATTGGTCATAACAGGAAATCCCTGGCCAGGGTTGCTGAGATTTACTGGTAAGTGTTACCAGTAGCTTCTTGAACCGTTATGGACCTTGCATCGGCATAACTTATCAGGCTATTGGGGTCTGACGTTATACCATCCCAGGCTGTGATATGCGACATATCAGACGAAGAGACCGGACTGTACGGTAGTGTTACTGATTGGATTCGCAGGAGTACTAGCAGGCTTGCTTATTGATCTTCTGATCGCTCAATACCGGGGTGGCCGTTACGTTTAGCAGACCGCTTGCGGCTTGTGGGTGTTCGATATGATTATTACCTACTGCCGGCGTATTGACGAGTCTTTAGAGTCCTACACAGAGGTTTCCTGGATCATGCGAAATGGAGTAGGAGCACATATGTGATATGTGCGGGGCCGAGATTAGTACGAGTATATGATACCATATTTTATTCTCACGATATGTGATATCGGTCGGGTATATGAGATATAACCGGGTTATCGGATCAAGTGTTGATTCGATAAGTTGATTCATTTGATATTGGTCGGTTATATATGTTATAGCCGGATTATTAAATCAAGAGTTGATTTAATAATTTAATGTATAATTATATATTTGATGTATTAAATTATATTAACTAATATTAGCTCACTTAAGATTTCTTTTCTCACTTTATACATTGATATATATGTGATATATGTTAAATGTATTGTTTTCTTTTTGCACAAAATATATATGTGATATATACTGTTGTGTCATGCTAGGTTACACATGCAACATGTATGTATGAGACTCACACCATACTAGTGTTAAGTTAGGGTTTTATTTGTTTTAAGTAATTCAAATGTTTAGATAATGAGTCATGGTTGAAGCTTGTAGAAGCTTATGGAAAACATTGACCAAGTCCACTCTTTTGTCATTGCTTAAGATATTTTTTAACCCAACCCTTAACTCATAGCTATGGTTAAGTCTCTACAATGGTTAGTGGATGACATACATAAACCATGGCTGCATTTCTAACCTCATGAATTCATTCTTCTTCTTCTTCTTCTTCATCAAGTGAGAAAAGCTTGCTAGCTTTTTCAAAAGTGATGGAAACTTGTGAGAAAAATATATCTAAAGTGAGCCCACTTCCTTCTTCAACATCCTATCCTATTAGCCATTTAGTTTAGGGTGTTTTCTTCACTAATCTACACAATTAGTGAAGAGATAGCATGAGTTAGTGTCTCCTCGACGTAGATCATCTTCGGCCTCGAAGACTTCAAAGCAAGCTTGTTCGTTTCTTCATGGAAGCCTTTTTGGAGTCCGGGGGATCGTGATCGCAGCGAAAGGACTACTACACGGAGCTATTGAAGTGAAAGACCGGTCTGCAAATGTTGTATTCCTTGTTCACTTAGATGTAAAGTGTTTACATATTATGTTTAACCCTAAGTCTCTAGTTCGATTACTTGGCGGGTTTGTTTAGCACCCCAAAATTTTCAATATAGCATGTTTGATACTTACCAAAACCTTCACAAGGTGCTAAGCTAACCCTACAGTGGTATCAAACCCAAGTTAGAGCATTAGGCGTTGTCTAGACGAAATTTGAAGTCCGATCGAACTCCGACACCCCGATAAATCCCACTTTCTGGAAAAAATTTCAAAAGTTGAAAATTTTCATATTAAAAATACTCTGAAAATCATGCAGGGAGTTCTATGGACCCACCTGAAGAACGAGTCCCTAACTCGCTACAGTGACCACGCAACTACGGCCAAAACTTGGTTTTGGCGGCTGTTCCGCGGCGCCACTGTGGAGGCTTGGGAAAGGCCCTTCAGCGACGGTCCGTAGGTATTGGGGCATGCTTCTGGGAACTTTTAATTCTGCTCAAGTGTTGAGCTCTCTGGGAATTTTTGGGAATTCATTGCATCGATCGAATTATCTAATTTCGCATAGCTATCTGTGATTGCGATATAATATTTAGAATCCACATAATTGGTTATGTGATAACTAGTTTGAATTTTGTAAATCTAGCGGTTTACTCTCAATTTGAGCGGTTGCCACGGGATTTTGATGTTGATCAAAAGACCGTCGCAATCACGTAGTGTACACGGATACTCGTCGGGTAACTTTATTGGATAGCCATGCCCCATAGCCCCGACCAAGTGACAGTAGGAAAATCCCATGGCCAAACGCATCTGTTCGGGTGCTCGCGGCTGCGGTGTTCCGCCTTAGTGCACTTCGTCGACGGCACCGGGGGGTGTGGCCGTCTATTAAAGTTTCCGACGATCATTCGATCATATTATCGGGAATCTTGTTGAATCACCCGACAGGTTATTGGAAAGTGTTTTCAATATTGAGACTAAAATTCGGGGTTTATAATTGTTAGGCATGCGATGTCTAAGGAATTCATTTGGTTAGGCATGAAATCTAGTGTATGTGATATATTGGGTTTATGATTTCTAAAGTGGTTGCGGATTCCAACTGTTGTAGTTTATCACTTTCTTTTCTGCGATCGTAAGTGTAATATGTGGTGTATCGCCGGTTTCGGTACTATATGTCAACGACAATTGGGATACGCATATTTACTTACGTTGATGACATGTGATGTTTTGTGTTGCTGTGATATATTATATTGGATCGTCGTGTTTTGAATAGCCGGGGGTTTTATGTGAGATGAATGTTTTTCTTTTTCATTCATGTAAAATTCATTGTATGTAATATTCTTTTATTGGGGCACTTCCGGGTTGAGGATGATGTCACCATTGATGTATATTATTTACTTTTCCGCATTATGATAGACCCAACTGAATACGAATATAACGAGAAGAAAATAATCCAACAATATAATACTAGGATCCGGCTTAAACCAAAACCCACTAGTATTATCAGTCCGATCATGATCCGTGCACAAGTGCATGTATATGATCGAACCCTGCCATAAAACCATACAGCCTCTACAATGTTCGCCCGAACCAGGGGAACCCTCTGTGTGGGACTCTAAAGACTCGTCAATACTCTGGAAGTGGGTTTAACCACATGCACGTCAGTGGCACTAGCTGTACGTAACAGCTATCCAGGTATTTACCGAAAGGGAGGCCGACGAGAGAACTCTTTCAGAAACCCTACTGAGCCTGACAGTGACAATATCTGTACAGTCCGATCCATTCGTCTATGAGTATCGCATGTCGAGCCTAGGGGGTAGATAAAGTCAGACCCCTAATAACGCGACATTTAGTGTCGGCATGAAACCTATCACCAACTGAGAAACTATCGATCCTAGATTGGTAATTCTCGTCTACCCCGGCCGAGAATTTCTGGTGATGGCCATCCGTGCACTCCGCGACCTCAACCCCCAATACCGGGAGAGACGAATCCCATGACGATCCGCTCACTGCCTCCATGTGGCTCGGGACTGTACCCAACTAAAACCTGTTTGCACGACTCCTCTGAGCCGTGGTAGGGTAGTAATCAAAGCACAGTGGGAACTCACATAAGACAAATGATGATCTCAGGTCAATAGCCTAACCTGTACACATGTCACCTGGGAACTGCTATCTGACAATAAGTATAATACCAACTAGCATGCTCCCGGCGAGTCCGTCCGGTGTACTCATATCCCAATGTGCACCTGTATACTATTTTAGGTGAACCAACTGACACCAATGGCTTGTGAGACCGGCTACCTCCCCTTGTCGGGGTCTCGATCTGTATACACTAGTCTACTCATGGAGTATTGATGCCCAGTCTCAAAACTCCCACGACTAGGGACACTTTAAGGATGTGCTTATAGACTACCCAACTCTCACGTATATGATCGCCATCATACTGCTGGTAGTCAAGCAAGAATCCTGTTGGCTCTATCAACATGTAATAGTGAACTGTAGTGTCACTTGAAGTATGTACACGATGATAAAGACAAACCAGATAGCATACTATCATCTCGAGTAAGACTGTTCTACCGGTATGGGTCCTCCCTCAATCATTGCAATCACGTGCCTGCGATCCAATAATTAACTTAAGGGCACTATAACCAACAATCTCCCACTTGCAATTAAAGCTAATTAGTACGGTGTCGCATACTCACAGCCCGTGTGATACCGAACACCCAACTTCTCTACTAATCAGTTTCACAAAGCTCGTTTGTGAAACTATTGTGTTCGAGAAATAGCTTCAGTGAGTTGATCCACTCTAATGTTTCATTCTTTGTCTCTCTTTATCTCAAGTTCGCGGAGAAAGCCATCTCCCGAAATGAGCAATACCTGTCGTAGAATTTGTCTGGATATCTGATGGGACCTAGTTCAAAAATGAACTCCAAATCCAGTAAACTTCTTATACTGTATCGTCAACTGAATTTAATCAGTATCCTGCGTCATGCCTTCCTCAGTATCTGCTTAGACCACCTGTCCAAACTACTGGCTCTCATAAGAGGGAAAACTATAACTCTGACAGTCACTCTGTCATCCAGGTCATCTTGGAAGCCTGGAATGATAATCTTCTCCCGAAGGAGGCTGCCGTTATCAAATCCCTAGAACATCCACTTATTTTCATAAACTTCTTCCGAACGTTTCTCTAGGATTGGATTAATATATCAACTTATTGCATCTAGTGCAAAAATAACATCTGGTGTGGTACTTGACATCTCATGATTGACTCAATTGCCTAAGCAAGTGATATGTCAATCATGCACATCCCTCTCCTCTTTAGTCTGTAAGACACCTTTGGAGAAGGTGACTCCATCACCTGCAGGTACACTACCATGTCAGGAGTCGTCTATTCTAAAACACCTTTAGAATACTGTTTAAGTACCCAGATTGGGAAACTACCCAAATCTAGATCTAAAACCATGAATCTAGTAACCAGAATGCTAGATATAATATCCAAATCTTATGTGGAGAAACCACTGTGTGACAACCACAGTATAACCGATCGTAGTGTAGGAATATCACTTCCTACAAGTGTATGTCATCCAAATACCAGGACATACCGCCCTACTACTTTCTTAACAGATCCATCTCCTATTCTGATGAAGCCAAAGCCTATGACTGTCATATCAAAAATAGACGATCTATCTCCGCTATATCTGCTTTAGTCAATAAATAGACACAATCTACTTGTCCACTATGCTTCCGCTGCTCCCAGTGACTACAACAACCCTCTGGCAGAGTCATTTACATGTGCACTTCTAAAGCTAGTTTAGAACGACGCTATACTCATCCCCTGCCGGGTCTCATTGTCTGGAACAGTAGTGTCAAGTTTGGGTAAACAAGAACTCTCTGTCACCGTCCTTGAGGATACCGAAGTACCTCTCGGGTGGCTGAGGTTACCCACCATATCTGCGGAGTGGCTAATGGAATGTCAAACCCGATTGAATTTTTAGGTTCTTATTAAATTTCCAGTAATCTTCTGTGGTTTGGAATCACTTCCAGTTCTACAATACTCCCACTTCTGTTTTCTGAAAATGTCCATTTTAATAAAACTATGGGGAGTCAAGAAAAATATCACTATTGATCTTCCAAATGGTAGAAAGTTAACCCTCGTCATAGCCTGGGATAACCCACAAACTGCCATTACAGAAACGTGCCTTGAGTTATCCAGAGTCTGGTTTTAAGCATAAGCCGGACAACTCCATATACCTTAACATCGTTAAGATATTAACCATTCTATATAAAATATAGAAACAGAGGCACTGATTTAATTGGAACTAGATTCAAATCATGCAGCTGTCTCCAGTGCATGTCATCCAAATGGAGAGAGGCCGATCATCATTACTCAACTTAGGAGTGCATCCAGATATGAGTAACCTGAAAGAGAATCAAGTTCTCAAAACCATTACTATCAACTGAATACCAAACACAAGTATCTACTTCTTCGATCACCTTGAAGAATCCTGATACTTGCAACACGTGGTTCTCTACTTTATTCTTGTACCTATAACTTCTCAAAACTTGGACCTTGTATTTCTACGAAACACTTGTCTAAAACTGGAGAAGTCACAAATAAACAGAATATAGTACGAGGACTAACCCCTTTGTCCTAATGGACACTGGACAACATACAATACTTTGTATAAGTCCCTTGAGTTGAATAACTCAAACCCTGTGCGTCGTAGGTTGAAAACTGTACCATGGTTATGAAGAATTACACCGCTGTTTAATGCTCCTTACCTAACCATCAACTGATATAGGTAAATGTCATGGACAAAATTTCAAAAAGTTATATCTCACTTTATAAAATAAACGTACAGATATATCAGTTTGAAATTGGTGCATAACAACGGATATTCAAAACCAAATATTTGCTGTCCGGCAAAAACCCAGATGATTTCCTCAAATATCACCAATTATAACAAATTCCGATATAATGAGGATGATCAACTAATTCCCAATAACTTACTCCCACTCATCATCTATAAAACCATACAGATATGAGAATCAAATCTGGAAAATACATACCCTGGAGTAATGTTCCCCTCCGAACGGCGGCCGACATCGCTGGGGACGTCTAGCCTGAGATTCGGGGCAGATGCTATATGGTTTTATCCGTCTACCTCTCCGAAGATGCCAAGTTGATTTATAGCACCGTGTATCGGAGGTTTAGACGGATGCGGCCAATGTAGCAGACTTCGTCAGATTCCCCCTCGCTTGAGGGGTTTTTGATTGTGGGGACGCTCTTCCCTGCAGGCGCAAGCCCTTCCAGTTAATTACGCTACCGCATCACGGTAACAACTTTCTCCTTCTCCAGAATTTTAATTCGTGTCGTGGGTGTTTGTTTTGTTTGTGGTTGCCCGTGGATTGTATACGGAGACTAAGTTATGCCGTCGCCCGTAGGACGTGGATTAGTCCAAATCCGTATTTACTTAGATTTGGGTTTGGTGTTTTAGTTTAAGGATACGTTAGCCGTGTTGAGGCTAAGATCAACTTAAACGTTCGTTAAGGATACGTTAGTCCTATTTGAGACTAAGATCTACTTAACGTGGTGATCCATTTAATATATGACCGTCGGGACTCGTCACCTCTCGGACGTCGTTGAAGGATTACAACGATAGGTGTCAGAGGAGTTTAGAGATGTACCCTTGAACCGAAGTTGATTAGGGAATATGGAGTCTGTTGAAATGCTTAAGGATACGTTAGCCTTGTTTGGGGCTAAGATCTACCTAAGCGGGATCGTTTAGATCCGACAAAAGAGCATTTGGAGGCTCTATTGTTCCAGTTTAGGGACGTGGTGGTCCATGTTCCAGTTTAAGGACGTCGTGGTCCATCATTAGTTTAGGGACGTCTCGGTCCAATATTAGTTTAGGGACGTCTTGATCCAATATTAGTTTAGGGACGTCTCGGTCCGATATTAGTTTAAGGACGTCTCGGTCCGATATTAGTTTAAGGACGTCTCGGTCCATCGCCAGTTTAGGGACGTGGTTGTTAGTTATATGTATGCCCTAGAGGCCATTACTGTACATTGGATGTATATTGTAGTGGATGCTGGGACATATATAGGTAGGACTTTCTTGCTCGACATGATAGTACGCTATCTGGTTGCACTTTATCTTAACATGTATACTTTCTGTCTCTCTGATTACATGTTGATAAAGCCCTTAGGATGTATACTCGACTTCCAGGACTGTGATGCAGATCATACTAGTGGGGCCTGGATAGTCCATGAGTACATCCTTGAAATGTTCCTAGTCGAGGAAATATCGAGACGGGGCATCGATATTCCAGAGTAGACTAGCGTATATCTTCTCGACCCATGCGATGGGCGATGGATGATCCCATATCCATTGGTGTTTGACATCGGAGATGGTATGCGGGTGCTCAGTGGAGACTGGGTACACTGAACGGACTCGCCGAGAACACCCAGATGGTATTATACCTCACGTCAGATGGCAGTTCTCTGGTGACACTGGTACAGCTTAGTCTGTTGACCCAAGATCGTCATAGAGTCTTGTATGTCTCCCACTGTGCTTTGATTTCCACCCTACCACGGCTCTACTGAGTCGTGCAAACAGGTGGTTTTTGGGTACAGTCCCGATTCACATGGAGGCAATGAGCGATAGGAGGGGATTCGTCTCTCCCGGTATTGGGGGTTGATGTTGTGCTATGCTCGACTGGCCATAACAGGAAATCCCTGGCCAGGGTTGCTGTGATATACTGGTAAGTGTTATCAGTAGTTTCACGAATGTTATGGACCCTACGTCGGCATGACTTATCGAGCTATTGGGGTCTGACGTTTACCACCCCTAGGCGAGATATGCGACATATCAGACGAACAGACCGGACCGTACGGTAAGTGTTACTGGTTGGATTCGCAAGAGTGTGAGCGGGCTTGCTCGTCGATCTTCTGATCGCTCAATACCCGGGTGGCCGTTACGTTTGGCAGACCGCTTGCGGCTTGTGGATGGTTGATATGATCACCATCTACTGCCGGCGTATTGACGAGTCTTTAGAGTCCTACACAGAGGTTTCCTAGTTCAAGCGAAACGAAATAGGAGCGCATATGAGATATGTGCGGGACCGAGAATAATGCGTGTATGTGATACCGTATTCCTTTCTCGCGAACTATGTACCGATTGGTTATATGTGATATAACCTAGTTATCGAATCAAGGATTGATTCGATAAGCCGATACATAGGATACTGGCCGGTTATATGCGACATGACCGGATCATTGAATCAAGTGTTGATTTAATGATTTAATGTATAATTATATATTTGATATATTACTTTGCATTAACTAGTATTGGTTCACTTTAAAAGGATTTTCTCACTTGAATTGTGCAAGTTGTATATGTGATATATTTCTTTGTGCACATGATTGTATCATGTTTGATGATACATTCTTGTTTGGTTTTGTGTAAAGTATTAAACCATGGTTAGTTAGTGATTAGGGTTTCATCTTATTCATTTATCTTTTTATTTTATTTATTTCAAAAGAAAAAGAAAAAGGAAATGAGAAATGAATGGTGGCTATTTTTGTTTTTAGTTGAAGATTCATGAAGCATTGACTTAGTCACCATTCTTGTCTCATGCCTAACCCTAACCACTCATCTAACCTAAGTTAAGTCTCTACACTAAACCATGGTTAAAGATATGATAAGTATTGTATTTTCTTTTCTGTTTTAAATTAACTTATCATATCTTTTCTTCTTCTTCTTCATCTTGAGCAAGAAAGAAAAAGCTTGACCATCAATGGTGATTGATGGAAAAATGTGAGAAATCCAAATCTAAAGTTTACCCACTTCCTATTTCTTTATCCTCTACCTCTTGCCAAGGAGTATAGGGTGTTTCCTTCACAAGTTTTCCCGACTTGGTGAATTTTGAGCTTGTTCTAGCGATGCCTCGACGTAGATCATCTTCGGCATCGAACCGACGATCAAGCCCGCCCATTCTTCGACGAAGCCGACGCTAGAGCCCGGGAGTTTAGTTGGACAGCGAGAGGACTTCGTTGCGGAGCCGTGGAGGTGGTGGACCGGATCTACAAAGGTTGTATATCTGTTCCCTTAGTTAAAATGTTAACTAGTTTGCTTGTTTCGCCTAAATATCTAGTAAACGATCCGTAGTCGGGTCTCTCGGCACCTAGATTTTTTGAAATTGGCATGTTTGATGCCTTGTGAGACCTCACTAGGGTGCCTAGGAACCCTACAAGTGGTATCAGAGCCTAGCTAGAGCCTTAGGCAAAGTCCCGACGGAATTAGAAGTCCGATCGACCCAAAACCCCGCCTTGAATTTGCTCTCTGGACTTTTTTGAAATTCGTGGTTTTTTGTGAATTAAAAATATTCAGAAAACTCAGCAGGAAGATATAAGGGTTACTGTAAAATTTGAGAGATTGATTCCATAAAGTAGGCGAGGATCCTCGGCCTTAAAGAAGGCTCATGCGGCGGATCCGCGGCTACTTTGTCGTTTTGTGCATCTATTTCTGCACAGTAACTCTTATTTTTATGTGCTGATTTTCTTGGGAATTTTTAATAATTTTTCCAGAGTTGTATTTTCTGGGTTGTATTGGGGACTCGGTGTATTCGATCGGACTGTCTAATTTTTGTCGGTATGCTTTTCCGGGTATTTTTAGAATATGTTAAAAGGTTCGACCGGATATAAATACCCACTTTTTCCCTTGCCGGGAAATTTCCAATTGTTGGACTTTTCCGTAGTTTAACGACGTTCTAAGTAGTGCAAGTAACTCGATGGACCCTCTAGAAGACAACAAACCTTAACTCGATTATGTGACCGTCTTGAACTGCCCTTTGAACCTTCGGGTTTGGGGCAGTACGGCGTGCCACATGTGAGGCGTTGGCTTGACCCTTCTACGGCTGGACCGTTGGTACTGAGGCACGAACTGAATGTTGTTAGACTTATTTCATGTGTTGAGCTGTATCGGGAAAACTTGGGTGTTCGATTGTTCGATCGAAAAGTTTGGCATTTTCTATTTATCCAGAATGTGATACAATAATTGGAATTCACAAATTGTTATGAGATAACGGAATGAATATTGTAAACGTAGCAGTTTAGTCTCACTTGATCGGTTGCTACGGAGTTTTGATGTGATCAAAAGTCCGTCGCAATCACGTAGTGTACGCGGATACTCGCCGGGTAAACTTAATAGACAGCCTCACCCCATAGCCGTGACCAAGTGACTGTAGGAGAACCCCGTCGCCGAAAGCATCCGTTCGGGTGCTCCCGGTAGCGGTGTTCCGCCTTGGTGCACTTCATCGACGGCGTCGGGGGTGCGGCCGCTTACTAAAGTTTGCGACGAGCATTCGATCAGAATGTCGGGAATCCTGTTGAATTGCCCGACTTGATATTGAAAAGAGTTTTCGATAATGAGACTAAAATGCGGGGTTTATAATTGTTAGGCATGCGATGTCTAAGTAATTCATTTGGTCAGGCATGCGATGTCTGAGGAGGTTGCGGATTCCAACTGTTGTAGTTTTACATTTTCTTTTCTGTGACCGTAAGTGTAATATATGATATCGCCGGTTTCGTTGCTATATGTCAACGACAATTGGGATGCGCATATTTACTTACGTTGATGACATGAGATGTTATGTGTTGCTGGATATGTTATATTGGATCGTCGTGTTTGAATAGCCGGGGGGTTTTTATGTGAGATGAGTGTTTTTCATTTTCATTCATGTAAAAACTTGTATGTAATATTCTTTTATTGGGGCACTTCCAGGTTGCGGATGTTGTCACCATTTGTATATTATTTACTTTTCTGCACTAGGATAGACCCAAGGAGGGGAGCACAAGTAACCGGGTTCTGGGGTCCAGTGGGAGACCATCTCGAGGAGTCGAGTCCGGGTCTCCTAACCCTAGAATTGGTAGGGTTGCTTGCCGCTCTCGTAGGGGTCTTGGGGTGTGGGATTGGCTATTCATCACGACCGTGGAATCCGTGTTTTATACTGGCTCGTATTGAAAACACGGACGTCCTAGTATATCCAATATTTCATATGTTTCTTCTGCTGTGATTTATCTGTGATCATGTGTTGTTCTGTGACAGATATTATATATAGTATATATGATATATTATATAGACGTTGCTTATGTTTTACACCCGCGCTAGCCCTGCCTCGCTCTGGCGTTAGTTACCTAACCTAACGGTGCAGACGGGACATCGAGGCGAATGCGGATGGCATAAGCGTACGTTATATTTATCTGTGATGGTTAGATGGACTTAAATGATGGGATATTCATTAATGAGATTAATGAAAGAAAATAAACCTTATTGATGTTGTGGAATCGAATTTCAAAATAAAAAAGGTAGCTACAGTTCTTGCTTTGCATCGCGGTGTTCATTATAGAACATCCTGCACCTTATTCGATGAGGAAAGGACCGAGATCTCTTCACCGGGAGTGACTCCTTTAGCAATAACTGGCAGATGCTACAACCCTCGGTTTGTCTTTGATCGCTTCTATAGTTTCCTCTTTGCACAGTGATATATATGATATATCCCGCACCTCATTCGACGAGGAAATGGCCGACGATCCCTTCACCGGGAGTGACCCCTTTAGCAAAACTAGAAAAGCCTCAAAAACATTCCATTTAAAAACCATTTGAGTCCGCAACGAGATCAAGTTCAAAGCGTTAAAGGTTTTCATAAAAACCATTCGCAACCCTCCGTCATTTTAGGAAGTAGAGTACTTAGTATTCGTGCTACGTTTGTCGACCATAGCCGAGGCGTAGTGTGCGGTAGCTAAGTGATGTCTTCCTACACTGCATATGATGCGATTAGTTAGGACAGTCATGTGGCTTTGTTGACCTTAGCCAAGGGTCATGTGGGTGGGTCTAATTAATCACGAAATGACGGGTAGAACTTGACTAGTACCTATGATTTGTTGACCTTAGCCAAGGTCATAGGTGCTAGGGGTAAAAACCATTATCGGGAGTTTCAAGTGTTGAAATTTGCAATGAGATTGCATACCTTCTATGAGATAGTTGGATCCCGATACCCGCTGCGAGTAAGAGTTACTCCTGGGAGTTTTTTATACATTACAATTAGCCGATCAAGTAGGTGTCTAGAAAGGTGTCAACGGGGTTACGCCTCTGGGAAAACGAGGTTTACATTAATTAGGTTCGTGCGAAAGCACGGGGGACCTCCCTCAAAGTACCGACAATGGCCTGGCTGAAAGATTGGCGAACTTGTAGTGTGTAATTAATCCCGGCTAGTCTTTCCTTTTAGGGTTTGAAGGAAGATTTGATAAAAAGCAGTGGGAGCCATCCTGATTAGATAAATTATATAACCAATCTGATCTTGCAAGAGCGCACGCAGAGTGTTTTCTTCTCTCTCTCTCCTGGTAGCGACCATATCACGCCTTAATCAAGATAATAAAACGGATATTTGACCGAACCCGCTTGTTATACTGAGCTGGGGAACGTTGGTCCCGCTCCAACTTATAATTGTTATAAGACAGAGCAGGAAATTGGGGAATACCAAATTTCCCGTGCCGCCCAAACGAAGAGAGTGCATGTTGATGCATCATCTTCGGGTGTATTCATTATACAGAACTGTTTCTCAGTATCCTCCGCATCCTTGGTATATGATACCGGATCAGGATCCCAGATATGTAATTTGTTACATAGGGCTATAAAAAGGTAGAAAAACTGAGAACGGGTGATAAGTTTCATGAGACAGAAAACGGGGCAAGTGTTGCAGCCAAGTCTGTTGGTCACTGTCACCCTGTATTACGAATACATTGATTCTGAACAAATGCTATTAGATACCGAACCTGATATACAAAATCATATCAGTCTCTTTATTAGTAAAGAAATGATATAATTTTGTATAGATGGATAATGTTTTGAACATTTCCTATATCAAAAGTTGATCGGTTCAGGCACGTTATCTAAAATTATTGACGTTCTAAATCAAACTACAGTTCCTTGTATACAGAACACACACAAGAGGAAGAGTTCAGAAATGAACGAATCATTCTTGAGGCATTGCAGACTAGGTCATATCAATACGACCCGACTGGCTGAAGTTACATTTTAGATGCATATTTAAATCAGTTTGAATTTACATCTTATGAAACTTGCTAGTCATGTCACAAAGATTAGATGACCATAGCTCCGTTTACTAGAAACAGAGAAAGAGTTAGTAAACTCTTGGGACTGATACATGATGATGTATGTAAAGTCTCCTGTCTACACATGCCAGGATTGGTTCTTTATACTTCATTATACTCTCTGATAATCTCTCAAGATTCAGTCATATGTTCCTGTTGAAACATAAGTCCGAACCTTTTGAGGTATTCACAGAATATAAGTTAGAAGTAGAGAACCAATAACCGGGTATAAGTATTATGTCCTATGATGAGATCAGGGAGGAGAATACTTGTGCATGGCATTCCTGGACCATTCTAAAGGAGAATGGGATTCTCTCTCCGTACTACTCCTCTGATTACACCACAGCACAACGGTGTATCAGGGCGGAGCAATCACACCCTATATGATATGGTGTGCTCTATGATGAGTATTACTAAGTAACCTATTTCCTTTTGGGGTGTTATGCACTTGAGAAGCTGCATACCTATTGAATTGGGTTCGAATCAAATCAGTGCCTACCGCTTCATATATGATATGGAAAGGAAGAGCCTATATCTTAAGTTGGTTAAGATTTGGGGTTGTCCGGGCTATGTCTAAAAGCAAAATCCGGACAAGCTCAAGGCAAGGTCTGTTATGTAGAACTGGAAAGGTTCCAGCTATACAAACTACAGCAGATGATTTGATAGAACCAAGGGATTCAGTAGTTCCCGACGAACCTCAGCCTCTCCGCCGATCTAGTAGGGTTCCTTATCCGCCTGAGAGATACCTTGGTTTCTCCATGACAGTGGGAGCAAGGATTGCATCATGAGATGATGACCCAACTAGTTTCGAGCAGGCCATCGAGAGTTGGGACTCTGTAAGAATGGCTGGATGCTTAACGATCTGAGATGGAATCCATGTACACCAGCAAAGTATGGACTTTGGTTGCTACATCTGAAGGGTTAAATCCCCATCAGGAGCAAGTATATCTTGAGAAGATTACTTGGTATAGATGGAAAAGTTGAGACTTTCAAAGCTAGACTTGTTAAAGGTTTTCGTCATCGACCCGGAATGGATAATGATGAAACCTTTTTCCAGTAGCTATGCTTAAGTCTATCCAGATCCTACTTACCACGGCTACATACCATGACTACGATATCTGGCGGTTGGGTGCCATGACTGTTTTTCTAAATACTGATTTAGAAGAGAACGTCTATAAGAACACATCCAGAGGTCTTCGTAAACAGTGGGAGCAGCGGAAACGTGTGCAAGTTACTTTACATAATTAAGCAGGCATCGCGGAGTTGGAACGTCTGTTTTGATGTGATAGTCAAAGTGTTTGACTTCATCAAAATGGTAGACGAACCTTGTATATACAAAAGGGTAGTAGAGAGTAAGGTGGTCATCTTCGTATTGTACGTAGACAACATACTCTTGATAGGAAAAGAGTTTCCTATACTACGATCGGTCAATCTCCTATTATCACTAGGATTCCCTAAATAGGATCAAAGTGATACCTCCTAAATCCTGAGTTTTCATCTATGAGATAGATGTAATTGGATGTTAGGATTCTCACTAGATGTAGTGAGATGGTATCAATCGATCCTGGGGAGAATCACTGAAAGTGTTCCAGGGTGATAAAGACGACTGAATGTCAGTCACAGGCACTGTCTTTACCCTCAGTAAAGGGACGGTGTGTTGGAAGAGTTCCAAGCTCGATACCGTGGCAAACTAGACGATAAAGGCTGGTAACATCGCTATTAAAGATACTACCAAAGAGGAAGTTTGGGTGTATATTGGTTCATAAGATGAACTAGGTTCCTGCCATTGTATGACAATGGAAGCGTGGCTTCGACCCTGGAACCCTGGTCCCATCAGTGACCCAGACATATTCTGAGGCAGCATCACCTGATCATGGAGATAGTTAATCTCCAGGGTGACCGAGGTTAGGAGAGTAGACTCAGAGGACAACACGGCGGATCCACTCACGAAGGCCTTTTCCCAAAGAGAGACTTTTATGGGATGGTTGAGTATGTGATACTGCAACCACTGCTACAGATAGCCCTAGTGCAAGTGGGAGATTGTTAGTTATATGTATGCCCTAGAGGCCATTACTGTACATTGGATGTATATTGTAGTGGATGCTGGGACATATATAGGTAGGACTTTCTTGCTCGACATGATAGTACGCTATCTGGTTGCACTTTATCTTAACATGTATACTTTCTGTCTCTCTGATTACATGTTGATAAAGCCCTTAGGATGTATACTCGACTTCCAGGACTGTGATGCAGATCATACTAGTGGGGCCTGGATAGTCCATGAGTACATCCTTGAAATGTTCCTAGTCGAGGAAATATCGAGACGGGGCATCGATATTCCAGAGTAGACTAGCGTATATCTTCTCGACCCATGCGATGGGCGATGGATGATCCCATATCCATTGGTGTTTGACATCAGAGATGGTATGCGGATGCTCAGTGGAGACTGGGTACACTGAACGGACTTGCCGAGAACTCCCAGATGGTATTATACCTCACGTCAGATGGCAGTTCTCTGGTGACACTGGTACAGCTTAGTCTGTTGACCCGAGATCTTCATAGAGTCTTGTGTGTCTCACACTGTGCTTTGATTTCCACCCTACCATGGCTCTACTGAGTCGTGCAAACAGGTGGTTTTTGGGTACAGTCCCGATTCACATGGAGGCAATGAGCGATAGGAGGGGATTCGTCTCTCCCGGTATTGGGGGTTGATGTTGTGCTATGCTCGACTGGCCATAACAGGAAATCCCTGGCCAGGGTTGCTGTGATATACTGGTAAGTGTTATCAGTAGTTTCACGAATGTTATGGACCCTACGTCGGCATGACTTATCGAGCTATTGGGGTTTGACGTTTACCACCCCTAGGCGAGATATGCGACATATCAGACGAACAGACCGGACCGTACGGTAAGTGTTACTGGTTGGATTCGCAGGAGTGTGAGCGGGCTTGCTCGTCGATCTTCTGATCGCTCAATACCCAGGTGGCCGTTACGTTTGGCAGACCCCTTGCGGCTTGTGGATGGTTGATATGATTATCATCTGCTGCCGGCGTATTGACGAGTCTTTAGAGTCCTACATAGAGGTTTCCTAGTTCAAGCGAAACGAAATAGGAGCGCATATGAGATATGTGCGGGACCGAGAATAATGCGTGTATGTGATACCGTATTCCTTTCTCGCGATCTATGTATCGATTGGTTATATGCGATATAACCTAGTTATCGAATCAAGGATTGATTCGATAAGCCGATACATAGGATACTGGCCGGTTATATGCGACATGACCGGATCATTGAATCAAGTGTTGATTTAATGATTTAATGTATAATTATATATTTGATATATTACTTTGCATTAACTAGTATTGGTTCACTTTAAAAGGATTTTCTCACTTGAATTGTGCAAGTTGTATATGTGATATATTTCTTTGTGCACATGATTGTATCATGTTTGATGATACATTCTTGTTTGGTTTTGTGTAAAGTATTAAAACATGGTTAGTTAGTGATTAGGGTTTCATCTTATTCATTTATCTTTTTATTTTATTTATTTCAAAAGAAAAAGAAAAAGGAAATGAGAAATGAATGGTGGCTATTTTTGTTTTTAGTTGAAGATTCATGAAGCATTGACTTAGTCACCATTCTTGTCTCATGCCTAACCCTAACCACTCATCTAACCTAAGTTAAGTCTCTACACTAAACCATGGTTAAAGATATGATAAGTATTGTATTTTCTTTTCTATTTTAAATTAACTTATCATATCTTTTCTTCTTCTTCTTCATCTTGAGCAAGAAAGAAAAAGCTTGACCATCAATGGTGATTGATGGAAAAATGTGAGAAATCCAAATCTAAAGTTTACCCACTTCCTATTTCTTCATCCTCTACCTCTTGCCAAGGAGTATAGGGTGTTTCCTTCACAAGTTTTCCCGACTTGGTGAATTTTGAGCTTGTTCTAGCGATGCCTCGACGTAGATCATCTTCGGCATCGAACCGACGATCAAGCCCGCCCATTCTTCGACGAAGCCAACGCTAGAGCCCGGGAGTTCACTTGGACAGTGAGAGGACTTCGTTGCGGAGCCGTGGAGGTGGTGGACCGGATCTACAAAGGTTGTATATCTGTTCCCTTAGTTAAAATGTTAACTAGTTTGCTTGTTTCGCCTAAATATCTAGTAAACGATCCGTAGTCGGGTCTCTCGGCACCTAGATTTTTTGAAATTGGCATGTTCGATGCCTTGTGAGACCTCACTAGGGTGCCTAGGAACCCTACAGTGGTGGTCCATGTTCCAGTTTAGAGACGTGGTGGTCCGACATTAGTTTAAGGACGTCTCGGTCCAATATTAGTTTAAGGACGTCTCGGTCCACGAGTTTAAGGACCCCGCATTCCATATTCATGTGTGGTCGTTGGGACCCGTCACCTCTCTGACATCGTTGAGGAATTACAACGATAGATGTCAGAGGAGTTCGGAGATGTACCCTCGAACCGGATATAAATTGATTTAGGGAGCAGCCGTGCTCAGTCAATTTAGTTTGAGGACTTATGGCCATGATTGGGCTAAGTCCAGTTTCAACATTCTTTTGTTTTTGGTCTATTAGACCTGTGCTAGGGCTTTGCCCCTTTCTTTTTAGAATGCATGGCATTTTTTATTAGGCCTGTTAGGCCTTTTAATTGGGCTCTGTCCCCTTTTTTTTTTAATAATGCAGAGCATTAAATACTCTGACAGTATCCTACGTGGCTTGTTAGGCGCTTTGCGCCAATTAATGAGTGCAAGCGCATGTGATGGTGACACGTGCCATGCTCTGGTGAGCGCAAGCGCAACAGCGCAGTGCGCTACGCTGCTGACACGTGGCGTACCTTGGTGAGTTGCGCCAATTACAGAGAGCGAAGCTCTATCTCAAAAGCGCGTAGCGCAAGTTGTTCTGTAGCTGACACGTGGCACTCTCCCAAGAGCACAACAGCGCAGTTTGGAAGTTCAAAACACTAAGAATCTTTTAGATTCAAGAACAGAAGTGCAAAACACTATTTGATTTCATGATCTAATTTAGATCGAAGAAAAGATAGGTTTTTCTTGTTTTTCTTATCTCAAAGAACCAAAGGTTCATAAAAGTGCAAAGCACTATTTTATTATTATTTTATTTTTATTTTTATTAAAGATCATTGATCTTGTTTTTAGATCTATGATCTATTCATAAGAGAACTTTCTCTTTTTCTAAAGGTTTTTACCTTTTTGTTCTTGAGGAGTTCTTCAGAGTTCTCTCTGTTTGATTTCTCTCAAAAATGTTGATGCCTTTGAATTGAGGTCTAGGGTCCTTTTTATAGTGCCCATAAATTAGTTAATTTTGTTAAAGAGATCTTTCTCTGAGTGATTTGGGGAATTTTCCCCACCGTTGGATCTATGATCCAAGGGCTTCTGTTTTACAGAAGAAAATCTTCTTGTTTTAACAAGAAAAGAAAAGATTTCTTTAGAATTTTAATTCTGTTTGGCGCAAATGCCCCAGCGCGTGACACGTGTCGCGCAGCGCAACTGCGCTAGCGCATCTGTGCTGACACGTGTCGCGCAGCGCAAAGCGCAGCGCAACTGCGCTAGCGCATCTGCGCTGACACGTGTCGCGCAGCGCAGTGCTTGCATAAGGTGAAGCGTTGCTTCCTTTAATTTTAGATTAAATAGAGTTTTGCTCTGATTGGGCGCGCCTTCTTGGACGCTGTGCTGACGTATCAGTGCCTGACATGTGGTGCGTTGTGCCCGAGATTTGAAGCGTTGCTTCAAAATTTTGAATTTTGAATTTCAACAGAGATTTGCTCTGATTGGGGGAAATAAATGCCCCCCCACCGTTGCGCTCACGTGGCGCACACGTGAGTGCAGCGGTGGCAAACTCCTGATCGTTGGATCAAGGGGTGAGCTGAAGGGAAGCAAGCGCCTTATAAATAGGACCCTTGGTCATTGAAATATTTTTTTTTTACCATTTTCAAGAACTTGAATTTCAGAGCCTTACTCTTGTTTTAGATTTTTAGAGCCTTGCTCTCATTTCTTCCCAAGAACTCAAGAGTTCAGATTTTTAGAACAACTTAGGTAAAATTTTAAATTAAATTAAATTTGATTAACAGAGCCTTCCTCTTATAGATCTTTGATCTAAAGAAAACCCCTTTGGGATTTTATTAACAGAGCCTTGCTCTCAGAAATCTACAGATATAAAGAGATCTTGTTCATGGATTTTAACCCATGAACAGAGCTTTGCTCATGGATCAAATGTAGATCTTTTCTGATCTGAAAGTGGAGAACTCCTAAAAGTTTTTTTTTATGGATCTTTAAGATCCCAAATTTTTAATCTTTAATAGTTAAAGTTTTCTTTTTTGATGGCTTTTCCATCATTATTGTAGAGCTGGGCTCTTTCAAGGAAATTTTTATTCCCTTAAGACCAGAGTTTGACAAATGTCACTCTGTGACAGAGCTTTGCTCTAAAAGAGGAGATTTTCTCCTTGTCTCCAGGGATTTCCTATCAATGAGGATATTCTCTTGGGGGTCTTTTCATTAACTGACAGTCTCATCCAATGATGGGACTGTCTTATTAAATGATGCGCCGTCATTCAGATTTTGTGGGTCCTCATTTGATCCCTTACCCACTGCATTGCAGTGTGGCGTAAAATTTTAAAATGTCGAGCATTGGAGTTACAACACCGACGGCTAATTAAAATTTTTTGTCTCTCCGTAGGAAATATGTCTGGTAATTTGTCTTTCCCGTTTGTTCGCTCGGAGGGAGGGTTTCCCCAGGCACCGGTGGACCGAGTGGTGTTCGCTCTCATAAAGGACCATGACCCCGAGCACAAGAGCCTTCACCTATAGGGTAGGTGGTACAATGAGATCATCCAGGGTCGTCGAAGTTTCAGTTCCGCCACGCCGTCTGAGCCGATATTTTCGATCCCATATGCGGATGAACCCCCGAAGAAGTATGTCATGGAGGTTAAGAATTGGAATTCAGATGACCTTCTACAACCTGCAATTGGTGCTATTCCCGTGTAGCCGTCGCCGGCAATAGATATTTTTGGAAGGCGAATCTGTCAGGGTGAAGCACGCCCTTGGGGACAGGCCTATAATATTGGATTGGTCTCGTGACCCCCCACCGGATACTTGCAGTGGGCCCGGTACATCCTTTCGGCGAAAAGGACTCATTTGATGAAGATTGGTCTGTATTCGGCCATCTATGTCTCGCTCTTCAAGTATCTCTCTCCTCCGACATGGTGGATCAAGGCCTTTATTGAACAATGGAATATCCCCACCCATACCTTCTTGATGACGAACAGGGAGGTATCTATCTCTTTGGAGGAGTTTGCTGAAGTCTCGGGTCTGCCAATGAGGGGGGAGCACTACGAGGAGCTGCTTCCTCCCGATGAATACATCTTTGCTACCAAGTCGCTGGTGTTTGATCTGACTACGGAGAACGCTATTCAGCACCAGTATCCGAGCTTGGTGAAGGTATTGGAGATTTATGAAGGACTCTATCTGGAATCAGGCGACCGGGGCGTCAGTTTTGCAGATTTCATTGCTCGCTTCATTCGACCGGAGTTCTTATCAGAGCGGAGCGAAAAGTTCGCCCAGCTCGATGACCCTTTTGGGTTCGGTTTGGATCTCCGACCCACATCGGAGGATGACCACAAAGACTTTTATCTCCCTGGTGCCGCCGTCGTCCCTTTTTCAGAAATTGCCGTCCCCGGCATGGATGAAGATACCTTTTTTGTAGGGTTCTTGGGCTTATGGTTGTGCAGTTTTGCTCTTCCTATGCATCCACGCCATATGCGGCCGACTGTTTTCTACCCAGCGCATCGGATGGTGGCTGGTTTGCAGTTGTCAGTAGGAATCGCCGGGCTGGCTCATCTTTATAATGGACTTAGTGTAGCGGCGGACGCTAGTGAGCCAGGGGTGCAACCCGCCAACTTCCCGATGCACTACTTTACCTCTTGGATAGAAATGCATATGCACGGGGTGTTCGGTGCCCATAAGATTCCTCCGTTTTTTGAGAAATGCAAGCTCCCGAGGGTCATACGGCTGGTCGGGGCTTCGATCGTAGTTGCACCTCCGCGGGAGGCAAGGGGGCTGCTCCTTCGACCATACCTGATCGGGGCAAAGACTTCTTTCTTGGATAAGGTCATAACAATAGGCTTAGAGACCACCAAGTCAGTAGTGTCGCTACGCGATGATCTTAAAGACGTGGTTTCCATATTGAAGGCTCGGGAGATCCTCCACCTCTATTCCATTCGGCCGGGCTACCTGGTGTTCAGGAAAAATGAGACAGCACTCTTTATGAGGTATAATCCACACCGGTTCGCTCAGCAATCGAGCTACAACCAAGGGATCCCGATGGAAGCTTTCTTGGAAAAGCCCGTGGTTAGCCGAGAGGGGATAAAGAACGCAATGCACCACTTTATGCGGCTTAACACGGGTTCTTATTTCTTTATTAGCGAGCCGAGCTGCGTCCCCAAAGTCCTCAACGCGTACGTGGCCTTGTATGCGCATGCAATGGGGCCCATTATTCTTATGGAGAAGCGTATGCTGGTTGACCGCAAGGGTGCACCTCCCAGCAGCGATCATAAGGCTCCCTTGAGGTCGAGGACCCCGGTCATTCCTCCATTGAAAGGTGCCGGAGTTGGACCTCCGCGCGTGTTGAGCCCTCCGCACGGATTGCCGCCTCGCGATACTGTGGATGCGCTACCAGCCCCCCGTGCTCCAATGGAGGCGGTAACTGTGGTATCGCCGGAGTCCGGTGCAGGCGCAGATATCGGGACCCGCCGCCCCAAGGTGTCTGCCAAGTGTAAATCAGTCCCGGGTGCATCCAGAGTTGGCGGGCAAAAGAAGAAAAAGTCGCTCCTTTCCCTTGACGCGATTCTTGGTTTAGAGCCTGAGGCCCCTCTTACCGAAGGAATAAGTGAATATGGCAGCAATAAGGGCTTCGTGGTAGACCCTGCAGACACCAACCTGGCGGCCGCCATTACGGCTTCTGAGAGATCAGCGAGGCTTGAAGCATGGTTGAGTAAACTCGCTGAGTCAGGTAATTATTAGCTGCTTTCTTCATCATTTCATCGCATTTTTTCTTTATCATTATTCTTGTCTAATACCTTTCCCTATTTTCAACAGGTGTCTCTACCGAAGAAGCTATTGCTGCCTCTTTGAAAACCTTCCAAGAGGAGGAGCAGAAATGCGCTTTAGCGGGCGCCGGTATGTCTCACCCCCCCTTTTTTTAAAACAAATTTCATTATCTTTTTTGATAGTCAACTTAACTTTCTTCCTTTGTTTCTTTGTAGGGGTTATATCAGTCGATGAGGGGATCCTCCCCGAACCTGTTACTGGAGTTCCGATGTCGTCGGGGCTGCTGCAAGAGCCTCGACTCGACAAGTCGACGAGCGATGCCTTGAAGAATTTGGAGGCATCCCTGTATAAAGACGAGGATGCCTCAATAAGAGAGGCTCTGGTGAGGTCCGTCTCAATAGCCCGGGAGGAGAGAAAGCGGCTGAGGCGCGAGGCGAAGGCGCGCAGGGCTGATTTGGCCATGGGAGCTGGCCCAAGCACCGTCCCTCGGGCAGATACTCCTTTCGAAGAGGCCCCTGTCACCCTATCCACTGCTCGCAGACAAGTGGCGCGCGCCGCTCGAAGCGCAAATGATAAGTCCACTTCAGGTAACATTTTTTTCAGAATTCTTATTGTGCGAGTTATAATGCCAACGGTTCTTATATATTTTATCTCGCAGGGCCAAGTCCGACCGAGGAGGAGGCGGAGACCGTTGAACCTAAAGAAACAGGGGAGGCGGCACCTGCCGATCCCGAGTCGACGGTGGGCAACGTCGATGAGGCTTTGGAGCCTGAGATGGCGGTTGAGGGGTCTGCAGCCGAGAAGGTCATTGATGCCGAACTTGAAGTGGTGGCAAATGAAATGATCATTATGACTGAGCGCAGGGTAGTGGCGGACGAGGCGCTTGAGGCCGGCGACCTCGTGGTGACGGCGGATGAGCCGATGGAGATCGCGGAGCCCGAAGAAGTAGCGGGTGAGATGAGCACGACTCTCGGGGAGGAGTCAGCCGCTCTCTCCCAAGCGTCGGGCAATGCTCCGATCCTTGCCCTCCCCGCTTACAATCTTCCGCCGTCTCCTGGCCGCGCGAGCACGACGACGGTCCCCATCGAGTCGGGTGATGAGGCCACGGGCAGTGGCCTCATGTCGATGGAGGAGGGAGTCGCCTCCGTTTCAGCCGGGAGCTCATCAGGTAAGTCCCAAGTTGCTGTCTTTCTTTACTTTGTGATCCTTTCTGACAAGTTCACCTTTTTCGTAACGCAGGTGCAGCCAGTGCCGATGCCTCGCTTCTCGAGGGAGCACCTTCAACGACCGCCTTGGCGGAGGTCACCTCTCCACCCTCTCTCATACCATCGAATATGTTGGAAATTATGGGTTTGCAATTTATTGATCTTATCCTTCAGACTTATAATTTATGTACTAAATTCATACTGTCGTGTCTTTTCAGGAGTGCTGTTTGACCATCTTTATCAAGTGTTGCTTCCACACTTCTCCTTCCCATCTGGACTCGCTTCTCCCTCTGGTGGCGCTGGTAAGTATAGTTCCCGACTGATATCTTTCTTCTTCGGTGATGGAATTATTTCTGACTTTTTCTCGTCTTGACTGCAGTGCTACAAATCGAAAGGGGAGACGAAAGATCGGTCGCGCCACCGGCCCTTCCGGCCATGCCACCCGCTGCAGCTGGTATAGTCGACCATCCCATCAATGACTTCTTCATATTTCTTGAACCGTTATCTAATCGCATCTTGTCTTTTCAGCTGTCGTTCCGATCTCAGCTCCATTCGAGTCTCGTATTATCATGCCAGCAGGCTCCTTCCTGAGATGTCTATCTTCGAAGGGTGCCGTGAATAGTCTGCGCATGGTGAGCGACTACATTGAGGAGCTTGACGTCGAAACTCCTACGTCTGCCATGGATTTTGCTATGACGGTTAACCCAATGCTGGTGATATTCGTGAACTTCCATAACGAGGGCATCGTCACGTCTTGGGTTAACCACTACCGGGAGATTGAAGTCCGCCTGCATCAGCTGGAGCTTATGCGCCCCGCTCCTGAGACCTTAGCCGCAAGTCGTCAAAGAGCCGCGTGGATTGAGCAAAGCGCTTCTTACGTCCACCACTTGGAACAAGAAGCGGCTTTGAGGCTAAGGGAATATCAAGAAACCTCGAGCAAGACTGCTCGCCTGCGTGCTGAGGTTGAAACGAATGCTGCCCAAGTGAAGGCTATTTTTGAGGGCCTCATGGAGCGCATCTCTCACGGGCTAAACATGAAGCGGGAGCTTGATGTCGCCGAGCGTGACGCTCCAGGCCGCGAAGCTGCTCATCAGGCCGTAAGGGAGCAGCTTGCGTCTTTCTTGCAGCAGCGGGCTCAAATGGAGGTAGACCTGGCGGTGGTGGCCGATCAGGAGAAAGCATTGAAGGAGGTGCGCGAACAATTGTTAGGACTATGCAAGATGCTTCCTTCCCCGTAGTTCCCCTTGTATCCATTTACTTGTAAATTTTTTTTTTCGAATAACATGTATCCATTCTTTATTCTTTTGTACAGTCCCCCTTGTACTTGATTGAATTAATAAATAAAGATACACATTTTTTCTTTGCAATGTCTTGTATGCCCTTTTGCTTTCTCCCTTCTTCTTATTATCGGTATATTGTCTTGATGAACATGATTGACAGATAATAGAGTAAGCATCTTAATTCCTCCACGAGATGGCGATGGCTTAGGCCGCAGGTTCAGATCTGCTGCCTAAGACTTTTCAACTCTATGAGCCGTGAGGGTCTCATAGAGACTTTTCTCCCTACGGATCGAGATGATCTCGTAGGTGTATTTTCTCCTTAAGAATCATGAGGATCCCTAAGTGTGTTTTCTCTTATAAGTCGTAAGGATCTTATAAGAGATTTTTCCCTCTTACGAGTCGGGGGACTTGTAAGCGGTTGTTCCCCTCCTTATCGAAATTCGACGTTGGAGAGTGAGACCCGTGGATGATATGCAAGAGACCATTTTGGGCTAACTTGCGGGGTCCCAGTGCTTAGGAAACAGGCTTCTTTTATGCCTACTGCCTAAGGCTTTATCTCACGAGTCGAGCCTCCTCATGAATTTCTCACAAAGACATCAATTTCTTCACAAGCCGAGACGAACCGAGCGTTTCTCGCAAGAGCATCCTAACGTCGAATTCGACCTCTGCTCTTTACGACAGAAGCCCGTTAAGGTCGGTGGTACTTAGGGTTTTGGCCATCGTACCGTCCCATAAGCTGATATAATCCTCGATAGGCAATCGTGCTGTTCGAGTAGCCCTGCGACTGCCGTGTCTCTGATCCCTTCGGGGGCTCGACAAGACGTCTTCAAGCAATCTTCCTAGGCAGTTTGACCGTCGGAAGAGCAAGCGTTAGGAATTTGCCATGCCGCTTTTTACTTGAGATTAGGCTCATTTTGGCGAGCCCCGATGAGTCATAACCACTCCGCGCTGGTGTGGGATGATCTCCGATATCCTTTCAGGTTTTATGTGAGTTGCCGTCAAGACCCTGAAGCTAGGAATTTGGCCTTTGCTTCGTTTTGCTGGCATCGCGTCTGCTGTATCGAGACGAATGTCGAGGTAGGAACTAGGGATTTTGCCGTGGCTCCATTTATTTGATTGTCGCGTCTGCACCCTGCTGGAGGAAGAATGCTGGAGTAACATCTCGTCTGCTGTATCGAGACGAATGTCGTGGTTGTCTCTAGGTTGCTGGTGAACCGTCGAGGTTTGGAACTAGGTATTTTGCCGTGGTTCCATTTGTTTGATGATGTTGTGTCTGCTGTGTCGAGACGAACGTTGAGGTGACATCTCGTCTGCTGTATCGAGACGAACGTCGAGGTGGTGACCACTCTGTGCTGGTGCGAGATGATCTCCGATTGTCTTTCCAGTTTTATATGAGTTACCGTCAAGACGTTGAAGCTAGGAATGTGGTCTTCGCTTCTTGTTCTTTGGTGTGTCCAAATCCTGTTGAAGGAAGAACGCTGGGGTTGCCATTGCGTCTACTGTATCGAGACAAACGTCAAAATGAAGCTGGGATTTTGCCGTCGCTTCGCTTTGTTTCGACCGCAAGGTCTTTTGTTGGCGTTGTATCTGCATCTTGCTGGACTGCGAAGGAACGCCGTTGTTGACATCTCGTCTACTGTATCGAGACGAATGCTGAGGTGGAGCTGGGATTTTGCTGTCGCTCTGCTTGATGGTGTAACATCTGTGTCATGCTGGAATGAGGAGGCACACCGTTGTTGGTCTTCGGGCTGCAGATGTGGCCATTGAGATTTGGAACTAGGGACTTTGCCATGGTTCCGTTTCGTTACGACTCTGAGGTCGATTGTTGACGTCATATCTGTATCTGGTTGGAGTGAGGAGAAACGCCGTTGGTGATCTCTAAGTTGTCGATATTGACGTCGAGACCCTGAAGCTAGGGACCTTATTTTGCTTCGTTTGTTGATATTGTGTCTGCAATATTGCGACAAATGTCGAGGTTGTCTCTAGGTTTTCTATGAACCGTCGAGATTTGGCTTCGCTTTCTGATGGAGCCTGTTGGGAAGGTATGGTTCCGTCTTTGTTTGTGCCCCTGGATTGTATACAGGGATCGATGTGATCTCACCTGTAGGGCATAAATTTCAATACATATATTTTTTTATTTTATTCCTTTCCGCGATGCTCTATCATTTCAGCTTTTCATATCGTGAAAATTGCGATTGCCCAATCATTTCGGCTATTTTTTGCGGTGCCCAATCATTTCGGCTATTTATTTTATTTTTACTCGCTGTTTTTTATTGCGAGTTGCCCAATCATTTCGGCTATTTCGTATGCATACATTTTTACTTGCTGATTATGTTTGCAAGTTGCCCCATCATTTCGGCTATTTTGTATTCATTTTTTTTGGCTCGCTGATTTTTTCTCGCGAGTAGGGGATTTGGGATCTGATACCAATCTTGGCATCAGCATCGCTACAACTGGACCATTGCCAGGAGTGAATCATCATTTGCCATGAAAGGACTTGGAATTTGATACCGGTTTAGGCATCAGCATCGCTGCAACCGAGATATTGCCAGGAGCGAATCATCATTTGCCTCTGTCGATGTTGAACAAAGGTGGCTTAGTAAACAGGGTTAGGATTCTGTCGACTAAGGCTTTTGACTTCATGAGCCGTAAGGGTCCCATAAATGTATTTCTCCCTACAAGTCGTGAGGATCTCATAGGTGCGTTTTCTCCTTAGGAGTCGTGAGGATTCCTAAGTGTATGGTCTCTTATAAGTCGTAAGGATCTTACAAGGGTATTTTCTCCTTGCAAGTCGAGAGGACTTACAAGGGCTATTCACCTTGTAAACATATCCCTAGTCACGGATAGGACTTTGTTAGGAAAATGTTCATTCGTGCCCGTGGATTGTATACAAGGGTCAATATTGAACCGTTTGTAGGGCAATATCGAAGGTTGTGGGGGTTGCTTAAGAACAGGTTCAGGTCTCTGTAACTTAAGACTTTCAAATCTTATGAGCCGTGAGGGTCCCATAAGAGAGTTCTCCTTACGAGTCGTGAGGATCTCGCAAGTGTAATTTCTCCTTAGGAATTGTGGGGATCCCTAAGTGTGTTGCTCCCTTATGAGTCGTAAGGATCTCACGCGGGTGCTTTCTTCTTACAAGGTCGAGAGGACCCTGTAAGTGTCTTTCAACGAGCTTGCGCCCTTTCGGGTTTTCACAAACACTCGCCGGTAGCCCTGCTGTTTTTACTCACGGAGTCCTTTTGGGTTTTCATCCATGCCCATTTTGCTTGTGGTCATACCGTCTTCTTTTTTTTTATTCTTTTTATTCCTTCCTTTTTTTTCTAACGAGGTCGCGCCCTTTCGGGTTTTCACGAACACTCGCCGGTAGCCCTGCTGTTTTTACTCACGGAGCCCTTTCGGGTTTTCATCCGTGCCCCTTTTGCTTATGGACATACCGTTCTTTTTCATTATTATTTTTTTTAATTCTTTATTCTTTTTTCTAACGAGGTCGCGCCCTTTCGGGTTTTCACAAGACTCGCCGGTAGCCCTGCTGTTTTTACTCACGGCGCCCTTTCGGGTTTTCATCCTTGCCCATCTCGCTTGTGGGCGTACCGTTTTTTTTATTTTTTTATTTTTACCATGTCAGCCTGAAGATGCCGTGGGTTGGGAGTAGTTTAACGACGTTTCGGTCATTTGCAAGTTTTAGAACATTGCGGTCCATCGTTAGTTTAAGGACGTTTCGGTCCACCGTCGCCGTATTTGAGGCGAATCTCTAGTTTACTGAATTTTCGGTGTATAGGGCTTTCCCTATGAATGAGCATGATGCCTCCGGCATATCTATCTTTCTCGGAGCGTGTGGTTGTGGCGGGCTCACCTTCCAGTTTTCGGATAGCGCAAACTTGCCCTGTTGGTGTTGGTCTTCAACCCAGTTTTTGAAGATGTAGCAATTTTCGATCGGATGGCCCAATACTTGGTGGTAAGGGTAGTAATTAGGATTGTTGACCTCATTCAGTTGTAGTTGGCATTTCGGCTCCGGTAGAGTGATAAGCCCGTCGCGCACTGCTAGTTCGAACAGCCTCCTTGTTTCATACCGGGGAAATGAGTAAAGACGTTTCAACTTTTCATAGAGGGGTTGCCGCTTGTTGCTTTGGCGAACAACCGGTCTAGGGCCACTCGATTGTTGTTGAGCGTTAGCGACGAAGGCCATTTTTTCCTTCCCTTTATCCCTTTTGTCCGATCCCTTGTTTGCGGGTCCGAGATTCTTTCTGGGTAGTGTGCGATTGCACGGCTGAATGTTCTCGCAACTCCTCAACTCTTTCGTTTTAGAGATGGACTCTTTGAAAAGAGGGCCGACGGCTACTTTTTCGTCGGAATTGCTCCCGAATGTGAGAACTCGCGGTCCCTCGGGATCAACCCTATAACAATTGCCGGCAATTCTTTTACGCTCATCTGTCGTATTTTTCTGCTGTCTACGAGCTTCATGCTTTGTCCTGTTGAAGTGTTACCTGTGAGCGACATACCCTTGCCACCAACACTTAAAGGAGTTGCAGTCCTCAGTAGGATGTGCGATCTTCTGATGATATAAGCAGAAGTTAGGATGCACGTCCGCTTCATCAAGATGTATACCACCATGAGAATTTTCACTGAAAGAGGGCGGCCTCATCCCCATTGATATGGCTTTGGCAAATCGTTTCCTTGTCTTGATCGTGATTTCATTTGCGGCGGATGTACTTTGATCTGGTGGGAGTGTTTCGACCCTTTTGTCCAGTCGCTGGCGTTTGGCCTTTTCAAATATGGCCATCTCGCGCTCCCGATCAGCTTTACTTTTTAGACGAATCTCATCTAGAAAAGCGTCGATTATTTCGTCTGACGGCCACACGAATTCCGGCTCAGGCTCTGCCCCCAGTTTCTCAGTGCAAGGAGTTTTTTCATTGTCCGTAAATGAGTGGGAGATCACGTGACAAGTTGCCCCCGGTGCGTCCGTTTTCTTTGGAGTGTGCGGTTGTGGTGGGCTCACCTTCCACTTTTCAGACAGCGCGAACTTTCCTTGTAGGTGCTGATCCTCGATCCATCCCTTAAAGACGAAACAATCCTCGATCGGATGACTTACAGTTTGGTGGTAAGGGCAATAATTGGGATCGTTGACATCGCCAGGTTGCAACGGACGTTTTGGACTTGGCAGATTGATGAGTCTGTTGCGCACTGCCAGCTCGAACAGTCTTCTCGTTTTATCCTGAGGAAACGAGTAAGGACGTCCCAGTCTCTCCTCGAGGGATGGGCATGGACGCATATTGTTTTGACGGACAACCGGCTTTAAGTTGCTCGACTGTTGTTGAGTATTAGCGACGAAAGTTGCTTTCCCTTTCCCCTTTTCATTCCGAGGGTCCGTCTTTGAAGGAGATGATCTATGATCCATCTGATCCATTTGGGCCAACTTGTCAATCAAGGCCTGGAAAGTAGTTGGCTTGAAGAACTTCATGGATTGCGAGATGGTCGCTTGCGGATCAAGAGTGCCCACGAACATGCCTACCGCAGGTGCTTCTTCGATGCGTTGTTCACACTTCGACCATAGATTCCGCCATCGTGTTGCGTATTGAACCCATGTCTCGCCTGGCCTTACCCTGGCATTAATCAGTGCTGTTATCGGGGTACGTTCACTAGCGCTCGCGAATCTTTGTGTAAACAGTAGCTTCATCTCCGCAAATGTTTTAACAGAGTCGTTAGGTAGCTCCGAATACCATTCAAAGGCTGTTTCTGTTAAGCTGCCGACGAATTGGCGAAGCAACAGTTTGTCGTCGCCTCCCGTGTTGCCGCATAAGGCCCTGAATTGAGCGACATGCTGATGGGGATTCCCTGTCCCTTTATATACGTGAAACTTAGGGATCGTATATCCCGGCGGGTAACTGATTTGGTCATACCAACTCGGATAGGGCCGTCCGGTTCTAACAATTTGCTCAGCCGCTTCACTTGCTTGATGAGCTCGTATTTGCTGAGCTATATAGTCATCGAGTGCGACCTTGGAAATGGTTTCTTCCTTGGCTGCTGTAAGAGCCGGAGGAGGATTAGATGTCTCCCATTTATCGTTTTCAACAATGATTGGAAGGTCATCAGCTAGAGGGTCCGGCTGTAACATCATCCTATCATGTCTTGGAAGAGGAGCGCTATTTTCTTTATGCAGGCTGCTTGTTCCGCAGCCTCTTTATCCTTTTTCTCTAATATCCGGCGAAGAAACTCAGCGTCAGTTTCTTGTTCTTGACGCTTATCCGAAGACGTTTCAGAGCTTTCTTTTGGCCCAGTAAGTGCGGCCATTGCAGTCATCATTTCCTGAAGTTTTTGTTGTTGCTCCTGGGCTTTCGTCACTGATCGGGTGAGCGGTCGGTGACCCGTCAAAGCGCGGCTTTCCTCCTTTTCGGAAGCCATATAAACTGTATGCACTACCATGCCCCAAGACTTGGGGCGTTTGTGTCCAGCGCTTTTACGGTGTGCCTTGTTCACAGGGGCTTTTTGCGGCCTCCTTCTCTTTTGAGTGATTGGCGTTGAGGGCGTCACTGCAGTAGACACCCGAGCAGCTATTGCTTTTTGTGGCTTGATGGAGCAACCTTTCTCTTGCTGAACTTCCGTCTTTTTCTGTCGGTGGAGGTAGTTTTCATCAATCACCGATTCCTGGACCTGTCGCCAGACCCTGTAAATTTTAGAGGACAGCCGTTGAGGGGGCTGCTCTAGCTCCTTCTCTGGAGCATTCTCCGCAGGTGAAGGAGTTCGCTTCAACACCGTAGTAGGAGAGTTTCTGCGCACCGAGTTCAGCAATTCAAAGCTGTTCCCGGTTGGAACAGCAGCATCGATCCCCACTGTTGGAGCTGGCGGAGTTATCCCAGAGGGGGAATTGCCCCTAGCCTTCCTTACTCGGCGTCAGTAGCGACGTCGAGCATGTCGTGCTGATGGAGTTGTTTCAGCTATAGGGGTGACCTCCTCATGCCCCCTGTGTTGGTCAGAATCTGCTAGTACCAGCCTTTTAAAGGCCGATGTCCGTTGAACGGGGATGGCCAACCTATCAAAAGCAGACTTCCGAGTAGGGGAAGCAACCTTGGCGATTTCACCAAGAACGGGAGTTGGGATGGCTATCCGCTTCGGGATAACGCCTTCTGGTATGGCAGGCTTCTTTATGGGCCTGATGAAGCTCTGGTCTAGTCTGTCAAAAACTGAGGCAGTGGAGTTGGGCGACCCATTGAGAGGGGTCGTGGAAATGGTAAGTCGATCAAAGACTGACTTCTTTGGGGCTTCGTGCTCCATCGTTGGGGCATTGAAGCTCATTGGTGGGAGCATGGTCCCGAAGAATAATCCAGTGGTGGCTTGAGTTACTTGCTCCACTGGCATCTTGAAAAGGGAGGCCGCTTGGGGCCCATAAGTCACTCCTCCAGCAATGAGGGAGCGAGAGTTGCAACTGCAGGCGGTGCAGTTCGAATCCATCGATCTTCTGTTTTCTGCACGGAGCAAGACACCAAATCTTAGTATCTTGAATCCACAGGCAACCACAGCAAACCGTGATTTGTTTGCGAATACGATACACGAAGTGTGGAGTGGAAAGAGGAAAAGGTCCCACCGGGCGTGCCAGAATATGTTCCCCTCCGAACGGCAGCTGACGTCGCTGGGGACGTCTAGCCTGAGATTCGGGGCAGATGCTATATGGTTTTATCCGTCTACCTCTCCGAAGATGCCAAGTTGATTTATAGCACCGTGTATCGGAGGTTTAGACGGATGCGGCCAATGTAGCAGACTTCGTCAGATTCCCCCTCGCTTGAGGGGTTTTTGATTGTGGGGACGCTCTTCCCTGCAGGCACAAGCCCCTGCAGTTAATTAAGCTACCGCATCGCGGTAACAACTTTCTCCTTCTCCAGAATTTCACTTCGTGTCGTGGGTGTTTGTTTTGTTTGTGGTTGCCCGTGGATTGTATACGGAGACTAAGTTATGCCGTCGCCCGTAGGACGTGGATTAGTCCAAATCCGTATTTACTTAGATTTGGGTTTGGTGTTTTAGTTTAAGGATACGTTAGCCGTGTTGAGGCTAAGATCAACTTAAACGTTCGTTAAGGATACGTTAGTCCTGTTTGAGATTAAGATCTACTTAACGTGGTGATCCATTTAATATATGGCCGTCGGGACTCGTCACCTCTCTGAAGTCGTTGAAGGATTACAATGATAGGTGTCAGAGGAGTTCAGAGATGTACCCTTGAACCGAAGTTGATTAGGGAATATGGAGTCTGTTGAAATGCTTAAGGATACGTTAGCCTTGTTTGGGGCTAAGATCTACTTAAGCGGGATCGTTTAGATCCGACAGAAGAGTGTTTGGAGGCTCTATTGTTCCAGTTTAGGGACGTGGTGGTCCATGTTCCAGTTTAAGGACGTGGTGGTCCATCGCCGGTTTAGGGACATGGTGGTCCATCATTAGTTTAGGGACGTCTCGGTCCAATATTAGTTTAGGGACGTCTCGGTCCGATATTAGTTTAAGGACGTCTCGGTCCAATATTAGTTTAAGGACGTCTCGGTCCATCGCTAGTTTAGGGACGTGGTGGTCCATGTTCCAGTTTAGAGACGTGGTGGTCCGATATTAGTTTAGGGACGTCTCGGTCCAATATTAGTTTAAGGACGTCTCGGTCCAATATTAGTTTAAGGACGTCTCGGTCCACGAGTTTAAGGACCCCGCAGTCCATATTCATGTGTGGTCGTTGGGACCCGTCACCTCTCTGACGTCGTTGAGGAATTACAACGATAGATGTCAGAGGAGTTCGGAGATGTACCCTCGAACCGGTTATAAATTGATTTAGGGAGCATTCATGCTCAGTCAATTTAGTTTGAGGACTTATGCCATGATTGGGCTAAGTCCAGTTTCAACATTCTTTTGTTTTTGGTCTATTAGACTTGTGCTAGGGCTTTGCCCCTTTCTTTTTAGAATGCATGTCATTTTTTATTAGGCCTGTTAGGCCTTTTAATTGGGCTCTGTCTCCCTTTTTTAATAATGCAGAGCATTAGATACTCTGATAGTGTCCCACATGGCTTGTCAGGCGCTTTGCGCCAATTAATGAGCACAAGCGCATGTGATGGTGACACGTGCCACGCTCTGGTGAGCGCAAGCGCAACAGCGCAGTGCGCTGTGTCAGTGCGCTGCGCTGCTGACACGTGGCGTACCTTGGTGAGTTGCGCCAATTACAGAGAGCGAGGCTCTATCTCAAAAGCGCGTAGCGCAAGTTATTCTATAGCTGACACGTGACACTCTCCCAAGAGCGCAACAGCACAGTTTGGAAGTGCAAAGTACTAAGAATCTTTTAGATTCAAGAACAGAAGTGTAAAACACTATTTGATTTCTTGATCTAATTTAGATCAAAGAAAAGATAAGTTTTTCTTGTTTTTCTTATCTCAAAGAACCAAAGGTTCATAAAAGTGCAAAGCACTATTTTATTATTATTATTTTTTTATTTTTATTAAAGATCATTGATCTTGTTTTTAGATCTATGATCTGTTCATAAGAGAACTTTCTCTTTTTCTAAAGGTTTTTACCTTTTTGTTCTTGAGGAGTTCTTCAGAGTTCTCTCTGTTTGATTTCTCTCAAAAATGTTGATGCCTTTGAATTGAGGTCTAGGGTCCTTTTTATAGTGCCCATAAATTAGTTAATTTTGTTAAAGAGATCTTTCTCTGAGTGATTTGGGGAATTTTCCCCACCGTTGGATCTTTGATCCAAGGGCTTCTGTTTTACAGAAGAAAATCTTCTTGTTTTAACAAGAACAGAAAAGATTTCTTTAGAATTTTAATTCTGTTTGGCGCAAATACCCCAGCGCGTGACACGTGTCGCACAGCGCACAGCGCGGCGCAACTGCGCTAGCGCATCTGCGCTGACACGTGTCGCGCAGCGTAACTACGCTAGCGCATCTGCGCTGACACGTGTCGCGCAGCGCAAAGCGCATCGCAACTGTGCTAGCGCATCTGCGCTGACACGTGTCGCGCTGCGCACATCGCAGCGCAACTGCGCTGACACGTGTCGCGCAGCGCAGTGCTTGCGCAACTGAAGCGTTGCTTCCTTTAATTTTAGTTTAAATAGAGCTTTGCTCTGATTGGGCGCGCCTTCTTGGGCGCTGTGCTGACGTATCAGTACCTGACATGTGGCGCGTTGCGCCCGAGATTTGAAGCGTTGCTTCAAAATTTTGAATTCCAACAGAGCTTTGCTCTGATTGGGGGAAACACCATATAGATATGAGAATCAAATCTGGTAAATACATACCCTGGAGTAAGGGTCTAATTGGGAAATCAGTTTTCTATTAATAACGCACAGTGAAACTGAAACATGAAAATGTTTCGAAGGGGTATCCGGGTATTCCTAATAATACCTCTTCCACTATCTAGATTCATGACTGTAACCGTATATTTGTTTTCCATCTCTCCAAATCCCTTTATTTGTCTTTATTCATTACCTTCTGTACACCACACTTAGGCTAATTGATTTTCTTCCTTCCCTACCGTTCGGCACCAGCCTATGGTTTGGAAGAAGACTATCCAATAAGCGTAATAGGTACCCTCCTAATCCTAGGAGTACTCGCAACCTGAGAGAAGGTAAAGATAAAAGACAACCTGAATAATCCTATTCAATTTCTGCTGAACCGGAGAAATGCAAAGGTGAAGTAGGAGTGGCGATGATATACGCGGTTTGGTCGTGAATGATAGCAGTCGCATTTTATTCTGCCCTCTTTCTAATCTCTTTATTTGTCTTTACTTATTACCTTTTGTACACCACACTTAGGCTAATTGGTTTTCTTCATTCCCCACCTTTCGACACCTGCCTATGGTTTGGAAGATTACTATCCAATAAGCGCAATAGGTGTACCCTCTCCTAATCCTAGGAGCCCTCACAACTTGAGAGAAGGTAAAAGGAAAAGACAACTGAATAGTCCTATTCATTTTCTCCAGAACCGGAAACCATCGTCGAATCTGAAACAAGTTTCTTCGAGTTCGTATGTAACTATACGATGGTCATATCCAATAAAAATGGGATCTGCGTAGTGATACAGAATGTTCCGGAGAAAAGAAAAGGGTGAAAGTAGGAGTGGCAATGAAGTATGCAACTCTGAAAATCCAAAGGTCAGTGTTTTAAGAAAGTTCGGTTAACTACTAAGTTATAGTCTAGGGTCGGGTCATGGTCGCTGTCAAAGAGAGAGAGAGAAAAGAAATACTCAGCGTGCACTCTAACCTAGATCAGAATGGTTAATCACTTTGTCTAATCAGGATGTCTCCCACTATATCCTCAAATTCTCCTCCAAACCTGAAAGAAGAATTAGTCGGGATGACCCGAGGAGTAAACTAACTCATTAGTGGGAATCGGGATCCAACTATCATCGCATGATAACTTGATGGAATCCACTCAAGTCACCATACTCCAAAAGTTCTGCGCATGCCTGGCAAGTTTCCTGTATGTTTGAAACTTCCGATGTGATTTTTACCCCTAGGACCCAAGTGACCTTGACGTAATCAACAAATCAAAAGGTCCTAGTCAAGTTCAACCCGTCATAATCTTGATTGTGTTAAACCCACCCGCACGACCCTTGACGAATAATCAACAAAGTTGTACAACCGTCCTAATCAATCCACATGTCCATACGACAGAAAAACATTACAGAGCTACCACACACTACGCCTCGGAGACTAGCAACAACAAACGTAGCGCGAATACTAATATGAAATGACGGAGGGCTACGGCTGGTTTTTGGCGAAAAACCTTTAACGTAATGAACTTGATCTCGTTGAAGGAACCGGACAACTTTTTATAAATATATAGTAGCAAAAACCTTTGCTAAAGTGGTCACTCGCGGTGAAGGGATCTCGGCTCTTTCCTCGTAGAATGAGGTGCATGATATTCCTAACTGAATACCATGACGCAAAGAAAAAAGTAATCGACTATAGTGAAGTTATTACCCTGACGCAAACTTCTGGCCAAGGGGTCACTCCCGATGAAGGGATCTCGGCCCTTGCTTCGTCGAATGAGGTGCTGGATATTCATAACTGAATACCTCTGTGCAAAGAAAAAGAGAACGTCCTTGTAATAACAGCCTTTTTTTTATAAAATTGTTCCAACAATATCGAATAGGTCTGTTTTCCTTGCATCGATCTGAATCAATGCTATCCCATCAATTAATCACACCACAAAAGAACGAAAATATAATGTACGTATACACCATCCGCATTCTCCACTGGGTCCCGTCATCACCCGTTAGGTTACTTAATTAACGACAGAGCGGGGATTGGACTAGCACGGGTGTAAAACATATACAACATCTACTAGTATATATATAACAATATATAATAATCGCTCCAGGCATGATAAATGCAACATCACAGATAAGTAATAAGTATCACAGAACAATACAGATAATCTTGGAGCCCCGGGTTTCCTTTGAGCCGCAAGTGAAACCCGATGTTCCCCTGATCGTGTGGATAACCTATGCAATGAAAAGCTAGACCCTTAAGAGCGCGGCAAGTTACCCGCCAAGACCAGAAGCGAGGCAGTCCCCTTCTGCAAAGTGAATGGGCCACCCAGCACTTCACGGAATTCGGTAACTTGAGCACCCCTTTTTGGGTCAACCAGTACCCCCTACGAGTGCGGCGAATAGCCCGACAATTCTAGAGTGAGGTCCCCTCCTTCTCAACGCCATGAGATGCAGACCCGTTGCCCTCCAGAACCTGGCTATCCGTGCACTCCATCGCGAGGTAATCCTAGTGCAGAAAAGAAAATATGTACAACGGGTACATCGACCTCAACTCGGTCGTGCCCCAAAAGAATAATATACAAACAGGCAGTGACGGCAGTCTATATTTCGGAGGCTCGCGATATCAAATGTACAAATAAAACTAAACTGCACTATTATTGCACCCAAGCTATCCACCATGACGAATCCGCAACAACACAGCACAACACAGAACATCAACATGAATGTCACGTTTGCAAACCAGTCTAAAAGAACTATTGCAATTAGACAAGTTGTACTAATGAAATGACATTCACGGTCGCAGATAGTAATGTAAGTACTGTAAAATTTTAAACAATGTTAGAAATATCGACGTCGAAATAACCCCGAATAGCTCCAAACAACTAGATAAATCCATATCAAAACTGGGCTAAACTAGCAATACCACTGAAGCAATATTCCAGAGACTAAATTCCATTAGGGTGAAGAAAATGTGAAGCAAAAGAAATTTCTTGTGAGGAAAAAATGATGGCTGTTGATTTTAGTGAGTGTTTTAAAGCAACACCAAAAAAAAATTCAAACACACAAACATTCTTGTTCTTTTCCAAAGTATATGGTGTTGTTGTGGTTTTTGTGTCACTTAAAGAAAAACATCCACACTCCAAAAAATCAACAGCCTACTAGCTCACAAAAATCTCAAACAAAATATCATTGGTATTGTTTCGGGTTGTTTCGGTTTCGATATTTTAACATTGTCTAAACAATTAGTATACGGTTAATGCGTTGGTTCTGATACAATGTTGGGTTACGGCAGCGCCCCGGCCATCAATCCGTGGCCAAACGCGGAACAAAAACTTTTAAAACTTGGCGCTAACGCAACCCGATACCCGGATCGTGCCATTAACCTTAAACCAGCAATCTGTAAAAGGAGTTTAAGAGATTATACCGATCGATCCGTGTCCCTCGGTCTTCAACCTCTTCCCAAGCTCCTCGCGGCGGCCCCGAATAAGTTCACTCTCTGGTCTCCCTCGTCGAAGACGATTCACGTCGAGGATTCTTAATACGGGCTCTCGCCTCAAACCGAAGCAACTCGGGCATCCAGTTTGCTAGCCTAGATACCCAAGGTGAAGCAGAGATAGTGTGTGAATACTTTGTCTCAATGTACCCAAGGATTTGGGTGGAGGTGAATGAAGTTGCCAATGTGAGAAGAATGTGAGCACATGAAAATTTGCTTGTGAAAAAGGAAATGGGCTCTCTGGAAAAATGAAGTGGCTGCTTAATTGAGTTGCTGTGTATGAAGTGGCTGCTAATTTTATTTGAGTGGAGTTGTTTTGTTTTTGGTGAGGAATATGTGCAAAAACAACTCATGAAAAATTTCCCAGCACACTCAAACAAAACCCCAGCCACGAATTTCCCCAATCAAAATCAACAGCCACTTGATATTCTTAAATATCACACAATCAATTAAAGAAGCAAGCATGGTCCATTCCTTACAACATGCCACAATAAATGCTCACTAAAAACCTAGCTAAAAACCCATGCTCACACTTTCCACATAATCAAACATTTAAACAAAATGAATGGAAAAAAGAAAATGGAAAACTCAAAAGTGATCTTGCAATAAATTACAAAATTACCCCTCATCCGTATATACATATACGCATCCGTATTCCAACTGAATACGAATACAACGAGACGAAAATAGTCCAACAATATAATACTAGGATTCGGCTTAAACCAAAGCCCGCTAGTATTATCCGTCCGATCTTGATACGTGCACAAGTGCACATACATGATCGAACCCTGCCATAAAACCATACGGCCTCTACAACGTTTCGCCCGAACCAGGGAAACCCTCTGTATGGGACTCTAAAGACTCGTCAATACTCTGGCAGTGGGTTTAACCATAAGCACGTCAGTGACACTACCTGTACGTAGGTATTGAGCGAAAGGGAGGCCGACAAGAGAACTCATCCAAAAACCCTACTGAGCCTGATAGTGACAATATCCGTACAGTCCGGTCCGTTCGTCTATGAGTATCGCATGTCGAACCTAAGTGGGGTGGATAAAGTCAGACCCCTAATAACGCGACATTTAGTGTCGGCATGAAACCTATCATAAACTGAGAAACTATCGATCATTGATCGATAATTCTCTTCTACCCCGGCCGAGAATTTCTGGTGATGGCCATCCGTGCACTCCGCGACCTCAACCCCCAATACCGGGAGAGACGAATCCCTTGACGATCCGCTCACTGCCTCCATGTGGCTCGGGACTGTACCTAACTAAAACCTGTTTGCACGACTCCTCTGAGCCGTGGTAGGGTAGTAATCAAAGCACAGTGGGAACTCACACGGGACAAATAACGATCTCAAGTCGATAGACTAACCTGTACACATGTCATCTGGGAACTGCTATCTGACAATAGGTATAATACCAACTAGTAGGCTCCCGGTGAGTCCATCCGGTGTACTCATAACCTAATGAGCACCTGTATACTATCTTAGGTGAACCAACTGACACCAATGGTTTGAGAGACCGGCCATCGCCCCTCGTCGGGGTCTCGATCCGTATACACTAGTCTACTCATGGAGTATCGATGCCCAGTCTCGAAACTCCCATTACTAGGGACACTTTAAGGATGTGCTTATAGACTACCCAACTCTCACGTATATGATCGCCATTATACTGCTGGTAGTCAGGCAAGAATCCTATGGGCTTTATCAACATGTAATAGTGAACTGTTGTGTCACCTGAAGCATATACACGATGATAAACACAAACCAGATAGCATACTATCATCTCAAGTAAGATTGTTCTACCAGTATGGGTCCTTCCTCAATCATTGCAATCACATGCCTGCGATCTAATAATTGACTTGAGGGCACTATACCCAACAGATTTGGGAAGTGTCCCAATCTGGGTACTTAGACAGCATTCTAAAGGTGTTTTAGAATTGACGACTCCTGGCATGGTGGTGTACCTGCACGTGATGGAGTCACCCTCTCCAAAGGTGTCTTACAGAATAAAGGGGAGAGAGATGTACATGATTGGCATATCACTAGCTTAGGTAATTAAGTCAATCTTGAGATGTCAAGTACTGGACCGGATGTTGTTTTTGCACTAGTTGCAATAAGTATATATTAATCCAATCCTGGAGAAACATTCGGAAGCAGTTTATGAACATAAGTGGATGTTCTAGGGATATGATAACGGCAGCCTCATTCGGGAGACGGTTATCATTCTAGGCTTCCAAGGTGACCTGGATGACAGAGTGACTGTCAGAGTTATAGTTTTCCATCTGAAAATGGGCAGTAGTTTGGACATGTGGTCCAAGCGGATACTGAGGGAGGCATGATGCAGGATACCGATTAAATTCAGTTGACAATACAGTCTAAGAAGTTTGCTGGATTTCGAGTTCATTTGTAAACCGGGTCCCATTAGATATCCAGACATATTCTAAGATAGGTATTGCTCATTTCGGGAGATGGTTTTCTCCGCGAACTTGAGATAAAGAGAGGCATAGAAAGAAACATCAGAGCGGATCCATTCACTGAGGTTATTTATCGAACACAAGAGTTTCACAAACAGGCTTTGTTGCAGGGTTGCCCAGCACGGCAGCAAGGTTTCGGGTGGTATCGTCCATGCCAATTTCAAAAATTTACCGTTCTAGCTAACCCTAACCCTAGAATCTTTACTAGAAAATCTGACGAAAAAAGATGTAAATAACTTTACATCTAAGTGAATGAGAAATACAACCTTTGTAGACCGGTCCTTCACTTCTAAAGCTCTATGTAGTAGTCCCTTCGCTGCATGTAGTGAACTCCCGGACTCTTGAAAGGGTACACTTGAAGAAATGAACGAGCTTGCTCAATGTCTTTGAGGCCGAAGATTATCTACGTCGAGAAGACTGAAGCTCATGCTCTCTCTTCACTAATGGTAGATTAGTGAAGCAAACACCCTAAACTAAATGGCTAATAGTAGAGGATAATGAAGTAGGAAGTGGGCTCACTTTAGATTTATTTTTCTCACAATATTTTCTTACTTTTCCAAAAGCTAGAAAGCTTTTTCTCAAGGATGAAGAAGTTGAAGTCAAGAGATGAGAATGAACTCATGAAGTGAGAATAACAATCATGGGTGAGTTAGTGTCATACACTAACCCATGTAGAGATTAAAACCATGGCTAACAATAATGGTTAGGTTAATAAATATCTACAAGTAAAATAAAAGGAGTGGACTTGGGTCAATGGTTCCACAAGCTTCTACAAGCTTCAACCATGTGACATAATTCCACTAATTTTGATTTACTTTAAATAAATAAAACCTTAACATTATTATTAGTATGGTGTGAGTCTCATACACCCATGAAGCATGTGGCATCAAGCATGACACAATAAAATGTACACTAATATATATCACATATATACTAATGCACACAAGTGAGAAAAAGAAATGTTTAAGTGAGCTAATATTAGTTAATGTTCCAGTATATCAAATATACAATTATACATTAAATTATTAAATCAACACTTGATTTAATAATCCGGCTATATCACATATAACCGACTAATATCAAATGCGTATCAACTTATCAAATCAACACTTGATTCGATAACCCGGCTATATCACATATAACCGATCGATAACACAAATTGCATGAATAGAATACAGTATCACATACAGTATTAATCTCGGTCATGCACATATCACATATGTGCTCCTACTTCGTTTCGCATGAACCAGGAAACCTCTGTGTAGGACTCTAAAGACTCGTCAATACGCCGGTAGTAGGTGATGATCATATCAAACACCCACAAGCTGTAAGCGGTCTGCTAAACGTAACGGCCACACGGGTATTGAGCGATTAGAATATCAACAAGCAAGCTTGCTCATACTCCTGCGAATCCAAACAGAACACTACTATACAGTCCGGTCTCTTCGTCTGATATGTCGCATATCTCGTCTGGGGGTGGTAAACGTCAGACCCAATAACTCGATAAGTCGTGTCGATGTGAGCCTCATAACGGGTCGAGAAACTACTGATAACAATTACCAGTAAATCGCAGAAATAGCCCTGGGTAGGGACTTACTGTTATGGCCAATCGAGCACAGCGCAACATCAACCCCCAATACCGGGAGAGACGAAATCCCCACCTATCGCTCATTGCTTCTATGTGACTCAGGACTGTACCAAAAAACCACCGTTTTGCACGAACGTGGTAAGGTGGAAATCAAAGTACAGTAGGAATCACACAAGACTCTATGAAGATCTCGGGTCGACAGACTAACCTGTACCAGTGTCACCAAAGAACTGCTATCTGACGTGAGGTATAATACCATCTAGGAGTTCTCGGCGAGTCCGTCTGTGTACCCAGTCTCCACTGAGCACCCATATATCATCTCTGATGTCAAACACCAATGGATATAGGATCATCCATCGCCCATCTATATGGGTTGAGAAGCTATACGCTAGTCTACTCTGGTATATCGATTCCCCGTCTCGATACACCCACGACTAGGGATATTAAAGGATGTACTTACCGACTACCTCTGCCCCACTAGTATGATCCGCATCATAAGACAGGTAGTCAAGTACTCATCCTAAGGGCTTTACTAACATGAAACATAGAGACAATCAGTGTACATGTTAAAATAAAAAGTAACCAGATAGCATACTATCATATCGAGCAAGAAAGTCCTTCCTGTGTATGTCCAAGCATCCACTATAATATACATCTCATGTACAATAATGGCTTCTAGGGCATACATATAACTAACAATCTCCCACTTGCGCTAGGACTATATTGTTAGTTATATGTATGCCCTAGAGGCCATTACTGTACATAGGATGTATATTGTAGTGGATGCTGGGACATATATAGGGAGGACTTTCTTGCTCGACATGATAGTATGCTATCTGGTTGCTCTTTACCTTAACGTGTATACCGATTGTCTCTTTGTTACATGTTGGTAAAGCCCTTAGGATGTGTACTTGACTACCTGGACTATGATGCAGATCATACTAGTGGGGACAGATAGTCCATAAGTACATCCTTCAAAGCCCCTAGTCGTGGGTGTATCGAGATGGGGCATCGATATACCAGAGTAGACTAGCGTGTACCTTCTCGACCCATACAGATGGGCGATGGATGATCCCATATCCATTGGTGTTTGACATCGGAGATGATATACGGGTGCTCAGTAGAGACTGGGTACACTGGACGGACTCGCCGAGAACTCCCAGATGGTATTATACCTCACGTCAGATGGCAGTTCTCTGGTGACACTGGTACAGAGTAGTCTGTTGACCCGAGATCGTTATAGAGTCTTGTGTGGTTCCCACTGTGCTTTGATTTCCATCTTACCACGTCCAAGAGGGCATGCAAAACGGTGGTTTTTGGGTACAGTCCTGAGTCACATGGAGGCAATGAGCGATAGGAGGGGATTCGTCTCTCCCGGTATAGGGAGTTGATGTTGCACTGTGTTCGATTGGCTATAACAGGAAATCCCTGGCCAGGGTTGCTGAGATTTACTGGTAAGTGTTACCAGTAGTTTCTCGAATTGTTATAGACCTCATATCGACACGACTTATCAAGCTATTGGGGTCTGACGTTTACCACCCCTAGGCAAGATATGCGACATATCAGACGATCAGACCGGACTGTACGGTAGTGTTACTGGTTGGATTCACTGGAGTGTGAGCGGGCTTGCTCGTCGATCTTCAGATCGCTCAATACCCGGGTGGCCGTTACGTTTAGCAGACCGCTTGCGGCTTGTGGGTGTTTGATATGATCATCACCTGCTGCCGGCATGTTGACGAGTCTTTAGAATCCCACACAGAGGTTTCCTGGCTCAAGCGAAATGAAATAGGAGCGCATATGAGATATGTGCGGGACCGAGAATAATGCGTGTATGTGATACCGTATTCTATTCTCGTGATGAATGTATTGATTGGTTTTATGCGATATAATCTGGTTGTCGAATCAAGGATTGATTCGATAAATCGATACATTGGATATTAGTCGGTTATATGCGATATGACCGGATCGTTAAATCAAGTGTTGATTTAATGATTTAATGTATAATTATATATTTGATATATTACTTTGCATTAACTAGTATCGGTTCACTTTAAATGGATTTTCTCGCTCGGATGTGCGCATTATATATGTGATATGATTTTTGTGCACATGCTTGTATCATGTTTGATGATACATGCTAACTTGATTTGGTGTATGATTAAACCATGGTTAGTTAATGGTTAGGGTTTCATTTGATTTATTTATGCCTTTATTTATTTTTGTTTTGACAAAAAGAAAAAGGGGAATGAAAACAAAAGGGTTGCTTACAAAGATGAAGCTTGTTGAAGCTTCATGAAGGTTTGACCAAAGTGACCATTTTGTCTTCATCTCTAAACCTAACCATTCACTAACCCTAGTTCATTCTCTACACCTAACCATGGTTTGCTTATGATAAAAATTGATTTTCTTTTCTATGTTAATTATTCTTATCATAACAATTATCATCATCTTCTTCTTCTTCTTGAAGATGAAAGCTTACTTCATCAATGGTGATTTGAGCATAAGTGTGAGAAATCCAAATCTAAAGTGAACCCACTTCCTATTTCTTCATCCTCTACCTCTTGCCAAGTAGTAGAGTGTGTTTCCTTCACAAGTTTTCATGGCTTGGTGAAGGTGGAGCTTGATCTAGCGATGCCTCGACGTAGATCATCTTCGGCACGTCGTCGATGACCTAGCCCGCTTTTTCTCCGATGAAGACGACGCTAGAGCCCGGACTTTGATTTGGACAGCGGAGAGGACTTCATCACGGAGCCGTGGAGGTGGAGGACCGGATCTACAAAGGTTGTATTTCCGTTTACTTGTAGTTAAGTGTTAACTAGTTTATTGTTTCGCCTAGAAATCTAGCCAACGATCCGTTCTAGAGTTTCTCGGCACCGTTAAAATTTGAAATTGGCATGGTTGATGCCTTGTGAGACCTCATTGGGGTGCCTAGAAACCCTACAGTGGTATCAGAGCCTAGCTAGAGCCTTAGGCGAAGTCTATACGGAGTTTGAAGTCCGAACGAAACCGAAACCCCAAAATTTCCACGCTCTCTGGACTTTTTCTGAAAACGTGGATTTTTCCAAATTAAAAATTGCTAAAAAATTCAGCAGGAAAATATATGAGTTACGGCGCAAAATTGGACCCATGTTTCATCCAAAATGGCGTGGAACCGCGGCAGAAGCCCAGCTTCTGCGGCGGTTCCGCGGCTAGGTGATGACGTCACCTTTCTATTGTTGCACAGTAATTCCTATTTTAATATGCTTGGTTTTCTGGGAATTTTTAATATTTATTCAAGAGTTGAATTTTCTAGGATGTTTTGGGGATTCGAATGTTCGATCGGATTATCAGATTTTGTCTATGTGGCCTTCCGGATAATTTTTAGAATATGTTAAAAAGTTCGAACGGATATAAATACCCAATTTTTCCCCTGTCGGGAAATTTCCAAGTGTTGGATTTTTCCGTAGTTTAACGACGTTCTAAGTAGTGCAAGTAACTCGATGGACCCTCTAGAAGACAACAAACCTTAACTCGATTATGTGACCGTCTTGAACTGCCCTTTGAACCTTCGGGTTTGGGGCAGTACGGCGTGCCACATGTGAGGCGTTGGCTTGACCTTTCTACGGCTGGACCGTTGGTACTGAGGCACGAACTGAATGTTGTTAGACTTATTTCATGTGTTGACCTGTTTCGGGAAAACTTGGGTGTTCGAATATTCAATCGGAAAGTTTAACATTTTCTGTTTATCCGGAATGGGATACAATAATTGGAATTCGCAAGTAGTTATGTGATAACTAAATGAATGTTATAAACATAGCACTTTAGTCTCACTTGATCGGTTGCCACGGAATTTTTATGTGATCAAAAGTCCGTCGCAATCACATAGCGTACGCGGATACTCGCCGGGTAAACTTAATAGACAGCCTCACCCCATAGCCCCGACCAAGTGACTGTAGGAGAACCCCGTCGCCGAAAGCATCCGTTCGGGTGCTCGCGGTAGCGGTGTTCCGCCTTGGTGCACTTCGTCGACGGTATCGGGGGTGCGGCCGTCTACTGAAGTTTGCGACGAGCATTCGATCAGGATGTCGGGAATCTTGTTGAATTACCCGACTTAATATTGAAAAGTGTTTTCAATGATGAGACTAAAATGCGAGGTTTATAATTGTTAGGCATACGATGTCTAAGTAATTCATTTGGTCAGGCATGCGATGTCTGAGGAGGTTGCGGATTCCAACTGTTGTAGTTTTACACTTTTTTTTCTGTGACCGTAAGTGTAATATGTGATGTCGCCGGTTTCGTTTCTATATGTCAACGACAATTGGGATGCGCATATTTACTTACGTTGATGACATGTGTTGTTATGTGTTGCTGGATATGTTATATTGGATCGTCGTGTTTGAATAGCCGGGGGTTTTTATGTGAGATGAGTGTTTTTCATTTTCATTCATGTAAAAACTTGTATGTAATATTCTTTTATTGGGGCACTTCCAGGTTGCGGAAGATGTCACCGTTTGTATATTATTTACTTTTCCGCACTAGGATAGACCCAAGGAGGAGGGCACAAGTAACCGGGTTCTGGAGTCCAGTGGGAGACCAACTCGAGGAGTCGAGTCCGGGTCTCCTAACCCTAGAATTGGTTGTGTTGCTTGCCGCTCTCGTAGGGGTCTAGGGGTGTGGGTTTGGCTATTCATCACGACCGTGGAATCCGTGTATTATACTGGCTCATATTGAAAACACAGACGTCCTAGTATATCCAATATTTCATATGTTTCTTCTGCTGCGATATCTGTGATGTGATCATGTGATGTTCTGTGATAGATACAGTATATAGTATATATGATATATTATATAGACGTTACTTATGTTTTACACCCGCGCTAGCCCTGCCCCGCTCTGCCGTTAGTTACCTAACCTAACGGTGCACGAGGGGACATCGAGGCGAATGCGGATGGCATAAGTGTACGTCGTATTTATCTGTGATTTTTAGATACTTAAATGATGGGACTTCATTAATGAGATTAATGAAATAAAAGAAACCTAAGATGTTGTAGAATTGAATTTCAAAAATAAAACAGGTAGCTACAGTTCTTGCTTTGCACAGTGGTATATGTGATATATCCTGCACCTTATTCGATAAGGAAAGGACCGAGATCCCTTCACCGGGAGTGACTCCTTTAGCAATAACTGGTCGATGCTACGCCCTCGGTTTGTCTTTTGATTGCTTTTAAGAGTTTTTGCTTTACACAGTGATATATATAATATATCTCGCACCTCATTCGACGAGGAAAGGACCGACGATCCCTTCACCGGGAGTGACTCCTTTAGCAAAACTAGAAAAGCCTCAAAAACACTCCATTTCAAAATTCATTCGATCCTACAACGATATCAAGTTCATTACGCAATAGGTTTTCAGAAAAACCTGTCGTAGCCCTCCGTCATTTCAGATAAGTCCTGTTTAGTATTCGTGCTGCGTTTGTTGACCTTGTCAAGGCGCAGTGTGCGGTAGCTAACCAGTATTTATCTGCTTATGCATATGATGCAGATTGGGTTAGGGTAGTCGTGCGGCCTTGTTGACCTTGTCAAGGGTCGTGCGGGTGGGTTTGATTCAATCAAGAAATGACGGGTTGAACTTGACTTGCGGTCTATGGTTTTTTGACCTTGTCAAGGTCATAGATCGTTCGGGGCAAAATATTATCGGGAATTTCAAGCGTTGAAATTTGCAATGAGATTGCATACCTTCTATGAGATAGTTGGATCCTGATACCCGCTGCGAGTAATTGTTACTCCTGGGAGAGTTTTATACATTACAATTAGCCGATCAAGTAGGTGTCTAGAAAAGTGTCAACGGAGTTACGCCTCTGGGAAAACGAGGTTTACACTAATTAGGTTCGTGCGAAAGCACGGGGGACCTCCCTCAAAGTACCGACACTGGCCTGGCTGAAAGATTGGCGAACTTGTAGTGTGTAATTAATCCCGGCTAGTCTTTCCCTTTAGGGTTTGAAGGAAGATTTGATAAAAAGCAGTGGGAGCCATCCTGATTAGATAAAATAATAACCAATCTGATCTTATAAGAGCGCACGCTGAGTGCTTTCTTCTCTCTCTCTCCTGGTAGCGACCATATCACGCCTTAATCAATATAATAAAATGGAATATTGACCGAACCCGCTTGTTATACTGTGCTGGGGAACGTTGGTCCCGCTCCAACTTATAATTGTTATAAGACAGAGCAGGAAATTAGGGATTACCAGAATTCCCGTGCCTCCCAAACGAAGAGAGTGCATGCTGATGCATCATCTTCGGGTGTGTTCATTATACAGAACTGTTTCTCAGTATCCTCCGCATCCTGGTATATGATACCAGATCAGGATCCCAGATATGTACTCTGTTACATAGGGCTACAGAAAGGTAGAGAACTGAGAACGGGTGATAAGTTTCATGAGGCAGAAAACGGGGCAAGTGTTGCAGCCAAGTCTGTTGGTCACTGTCACCTTGTATTACCAATACATTGATTCTGAACGAATGTTATTAGATACCGAACCTGATATACAAAATCATATCAGTCTCTTTATTAGTAAAGAAATGATAAAATTTTGTATTGTTGGATAATGTTTTGAACATTTCCTATATCAAAAGTTGATCGGTTCAGGCACGTTGTCTAAAAGCATTGACGTTCTAAATCAAACTACAGTTCTTGGTATACAGAACACACACAAGAGGAAGAGTTCAGAAATGAACGAATCCTTCTTGAGGTATTGTAGACTAGGTCAGATCAATGCGACCTGACTGGCTAGAGTTACATAAAGATGCATATTTAAATCAGTTTGAATTTACATCTTGTGAAACTCGCCAGTCATGTCACAAAGATAAGATGACCATAGCTCCGTTTACTGGAAACAGAGAAAGAGTTGGTGAACTCTTGGGATGATACATGTTGATGTATGTAGGTCCCCTGTCTACACATGCCAAGACCGGTTCTTTTACTTCATTACATTCTCTGATGATCTCTCAAGATTCAGACATACGTTCCTGTTGAAACATAAGTCCGAACCTTTTGAGATATTCACAGAATATAAGTTAGAAGTAGAGAACCAAAACGGGTATAAGTATTATGTCCTTTGATGAGATCAAGGAGGAGAATACTTGGGCACGAAATTCTTGGACCATTCTAAAAGAGAATGAGATTCTCTCTCAGCATTACTCCTCCTATACACCATAGCACGATGGTATATCGGGGCAGAGCAATCACACCCTATTTGATATGGTGTACTCTATGATGAGTACTACTGAGTTACTTATTTCCTTTTTGGGAGATATGCGCTTGAAAAGCTGCATACCTATTGAATAGGGTTCAAATCAAATCAGTTGCCTACCGCTCCATATGAGATATGGTATGGGAAGAGCCCATGTCTTAAGCTAGTTAAGATTTGGGGTTGTCCGGCCTACGTCAAAAAGCAAAATCCGGACAAGCTCGAGGCAAGGTCTGTAATGTAGAACTGGAAAGGTTCCAGCTATGCAAACTACAGAAGATGATTTGATGGAACCAAAGGATTCAATAGTTACCAACGAACCTCGGCCTCTCCGCCGATCCAGTAGGGTTCCTCACCCACCTGAGAGATACTTCGGTTTCTCTATGACAGTGGGAGCGAGGATTGCATCATAAGATGATGACCCAACTAGTTTCGAGCTGGCCATCAGGAGTGGGACTCTGTAAGAATGGCTGGATGCTTAGTGATCTGAGATGGAATCCTTATACTCCAACAAAGTATGGACTTTAGTTGCTATATCTAAAGGGTTAAATCCCCATCAGGAGCAAGTATATCTTGAGAAGATTACTTGGTGTACATGGAAAAGTTGAGACTTTCAAAGCTAGACTTGTTAAGGGTTTTCGTCATCGACCAGGCTTGGATAATGATGAAACCTTTTCCAGTGGCTATGCTTAAGTCCATTCAGATCCTACTTACCACGGCTACATACCATGACTACGATATCTGGTGGTTGGGTGTCATGACAGCTTTTCTAAATGATGTTTTAGAAGAGTGGGTCTATAAGTACACAGCCAGAGGGCTTCGTAGACAGTGGGAGCAGCGGAAACGTGTGCAAGATGCTTTATTTGATAAAGCAGGCATCGCGGAGTTGGAACATCTGTTTTGATGAATTATTCAAAGAGTTTGACATCATCAAAATGGTAGATGAACCTTGTATAAACAAAAAGGTAGTAGGGAGTATGGTAGTGATCCTCGTAGAGTACGTGGATGACATACTCTTGATAAGAAAAGAGTTTCTTATGCTACGCTCGGTCAATCTCCGCTTATCACTAGGATTCTCCATATAGGATCAAAGTGATACCTACTAAATCCTGGATTTTGGATCTATGAGATAGATTTAATTGGATGTTAGGATTCTCACTAGTTGTAGTGAGATGGTATCAATCGATCCTGGGGAGAATCACTGGAAGGGTTCCAGGGTGATAAAGACGACTGAATGTCAGTCACAGGCATTGTCTTTACCCTCAGTAAAGGGACGGTATGTTGGAAGAGTTCCAAGCTAGATACCGTGACATACTAGACGATAAAGGCAGGATACATCGCTACTTAAGATGCTACCAAAGAGGATGTTTGGGTGTATATTAGTTCATGAGATGAACTACGTTCCTACCATTGTGAGACAATGGAGTTGTGGCTCATGCCGAGGAACGTCGGTCCCATCAGTGATCCAGACTTATTCTAAGGCAGTATCGCCTGATCTGTTGGAGATAGTGCCCTCAGAGTCAATTATTGGATCACAGGCACGTGATTGCAATGATTGAAGGAGGACCTATCTCGGTACGACAGTCTTACTCGAGATGATAGTATGCTATCTGGTTTACCTTTATCATCGTGTACTGCTTTAGGTGACCTGACAGGTCGCTATTACACGTTGATAGAGCCCCTAGGATTCTTGCTTGACTGCCAGCAGTATGAGGGCGATCATATAAGTGAGCTGGAGTCTATAAGCACATCCTTAAAAGGTCCCTAGTCGTGGGAGTTTCGAGACAGGGCATCGATTCTCCAGAGTAGAGTAGTGTATACAGTCGAGACCCCGACGAGGGGCAGTGGCCGGTCTCACAAGCCACTGGTGTCAGTTGGATCACCTAAGATATATACAGGTGCTCATTGGGTTATGAGTACACCGGACAGGACTCGCCGGGAACATGCTAGTTGGTCTTATACCTGACGTCAGATAGCAGTTCCCAGGTGACATGTGTACGGTTAGTTCATCGACCTGGGGATCGTCATTTGTCTCGTGTGAGTTCCCACTGTACTTTGATTACTACCCTACCACGGCTCAAAGGAGTCGTGCAAACAGGTTTTAGTTGGGTACAGTCCCGAGCCACATGGAGGCAGTGAGCGGATCTTCGGGGGTTCGTCTCTTCCGGTATTTGGGGTGAGGTCGCGCTGTGTCTAGGAGAGCCATTACACGAAGTCCTTGGCCAAGGCAGGAGATTTACTGGTAGGTATTCCAGTAGTATCTCAGGGTGTTCTAGGCTACACTCCGACACGACTTGTACCGCTTTTGAGGGTCTGACTTTTACCAACCCCTAGGCCCGACATGCGATGCTCATAGACGAACGGACCGGACTGTACGGATATTGTCACTGACAGGCTCAGTAGGGTGTCAGGATGAGTTCGCTCATCGACGTCCATTTTGGTCAATAGCTGGTGGCCCGTTACGTATTGGCTTATACCTCTGACGTGCTAGTGGTTAAATCCACAACCATAGTATTGACGAGTCTTTAGAGTCCACCACACTTTCAGTTACTCAGCTTTCGGGCGAAACGCTGTAGAGGCCGTATTGAGATATGGCAGGGTCCGATCAGATACGTGCGGTATTGCACGGATCAGGATCGGACAGTTTGTACTAGAGACCGTATAGATATATGGCAGGGTTCGATCAGATACGTGCGGTATTGCACGGATAAAGATCGGACGAACATTACTAGCCGGCTTTGGTTTAAGCCGGAACCTATTTTAGTACAGTGTAGATTTTGTCTCATTACATTTGTATCCGGACGGAATACAGATGCGGGTGTGTATGCACAGTATCGGGGTTTTCCTGTAATTTATTACGGGACCAGTTTTCTGGATTTGCCAGTTTGCATTCCGTTCCGGCCGGTTTTCCTTTGTTCTTTCCCGGCCGGACTTTTCCGATGGAGGGTGTTATTTGCAAGTTTGCAAATAACACATTGTGGAGGTTTTTCTTGCATATGTATTAATTATGATAGCATCCTTTTTTGATACCATTCTCATCACTTGCTTTTTGTTGATTAGAAGTGATTTGTAGTTGATGTGAGTTAGTTATGATGATGTTTTGGATGTGGTCACCACTTGTGCTCCTACCATCACCTCCCTTCATGCTTCATATTCTTTCCTTCACCATTTTCTAAGATGATAAGTTTTTCATGGTTGAGAGAGAAGAAGAAGAGAGGATCATTTTCAAGAGGGAAAATTTGTTCATCTCATTTCATGCTAGAAAAATGCAAGCACCATTTTTCTTATCTTGATTCCTCCATCATCTTCAAAGGCAACAAACCCCAAATGAGACATAAGCTCTATACTACACTTTCTACAGCAAATCTTAGACGCGTCGACTCGCCAGCTTCGCGCCCGAGTTGCCTCGGTATTGAGGTGGGAGCCCGTAAAAGATGCAGGCGATGTGGTGCCCTTCCGGCGAAGAGGCGACAATGAGGAGATGACCGACGAAGCATCCGCGGGAGATCAGAGTGGAGACGAAGACCGAAGGACTCGGATCATTCGGTATATCTCTTCCCCTGTCTTGTTAGTTAGCTAGATCTAGTTTAATGGCCCGATCCGGGGTTTAGTGCGCGGTGGTGCCGGTTTGCTAAGTCCGCAAAATTAAAGTTTATCACCGTTTCCGCATTTGGCCGTCGGATTGACGACCGGGGCGCCGCCGTGCACTTACAGTGGTATCAGAGACTCGCCATTAATTTCGTCTAGCTTCGTTTGATGTGTTTTGCATTTCCGATCGACCAAAATTCCAAAACTTGCATTTTTGTTCACGACAGTTTTCTGTTGAAATTTTTTGGACTCGAATAATTTTTCAGGTTGTAAAACATTGATGTACTGGAAATTCTATGAGCTCTGTAAAAATTCGATGAAGTGACTCCAATATGCGAGCGCGGAACCGCCGCAAGAACCCCCTTCTCGCCGCGGTTCCGCCGCACTCTGTGGAGATCCCTGCACCAAATTTCTACAGTAGCTTTCTGGGGTGAAAATAAGGGTTTTGGAATATTAAAATTGGGCCCAGATTTTCTGTGACTGCTACAGTATTGCTTGGGGGCCCACTTGTTATTTTTTTGATCGATCGGATATTTTAAACACATTTTTCACAGTATTTACATTATATCTGCGACCGTGAATGTCACTCGATCGGTAAATCCGGTCTAACTGCTATAGCCCGGTTAGACGGATTTGCGAACGTGATTTTCACGTTGATGTTCTGTGTTTTGCTGTGATGTTGCGGATCGGTCGTGGGGATAGCCTGGATGCAATGCTAGTACAGTTTCTGTTATATTATGTACATTTGATTTTGCGGGGCGAGCGTCCGACATGTGGACTGCCGTCACTGCCTGTTTGTATTATTCTTTTGGGGCACGACCTGGTTGCGGTCGATGTACCCGTTGTATGTATATTTTACTTTCTGTACTAGGATTACCCCGCGGAGGGGTGCACGGATAGCCGGGTTCTAGAGGGCAACGGGCCCGCATCTCAGGGCATTGAGACGGAGGGGGCTTCAGTCTGGAATTGGCGGGCTATTCGCCGCACTCGTAGGGGTACAGGTTGACCCAGGAGGGGTGCCCAAGTTACCGGATTCCGTGAAGTGCTGGGTGGTCCATTCACGGTGCTGAAGGGGGCTGCCTCGCTTCAGGTTTTGGCGGGTGACTTGCCGCGCCCGTAGGGGTCTAGGATTTCATTGCACAGGCTATCCACACGACCAGGGGAACGTCGGGTTTTAGTAGTGGCTCTGTGAAACCCGGGGATCCCAGATATCTGTATTGTTCTGTGATGCTGTTCATTTCTGTGATGTTGCATTTTATTCACGCCTTGAGCGAATATAATATATTGGTATATATATTAGTAGATGTTGTATATGTTTTTCATCCGCGCTAGTCCAGTCCCCGCTCTGCCGTTAGTTAGCTAACCTAACGGGTGATGACGGGACCCAGTGGCGAATGCGGATGGTATATACGTACGTCAGTATATTTTCGTTCTTTATGGTGTGATCAATTGATGGGACTGCATTGATTCGGATCAATGCAAGATAAACAAACCTAATCTGATGTTGTTGGAACACTTTTCAAAAAGCTGTTATTGCAAGGACGTTCACTTTTGCTTTGCATCGTGGTATTCATTTGGAATATCCTGCTCCTCAGTCGACGAGGCAAGGGCCGAGATCCCTTCACCGGGAGTGACCCCTTGGACAGAAGTTTGCGTCAGGGCATTAACTTCACTATAGCCGATTACTTTTGCTTTGCACAGTGATATTCGGTTATGAATATCCAGCACCCCATTCTACGGGGAAAGAGCCGAGATCCCTTCACCGGGAGTGACCTCTTTAGTAAAGGTTTTCGTCACTATATTTTCTAAAAAGCTATCCGTTCCTTCAACGATATCAAGTTCATTACGTTAAAGGTTTTCGCCAGAAACCATTCGTAGCCCTCCATCATTTCAGTTAAATATTCGGTAGTATTCAAGCTATGTATTTTGACCTCACGCCAAGGCATAGTGTTTGGTAGTTACCGGGTATTTATCTGTTGCATAGATAGATGCGTTGATTTGGGACAGTCGTACTACTATTTTGGCCTACATCAAGGGTATGTACGGGTGGGTTCAAATTAACCTGGACAATGATGGGTAGAACTTGACATGTGACTTATGATATTTTGACCTCACACCAATGTCATAAGAGCATGGGGTAAAAATCACATCGGGAGTTTCAAAAGAACTGAAACTTGCCAGTTATGCGCATACCTTCTGGAGTGTGACACCGTGAGCGGATTCCGTCACGTTATCATGCGATGATAGTTGGATCCCGATTCCCACTGATGAGTTGGTTTACTCCTCGGGTGACCCCGACTGATTCTTCTTTCAGGTTTGGAGGAGAATTTGAGGTGCAGTGGGAGGTTTCCAGATTAGATAAATTGGTAACCATTCTGATCTTGGTTAGAGTGCACGCTGAGTGTTTCTTTCCTCTCTCTCTTGGCAGCGACCATTGACCCGACCCTAAGACTATGACTCAGTGACCAAGTTGACCGAACCTTCTTTACACTGGCTTTTGGATTGTCAGAGTTGCAGACCTCATTGCCACTCCTACTTTTACCCTTTTCTCCAGGACACCCCGTATTACTGCGAACGTCTACTTCCATTGGACAAAGCCATCGTATGGTTAGATACGAACTCGAAGGAATTCGAGGATGGTTTCCGGTTCTGGAGAAAACGGATAGGATTATTCAGTTGTCTTTTCCTTTTACCTTCTCTCAGGTTGCGAGTACTCCTTGGTTTAGGAGATAGTACACCTATTACGCAAATTGGATAGTCTTCTTCCAGACCTTAGGCTGGTGCCGACCGGTAGGGAATGAAGAAACCCAATTAGCCTGAACGGTGTACAGAAGGTATTAAGATTAAGACAAAGCAAGGGATTACTAAGAGGGCAAAGTAAATTGCGACTGATATTCACGACCAAACCAAGTTTTTCTTCGCCAATCCTAAATCACCTTTGTATTTCTCCGGGACACTCCGTATCACTACGAAGATCCACAGTTTATTGGATACTCCATCCTATGGTTATATACGAACTCGAAAGGAACTTGTTCCAGTTCGGGGATGGATTCTGGTCCAGAAGAAATAGGAATAAGGTTTATTCGGTTGTCTTTTATCTTCACCTTCTCTCGCATTGCGAGTGCTCCTAGGGTTAGGACAGTACACCCATTATGCTTATTGGATAGTCTTCTTCCAAACCATAGGCTGGTGCCGAACGGTAGGGAAGGAAGAAAACCAATTGGCCTAAAGGGGTGTGCAGAAGATAATGACTAAAGACATATAAAGGGATTTGGAGAGGTAGCAAAGAATTATACGGTTATAGTTGTGAATCTGGATAATGGTAGAGGCATTACTAGGAATACCAGAATACCCCATCGAAACATTTCAATGTTTCAGTTCTACTGTGTACTGTTAAAAGAAAACTGATTTCCTGATTAGACACTTGCTCCAGGGTATGTATTTACCAGGTTTGATTCTCACATCTGTATGGCTTTACAGATGATGAGTGGGAGTAAGTTATTGGGAATTGGGTGATCATCCTCATTATATCGGGATTCGTTGTAATCGGTGATATTTGAGGAGATCACCTGGGTTGTTTGCCGGTCGGCAAATATTTGGTTTTGAATATCCGCTGTTGTGCACCAATTTCAAATTGATATATCTGTATGTCTATTTTCATAGAGTGAGATATACCATTTGATATTATGTCGATGACATTTACCTATATCAGTGGATGGTTAGGTAAGGAGCATTAAACAGCGGTGTAATTCTTCTTAACCATAAGTACAGTTTTCAACCTACGACACACAGTGAAAGAGTTGTCAGACTCAGCGGACTTATACAGAGTATTGTATGTTGTCCAGTGTCCATTAGGACAGAGGGGTTGGTCCTCATACTATATTCTGTTTACTTTTAACTTCTCTAGTTCTTAGACATGTGTTTCGTAGAAACACAGGGTCTAAGTTTTGAGGAGTTATAGGTATTTGAATAGAGTAGAGAACCAGGTGTAGCAAGTATCGGGATTCTTCAAGGTGATCGAAGATGTAAATACTTGTGTATGGTATTCAGTTGATAGTAATGATAAAGAGAAATTGCTTCTCTTTCAGGTTACTCATAATTGGAAGCATTCCTAAGTTGAGTAACGCTGATCGGCCTCTCTATATTTAGTTGACATGCACTTGAGACAGCTGCATGATTTGAATCTGGTTCAATTAAATCAGTGCCTCTGGTTCTATATTGGATATAGTACAGTTCATATCTTAACATTGTTAAGGTACGGGGAGTTGTCCGGCTTATGATTAAAACCAGACTCTGGATAACTCAAGGCACGTTTCTGTAATGGCTGTTTGTGGGTTGACCCAGGCTATGACGAGGGTTGATTTTCTACCATCTGGCAGATCAATAGAAATATTGTTCTGGACTCGCCACAGTTTTGTTAAAAATGGATTTTTTTCAAAAACAGTAGTGGGAGTATGGTAGAACTGGAAGTGATTCCAGAACCGCAAACGATTACTGAAGATTTGATAAGGAACCTAAAGATTCAATCTGATTTGACATTCCATTGGCCACTCCGCAGATAAGGTGGGTAACTTCAGGCACCCGAGAGGTACTCCGGTAGCCTCAAGGACGGTGACAGGGAAGTTCTTGTTTACCCACACTAGCCTTTGTTGTTGTTCCAGGCTGCGAGACCCGGCAGGAGGATGAGTATAGCGTCGTTCTAAACTAGCTTTAGAAGTGCACATCTATATGACTCTGCCAGAGGGTTGTCGTAGTCAGTGGGAGCAGCGAAAGCATTGGTGGACATCAGGCTTATGTCTATTTATAGACTAAAGCAGATATAGCGGAGTTAGATCATCTGTTTCTGATGTGACAGTCATAGGTTTGACGTCATCAGAATAGGGGATGGATCTGTTGAGAAGGTAGTAGGAAGTGATATTCCTATACTACGATCGGTTATTCTTTGGTCGTCACACAGTGGTTTCTCCACAAGGGACTTGGACGTTATATCAGACATACTGGTTACTAGATCTATAGTTTTAGATCTAGATTTGGGTGGTTTCCCAATCAGGGTACTTAGACAGCATTCTATGAGTATTTAGAATGGTTGACTCCTGGCACGGTAGTATACCTGCAGGTGATGGAGTCACCATCTCTAAAGGTGTCTTATAGACTAAAGTAGAGAGGGATGTGCATGATTGACAGATCACTTGCTTAGGCAATTGAGTCAATCATGAGATGTCAAGTACCACACCAGATGTTGTTCTTTCAGTAGGTGCAATAAGTTGATATTGATCCAATCCTGGAGAAACAGTCGGAAGCAGTTTTAGAACATAAGTGGATGTTCTAGGGAAATGATAACGGCAGCCTCCTTTAGGAGACGGTTATCATTCCAGGCTTCCAAGGTGACCTGGACGACAAGGAGGTTGTCAGAGTTATAGTTTTCCTTCTGACGAGGGGCAGTATTCTGGACAGGTGATCCAGGCAGATACTGAGAGAGGCATGGCGCAGGATACTGATTAAGTTCAGTTCACGATACAGTCTGAGAAGTTTGGATTTGGAGTTCATTTATGAGCTAAGTCCCATCAGACATCCAGACATTCTAAGACAGGTATTGCTCTTTTCGGGAGATGGTTTTCTCCGCGAACTTGAGATATAGAGAGACATAGAAAGAAACATCTAGGCGGATACACTCACTGAGGCTATTCCTCGAACGCAAGAGTTTCGCAAACAGGCTTTATGAGACTGACTAGTAGAGGAGTTGGATGTTCGGTATCACACGGGCTGTGAGTATGCGACATCGCAATAATTAGCCTTGAGTGCAAGTGGGAGATTGTTGGAGATAGTGCCCTCAGAGTCAATTTTTGGATCACAGGCACGTGATTGCAATGATTGAGGGAGGACCTATCCCGGTACGACAGTCTTACTCGAGATGATATTATGCTATCTGGTTTACCTTTATCATCGTGTACTGCTTTAGGTGACCTGACAGGTCGCTATTACACGTTGATAGAGCCCCTAGGATTCTTACTTGACTGCCAGCAGTATGAGGGCGATCATATAAGTGAGAGCTGGAGTCTATAAGCACATCCTTAAAAGGTCCCTAGTCATGGGAGTTTCGAGACAGGGCATCGATTCTCCAGAGTAGACTAGTGTATACAGTCGAGACCCCGACGAGGGGCAGTGGCCGGCCTCACAAGCCACTGGTGTCAGTTGGATCACCTAAGATGTATACAGGTGCTCATTGGGTTATGAGTACACCGGACAGGACTCGCCGGGAACATGCTAGCTGGTCTTATACCTGACGTCAGATAGCAGTTCCCAGGTGACATGTGTACAGGTTAGTTCATCGACCTGGGGATCGTCATTTGTCTCGTGTGAGTTCCCACTGTACTTTGATTACTACCCTACCACGGCTCAAAGGAGTCGTGCAAACAGATTTTAGTTGGGTACAGTCCCGAGCCACATGGAGGCAGTGAGTGGATCTTCGGGGGTTCGTCTCTTCTGGTATTGGGGGTGAGGTCGCGCTGTGTCTAGGAGAGCCATTACACGAAGTCCTTGGCCAAGGCAGGAGATTTACTGGTAGGTATTCCAGTAGTATCTCAGGGTGTTCTAGGCTACACTCCGACACGACTTGTACCGCTTTTGGGGGTCTGACTTTTACCAACCCCCTAGGCCCGACATGCGATGCTCATAGACGAACGGACCGGACTGTACGGATATTGTCACTGACAGGCTCAGTAGGGTGTCAGGATGAGTTCGCTCATCGACGTCCCTTTTGGTCAATAGCTGGTGGCCCGTTACGTATTGGCTTATACCTCTGACGTGCTAGTGGTTAAATCCACAACCATAGTATTGACGAGTCTTTAGAGTCCACCACACTTTCAGTTACTCAGCTTTCGGGCGAAACGCTGTAGAGGCCGTATGGAGATATGGCAGGGTCCAATCAGATACGTGCGGTATTGCACGGATCAGGATCGGACAGTTTGTACTAGAGGCCGTATAGATATATGGCAGGGTTCGATCAGATACGTGCGGTATTGCACGGATAAGGATCGGACGAACATTACTAGCCGGCTTTGGTTTAAGCCGGATCCTATTTTAGTACAGTGTAGATTTTGTCTCATTACATTTGTATCCGGATGGAATACAGATGCGGGTGTGTATGCACAGTATCGGGGTTTTCCTGTAATTTATTACGGGACCAGTTTTCTGGAGTTGCCAGTTTGCATTCCGTTCCGGCAGGTTTTCCTTTGTTCTTTCCCAGCCGGACTTTTCCGATGGAGGGTGTTATTTGCAAGTTTGCAAATAACACATTGTGGAGGTTTTTCTTGCATATGTATTAATTATGATAGCATCCTTTTTTGATACTATTCTCATCACTTGCTTTTTGTTGATTAGAAGTGATTTGTAGTTGATGTGAGTTAGTTATGATGATGTTTTGGATGTGGTCACCACTTGTGCTCCTACCATCACCTCCCTTCATGCTTCATATTCTTTCCTCCACCATTTTCTAAGATGATAAGTTTTTCATGGTTGATAGAGAAGAAGAAGAGAGGATCATTTTCAAGAGGGAAAATTTGTTCATCTCATTTCATGCTAGAAAAATGCAAGCACCATTTTTCATATCTTGATTCCTCCATCATCTTCAAAGGCAACAAACCCCAAATAAGACATAAGCTCTACACTATACTTTTTACAGCAAATCTTGGACGCGTCGACTCGCCAGCTTCGTGCCCGAGTTGCCTCGGTATTGAGGTGGGAGCCCGTAAAAGATGCAGGCGATGTGGTGCCCTTCCGGCGAAGAGGCGACAACGAGGAGATGACGGACGAAGCATCCGCGGGAGATCGGAGTGGAGATGAAGACCGAAGGACTCGGATCATTCGGTATATCTCTTCCCCTATCTTGTTAGTTAGCTAGATCTAGTTTAATGGCCCGATCCGGGGTTTAATGCGCGGTGGTGCCGGTTTGCTAAGTCCGCAAAATTAAAGTTTATCACCATTTCCGCATTTGGCCGTGGGATTGACGGCCGGGACGCCGCCGTGCACTTACATTATCATGGAGATAGTTGATCTCCAGGGTGATCGAGGTTAGGAGAGTAGATTCAGAGGACAACACAGCGGATCCACTCACAAAGGCCTTTTCCCAGAGAGAGATTTTTATGGGATGGTTGAGTATGAGATACTACAACCACTGCTACAGATGGCCCTAGTGCAAGTAGGAGATTGTTAGTTATATGTATGCCCTAGAGGCCATTACTGTACATAGGATGTATATTGTAGTGGATGCTGGAACATATATAGGGAGGACTTTCTTGCTCGACATGATAGTATGCTATCTGGTTGCTCTTTATCTTAACGTGTATACTGATTGTCTCTTTGTTACATATTGGTAAAGCCCTTAGGATGTGTACTTGACTACCTGGACTATGATGCAGATCATACTAGTGGGGACAGATAGTCCATAAGTACATCCTTCAAAGTCCCTAGTCGTGGGTGTATCGAGATGGGGCATCGATATACCAGAGTAGACTAGCGTGTACCTTCTCGACCCATACAGATGGGAGATGGATGATCCCATATCCATTGGTGTTTGACATCGGAGATGATATACGGGTGCTCAGTAGAGACTGGGTACACTGGACGGACTCGCCGAGAACTCCCAGATGGTATTATACCTCACGTCAGATGGCAGTTCTCTGGTGACACTGGTACAGAGTAGTCTGTTGACCCGAGTTCGTCATAGAGTCTTGTGTGGTTCCCACTGTGCTTTGATTTCCATCTTACCACGTCCAAGAGGGCATGCAAAACGGTGGTTTTTGGGTACAGTCCCGAGTCACATGGAGGCAATGAGCGATAGGAGGGGATTCGTCTCTCCCGGTATAGGGAGTTGATGTTGCACTGTGTTCGATTGGCTATAACAGGAAATCCCTGGCCAGGGTTGCTGAGATTTACTGGTAAGTGTTACCAGTAGTTTCTCGAATTGTTATAGACCTCATATCGACACGACTTATCAAGCTATTGCGGTTTGACGTTTACCACCCCTAGGCAAGATATGCGACATATCAGACGATCAGACCGGACTGTACGGTAGTGTTATTGGTTGGATTCACTGGAGTGTGAGCGGGCTTGCTCGTCGATCTTCAGATCGCTCAATACCCGGGTGGCCGTTACGTTTAGCAGACCGCTTACGGCTTGTGGGTGTTTGATATGATCATCACCTGCTGCCGGCGTATTGACGAGTCTTTAGAGTCTTACACAGAGGTTTCCTGGCTCAAGCGAAACTAAATAGGAGCGCATATGAGATATGTGCGGGACCGAGAATAATGCGTGTATGTGATACCGTATTCTATTCTCGCGATGAATGTATTGATTGGTTGTATGCGATATAACCTGGTTGTCGAATCAAGGATTGATTCGATAAATCGATACATTGGATATTAGTCGGTTATATACGATATGACCGGATCGTTAAATCAAGTGTTGATTTAATGATTTAATGTATAATTATATATTTGATATATTACTTTGCATTAACTAGTATCGGTTCACTTTAAATGGATTTTCTCGCTCGGATGTGCGCATTATATATGTGATATGATTTTTGTGCACATGCTTGTATCATGTTTGATGATACATGCTAACTTGATTAGGTGTATGATTAAACCATGGTTAGTTAATGTTTAGGGTTTCATTTGATTTATTTATGCCTTTATTTATTTTGTTTTGACAAAAAGAAAAAGGGGAATGAAAACAAAAGGGTTGCTTTCAAAGATGAAGCTTGTTGAAGCTTCATGAAGGTTTGACCAAAGTGACCATTTTTTCTTCATCTCTAAACCTAACCATTCACTAACCCTAGTTCATTCTCTACACCTAACCATGGTTTGCTTATGATAAGAATTGATTTTCTTTTCTATGTTAATTATTCTTATCATAACAATTATCATCATCTTCTTCTTCTTCTTGAAGATGAAAGCTTACTTCATCAATGGTGATTTGAGCATAAGTGTGAGAAATCCAAATCTAAAGTGAACCCACTTCCTATTTCTTCATCCTCTACCTCTTGCCAAGTAGTAGAGTGTGTTTCCTTCACAAGTTTTCATGGCTTGGTGAAGGTGGAGCTTGATCTAGCGATGCCTCGACGTAGATCATCTTCGGCATGTCGTCGATGACCTAGCCCGCTTTTTCTCCGATGAAGCCGACGCTAGAGCCCGGACTTTGATTTGGAGAGCGGAGAGGACTTCATCACGGAGCCGTGGAGGTGGAGGACCGGATCTACAAAGGTTGTATTTCCGTTTACTTGTAGTTAAGTGTTAACTAGTTTATTGTTTCGCCTAGAAATCTAGCCAACGATCCGTTCTAGAGTTTCTCGGCACCGTTAAAATTTGAAATTGGCATGGTTGATGCCTTGTGAGACCTCATTAGGGTGCCTAGGAACCCTACACATATGTTGTAGTATCCAATACCCAACAATCAGCAGTGGTTGTAGTATCCCATACTCAACCATCCCATAAAAGTCTCTCTTGGGAAAATGCCTTTGTGAGCGGATCCTCCATGCTGTCCTCTAAGTCTACTCTCCTAACTTCGATCTCCCTGGAGATCAACCATCTCCATGATCAGGTGATACTGCCTTAGAATATGTCTGGGTCACTAATGAGACGGGGGTTCCTATGCATAAGCCACAACTCCATTGTCACACAATGGTAGGAACGAAGTTCATCTCATGAACTAATATACACCCAGACTGCCTCTTTGGTAGCATCTTTGGTAGCGATGTATCCAGCCTTTATCGTCTAGTTTTCCATGGTATCTAGCTTGGAACACTTCCAACATACCGTCCCTCCACTGAGGGTAAAGACAATGCCTGTGACTGACATTCAGTCGACTTTACCACCCTGGATGCTATCCAGTGATTCTTCCTAGGATCGATTGATACCATCTCACTACACCTCGTGAGAATCCTAACACCCACTTATATCTATCTCATAGATCCAAAACCCAGGATTTACGAGGTATCACCTTGATCCTATATGGAGAATCAATGTGATATGTGGAGATTGGCCGAGTGCAGCATAGGAAACACCTTCCCTATCAAGAGTATGTCATCCACGTACTATACGAGAATGACCACCATACTGTCTACAACCTTTTTGTATATACAAAGTTCATCTACCATTTTGATGAAGTCAATCACTTTGACTACCACATCAAAACAGATGTTCCAACTCTGCGATGCCTGCTTTAACCCGTAAAACAACTTGCACACGTTTCTGCTTCTCCCACTGTCTACGAAGCTTTCTGGCTGTGTACTTATAGACGCTCTATTCTAAATCACTATTTCGAAAAGCAATCATGACACCCAACCGCCAGATATCGTAGTCATGGTATGTAGCAATGGCAAGTAGGATCCGGATGGACTTAAGCATAGCTACTGGAGAAAAGGTTTCATCATAATCCAAACCTGGTCGATGACGAAAACCTTTTACAACAAGTCTAGCTTCGAAAGTCTCAATTTTTCCATCTACACCAAGTAATCTTCTCAAGATATACTTGCTCTTGATGGGGGTTTAACCCTTCAGATAAAGCAACCAAAGTCCATACTTTGTTGGTGTACATAGATTCCATCTCAGATCGCATAGCATCCAGCCATTCTTACAGAGTCCCCACTCCTGATGGCCTGCTCGAAACTAGATGGGTCATCATCTTATGATGCAATTATCGATCCCACTGTCATTAAGAAAACCGAAGTATCACTCAGGCGGGTAAGGAACCCTACCAGATCGGCAGAGAGGCTGAGCTTCGTCGGGAGCTATTGAATCCTCTGGTTCTACCAAATCATCAGCTGTAGTTTGTATAGCTGGAACTCATTCCAGTTCTACCTCATGACCACATATTTCTTCCATAAAAAATTCCTTTTCTAAAAAGGTGGCATGCCGAGAAATAAAACACCTTTTGTTTCTCAATATGGTAGAAGATATACCTTGCGTATGCTTGGAATATCCAACAAACTTCCACAGAACTGACCTTGCCTCGAGCTTGTCCGAATTTTGCTTTTAGACATAGGCCGGACAAACCCAAATCTTAACTTACTTAAGATATGGGCTCTTCCCATACCATATCACATATGGAGTGGTAGGCACTGATTTGGTTGGAATCCTATTCAATAGGTATGTAGCTTCTCAAGTGCATATAGGCTACTCGGTAGTATTCATCATAGAGCGCACCATATATAATCGGGTGCGATTGCTCCGCCCGATACACCGTTGTGCTGTGGTGTATACGGAGGAGTAATGCTGAGAGAGAATCTCATTCTCCTTTAGAATTGTCCAGGAATTCCGTGCTCAAGTATTCTCCTCTCTGATCATATCATAGGACATAATACTTATACCCTTTTTGGTTCTCTACTTCTAACTTATATTCTTTGAATTTCTCAAAGACTTATGTTTCAACAGGAACATATGTCTGAATCATGAGAGATCATCAGTGAATGTAATGAAGTACAAAGAACCGGTCTTGGCATGTGTAGACAGGGGACTTACATACATCATCATGTACCAATCCCAAGAGTTTACTAGCTCTTTCTCTGTTTCCAGTAAACGGAGCTATGGTCATTTTATCTTTGTGACATGACTAGCAAGTTTCACAAGATGTAAATTCAAACTGATTTAAATATGCATCTTAATGTAACTTAGCTAGTTGGGTTGCATTGATATGACCTAGTCTACAATGCCTCAAGAAGGATTCATTCATTTCTGAACTCTTCCTCTTGAGTGTGTTCTATACGTTGAGAACTGTAGTTTGATTTAGAACGTATATGCTTTTAGATAACGCGCCTGAACCGATCAACTCTTGATATAGGAAATGTTCAAAACATTATCTAACAATACAAATTTATATCCTTCTTTACTAAATAAAGAGACTGATATGATGTTGTATATCAGGTTCGGTATCTAATAATATTCGTTTAGAATCAATGTATTTGGTAATACATGGTGATAACCGCCAACACCTTGGCTGCAACAATTGCACCGTTTCTAACTCTTAAAACATATCACTCATTCTCAGTTCTCTACCTATCTGTAGCCTATGTAACAGATTACATATGTGGGATCCTGATCCCGTATCTCATACCCAGGACGTAGATACGGAGAAACAATTCTCGGTAATGAACACACCTGAAGAAGATGCATCGTCATGCACTTTTTTCGTTTGGGCGGCACGGGAATCCCGGTAATCCCCTCTTTCCTGCTTGGTCTTATAACAATTATAAGGTAGAATGGGACCAACGTTCCCCAGCACAGTATAACAAGCGGGTTTGGTCAATACATCCATATTATTATCTTGATTAAGGCGTGACATGGTCGCTACCTGGAGAGAGAGAGAAGAAAACACTCAGCGTATGCTCTTGCAAGATTAGACTGGTTATCATTTTATCTAATCAGGATGGCACCCACTATTTTTATCAAATCTTCATTCAAACCCTAAAAGTAAAGACTAGCCGGGATTAATTTCACCTTACAAGTTCGCCAATCTTTCAGCCAGGCCAGTGCCGGTACTTTGAGGGAGGTTCCCTGTGCTTTCGCACGGACCTAATTAAAATAAACCTCGTTTTCCCAGGGGCGTAACCCCGTTGATACCTTTCTAGACACCTACTTGATTGGCTAATTGTAAAGTGCAAAACTCTCCCAGGAGTAACAATTACTCGCAGTGGGTATCGGGATCCAACTATCTCATAGAAGGTATGCAATCTCATTGCAAATTCCAACACTTGAAATTCCTGATAATATTTTGCCCCTAGCAGCTATATGACCTACACATAGTCAACAAATCATAAGTGCTAGTCAGGTTCAACCCGTACATTTCATGATTGAATTAAACCCACCCGCACGACCCTTAACATAGTCAACAAAGTCGCACGACTATCCTAATCCAATCGCATCTCATACTTAAGTAGATAGGTACTAATTATCTACGACACACTACGCCTTAACATAATCAACAAACGTAGCACGAATACTAAGTAGTACTTATCTGAAATGACGGAGGGCTATTACAGATTTTTAAGAAAACCTTTTGCGTAATGAACTTGATATCGTTGTAGAATCGAGTGATTTTGAAAATGAGTGTTTTTTAGGCTTTTACTAGTTTCGCTAAAGAGATCACTCCCGGTGAAGGGATCTCGGCTCTTTCCTTATCGAATAAGGTGCAGGATATTTCACAAATACCAATATGCAAAGAAAAAACTATAAAAGCAATTAAAAGACAAACCGAGTTTGTAGCATCTGCTAGTTTCGCTAAAGAGGCCACTCCCTGTGAAGGGATCTCGGCTCTTTCCTCATCGAATAAGGTGATGGATATTCTACAAGGAATACCGCTATGCAAAGCAAGAACTAGAGCTGCCTGTTTTTTAAAATTCGATTCCACAACATCTTTAGGTTTATTTTCTTTTGTTAATCTCTTTAATGATTGTCCCATCATTTAAGTTACCTAAACATCACAGATAAATACAACGTACGCTTATGCCATCCGCATTCGCCTCGATGCCCCGTCATGCACCGTTATGTTAGGTAACTAATGGCAGAGCGGGGTAGGGCTAGCGCGGGTGTACGTCTATATAATATATCACATATACTATATACAGTATCTATCTCATCATATAAAGTGATCACATCACAGAATATCGCAGCAGAATTCAACATATGAAATATTGGATATACTAGGATTTCCGGGTTTTAAATTAAGCCAGTATAAAACACGGATTCCATGGTGGTGATGAATAGCCAAACCCACATCCCTTACGAGAGTGGCAAGCAACCCTACCAATTCTAGAGTTAGAAGACCCGGTCTCGACGCCTCGAGATGGTCTTCCACTGGACTCTAGAACACGGTTACTTATGCTCCCCTCCTTGGATCTATCCTAATGCGGAAAAGTAAATAATATACATCAACGGTGACATCTTCCTCAACCCGGAAGTGCTCTAATAAAAGAATATTACATACAAATTTTTACATGAATGAAAATGAAAAACTCTCATCTCACATAAAAACCCCCGGCTATTCAAAATACGACGATCCAATATAACATATCATAGTAACACATAACATCACATGTCATCAACATAAGTAAATATGCATATACCAATTTTCGTTGATATATAGCAACGAAACCGGCGATACACCACATATTACACTTACGGTCGCAGAAAAGAAAGTGAAAAACTACAACAATTGGAATCGTCACTGCCCTTAGACATCATAAACCCGGAATATCACATATTCTGGATTTCATGCCTAACAATGCAAATCTTACATTTAGATCTCAACTATGAAAACACTTTTCAAAAGAAGTCGGGTAATTCAACAGGATTCCCGATTTCACTCGAGACCGAAATGTTAAACTTCCATGCAACTAAATAGATTCCAATTATTGTATTACAATCATAGATAGCTAGACGAAGTTAAACTTTTCGATCGAATAAGCAAGCACCCAAAATTTCCCAACAAGCTCAACATTTGAGCGGAGTTCAAAAAGTTCCCAGAAACTGCCACAGCTCCTATGAACCATCCGTAGAAGGGCCGATCCATTCGTCACTCATGTCTCCACGGAACTGCGGCAAACCCTAGGGTATGACCGCGGTTGCGCGATCCAAAAAGTCGAGTTTGGGTATCGTTCTTCTAGAGGGTCCACAGAATCGCTTGCATGATTTTCTGAAAATTTTAAACTCGGAAAAATCCAACTATTGGAAAATTTCAGTGAGGGAAAATATGGGTTATTGATATCCGTTCAAACTTTTTAATATCGTCTAAATAACCCGAATACATGTTAGAATTTCGACTGCGAAACACTCCGAGTTGCCTTTGCAGAAAGTTAACATCACATGCAAATTTAGCAAAAACAAACAACACCTGAAACACCAAAACCCAGAGACTGGAACACAATGAAAATTTGAATCCAAAACTCCAAAAATGGGCTGAGCTCGCCGGTTTTAAGCATGATGTGGTCGGTCACTTTGAGCCAAAAATGCTCAAAATTTTGGTGGTGTTCATGTTATATCACATACAACATTCCGTACTTATTTAAAAAATTTTTGAAGACCTATTAAATTCGACAGAAACTAAGCTTTCGTGTTTCAAGTTTCGGAGTCGTTTCGATTTCGTAATCTAACAAACATCGTCTAATTTTCTAGCATGGCTCTGATACCACTGCAGGGTTGCCCAGCACGACAGCAAGGTTTCGGGAGGTATCGTCCATACCAATTTCAAAAATTTGCCGTTTTAGCTAACCCTAACCGTAGAATCTTTACTAGAAAATCCGACGAAACAAGATGTAAACAACTTTACATCTAGGTGAATGAGGAATACAACCTATGTAGACCGTTCCTTCACTTCTAAAACTCCGTGTAGTAGTCCCTTTACTGCATGTAGTGAACTCCCAGACTTTTGAAAGGGTTCACTTGAAGAAATGAACGAGCTTGCTCAATGTCTTCGAGGTTGATGATGATCTACATCGAGGAGACTCAAGCTCATGCTACCTCTTCACTAATGGTAGATTATTGAAGCAAACACCCTAAACTAAATGGCTAATAGTAGAGAATGATGAAGTATGAAGTGGGCTCACTTAAGATTTATTTTTCTCACAATATTTTCTCACTTTTCCAAAAGCTAGAATACTTTTTCTCAAGGATGAAGAAGATGAAGTCAAAAGATGAGAATGAACTCATGAGGTGAGAATAACAACCATGGGTGAGTTAGTGTCATACACTAACCCATGTAGAGATTAAAACCATGGCTAAAAATAATGGTTAGGTTAATAAATATCTACAAGTAAAACAAAAGGAATGGATTTGGTCAATGGTTCCACAAGCTTCTACAAGCTTCAACCATGTGACTTAATTCCACTAAGTTTTATTTACTTTAAATAAATAAAACCTTAACATTATTATTAGTATGGTGTGAGTCTCATACACCCATGAAGCATGTGGCATCAAGCATGACACAATAAAATGTACACTAATATATATCACATATATACTAATGTACACAAGTGAGAAAAAGAAATGTTTAAGTGAGCTCATATTAGTTAATGTAATCCAGTATATCAAATATACAATTATATATTAAATTATTAAATCAACACTTGATTTAATAATCCGGCTATATCACATATAACCGACTAATATCAAATGCGTATCAACTTATCGAATCAACACTTGATTCGATAACCCGGCTATATCACATATAACCGATCGAAAACACAAATCGCGAGAATAGAATACAGTATCACATACAGTATTAATCTCGGTAATGCACATATCATATATGTGCTCCTACTTCGTTTCCCATGAACCGGGAAAGCTCTGTGTAGGACTCTAAAGACTCGTCAATACGCCGGCAGTGATGATCATATCAAACACCCACAATCCACAACCGGTCTGCTAAACGTAACGGCCACCCGGGTATTGAGCGATCAGAAGATCAACAAGCAAGCCTGCTCATACTCCTGCTAATCCAAATAGTAACACTACCGTACAGTCCGGTCTCTTCGTCTGATATGTCGCATATCTCGTCTGGGGGTGGTAAACGTCAAACCCCAATAACTCGATGAGTCGTGCCGATGTGAGGCTCATAACGGGTTGAGAAACTACTGATAACACTTACCAGTAAATCTCAGAAACAACCCTGGCCAGGGAATTACTGTTATGGCCAATCAAGCACAGTGCAACATCAACCCCCAATACCAGGAGAGACGAAATCCCCTCCTATCGCTCATTGCCTCCATGTGACTCAGTTCTGTACCCAAAAACCACCGTTTTGCACGTTCTCTTGAACATGGTAAGGTGGAAATCAAAGCATAGTGGAAATCACACAAGACTTTATGATGATCTCTGGTCGACAGACTAACCTGTACCAGTGTCACCAGAGAACTGTTATCTGACGTGAGGTATAATACCAGCTAGGAGTTCTCGGCGATTCCGTCCAGTGTACCCAGTCTCCACTGAGCACCCATATATCATCTCTGATGTCAAACACTAATGGATATGGGATTATCCATCGCCCATCTACATGGGTCGAGAAGCTATATGCTAGTCTACTCTAGTTTATCGATGCCCTGTTTCGATACACCCACGACTAGGGACATTAAAGGATGTAATTACCGACTACCTTTGCCCCACTACCATGATCCGCATCATAATTTAGGTAGTCCAAGCATGTCGAGGAAGAAAGTCCTCCCTATGTATGTCCAAGCATCCACTATAATATACATCTCATGTACAATAATGGTCTCTAGGGCATACATATAACTAACATTTGTGAGACTGATCAGTAGAGAAGTTGGGTGTTCGGTATCACACGGGCTGTGAGTATGCGGCATAGCAATAATTAGCCTTAAGTGCAAGTGGGAGATTGTTGGCTGTAGTGCCATCAAGTCAATTATTGGATCGCAGGCACGTGATTGCAATGATTGAGGGAGGACCTATACCGGTAGAACAGTCTTACTCGAGATGATAGTATGCTATCTTGTTTGTCTTTATCATCATGTACATGCTTCAGGTGACATTACAGATCGCTATTACATGTTGATAGAGCCCATAGGATTCTTGCTTTACTACCAGCTGTATGATGGCGATCATATACGTGAGAGTTGGGTAGTCTATAAGCACATCCTTAAAGTGTCCCTAGTCATGGGAGTTTTGAGACTGGGCATCGATACTCCATGAGTAGACTAGTGTATACGGATCGAGACCCCGACGAGGGGCGGTGGCCGATCTCACAAACCATTGGTGTCAGTAGGTTCACCTAAGATAGTATACAGGTGCTCATTGGGTTATGAGTACACCGGACGGACTTACCGGGAGCCTACTAGTTGGTATTATACCTATTGTCAGATAGCAGTTCCCAGATGACATGTGTACAGGTTAGTCTATCGACTTGAGATCATCATTTGTCTCGTGTGAGTTCCCACTGTGCTTTGATTACTACCCTACCATGGCTCAAAGGAGTCGTGCAAACAGGTTTTAGTTGGGTACGGTCCTGAGCCACATGGAGGCAGTGAGCAGATCATCAGGGGATTCGTCTCTCCTGGTATTGGGGGTTGATATTGCGCTGTGTTTGGAGAGATATTACACAAAGTCCCTGGTAAGGGCAAGTGAGATTTACTGGTAGGTATCCAGTAGTTTCTCATGGTGTTCTGGGGGACACTTCGACACGACTTATACCGCTATTAGGGGTCTGACATTTACCATTCCCTAGGACTGATATGCGATACTCATAAACGAACAGACCGAACTGTACGGAGTTGTTACTGTCAGACTCAGTAGGGTTTCTGGTTGAGTTCGCTCGTCGGCCTCCCTTTCGCTCAATATCTGGGTAGTCGTTACGTACAGCTAGTGCTACTGACGTGCTTGTGGTTAAACCCACTGCCAGCGTATTGACGAGTCTTTAGAGTCCCACACAGAGGGTTTCCCTAGTTCGGGCGAAACGTTGTAGAGGCCGTATGGTTTTTTGGAAGGGTTCGATCATATACGTGCACTTGTGAACGGATCATGATCGGACGGATAATACTAGCGGACTTTGGTTTAAGCCGGATCCTAGTATTATATTGTTGGATTACTTTTGTCTCGTTGCATTCGTATTGTCGGAATACGGATGCAGGTATGTATATACGGATGAGAGGTATTCGTGTAATTCGTTATGAGTTTACTTTATAAGATGCCATTCTTTTTATTGTTTTAAACATTTGGATTAATGTTTATTAAGTGGAAATTGTGAGGTTAAGTCTTGGCACTTGGGTATTGATTATAGCATGACATATGAGTGCAAGTCTTAACCTTGTGCATTAATGGTGCCAAGTGCACTCGGGCGACTCTTGGTATTGGGTTTTTTGTGAGATATTTGTGTTGGGATTTTTCTTCACTTTCTCTTCAAAACAAATACACACACTCATAAGAAAAACTACAGATAGTTTTTTTCCACTTGTTTTTCTTTTTGATGCCCAGTCTTGAGCTCACAACTTCCACTTCATGGCTTTTTCTTCACCTCCACTCATTCCATCTCATGTGTTGAGAATCATTGAGTGTATTGAGACAAATTATTCATACACACTCTCTACTACATCTTAGGAACCTAGGCTAGCAAACTAGTTGCTCGAGTTGCTTCGATTTTTGAAGCGGGAGCCCGTATTACTAATCCTCGACGTGGATCGTCTTCGACGAGAGAGAACGGAGAGCGAATTTGTTCGGGGCAGCCGCGAGGAGCTTGAACAGAGGTTGAAGACTGAAGGACACGGATCGATCGGTATAACCTCTCTAAACTCTTTAACATTTAACAAGTATAGGGTTAAGGCACGATCCGGGAGTTAGGGTTACGTTAGCGCCAGTTTCTAAAGTTTTTGTTCAGCGTTTGGCTATGGATTGATGGTGGGGACGCTAGCGTAGCATTTCAAATATTCCTTTATTTCTATCTCAGACTTATAACAATTATAAGATAGAGCGGAACCAACGTTTCCCAGCTCAGTATAACAAACGGGTTTGGTTAATACATCCATATTATTATCTTGATTAAGGCGTAGTATGGTCGCTACCTGGAGAGAGAGAGAGAGAAGAAAAAACTTTGTGTATACTCTTGCAAGATTAGATTGGTTATTATTTTATCTAATCAGGATGGCTCCCACCGTTTTTATCAAATCTTCCTTCAAACCTTAAAAGGTAAGACTAGCCGGGATTAATTACACCCTATAAGTTCGCCAATCTTTCGACCAGGCCAGGGTCGGTACTTTGAGAAAGGTTCCTCGTGCTTTCGCACGGACCTAATTAAAATAAACCTCATTTTTCCATAGGCATAACCCCGTTGATACCTTTCTAGTCACCTATTTTATCGGCTAATTGTAAAGTGCAATACTCTCCAGGAGTAACACTTACTCGCAGGGGGTATCGGGATCCAACTATCTCATAGAAGGTATGCAATTTCATTGTAAATTTCAACACTTGAAATTCTCAATAATATTTTGCCACAAGCGATTTAAGACCTTGACAAGGTCAACAAACAATAAACCGCAATTCAAGTTCAACTCGTTCATTTCGTGATTGAATTAAACCCACCCGCACGACCGTTGACAAGGTCAACAAGGCCGTACAACTACCCTAATTCAATCGCATCATATGCGTTGCAGATAAGCACTAATTAACTACTGCACACTACGCCTTGACAATGTCAACAAACGTAGCACGAATACTAAATAGTCTTTATCTGAAATGACGGAGGGCTATGACAGGTTTTTAAGAAACCTTTTGCATAATGATCTTGATATCGTTGTAGAATTGAATGATTTTGAAAAGGAGTTTTTTTAAGGATTTTGCTAGTTTCGCTAAAGTGGTCACTCCCGGTGAAGGGATCTCGGCTCTTTCCTCATCGAATGAGGTGCTGGATATTCATCAAGGAATACCATTATGCCAAGCAAGAACTAGAGAAGCAATCAAAAGATAAAACTGAGCGGGTTGTAGCATCTGCTAGCTTTTGCTAAAGAGGTCACTTCTGGTGAAGAGATCTCGGCTCTTTCCTCATCGAATGAGGTGCTGGATATTCATCAAGGAATACCACTATGCAAAGCAAAAACTAGAGCTACCCTTTTTGAAACAGGATTCTACAACATCTTTAGGTTTCATTCTTTTTTATTAATCTCATTAATGAAGCCCCATCATTTATGTTTCCTAAGCATCACAAAAGAAACGAAAATACAACGTACGCTTATGCTATCCGCATTCGCCACGGAGTCCCGTCATGCACCGTTAGGTTACTTAACTACCGGCAGAGCGGGGTAGGACTACCACAGATGCAAAATATAAGCAACGTTTATTATATATCATATATATAATATAAAGCATTCGTCTTATGCAGTTATATGATCTTATCACAGCAGAAGTAAACATATGAAATATTGGATATACTAGGAGGTCCGTCTTTTAAATTAAGCCAGTAAAAAACAAGGATTGCACAGTCGTGATGAATAGCCAAACCCACATCCCTAGACCCCTACGAGAGCGGTAAGCAACCCCACCAATTCTATAGTTAGGAGACCCGGTCTCGACTCCTCGAGATGGCCACCCACTGGAGTCTAGATCCCGGTTACTTATGCTCCACACCTTAGGTCTATCTTAATGCGGAAAAGTAAATAATATACAACAATGGTGACATCATCCTCAACTCGGAAGTGTCCCAATAAAAGAATATTACATATAGTTTTTACATGAATGAAAATGAAACTCTCGTCTCACGCAAAAACCCCGGCTATTCAAAAACGATGATCCAATATAATATATCACAGCAACACATAACATCACATGTCATCAACGTCAGTAAATATGCGTATCCCAATTACCGTTTACGTATAACAACAAAACCGGCGATACACTACATATTACACTTACGGTCGCAGAAAAGAAAACGAAAACTACAATAATTAGAATCCGCAACATCCTTAGACACCATAAACCCGGAATATCTCATACCCCGAATTTCATGCCTAACATATAAACCTTGCATTTTAGTCTCATATTGAAAACACCTTTTCAATAACCTAGTCGGGTAATTCAACAAGATTCCCGACTACTTGATGGAATACTCGTCAGAAATATTAGTAGATGGACGTACCCCTGATGCCGTTGACAATGTGCACTTAGGCGGAACACCGTGGCCGCGAGCACCCGAAGGGATGCTTTTGGCAACGGGGTTCTCCTAACAGTCACTTGGTCGGGGATATGGGGTATGGCTATCTAGTGGTGTTACCCGGCGAATGTTTGCGTACTATACGAGATTACGACGGAGTTTTGATCCGAATCGAAACTCCGTGGCAATCTATCAGAAAAGGCTAAATTGCTAGATTTATAGAACACTAACTAGTTTTCACAAAACTAAGTATTGTGGATTCTAAATATTGTATCACATATTTCAATATCAAACCCGAAACGATGTTAAAATACGACTACGAAACACTCCGTATTGCCACTACAAAAAGATAACATCATATGCAATTTTGGAAAAAACAAACATAACCTGAAACCTTAAAATCAAGAGATCAGAACACCACAAAAATTTCAAGATTTTTTGCCACAGAAAAAAAGGCGAGGCCGGTTTTTTAGACAATGTGGCCGGCCAAAATTTTGGTGTTTCGCCTCAAATTTTTCTGGTGTTCTAGATGTATCATAACTAGCTTTCTGCACTTAATTAAAAAAATTTTAGAGGACTTAAAAAATTCGACAGAAACTAAGGTTTCGGATTCCAGGTTTCGGAGTTATTTCGGCTTCATAATTCAACTAACATCGTCTAATTCTCTAGCCTTGGCTTTGATACCACTGTTGGGTTCCTTAGCACTCTCACTAGGTTTTATAAGGCATCGGTTGTGCAATTTTAAAAAAACCTAGACAGCAAAGCAACCGAAACCAAGGATCTAACTAGAGAATTAGGATTTAACTAAGCAAGTAAACAGCTTTACTCTAAGTGAACAAGGAATACAACCTTTGTAGACCAGTCCTTCACTTCTAAAGCTCCGTGTAGTAGTCCCTTTGCTCCAAGTAGTGGTCTCCCGGACTCTCTTTAGGCTCCACTAGGCAAATGGAACAAGCTTGCTCAAGAATCTTCGAGGCCGAAGATGATCTACGTCGAAGAATCACTACTCAAGCTACCTCTTCACTAATTGAGAATTAGTGAAGCAAACAACCTATACTAAATGGATAGTTTGGTATAGATTGATGAAGTAGGAATTTTGCTCACTTTAGAATAATTTTCTCTCTTTTCTTTTTCTTCTCACTCAAGAGCTAGAGAGCAAAATGAAGGAGATGAAGAAAAGGTCTCAAGTGATCAAGTGTTGAACCATGGGTGAGAAAATATCTCATATAGAGACAAAACCATGGCTAAAGATAATAGTTAGGTTAATAAATATCTAGAGTAAGACAAAATTAGTTGACTTAAGTCAAAACTTCTTCATGCTTCCACAAGCATCTTAGACATGCTAAATTCCACCTAATTTTGTTTTTCCCCTTAATAATTAAATCCCCACATTATCTTAAGTTTGCTATGAGTCTCATACACCTAAGTCCAATATATCATCTAGCATGACACATAAACCAATACATTAATATATATCACATATATATTTGTATGTATTTTGAGAAAAACATTTTCTTAAGTGAGCTAATATTAGTTAATGTATATTAATATATCAAATATATATAATTATACATTAAATTATTAAATCAACACTTGATTTAATAACTCAGCTGTATCGCATACAACCGACTAATATCATTTATATGCATATCACATACACACATAATATATCATTGAATCAACACTTGATTCAACAATCCGGTTATATCACATATAACCTGTATCGCGAGATTGAAATATGGTATCATATACACGTATTAATCTCGGTCCCGCACATATCACATATGTGCCCTACTTCGTTTCGCATGAGCTAGGAAACCTCTGTAGGACTCTAATGACTCGTCAATACACCGGCAGTATGTGATGATCATATCAGTCACCCACAAGCCGTCAGCGGTACTAGCTGGACGTAACGGCTACCCGGGTATTGAATGATCAGAAGATCAACAAGCAAGCTTGCCCATACTCCTGTGAATCCAACAACGCTACCGTACTGTCCTGTCTCTTTGTCTGATATGTCACATATCGAGTCTAAGGGTAGTAAACGTCCGACCCTAGTAACTTGATAAGTCATGCCAATACGAGGCTCATAACGAGTCGAGAAACTACTGATAACACTTACCATTAAATCTCAGTATCAGCCCTGGCCAGGAACTTCCAGTTATATCCAATCGGGCACGGCGCAACATCAACCCCCAATACCGGGAGAGAAGAAACCCCTCCTATCGCTCGTTGCCTCCATGTGACTCGGGACTCTACCCAAAAACCGCCATTTTGCACGCTGTCTTGAACATGGTAAGGTGGAAATCAAAGCACGAGAGGAATCACACAAGACTCTATGACGATCTCGGGTCTATAGACTAACCTGTACCTGTGTCACTAGAGAACTGCCATCTGACGTTAGGTATAATACCATCTGGGAGTTCTCGGCGAGTCCATCCAGTGTACCCAGTCTCCACTGAGCACCCGTATACTGTCTCTGATGTCAAACACCAATGGATATGGGATCATCCATCGGCCATCTACATGGGTTGAGAAGCCATACGCTAGTCTACTCTAGATGAACATGTCCTGGATTCCCAGATTCATTCTCTTCCTGATCCACCATTGACATTTTCGGGATCTACAAAAACATTAAAGGAGAGGGCCTTAACTTAATAATAAAATATTCTCAAAGATCACAAGGTGCTGAAGTGGCTGGAGGGGGGAGGTGGGAACCATAGGTTTTTGTGAAAGGGATGCTCTTATCATGCATGTTATTGCTGATATGATAAGAAAAACCGAATTCCTCTATTATCACAGAGATCTATACAAACCTCTATTTGATTTCGATTCATCCACACTTCCATTCCTTGCAGAGGAAAGCTAACTGCTTGCTGGCTGGGAGCTGTATGAGCGGTAACGTTTACGTACGGCTCCGTGAGAAGGTGGACAGAAATGGCCTTGTTATACCTCACTCCCGTCTTCAATGGGGTCTGCTCTTTTTTTTTTGGGAGAGTATGCCAATATGATCTTAATGAGATGTAGGGCTTTGCATCTGAAATTTTTTGGGCTTCCCTCTGCGAGAGCCAGCGTCCCGGCGTTTTTGTGCAATAAACCCCTCCGGCCGAAAACTAGTGATAGGTGGTCCCGCGGAGCTTTCGGAGTAGGGTAGCCTAGTGTGTAAGTGATAAATCAAGAGTTGATTTATCATTTAACCATTAGTTTTTCTCACTTGAAAACCTTTTCTTGGATGATGGATGTGTGCATGCATGTGTGTTTATCTTTCTTTCTTTCATGGTAGTTTCTTGCACATATGGATGTGCATACATACACACATACATACACTTCGTCAAAACGTTCTAGGTCGGCTCTGATACCAATGTAAGGTTAGTATAGCACCCTATGAAGTGTTTTGCAGCATCAAATGACCCAAAGTTATAATTTTTAAGGTGCTAAACTAACATGCAAGTGGATCGATCCTAGAAAATTAGGGTTATTTAACTTTTAGCTAGAAAAGATTAGGGTTTGAAGGCTACAACCTTTGTAGCTCCCCTTTGCTAGACTCCTTGGTGTCTTAGGTGTTGAGTCGAGGTCCTCTCGATGTTCCCTTGCGTCCACGACGATCCACCACGGAGCACTCCGTCCAAGCTCGCAATTTCGACAAACCGAAAAGAACACTCTAAACAAAGCGGCTAAGCTTGTGTAGAATGATGTTGTGGTTGGGTTTCTCACATCAAAAACCTTTCTTTTGTTGTATTTCACTCACTAGAAAAGACTAGAGAAGAAAAGATGAAGGAAGATGAAGATGGTGGCTAATATTAACAAGAGATAAAATGATAACCATAAGGTTAAGCTTGCAAAAGAAATAAATATCACTATATATATTTATTCCTTCTTGACTCCAACCATGATTAAATGGTAGATGATTAATTTAACTTGGGTTTAGAATGATAAAGGAAAGGATAACCATGGTTTAATGGTAGGTGAGCATGGTTAGGTTAGAAGAAGCATGTAGAAACTAGCATAATTATCCTTTCCTTTTCATTTTCTTTTTAAATCCATAATCAAATAATAATCCATTAAATAATCTATGGTGTGAGTCTTGCATTGCCACCATTTCCATATGCTAACAACCATGATGGATGGTTGTATGTATGTGTGTATGTATGCACATCCATATGTGCAAGAAACTAGCATGAAAGAAAGAAAGATAAACACACATGCATGCACACATCCATCATCCAAGAAAAGGTTTTCAAGTGAGAAAAACTAATGGTTAAATGATAAATCAACTCTTGATTTATCAATCCGGCCATATCACATATGACCCTACCAAAAGTAAGCCGCCCGATCAATGTACAGTATCATATACGCACATTTCAATCGGGTGCATGCGCATATCGCATACGCGCACCACAACGTTTCGCCTGGACTGAGCAACTCCTTTGTGGGACTCTAAGACTCGTCAATACGCCGACAGAGGGTAATGATCATATCAAGTACCCTCAAGCCGCTGTTGGAGATAGTGCCCTCAGAGTCAATTATTGGATCACAGGCACGTGATTGCAATGATTGAGGGAGGACCTATCCCGGGACGACAGTCTTACTCGAGATGATAGTATGCTATCTGGTTTACCTTTATCATCGTGTACTGCTTTAGGTGACCTGACAAGTCGCTATTGTACGTTGATAGAGCCCCGAGGATTCTTGCTTGACCACCAGCAGTATGAGGGCGATCATATAAGTGAGAGCTGGAGTCTATAAGCACATCCTTAAAAGGTCCCTAGTCGTGGGAGTTTCGAGATAGGGCATCGATTCTCCAGAGTAGACTAGTGTATACAGTCGAGACCCCGACGAGGGGCGGTGGCCGGTCATACAAGCCACTGGTGTCAGTTGGATCACCGAAGATATATACAGGTGCTCATTGGGTTATGAGTACACCGGACAGGACTCGCCGGGAACATGCTAGTTGGTCTTATACCTGACGTCAGATAGCAGTTCCCAGGTGACATGTGTACAGGTTAGTTCATCGACCTGGGGATCGTCATTTGTCTCGTGTGAGTTCCCACTGTACTTTGATTACTACCCTACCACGGCTCAAAGGAGTCGTGCAAACAGGTTTTAGTTGGGTACAGTCCCGAGCCACATGGAGGCAGTGAGCGGATCTTCGGGGGTTCGTCTCTCCCGGTATTGGGGGTGAGGTCGCGCTGTGTCTAGGAGAGCCATTACACGAACTCCTTGGCCAAGGCAGGAGATTTACTGGTAGGTATTCCAGTAGTATCTCAGGGTGTTCTGGGCTACACTCCGACACGACTTGTACCGCTTTTGGGGGTCTGACTTTTACCCACCCCCTAGGCCCGACATGCGATGCTCATAGACGAACGGACCGGACTGTACGGATATTGTCACTGACAGGCTCAGTAGGGTGTCAGGATGAGTTCGCTCATCGACGTCCCTTTTAGTCAATAGCTGGTGGCCCGTTACGTATTGGCTTATACCTCTGACGTGCTCGTGGTTAAATCCACATCCATAGTATTGACGAGTCTATAGAGTCCACCACACTTTCAGTTACTCAGCTTTCGGGCGAAACGCTGTTGAGGCCGTATGGAGATATGGCAGGGTTCGATTAGATACGTGCGGTATTGCACAGATCGTGATCGGACAGTTTTTACTAGCCGGCTTTGGTTTAAGCCGGATCTTAGTATTTGATAGTGTAGTTTTTGTCTCTATGCATTTGTATCCGGACGGAATATAGATGCGGGTGTGTATGCACTGTATCGGGGTTTTCCTGTAATTTATTATGGGACCAGTTTTCTGGAGTTGCCAGTTTGCATTCCGTTCCGGCCGGTTTTCCTTTGTTCTTTCCCGGCCGGACTTTTCCGATGGAGGGGGTTATTTGCATTTGTGCAAATAATATTTATGGAGGGGGTTTCTTGCAATTTTATAGATTATGATAGCATCTTTGATTCCCTCCATTTTTTGCATTAATGTGACATGAGAGGGTATGGGCCGGCTAACTGTTGGATGATGGAGGTGTGGGATTAATTTAATGTTTTTTAATAATGAGGCTACCTTGTGCTATAGTGTGTGCTGGAGGTTTAATTGATGGTGAAGGAATTTATTTTCCTTTGGGGATTAATATATACCACATGATTTTAGATGGGTGATTGCTTCTTTCTTAATTCACAGTGAGCACAATATACTTGGGATGGCCGAGCTCATTAAAGAAGCTTGCGTCATTATTTTCCAGTGAGTTTAATTGATGCTTCCCACTTCATTTTCCAGAGAGCCCAAGTTCACTTTGGCCGAGCTCCTTTTTGAGGATGCTCCATTGATTTTTCCTTGCAAGCATCCATGAAAATTCTTGTGCAAAATTCCTCCACCATGGCAACCTCTTAAACCCCAAAGAGACATGTTCTACATTTGTTCTACAGCAATTCTTGGGTGCGTCGGCTAGCCAACTTCGCACCCGAGTTGCCTCGGTATTGAGGTGGGAGCCCGTAAAAGAAACAGGCGATGTGGTGCCCTTCCGGCGAGGTGGCGACGACCGGAGTTTCCGCAGGAGATTGGGACTACGACGAGAAGACCGGAGGACTCGGATCATTCGGTATATCTCTAACCCGTCTTGTTAGCTAGATCTAGTTTAATGGCCCGATCCGGAGTCTAGTGCGCGGTGGTGCCGGTTTGCAAAGTCCGCAAATTTAAATTTTATCACCGCTTCCGCATTTGGCAGCCGGCCTGACGGCCGGGGCGCCGCCGTGCACTTACAGTGGTATCAGAGCCTCGCCATTAACTTCGTCTAGCTTCGTTTGATGTGTTTTGCATTTCCGATCGACCAAAATTCCAAAACTTGCATTTTTTGTTCACGACAGTTTTCTGTTGAATTTTTTTTTGGTCCCCAAAAATTTTTCAGGTTGTATAAAAGTACTGTACAGGAAGATTTAAGACTACTGTAGAAACACGACTCACTGATCATTCCACCAGAGCACGTAACCGCGGCCAAACCCTGCTTGTGGCCGCGGTTCCGCCGCAGTGTAAATGAATCAAGGGGTTGTATTTCTACAGTGGGCTTCTGGGGAGAATTTAGGGGTTTTGGAATATTAATATTGGGCCCAGTATTTCTTGATGTGCTGCAGTAACACTTGGGGCCCACTTGTTATAATTTGATCGATCGGATATTTTTAAACACATTATTTCACAGTATTTACATTATATCTGCGACCGTGAATGTCACTCGATCGGTAAATCCTGTCTAACTGCTATAGCCCGGTTAGACGGATTTGCGAACGTGACCTTCACGTTGATGTTCTATGTATTTGTTGTGTTGTTGCGGATCGGTCGTGGGGGATAGCCTGGATGCAATGCTAGTACTGTGTTGTTGTATTATGTACATTTGATATTGCGGGACGAGCGTCCGACATGTGGACTGCCGTCACTGCCTGTTTGTATTATTCTTTTGGGGCACGACCTGGTTGCGGTCGATGTACCCGTTGTATGTATATTTTACTTTCTGTACTAGGGTTACCCCGCGGAGGGGTGCACGGATAGCCGGGTTCTAGAGGGCAACGGGCCCGCATCTCAGGGCATTGAGACGGAGGGGGCTTCAGTCTGGAATTGGCGGGCTATTCGCCGCACTCGTAGGGGGTACAGGTTGACCCAGGAGAGGTGCCTAAGTTACCGGATTCCGTGGAGTGCTGGGTGGTCCATTCACGGCGCTGAAGGGGGCTGCCTCGCTTCAGGTTTTGGCGGGTAACTTGCCGCGCCCGTAGGGGTCTAGGATTTCATTGCACAGGCTATCCACACGACCAGGGGAACGCCGGGTTTCAGTAGTGGCTCTGTGAAACCCGGGGATCCCAGATATCTGTATTGTTCTGTGATGATGTACATTTCTGTGATGTTGCATTTTATTCACGCCTTGAGCGAAATACTATATATTGGTATATATATTAGTAGATGTTGTATATGTTTTTCATCCGCGCTAGTCCAATCCCCGCTCTGCCGTTAGTTAGCTAACCTAACGGGTGATGACGGGACCCAGTGGCGAATGCGGATGGCATATACGTACGTCAGTATATTTTCGTTCTTTGTGGTGTGATCAATTGATGGGACTGCATTGATTCGGATCAATGCAAGTTAAACAAACCTAATCTGATATTGTTGGAACACTTTTCAAAAAGCTGTTACTGCAAGGACGTTCACTTTTGTTTTGCATCGTGGTATTCATTTGGAATATCCTGCTCCTCAGTCGACGAGGCAAGGGCCGAGATCCCTTCACCGGGAGTGACCCCTTGGACAAAAGTTTGCATCAGGGCATTAACTTTACTGTAGCCGATTACTTTTGCTTTGCATCGTGGTATTCATTTGGAATATCCTACACCTCATTCTACGGGGAAAGAGCCGAGATCCCTTTACCGGGAGTGACCTCTTTAGTAAAGGTTTTCGTCACTATATTTTCTAAAAAGCTATCCGTTCCTTCAACGATATCAAGTTCATTACGTTAAAGGTTTTCGCCAGAAACCATTCGTAGCCCTCCATCATTTCAGTTAAATATTCGGTAGTATTCAAGCTATGTATTTTGACCTCATGCCAAGGCATAGTGTTTGGTAGTTGCCGGGTATTTATCTGTTGCATAGATAGATGCGTTGGTTTGGGACAGTCGTACTACTATTTTGGCCTACGTCAAGGGTATGTACGGGTGGGTTCAAATTAACCTGGACAATGATGGGTAGAACTTGACATGTGACTTATGATATTTTGACCTCACGCCAAGGTCATAAGAGCATGGGGTAAAAATCACATCGGGAGTTTCAAAAGAACTGAAACTTGCCAGATATGCGCATACCTTCTGGAGTGTGATGACGTGAGCGGATTACGTCACGTTATCGTGCGATGATAGTTGGATCCCGATTCCCACTGATGAGTTGGTTTACTCCTCGGGTGACCCCGACTAATTCTTCTTTCAGGTTTGGAGGAGAATTTGAGGTACAGTGGGAGGTTTCCTGATTAGATAAATTGGTAACCATTCTGATCTAGGGTAGAGTGCACGCTGAGTGTTTCTTTTCTCTCTCTCTCTCTTGGCAGCGACCATTGACCCCACCCTAAGACTATGACTCAGTGACCAAGTTGACCGAACCTTCTTAACACGGGTTTTTGGATTGTCAGAGTTGCAGACCTCATTGCCACTCCTACTTTTACCCTTTTCTCCAGGACACCCCGTATTACTGCGAACGTCCACTTCCATTGGACAAAACCATCGTATGGTTAGATACGAACTCGAAGGAATTCGAGGATGGTTTCCGGTTCTGGAGAAAACGGATAGGATTATTCAGTTGTCTTTTCCCTTTTACCTTCTCTCAAGTTGTGAGTACTCCTTGGTTTAGGAGATAGTACACCTATTATGCAAATTGGATAGTCTTCTTCCAAACCTTAGGCTGGTGCCGACCGGTAGGGAATGAAGAAAACTAATTAGCATAACGATGGTGTGCAGAAGGTATTAAGTTCAGACAAAGCAAGGGATTAGTAAGAGGGCAAAGTAAATTGCGACTGATATTCACGACCAAACCAAGTTTTTCTTCGCCAATCCTAAATCACCTTTGTATTTCTCCAGGACACTCCGTATCACTACGAAGATCCACAGTTTATTGGATACTCCATCGTATGGTTATATACGAACTCGAAAGGAACTTGTTCCAGTTCGGGGATGGATTCTGGTCCAGGAGAAATAGGAATAAGGTTTGTTCGGTTGTCTTTTATCTTCACCTTCTCTCGCATTGCGAGTGCTCCTAGGACTAGGACAGTACACCCATTATGCTTATTGGATAGTCTTCTTCCAAACCATAGGCTGGTGCCGAACGGTAGGGAAGGAAGAAAACCAATTGGCCTAAAGAGGTGTGCAGAAGGTAATGACTAAAGACATATAAAGGGATTTGGAGAGGTGGCAAAGAATTATGCGGTTATAGTTGTGAATCTGGATAATGGTAGAGGCATTACTAGAAATACCAGGATACCCCATCGAAACATTTCAATGTTTCAGTTCACTGTGTACTGTTAAAAGAAAACTGATTTCCCGATTAGATACTTACTCCAGGGTATGTATTTACCAGGTATGATTCTCACATCTGTATGGTTTTACAGATGATGAGTGGGAGTAAGTTATTGGGAATAGGGTGATCATCCTCATTATATCGGGATTCGTAGTAATCAGTGATATTTGAGGAAATCACCTGGGCTGTTTGCCGGTCGGCAAATGTTTGGTTTTGAATATCCGCTGTTATGCACCAATTTTAAATTGATATATCTGTACGTCTATTTTCATAGAGTGAGATATACCTTTTGATATTATGTCGATAACATTTACCTATATCAGTGGATGGTTAGGTAAGGAGCATTAAACAGTGGTATAATTCTTCTTAACCATAAGTACAGTTTTCAACCTACGACACACAGTGAAAGAGTTGTTAGACTTGGCGGACTTATACAGAGTATTGTATGTTGTCCAGTGTCCATTAGGACAGAGGGGTTGGTCCTCATACTATATTCTGTTTACTTTTAACTTCTCTAGTTCTTAGACATGTGTTTCGTGAAAACACAGGGTCTAAGTTTTGAGGAGTTATAGGTATTTGAATAGAGTAGAGAACCAGGTGTAGCAAGTATCGGGATTCTTCAAAGTGATCGAAGATGTAGATATTTGTGTATGGTATTCAGTTGATAGTAATGATAAAGAGAAATTGCTTCTCTTTCAGGTTACTCATAATTGGAAGCATTCTTAAGTTGAGTAACGCTGATCGGCCCCTCTCCATTTAGTTGACATGCACTGGAGACAGCTGCATGATTTGAATCTGGTTCAATTAAATTAGTGCATCTTGTTCTATATTGGATATAGTACAGTTCATATCTTAACATTGTTAAGATACGGGGAGTTGTCCGGCTTATGATTAAAACCAGACTCTGGATAACTCAAGGCACGTTTCTGTAATGGCTGTTTGTGGGTTGACCCAGGCTATGACGAGGGTTGATTTTCTACCATCTGGAAGATCAATAGTGATATTGTTCTTAACTCGCCACATTTTAAAAAGAAATGGTTATTTTTCAGAAAACAGTAGTGGGAGTATGGTAGAACTGGAAGCGATTCCAGAACCGCAAACGATTACTGGAGATTTGATAAGGAACCTAAAGATTCAATCTGATTTGACATTCCATTGGCCACTCCGCAGATACGGTGGGTAACTTCAGGCACCCGAGAGGTACTCCGGTAGCCTCAAGGACGGTGACAGGGAAGTTCTTGTTTACCCACACTTGCCATTGTTGTTGTTCCAGACTGCGAGACCCGGCAGGAGGATGAGTATAGCGTCGTTCTAAACTAGCTCTAAAAGTGTACGTCTATATGACTCTGCCAGAGGGTTGTCGTAGTCAGTGGGAGCAGCGAAAGCATTTGTGGACATCAGGCTTATGTCTATTTATAGACTAAAGCAGATGTAGCGGAGATAGATCATCTATTTCTGATGTGACAGTCATAGGTTTGACTTCATCAGAATAGGGGATGGATCTGTTGAGAAGGTAGTAGGAAGTAATATTCCTATACTACGATCGGTTATACTTTGGTCGTCACACAGTGGTTTCTCCACATGGGACTTGGACATTATATCAGACATACTGGTTACTAGATCTATGGTTTTAGATCTAGATTTGGGTGGTTTCCCAATCAGGGTACTTTGACAGCATTCTAAGAGTATTTAGAATGGACGACTCCTGGCACGGTAGTGTACCTGCAGGTGATGGAGTCACCCTCTCTAAAGGTGTCTTTTAGACTAAAGTAGAGAGGGATGTGCATGATTGGCAGATCACTTGCTTAGGTAATTGAGTCAATCATGAGATGTCAAGTACCGCACCAGATGTTGTTCTTGCACTAGATGCAATAAGTTGATATTGATCCAATACTGAAGAAACAATCGGAAGCAGTTTTAGAACATAAGTTAATGTTCTAGGGAATTGATAACGGCAGCCTCCTTTAGGAGACAGTTATCATTCCAGGCTTCCAAGGTGACATGGACGACAAGAAGGTTGTCAGAGTTATAGTTTTTCCTTCTGACGAGGGGTAGTGTTTTGGACAGGTGATCCAAGGCAATACTGAGGGTGGCATGGCGCAGGATACTGATTAAGTTCAGTTGACGATACAGTCTAAGAAGTTTGGATTTGGAGTTCATTTATAAGCTCGGTCCCATCAGACATCCAGACACTCTAAGACAGGTATTGCTCATTTCGGGAGATGGCTTTCTCCGCGAACTTGAGATATAGAGAGACATAGAAAGAAACTTCAAGGCGGATCCACTCACTGAGGCTATTCCTCGAACGCAATAGTCTTCCAAACGGGCTTTGTGAGACTGACTAGTAGAGGGGTTGGGTGTTCGGTATCACACGGGCTGTGAGTATGCGACATCGCAATAATTAGCCTTGAGTGCAAGTGGGAGATTGTTGGAGATAGTGCCCTCAGAGTCAATTATTGGATCACAGGCACGTGATTGCAATGATTGAGGGAGGACCTATCCCGGGACGACAGTCTTACTCGAGATGATAGTATGCTATCTGGTTTACCTTTATCATCGTGTACTGCTTTAGGTGACCTGACAAGTCGCTATTGCACGTTGATAGAGCCCCGAGGATTCTTGCTTGACCACCAGCAGTATGAGGGCGATCATATAAGTGAGAGCTGGAGTCTATAAGCACATCCTTAAAAGGTCCCTAGTCGTGGGAGTTTCGAGATAGGGCATCGATTCTCCAGAGTAGACTAGTGTATACAGTCGAGACCCCGACGAGGGGCGGTGGCCGGTCTCACAAGCCACTGGTGTCAGTTGGATCACCTAAGATGTATACAGGTGCTCATTGGGTTATGAGTACACCGGACAGGACTCGCCGGGAACATGCTAGTTGGTCTTATACCTGACGTCAGATAGCAGTTCCCAGGTGACATGTGTACAGGTTAGTTCATCGACCTGGGGATCGTCATTTGTCTCGTGTGAGTTCCCACTGTACTTTGATTACTACCCTACCACGGCTCAAAGGAGTCGTGCAAACAGGTTTTAGTTGGGTACAGTCCCGAGCCACATGGAGGCAGTGAGCGGATCTTCGGGGGTTCGTCTCTCCCGGTATTGGGGGTGAGGTCGCGCTGTGTCTAGGAGAGCCATTACACGAAGTCCTTGGCCAAGGCAGGAGATTTACTGGTAGGTATTCCAGTAGTATCTCAGGGTGTTCTGGGCTACACTCCGACACGACTTGTACCGCTTTTGGGGGTCTGACTTTTACCCACCCCCTAGGCCCGACATGCGATGCTCATAGACGAACGGACCGGACTGTACGGATATTGTCACTGACAAGCTCAGTAGGGTGTCAGGATGAGTTCGCTCATCGACGTCCCTTTTAGTCAATAGCTGGTGGCCCATTACGTATTGGCTTATACCTCTGACGTGCTAGTGGTTAAATCCACATCCATAGTATTGACGAGTCTACAGAGTCCACCACACTTTCAGTTACTCAGCTTTCGGGCGAAACGCTGTAGAGGCCGTATGGAGATATGGCAGGGTTCGATCAGATACGTGCGGTATTGCACAGATCGTGATCGGACAGTTTTTACTAGCCGGCTTTGGTTTAAGCCGGATCTTAGTATTTGATAGTGTAGTTTTTGTCTCTATGCATTTGTATCCGGACGGAATACAGATGCGGGTGTGTATGCACTGTATCGGGGTTTTCCTGTAATTTATTACGGGACCAGTTTTCTGGAGTTGCCAGTTTGCATTCCGTTCCGGCCGGTTTTCCTTTGTTCTTTCCCGGCCGGACTTTTCCGATGGAGGGGGTTATTTGCATTTGTGCAAATAATATTTATGGAGGGGGTTTCTTGCAATTTTATAGATTATGATAGCATCTTTGATTCCCTCCATTTTTTGCATTAATGTGACATGAGAGGGTATGGGCCGGCCAACTGTTGGATGATGGAGGTGTGGGATTAATTTAATGTTTTTTAATAATGAGGCTACCTTGTGCTATAGTGTGTGCTGGAGGTTTAATTGATGGTGAAGGAATTTATTTTCCTTTGGGGACTAATATATACCACATGATTTTAGATGGGTGATTGCTTCATTCTTAATTCACAGAGAGCACAATATACTTGGGATGGCCGAGCTCATTAAAGAAGCTTGCTTCATTATTTTCCAGTGAGTTTAATTGATGCTTCCCACTTCATTTTCCAGAGAGCCCAAGTTCACTTTGGCCGAGCTCCTTTTTGAGGATGCTCCATTGATTTTTCCTTGCAAGCATCCATGAAAATTCTTGTGCAAAATTCCTCCACCATGGCAACCTCTTAAACCCCAAAGAGACATGTTCTACATTTGTTCTACAGCAATTCTTGGGTGCGTCGGCTAGCCAACTTCGCACCCGAGTTGCCTCGGTATTGAGGTGGGAGCCCGTAAAAGAAACAGGCGATGTGGTGCCCTTCCGGCGAGGTGGCGACGACCGGAGTTTCCGCAGGAGATTGGGACGACGACGAGAAGACCGGAGGACTCGGATCATTCGGTATATCTCTAACCCGTCTTGTTAGCAAGATCTAGTTTAATGGCCCGATCCGGAGTCTAGTGCGCGGTGGTGCCGGTTTGCAAAGTCCGCAAATTTAAAGTTTATCACCGCTTCCGCATTTGGCCGCCGGCCTGACGGCCGGGGCGCCGCCGTGCACTTACAGCCGCAAGCGGTCAGCTAAACGTAACGGCCACCCGGGTATTGAGCGATCAGAAGACAACAAGCGAACCTGTTACAACTCCCGTTGAGCCATCCGGCAACACTACCGTACAGTCCGGTCTCTTCGTCAGATATGCTGCATATCGAGCCTAGGGATGGTCACGTCGACCCCAATAACTCAATAAGTCGTGCCAGTGAATGGTCTATAACAGATCGAGAAACTACTGATAACACTTATCAGTAAATCTCAGCAGCCCTGGCCAGGGACTTACTGATATAACCAGTCGGGCGCAACACAGCATCAACTCCCAATACCGGGAGAGACGAAACCCCTCCTATCGCTCATCGTCTTCGTGTGTCTCGGGACTGTACCCAACGGCCACTTGTTTGCACGACTCAGTAGAGCCGTGGTAGGGTAGCAATCAAAGTGCAGTGGGAGAACACACAAGACTCCATGACGATCTCGGGTCTACAGACTAACCTGTACCAGTGTCACCTGAGAACTGCTATCCGACGATAGATATAATTCCATATAGGAGTTCTCGATGAGTCCGTCCAGTGTACCCAGTCACCACTGAGCACCCGTATATGATCTTGATGTCAAACATCGATTAATGTGGGAACATCCATCGCCCATCGTATGGGTCTAGTATCATATACGCTAGTCTACTCTGGTATATCGATGCCCCGTCTCGATATACCTACGACTAGGGACGTTCCAGGATATGCTTATAGACTACAGATGTCCCACTAGTATGATCTCCATCATAATCAGAGTAGTCAAGCCGATATCCTTAGGGCTTTATCAGCATGTATGAATGAATAAAAGCATGATCAAATCAACATGTCAGATAAAGAAGAACAAGATAGCATACTATCATGTCGAGCAAGAATGCAAACTGAATATATATATACATGTATAGATACATCAACTATCACATAATGGCCTTTAGGGCATACATATATCCAACAATCTCCCACTTGCACTAAGGCCAGTTATTGGCGTATCTCATACCCAACATCTCAAAAAGTCGCTCATGCTGCGGCTGAGGGAGAGCCTTGGTGAATGGATCCGCGGCGTTGTTCTTTGTGTCTACTCTCTTAATCTCGATCTCGCGGCAATCTACAATCTCCCGGATCAAATGAAAGCGCCTCAGGATATGTCTGGACCGCTGATGGGATCTGGGCTCCTTGGCTAACGCTATTGCCCCATTATTGTCACAATACAAAGGTATTGGATCAATAATGGTTGGAACTACTCCTAGCTCCGAGATGAACTTCTTCATCCAGACGGCTTCCTTGGCGGCATCATTTGCAGCAATGTACTCAGCTTCCATCGTAGAGTCTGCAACGGTATCTTGTTTAGAACTCTTCCAACTTACCGCCCCTCCATTGAGGGTAAATACAAACCCTGAGATAGATTTGCTGTCATCCTTATCGCTCTGGAAGCTCGAATCGGTAAAGGCCTCCATTTGGAGATCTTTATTACCATACACCAAGAACAATTCTTTAGTCCTTCGTAAGTACTTAAGAATGTTCTTCACAGCTGTCCAGTGGTTCTCCCCTGGGTTGGATTGATACCTGCTTACAACACTAAGTGCATAAGCTACATCTGGGCGTGTACATAACATCGCATACATTATAGATCCTACTGCCGAAGCATAAGGTATAATGCTCATGCGAGCTCTCTCTTCATCGGTCTTTGGACAAGAATCCTTAGAGAGAGTGACTCCATGGCAAGCGGGTAAGGCACCCCGCTTGGAGTCTTCCATACTAAACCTCTTTAGGATGGTGTTAATATACCTGGTTTGGGACAATCCCAATAACTTTTTGGATCTATCCCTATAGATCCTTATGCCCAGGATGTATGTGGCATCACCCAGGTCCTTCATGGAGAACCTCAGTGATAAGAATGATTTGACCGACTGCAGCATAGGAATATCATTTCCTATCAGAAGAATGTCATCCACGTACAATACGAGGAATGTGACAGCTCTTCCTACAGCCTTCCTATAAACACAAGGTTCATCTTGATTTTTGATGAAATCAAACTCTTTGATAACATCATCGAAACAGATGTTCCAACTCCGAGATGCCTGCTTTAACCCATATATGGATTTAAGCAATCTACATGCTTTCTCGATGCTCCCACTGTCAATGAAGCCCTCTGGCTGATCTATATAAACGCATTCTTCTAAATCTCCATTTAGAAATGCCGTTTTAACGTCCATCTGCCAGATTTCATAGTCGTAGTAAGCAGCAATAGCAAGTAGGATCCGAATGGATTTAAGCATGGCTACGGGCGAAAAAGTTTCGTCATAGTCCAAACCTGGTCTTTGACGAAAACCTTTCGCCACAAGTCTTGCCTTATCGGTCTCTACTTGCCCATCCACACCAATCTTTCTTTTAAAGATCCATTTGCACCCTACAGGTTTTACCCCAGGGGGTACAACGTCCAAAGTCCATACTTTGTTGGTGTACATAGACTCCATTTCGGATCTCATGGCATCCAGCCACTTCACAGAGTCACCACTCGTGATAGCTTGCTGAAAACTGGTAGGATCATCATCTTCCATGATACAGTCTTCTCTGTCACCATCAATGAGGAAACCATAGTACCTCTCCGGTGGGCGAGAAGTCCTACCAGACCTACGGAGTGGCCGAGGTTCTTCAGTTTCTGCTGCAACAGTTGGTTCAACCAAATCGTCATTTGTATTTTGTGTCTCTAGAACCTCTTCTAGATCCACCACTCTGCCATCATCTTTATCTGTGAAAAACTCTTTTTCCAAGAATGTGGCATGTTGAGAAACAAACACTTTTTGTTCCTCTTTGTGGTAGAATAGATATCCATAAGAATTCTTTGGATATCCCACAAAGTTACACATGACCGACCGTGTCTCGAGTTTGTCCGGATTCTGCTTTTTAACATAGGCCGGGCAACCCCAAATCTTAATTCTTTTAAGAGATGGTCTCTTCCCATTCCATATTTCATATGGCGTGGTAGACACGGCTTTGGTTGGAACCCTGTTTAGCAGAAACGCTGCAGTCTCCAATGCATGTCCCCAAAACGAGACTGGTAACTCAGTGTCACTCATCATGGACCGGACCATATCTAATAGGGTCCTATTCCGTCGTTCTGACACACCGTTGTGCTGTGGTGTGTAAGGAGGAGTGAGCTGAGAGAGAATCCCATTCTCTTTTAGGAAGTTTGCAAATTCTGTACTGAGATACTCTCCACCTCGATCTGATCGAAGCATCTTAATACTCAAGCCGGTTTGTTTTTCTACTTCTTGTTTATATTCAATGAATTTCTCGAAAGCGTCGGACTTGTGCTTTAATAAAAATACATGACCGAATCTTGAGAAATCATCAGTCAATGTAATGAAGTATGAAAAACCACCTCTAGCCTGTGTAGACATAGGCCCACATACATCACTATGTATGAGGCCCAGGAGCTGAGTAGCTCTTTCTCCGTGTCCGGTAAACGGAGTTTTGGTCATTTTACCCTTGATACAAGACTGGCAAGTCGCATAAGATTTATATTCAAAAGGATTTAAATATCCATCTTTGTGTAACTTGTTTAGTCTTGTTTCGTTAATATGACCAAGTCTACAGTGCCAAAGAAAAGCTTCATTTAATTCTGAAAGTTTTCTTTTATTAGTGTGTTGTATACTGAAAACTGTGTGTTGATTTAGGACATATATTCCGTTATCAAGTGTACCATACCCAACCAACATTTGATTCAGGTGAATGTTCATAACATTGTTTTGTAATACAAAATTATATCCTTCATTGTCCAACAAAGAAACGGATATTATATTACATAGCATATCAGGTACAAAATAACATGGATTCAAAATCAAAATACATCCAGACGGCAACCCCAAGTGATACTCTCCCACTGCGACTGTATGTACATTGGAACCATTTCCAACGCGGAGAGTATGGTCACCTGTCTTCAAAACCTTGCTATTTCTCAGCCCCTGCATAGAATTGCAAATGTGAGAACCTGAACCGGTATCCAATACACAGGAAGCAGAGTTTATAGAAAAACAGTTTTCAGTCACAAACGCACCTGAAGCGGAAGCATCACCATGCTTCTTCTTGAGACTTAAGTACTCTGTGCAATTGCGCTTCCAATGTCCTGTCTTGTGGCAATGAAAACACTCGCCTTTCCCTGGGTCTCCAGCCGTGGACTTTCCCTTTCCCTTTACCTTTTTGACTCCGCCCTTAGGATTAGTGGGTTTCTTCTTTTTCTTTCCCTTGGCCTTAGCTTTCGGGCGAGAAGAAGAAGACTGTCCAATCGTCATAACGGGTGTCTTCGCTGACTTCATAGTGCTCTCTGCACTCCTTAACATATTAAGGAGTTCAGGGAGTTCCTTCTCCATGCCATGCATGTTAAAGTTCACTATGAACTGAGCAAAGGTGGAGGGGAGGGACTGCAGAATAATATCTATATATTGTTCATTGTCCATTGTCCATCCGAGGTTCTCAAGCTCTTCTATAAGAGCTATCATCTTCAAAACATGGTCTGCTACTGGTGTGCCAGGGGCCATCCGCATGTGAAACAGTTTCTTTGATGCCTCGTATCGTAATACGCGGGACTGCTCCCCATACAACTCCTTTGTATGGAGCAGTATCCCGTGAATGTCCATGTCCTCGTGCTGCTTTTGATGTGTGTTGTCCATCGATGCAAGCGCGAGGCATTTTGCCGTGGCACAGTCAGCGTCCCATGTCTTGGGGACTTCAATGTCCGCAACTGAGGATTTTAGGCCTGGGACGGGCGGGGCTGAAGCCGTGAGGACATATGATACTTTATCATAAGTCAAGGCGATCTTCAGATTCCTTAGCCAGTATTTATAGTTGGTCCCATTCAGTTTGTTCTTATCTAGTAGAAGCTTAAGTCCAGTCATTGGTATCTGCCATTAAGAGAGAGAAAAGAATACACTCAGCGAAAGCTCTTGCACAGCTTAGATTGGTTTATTATCTTGTCTAATCGATGTTTCCCACTGCTTTTTATCAAGTTTTTCTTTCAAACCTTAAAAAAGAAAAACTAGCCAGGATTAATTACAGTTTACAACTTCGCTAACCGTTCAGCCAGGCCAGTGTCGGTACTTTGAGGGAGGTTCCCCGTGCTTTCGCACGGACCTAATTAGAGTAAACCTCGTTTTCCCAGAGGCGGAGCCCCGTTAACACCTTTCTAGACACCTAATGAGTTAGCTAATTGTAAACTGTAAAACTCTCCTAGGAGCAACTATTGCCCACAGTGGGATCGGGATCCAACCATCATATGGAAGGTATGCAATCTCATTGCAAATTTCAACACTTGAAATTCCCGATGTAATTTTTACCCCTAATACTCGTGACCTTGGCTAAGGTCAACAAATCACGAGTACTAGTCAAGCTCAACCCGTCATTTCTTGATTAATTAGACCTGTTCACATGACCCTTGGCTAAGGTCAACAAAGTCATATGCCCGTCCTAATTAATCTGCATCATATGCGTTTGTAGGAAGCCATCACTTAGCTACCGTACACTACGCCTTGGCTAAGGTCAACAAACGTAGAACGAATACTAAGTACTCTACTTCCTAAAATGACGGAGGGTTGCGGATGATTTTTAAGAAAATCTTTAACGCTTTGAGCTTGATATCGTTGTAGAATCAAAAGGTTTTCAAAAGGAGTGGCTTAAGCTCCGTAGTTTTGAAATATAGCTTTTTCATAAATAGCCGAGTAGTTTTTAAATCCAATTCTACAACATCTTTTAGGTTTATTTTCTTTACATTAATCACATTAATGTAATCCCATCATTTAAGTCTTTAAGCCAATCATAGAAAAGAAACGAAAATAACACGTACGCTTATGCCATCCGCATTCGCCGCAATGTTCCGTTATGCACCGTTAGGTTACTTAACTAACGGCATACCGGGACGGGACTAGCGCGGGTGTAAAATATAAGCAACGTCTACTATATATCATATATATAATATGTCATTCGTCTCAGATATCACAGAACACAGGCAGCAGAAATATAGATATAACGTAGGATATACTAAGACGTCCGTATTTAGTATTTAGCCAGAATAGAAAATACGGATTCCACAGTGGCGATGAATAGCCAAGCCCACACCCTGGACCCCTACGAGAGCGGCAAGTGACCCTACCAATCCTGGAGTTTAGGAGACCCGGTCTCGACTCCTCGAGATGGCCTCCCACTGAACCCCAGAACCCGGTCACCTGTGCTCTCCTCCTTGGGTCCATCCTAATGCGGAAATGTAAATAATATACAACACTGGTGACACAACCGCAACCTGGAAGTGCCCCAAATAAAAGAATATTACATTACATTTGAATTTACATGAATGAAAAATATAAAACTCTCATCTCACAAAAACCCCCCGGCTATTCTATCGCGACAATCCTGCACATCATATCTCAGCAAGACATAATATTACATATCATCAACGTAAGTAAGTATGCGTACCCCGATTGTCGTTGATGTATAGCAACGAAACCGGCGATATCTAACATACTACACTTACGGTCACAGAAAAGAAAGTGTAAAACTACAATATTTGGAATCCAGATTCTTTTTAGACATCATAAATGCGAAATATCACATATTTCGTATTTCATGCCTAAACCATATGAATTCCATATATTGTATCAAATTCCAGACAAACAGACAGTATTAAAGTTTTCGAACGAACAATCAAGCACCCAAGATTCACTAAAGCTCAACACTTGAGCAGGGTTCAAAAAATTTGGAGTGTGACACAGTAGCGGCGGTCTAGCCGTAAAAGGGTCAAGCCAACGCCTCACATGTGGCACGCCGTACTGCCCCAAACCCGAGGGTTCAAAGGGTAGTTCAAGACGGTCACATAATCGAGTTAAGGTTTGTTGTCTTCTAGAAGGACCACCGCAATAAGACTTGCACGTATTTCCAAACTATTTAAACCCCGTGAATAGTGAGTAAATGATACTCGTTCAAACACTTCAATACTTTCTAATTTACCCAGAAAAACTACGAAATGAAAGTCCCGATCGAATCGATGAATCCAAAAACATCTCCAGAATTTTTCAAAACTTTATTCAGTTTAAAAATACCCAAAAAATTATACATGCAGAAAATAGAATTACTGTAGAAACAGTATCCCCTAATTCATATGTACGGCCGCGGAACAGCGGCCTAAGCAAGCTTAGGCCGCGTTTCCGCGGCTATAACTACTGTTCACCGAAAATAATTTGTACCGTAACTCTTATATTTTCCTCCTGTATTTTTTACATATTTTTAATTCTGCAAAATGTCAAAATTTAGAAAATTTCCAGAGAGCATCTAAATATACGGTATTTTTGTCCGATCGGGGTTTTCACTTCGTCAAAACGTCGCCTAATGTTCTAGGTCGGCTCTGATACCAATGTAAGGTTAGTATAGCACCCTATGAAGTATTTTGAAGTATCAAATGACCCAAAGTTATAATTTTTAAGGTGCAAAACTAACATGCAAGTGGATCGATCCTAGAAAATTAGGGTTATTTAACTTTTAGCTAGAAAAGATTAGGGTTTGAAGGCTACAACCTTTGTAGCTCCCCTTTGCTAGATTCCTTGGTGTCTTGGGTGTTGAGTCGAGGTCCTCTCGATGTTCCCTTGCGTCCACGACGATCCACCATGGAGCACTCCGTCCAAGCTCGCAATTTCGACAAACCGAAAAGAACACTCTAAACAAAGCGGCTAAGCTTGTGTAGAATGATATTATGGTTGGGTTTCTCACTTCAAAAACCTTTCTTTTGTTATATTTCACTCACTAGAAAAGACTAGAGAAGAAAAGATGAAGGAAGATGAAGATGGTGGCTAATATTAACAAGAGATAAAATGATAACCATAAGGTTAAGCATGCAAAAGAAATAAATATTACTATATATATTTATTCCTTCTTGACTCCAACCATGATTAAATGATAGATGATTAATTTAACTTGGGTTTAGAATGATAAAGGAAAGGATAACCATGGTTTTGTGGTAGGTGAGCATGGTTAGGTTAGAAGAAGCATGTAGAAACTAGCATAATTATCCTTTCCTTTTCATTTTCTTTTTAAATCCATAATCAAATAATAATCCATTAAATAATCTATGGTGTGAGTCTTGCAGTAAGTACAGCAATGAACCGCGGCGAACCCTCAGACGACCCATCTAAGATTAGGGGGGAGATCCTCAGTAGTGGTGACCCTTTGACTCTTCCACGAACTTATACATGTACCGAATGCTCATACGGGAAAGTGAACTCCTGGGTCTGGAACCAGGGGGGTTGCTCCGAGAAATCCTTTCTTTCTCGTCCACTCCAGGGGGTGCGGACACACCTGTGCGGATTACAGGTGACGGTTAAACGAATAGCGGGGAAGTGAACAGTACCCGACGACATTCAGGGATGAATGTAGACCCATCGGGCAGGGATAATCATTCCGGTCTTGGGAGAGGTGGCGACACCAGTCTGAGCTGAGGGAGGCCCTATGAGTCACTGAAACGACCGCTGGAGGCGCACCCTAAGCCCAGCTTCTCGGAGCTGCTATTGCGAAATACCGCTGACCCTTACGACTATAACCAACAGGGGGGCTGGGCTGCTCGCCTTCATAGAAAGGAGACCGGGAGATGTTCGCCTTTTTTTTAGAATAGAAGGAGAAGGTTGGGAGATTCTTGAAAGAATGCATGGCTTCTTCCTATTCTGCTTCAACACAAAAGAAGATTGTTACTCAAGTCAGTGAACGAGTTGACGAGTGATTCGAGAGTCCTGTCTGGTGAACAAGTGTCGTTGAGTTGAGTTCAGTGTTGGGGCTAACGAGTTTCGTTTTTCCAGTGAAGTGAGTCTCACGAGTTAAGATGAGTATGGCACATTCGAGAATTTGAGTCCTGTCTGTAAGTATAGTATACCATAGGTCTTAGAGAAGGCACTGATTGACCTAAGGGGGAAGAGTAAGTAGCCAAGGGCTAAGCCGGCGTAGAGCAAGGTAAGACTCTTTTTCTATTCGCCGCTCCTAACTAGGTAGAATAGAGAAGACAGGAATAAAGGACTAAGATACTTCTTTCGATTCCTCTTCTTTTTTTGTCTAATTCTTCCTTTAAACAGGAAATTGTCCATCAATTCGACTAGTCTTTAGCATTCTTTCGGGCACTGCATTAGAAGTCCTCCACTGCTACCTTGACTGAGGCTAGACTTATCTGATTGTCTGATTCCTCTAGTATTTTTTTGCTATTTCGATATCTCTCTTCCTTCTCCTCTCCAGCAGGAGTTCAAAATCGTTGACGTGACATCGACCAGAATAATTGATGTGCATCTAACTGAAAGCGATCATGCTCAACCTCCTTGATTACAGTCAACTGGGAACTCATCGATGAATAGGGCATACGGCATGACAATCTGTTGACATACTATACTAGTTTACGATGCTATCACATACATTTCCCTTGGTATACCTCTACAAAGAGATTAGAGAAAGAGAATCATTTCACCGATTGCAATGAGAGTCACTCTTCCTGGACTTCCCAATCAAACACGGACAACGGCTACCAATATGACAGTGCAAGAGTGGAACTCGTATACTCCACTTCTTGTTAGTTAAGTAGGGAAGGCTACCGGCACTGCTATCTTGTTTTACAGACCGACCGCTGAAACTGATCTTTCTTATGTCATATTTCCGGGTCGGCTACCTCATCTCTCTTATCACGGAATCTTCTTATACGTTGATACACGAGTTGGACAAAGAGAGGCAGGCAAAAGGAGAAGCAGCCAAGTGCACCAACCAACGCCCTGGGTAGTCAACCATATCAGGTTCTAATCTACTTTATCTCCCGTACTGATCTTCCTTGCCTTTCCTTCCTTGTCCAGTAAGGTATGAAGCACTAGCTCAACCACATCTACAGCTTCTTCTCGAGCAGCTCTTATTCCACCTGTAGCACCGCTTACGAGAGCAAGCGAGTGACGATTGGCCGAGGGGAGTTCCATCATGTAGCTGGGTACAAATAAGCCAGTGCTTTCACTGGCCCGCTACAATCTATCCCCTTTTTTTATTGGAAACCTCATTTTTGTCTTGCTCCTACGAAATTCTCCCCAATTCCAATTCTATGGTAAAGAGAGAGAGTCTTGCCTAGTATTTGACTTTCACCATACCTAGCCAGGGAAAAGGACCTATATGGGTGGAAAGAGACGGAAGGCCAAGCCGAGTTGGGTCGATCGACCGGCAGTTATGCACTAAACAATCTCGTCAGTGAAGCTAGCGTAGAGTGAACATTTCTCGAGAAGGCAGAAAAGGAGAGGTTCATTTTCATAATAGGAAAGAGACACTGCCCGCAGATGAGAACTAGTTTTAGGTAGGGCATCAGTGAATCGTTTCACTGGAATACCGAATCCCGTCACTTTGAACGAAAGCTGGCCTAAAAAAAGATGTATATAAAGAAAATGGATAGGGCCATCCCAGTATTGGAATAAGCAAAGAAAGCGAGAGCTAGAGCTTGAATCAGACAGTCTCTAACGGGGTCATTACCAAGTGGGTTTGGGTGAGAAAGAGGAGATCTAGACAAACTATGTATATCGATGGAATTAGCCAATTTGTGTGCTCCTAAGATGAGTTAGAAAATGTCCCGGCAAGACAGAATTCATCCCAGAAGGTCAATTACCGTTTCTATTGTGCTTGCATTCGCTATTCTCATTCTGCTTCTCCAGCTTAAACAGCTAGCCCCGAAAAGGTGCTTCAGCTATGCTTTGGAATTGACAAAGCAGACCAGCCCTTCCCGAGAGGAGCCAAAAGCGTTTCGGTGAGCAAAAATAAGATTAATGATTCGTGAAACATACTATTGACAACATGTTTCCGCCTAGCAAGAAAGAAGGCTGACGTCTCGTCTCTTAATTACTTGATCAAGATGGGTGCAATCGACGGTAATGTCTAGATTGAGATCGAGATTAAGCTCCAAGTCATGTAAGTTCATGAGAAGGACGTTTCCTACCATAAAAAGAGGAGTTCGGTTGCATTTACTAAGATGAATCTTTCGCTCGATCACTGGCGGTTGGACAAGGAAAGCCAAGAACGAGCAGCCACACATGAACCGCGATAAACGATGTCATGATACGCTTTCCATAACCATCTTTCCCGACGTTGGTAATCAAATCCTTCTTTCAGTCTCACGGGTAGGGCAAAGACTCGATCAAGTACGCGTGCCACACCATTGAAACTTGATTAGCAAAACCTTGTGAATGGTTTTTCGTGCTATACACCATGTTGAGAAAGACCAACATCCTATGTACCGTACCGCTTGGGTACTCGAATGGGAGGTGCTTCTAATGATTGTTCTCTCTAGCATTCTTCCTAGATCGGACCAGGTCAGCTAGAAGAGCAGTACCCATGCACTCAACCAGAGTTTGAGGCACGAAGTGTTGATGAAGGGCCAAAGCACATAGCCGTGTTTTTAGTGTCAAAATAAGAATAGAAGTGGGACATAGCCAAGTGGTAAGGCATCGGTTGCAAAGCTTTGCTAAGGTGGATGCTAAGATTGTGGGACTTCTTTAAGAGAAAATCCCAGTGTGAAACTAAATCATCAAGATGGGGTTATTCTGTCTAAAAGAATTCATTGTTCTCCGAAATCAGCTCAATTAGGGTCTTACCTCACATTAGGAACGAAATCATAAAGATAAGACAGGCACCTTACCCCAAGTAGAAAGAGACAAGCTCAACATGTCAATGTGTTTAAATCTTGCGTTACAGACGTGGCTTAGATCACGAGTTTGAGACCCTTTCCAGGGGTCCTCAAACTCTCTTTATGCTTATAAATTGGGGTAAAAAGCGAACTATTGATCACCCCTCTCCGATATGAGTTGAAAACATTTGGGTCCGCCATTGGACCAATCCTCTTTCAATGTGAGAAAGCTCTAGCGAAATCTTTCTTGTGTTAGCAGGGAATTCTTCCTCTTCACCATTACCAGAGTCTACTAGTCCAAGCGAGGCAAGTGCCCTAGTTTAACACCTTTTTCAAACGATCTTTCAACTTAGATCTATTCGGCTTCTGGGACAGCGGAATCAAGAGCCTCTGTTCAATCTCCCTCGCATCTGCCACCTATATTCTACTTGGCTTCTTCCCAGGATATGCTAAAAAACATACCTTCTTTCGTCGAAGCAACCATCTGATACTTCGTATCTAGAAAAGAAAGTCCTCTCACGATCCAGGGCTTTTTCGCTCTTTGGCTCAGTGCTAAGTCGAATGATGATCAGGAAGTCTGACGCTAATGGGCAGGATTCCTCTTAACGAAAAGTAATGTCATAGGCGTTTCCTAATCCTAGAATGCCTGGTTATGGGTTTACTTCGGGAAATCATCTGCTTTTTTTCTTTTTCGCTTGGTGACTATATTACTATCTTGGGCATGAATTTGTAAACCTCCGATTCTCCGCACTTTATGTGAACTATGCAAATAACAACATGCAAGCCTAACCAGAGAACATTGAGAGACGAGAGAATGAGGAAAGTGACACGGTCGCATTTACCAGGGAATTGAATTATACGCTCTTTCGTTCATCGCATCAGCCATTTCACCCAAACTGGAAGTAGCTACATCAGGTTCTTTTTCTCTCGTTTCGGACGAGAGTTCTCTAGCAAGCTTTGTTTGCCTGTCTGTTCTATTTCCGGACCCTAAGGCCCTATTATTCACTTCTGTCCTATGCGGATAATGATGCTCCACGTCGGCAAGCCGCCTTAGATGAGATGAGTTTGATTCAATCTCGCTAGGGGAGTGGGCCACCTCGTCCTATCCGGGGACAACAGATGTGAGTATACCAACTAACGAAGATAGAGTAGAGTAAGATGTTTTCTCTCTTGTTGTTTTTGCCGGGACACATGTGTTCCTATCCTTTCTTTCTTATAGAGGGCGAGTTTCCACCCACTTGCTCAAGACCCAGTGGATAGAAGAGAAGAGTTCGTATCAAAGACTTCTAGGCCAAGGCAAGACGAATAAGCTAGTTAAGGTATACCTCCGTGTCCGTCCCGAACGATGACCTATTTTTGTAATATATTGTTAATCCACGACATGAGTCCTTTTGGGCGAGGGCACCAAAGCTTAGCTTAGTTAGGGAGCACCAATGTTTTTGTTTCATCTCGTCATTGTCCCCTACGGGCTTAACTTACGGGTTCTTTTCTTTCCCTCCCAGACTGAAGGTACGTCGAATCACTCTATACTAATGAAAGAGAAAGTGAGTTATAGTTACTTGCATTTCCTATTCTCATCAAATTGATGAAACCCATTTTGATGTCAGAATCAATCTTCACTGTGCTAGCGAAAAAGGTTTTACCTGACTTTCTTGGACTTTGCTTCAATCCATCACGATGTCGAATGAAACAACTATCCATGGAATCCTGTGTGAAAAGAAGCTATTGCTTCGGGTCGAAGCACTAAAAGAAAAGAACCAGGAAAGGCGGCGGCATAGGAACTATGGGAGACCCCCTACTTACTAGTAAAGGGAAAACGGAAGTGTGCTCCTGTCCTGCTCACTAGCTGAAAAAGACCTCTCCCCCGAATCATCTGTCTATAGTGCTCTACTCTTACTATGTCTCTCCCCAGACCGAAGGACCTAGTGGACACAACTCTTCGAGCCCGTCGTCTCAGACCATTTTCCCTTGATGATGCGCTTAACCTCTCTCGTATGCGATTGGCCTTGCTGTTTAGTCTTTCGCTGGGCCTTACTCTGGTGGGTCTTGCTTCTTGAGCCGATTCTCTTTTAGTAAGCTAGTCAGAAAGTCAGGACTACTTGTTTGCACTATATCCATTCCCGTTGTCAAGTAAAGAGACGGGTGAATCCCCGACCGAACGTAACAGATAGGTTTCTTTGCTAGCTTGTCTTGTTCCTGTTGTTTGTCCTTCTTGATTGAAGTAAAGAACCTCGTACTAAGAAGAAATTCAGACTAGGGCAAGAGAGCTACTCGCCTATTGAGAGGGAGCAGGTTACCCATCGTAGCCAAGCCTTGCCGCTTGAGATGAGCCAGCCACTGCTTCTTCTGGCTTACAAGCCTATCTTCTCTCCGATCGTGCAGTTGAAAGAGTAGAACCCGCCGCTTAAACATCTGGTTAAGACCTCTTCCTAATTGCATAACAATACGCTCGCCTAGCTGAGCTGGAATAAGAAGAACCATCCCTACCGTCTCGTCGGACCTGTATCCATTCTTCTCTGTTTTAGTGGATCCAGTGCCCATACTGTTTTTGCTAAACCCTTTCCCCTTTCCAGTCTTCCCCATTGCCTTACTCCACCCACTTTAATGTGAATACATCCCTGCCTACCTAACTGCCTTTGGGTATGTCTCTGATCGAGGCTACTATCGTCTTTGATTTCCCGTCTCGTCCCCGCAGGCCTCTTTCCTCCGGTTGTGTTTTCTCCTTCCCTCCTAGGTTGCCATCCCCCGCTCCTTAAGTGAGGATGGGTTCCCTATATTTGTACATATGTGACCCTTCCCCAAAGGAGAAATGCTCATTCTATGCCCGTTCCCCTTTATGGGCACGCAATACGTGATGCTTTGTACAGCCCTGCTGCTGATGGATAAACTGAGACATTCGCAAAAGACATAGAATTGTCATAAAAAAGATCATCTGATTCTGATTCTATCCAGCTATAGTAAAGTGGGCAGCCAGGCCTTTCCTATTGATTGGTGCAGTCCCCACACGCTTATCATGTCGAAAGAAAATCTCCTTTCCGGTCTTGTGCCAGTTGACCAACTCAAAGAATAATAATGCACGGTCCTGTGAAGCCCACCCTCAATTTCGTCTATAAGATGTCTCTCTCATACAATTCGATACCTCTTCGATGTCTTCGTCTTCAATAGATAGAAAGAGTAGAGCAGCGTCAAGGGCAGCTATAAGGGAAGCAAGCTCAGAACCAGCCCATACTCCTTTTCCTATTTCTGGCTACACAGTAGCTACAAGCGGGGTATTATCTTCTCTTTCTAGTTTACCTACTCCAAACACAAAGGCAACGAAGGAGCCCGTACCCTTCTTGTCGAGACTAGACGGACCCAGATAATCAATGTATTCGTCGTACCCCTCCCCCCGTTTCTTTTATTTGCTTCATGTCTACTCTCCCTTGCTTAGTCCTATATTTGCTTCTTGGCTGCATGTGTATGACAAATAGTTGTGTTGCATCGGTCTTCAATTAGTTAATGGCTTAGTTGTTCGCTTTAGCCAGTGAAGACTCCCATAGTCCTTCCTATTTACAGGCTAGGAGGACTTTTGTAAGTCCGAAAGATTTTAAGGCTGTGAGAGAAAGAGAACCATCCCCTATGGCACGTCTGAAGATGTTTAGATGTGTTGGGTTCCTAACTCTGTGAGGATGTCATCGACATAGTCTTCCATGATGTAATGTAAAGTTTCATTCATTCTTTCCAATAAGCAAGGGATGAGCGTGACTGAATATAGCAGGCTCAAGCAGTGGATTAGCTGCATAGGCCTAAAAGAAAGCATTTTATTTTTAGATACTTGTTAGAGGCTCGACCAAGAGCGTGAAAAAGCTTTATTTGAAATTAGAGTAAGCTAAGACATTCATTTTCTTACTTTCGACAAGACCTCCCTCCTTTCCGACAGGAGAAAGAAGATTACGCCAATGCCAATTGCCAATGTTATAGCGATTACGACTAAGAAGAGCAGGAGATGAATTAAAGAATCGTACTGCAACTGCTGAAAAGAGATAAGAGATAAAGCTAAGATGGGCGGGAGCCCCAGACTTTCATACTTCAATACCCTATGTGCCCACCTGTACTGAAGACAAAGAAAATATTGATTTTAAGTGGAATGAATTTCTCGATATCTCATTCCAATCTCAGGGATTCGATTCACGCCTAACTCGCACTGCTTTCAAGAGCTAGCTTTGACACTCCTTCTCTATATAAGATCCATAGCTTGAACAAGACAGCTGCACTGGGATACTCAGAAAAAAGTAAACCGCATCCACAACTGCCGCAGAAAGAAGAGGAGCATCTATACTATCTTCCGCAACTTCCGAAAGAGCTACATCAAGAACAAGAGCTGGTACCGCATGTACAGCAGGATAGGCAGGAGATATCTAATATTTCTATTTAGAATGATTATATTCAAATATTTGAAAGAATAATAGTAAGGGGATTCGCCAACTGGATAGGATCATTTCTTCCAGATGAAAGAAGAGCCGATGGAAGAAGAGAGCTAAGAAGGCCGAGAATCCTTAAGCAAGGGCGGGGGCAAGGAGATCACATCTGTCTAACAGACAGGGTAAAGAAGCAAAGAATCTATTCGCGTTAACCGGGAACTGGCATATAATATAGGAAATGAAAGAGACGTGTGTAGCTGACCAATTGCAAGGGCTGAGCTAAGGCTAAGCCAATGGCAGGAGACCAGACCTAGCTAGCACCTGGCTTTCCTGCACCTTGCTCTTACACCTCCGGATCCTCCGACTTCTTGTGCCTACGCTACAGCTCATGCCAAAGAAGCACCTACTGAGGCCAAGGAAGGGACCAAGCACTAAGAGCTCCACCTACTTAATGCTTGGGCCGACACCGCTCCTGGACTTGCAAGAGGAACAGAGCCTAGCAAGAAAACATATGCAAAAGAGGAAAGGAGTAAATCAGATTCGTCAGACAAGACTACCAAGGTCTGTGGTGAATCTGCCAGATCTGCCTCACGCCTGACAAATGTTGTATAATAGAGCATCTGACTATTTCATGATCAACCAACTACAACACTGCAGGAGTGGATTCAGGTGCCGTACCATATCTCGACCTAACCGCATGAGCTGGAACCACATAAGCTTCTGGTAAAGAGCATTTCCGTTATGAGTATGCTAATCTGGAAGTGAAAGTTTCCCAATTCTATTGAGTCTTTTGTGATGGTAAACTGACCCAGCCCGGTGGTGTGGTGGACCAACCATTCTTCTTAATGAAGTTCAGGAACAGCCTTCTCCAACCCAGAAGAGATGGCTCCTGCAGAACAAGGCCCTTTCTTAGTTCCAACCACCTGGGATGCCTTATTAGCGTCATTTAATTTAGGTCCTTCTCTACTACCATTTCTCTTGGATATCCCCAATCTGTAAGGTCTCTTTCCGCTGCCTATTCGAGGCAACCAGCTCCATCTCCATGGTCAGTCACCGCACCTCTTTCTCTTGCACTTCCTAGCTGATCGAACAGATCCGCAATGAGAGGGATAGGGTACTTGTTATTGATCCTTACCTTGTTGAGGGCTCTATCGTCGATGCAAAGTCGAAGACTCCCATCGTGCTTCTTTTGAAATAGCACCATATGGGGCATTTGATGGCTCGACATCCAGCAACTCCTCAGTTCTTCTTGCTCCGGTGGGGCCATCCTGTAAGGTGCCATTCCTGTGGCTTAGCCTCAGGTTCCAGCTCAATGCGATGATCCTAGGTGGCATAATATCTTTGAACTCATCAAGGACTTCTGCTATTCTTTCTTTATAGTAATCGCGTACTTCTCTTTGATACCCTGTAACAAGTCAGCAAGTCAACTACCTCGCTCGAGTGTAAACAACTACTAAAATTGATGAACTACAATCTCAACGTCTGATGCGATCAGTAGTACAAGAAGGATCTAGCACCTTTTGATTCCCTGTCTTTTTAGAGTCAGGTAGCTCATACTACTGAGGGACCCTTCGGGATACGTTCCTTCGCGAAGGGGCCTCCACTCTCTCACTCACTCAAGGGTTTCTTCACAGAAAGGCAACGCCGGTGAGGTTTGAAGAAAGCCTTCCAAGCATAACTTCTCTCTCATATGCTTGACAGAGCTACGCTCACTGATAGTATACCATACTCAACGAGTCTTCTTGACTTACAGACAAGACGTCTCGAATGCGCCATACTCATCTTAACTCGTGAGACTCACATCACTTTCCGGCCCTGTCAAAATAGCTTAAAGTACCGTTTCGCTTGTGCCAGGGACTCGAGCTTCACTAAGTTTACAATTCAGAAAGTCTATGTTCAATAGTACAAGGTTTCTTACTTGCTTGTAGAAGTCACTCTTTTCATCGAACACCCGGTCCTATAAAAAAGAGATTTAAGTTCCACTTGCGAAGGCTCATTCGCTCTCTCATGTTGAAAAAGAAAACAAGCTTAGGGGAGCCCTCAAGCACCGGGGGCTTAAGCCACCTTGGTCCGGAATTGAATGACAGAAGAGAGGGAATGAGAGAAGCATTGGGATCCTGGATCAGAGTGAGCCCTCGCCGTGATACTGGTTTTCACTTTTTGATCCTGGTTTTATGGTCCACCTGTTGAAATAGCTTGGCTTGAACGCAACACTTGGATAACTTGGCTTGTGGAAACCTATGTTTACTCAAAAGCATAGAATGGATTCCGCTCTTTGACATACATCTGCAGGAACTCACTTGACATAGCTCTGGAGCGCTCATGGTATCACTCCCGTTGACTGGGTCTATCCCTCTGTTTAAGACCTCATGGTGATGAAGAAAGAAAAGCATCTCTTTCACCGAATCCTGATTCCCGTTTGAAAGATGATCTGAGGTGAAGGGCCCATCTGAGCAAGAAGCCGATCCGGTGCAAGTGCCACTGTACACTAGACAGAATGAGTGGGCAAGAAGGCTTAAATGAACAATCACGGACAGACATGACATGATCGAGTGGTCCATCATCTGAGGGCAAGATCCTTATATCCCCTTTCTTTGACCCGATTTAAAGTCCCCCTTCTCTTCGTTCTTTAGCTTTTTTCAGTCATTCTGTGATCGAATGGTCATCTTAAGCATGAATTTGCTGACAGGCCTTTGCCCTTCTCTTTGGCAAAGTGGACACGGATATTGGTACGCAGGATGATAGGGGGGCCTTTACCGCTTCCTCATTTCCAAGGTCAGAATCATTAGCATGGGATGAGCCGAATGCAGAGTACCTCCTTGAACCACAATGTATGACTTGCTCGGATTTCCCTTCCCTCTCTGTTATTTGGCTCTCTGCTAAAGGTCTTTCGAAAGTTGGGATACTCAGATTGTGACCGCTAACTACTCTTTTCTTTGGGCTTGGCAAATAGTTCCTATCGAAGGAAATTTGGCGTCTACCGATCACCGAATCAATGTGACCAACTTCAGAAATCCTCCTCTTTTGGGTAATCCGGAGAATTCGAAGAAGAATGAAGAAAGTTTGATGAAACTCCATAATTTAGATTCAAACTGGATTCCCCACTCGAAGGGAAGTGAGCCAAGGAAAGGCAGTGAAGGTTCGACTCTGCTCGGGTGGGTGAAAGCCCTGGGTTGCGTAGAGAAAGGATAATGGAATTGAAAAGGACGACATTTGGAAGTTGGACTCTAGTTCCCGATATTGAACCCCTCCTTTCACTTATGCATAAACTAACTGCCCTGTCGGACTCTACCTGTCTGACCTCTATTCGCCTCCTCTCGCGATCTCTTGTACGCGGATCCTACCCTAGTAAAGGAATCCTTTTTTCACTGACGAGCTCTTCCTTTTCGAAGGCTTAGCCAAACCGAAAGTATCTAGAGCTTATCTTAGAACCTTGCTCGCCGGAAACCACTTTCTTCCACTAAGGCTCGAGACGGACGAGAGCTTTCTACTTCCAAAGCGAGAGTTCCTATGAGCTTCTTCACTTTTTCTGATAGATAGGAGACTTATCCTAAACCGAAAGAGAAAGAGGATAAAGCTACACTCGAACCAAATAAAAAACTCTTCGAGGTCGATCGCAACAAGGAAAAAGTCTAATAATGTTCTCCAACTCACAACAATAATGCAGCTTTGAATAATGATGTTGACAACTTTCAACTAATAATGATGCTTACTTTGTTTGCGGCTCGCACAAAAATATAAGGATGAATGCTTGTTCGTAAACTCGCAATAATGAGGAAGTCAAACTAGCTTGTCAACTCGCTCGCTAAACAGGTTAAGAAAGATAGTTCGTAAACTCACTCGCTATAAATAAAGGCTCTTAAAGATACAAAACTCATATTGTGAACATGCCATTGTTCCAACCATCGGGCTTTGAGCCAACCGACTCTCCCTGTTTAGTAATAATAGATAGCAGCTAATCTAGTTGATCTTGTCCGAGCTCGATGGGCTCGAGGGGTCCGAATTTTTCTCACTGCCCGGAAGTCAAAAACGGGAGTTCAACCACTCTTTCTTGCTGGACGACTGACCAATGTTCCCTCATTCCGATTAGAGTTTGCTAAAAGAGCGAAAGCCATAGAAGCAGAGGGAAGATGCGAAGGAATAGATAGCTTTAACTGAAAAAGCTAATGAGGTGAGATTCCCACTTTCTTAAACGCCCGGGTTTTTTTTCTCGAAAAAACTCAAGCTAACAGTAGTATGAGTTTTCGCGCGAAGGATTCAATCTAATTATAGCTCCCATGAGAGGGCTAACCTCTAAATCTTAGCGTCTTTCATGCTCACTCTCTAAGCATTCGATGTTGTCACCTTAAGGCGTCAACTGTCTAGCCTTTGCTTTCTTATCGTGCAATGTGGTCTTCTCAGCTCCCTATCTCCTGATCGAGCTTGTGTAAGGTAGATGTTGCCTGGTACTAAGCCCCCCACTTGAGGCTCCCTCTTTAGAGTAAATCAACACTTCTTGTCGGCCCCCCACTTGAGTATCCCTCTTTAGGGAATAAACATTTCTATCAACCTATAAAGACCTGGAACGGTAGATCAAAGCCCAGCTCGTACAGACTTATTCCAAGTACTCCCAAAAGCTTCCCACTTAAGTCTCCTTCTTTAGGGAAATAAAAAACGTATTAAAACTCATACAGACCAAAATATATGACTAGGCAATTCAAATATGACCAAAGTACAGACTTCTTTAATGTTCCGGATGCTCATACAGACTTCTTCAAGTACTCCCTCCACACTACAAATCCCTAATAGGACATACTTTAGGGCAGCAATCAGAGACTAGTTCTTTGCTTGGTCATCTAGCATCTCTATGCTCACGTAAAAATCAAATCCATCTGTAATAGCCTGTCTCTTTCTACAATAAGATGTGGCCTAAACACCTATCTAATTTTGATAAAAAGAGTGAATTGAATTCAGGGTAAGGGCAACGTGAGGTATGCATATTTAAATTTTGAAATACGCCATAGAGATATAGAAATAGGTAACCTGATACCTCAGGCTAAATAGGGACAACGAGAAAGCTTCCTGAGCCTGTTAAGTAGGGAAAACACATTTGATAGACCAACTCAAAAGAAAAAAAACACTATTATGATGAATTTGTTTTATAGGAATATGCCAGGTATGGCTCAAAACATGGATTTGAATATCCTATTAGGTATATGACAGTGGATCCGAACCGCAAAGTGAACAGAAAAACCAGTGAGCGAAGCAAACGAGACACCGCTCCTACACTTGCAAGAGGAACAGTGCCTGAGCTAATACAACGCAAGAGCGTCTAAAAGGGAAATTGAAAGCATTTTCAGGCAGGCAACTAGTTACAAAGACCCAGAGGACCAAAGAAAGTCTAGTTTTGACTAATAAGAAAATAAACATGGCTTCTTATGTGGGGCCGCCTTTAAGCAACCAAAAGAGACCTTCAATTAGTAAGAAAGCGACCCACCCAGATTTCTACTTACAAGTTGGGAGATTCCATTCACGAAGTATTCGATAATGAGAATGCGAGTGAGAAGGACTTGGACAAGACAACAGATGACGCACTAATTGCACCTCCTGGTGCTAGGAACTCGAGTGCCGACTGCTGCTACAGTGTTTTAAAAGAACGTCATCGCTATTGTAGATTTACGAATTGACGGAATGGTGCTTTGTTCACACCCATTTTACCGCTGCTTTACACGTCCCTGGATAGGCACATTTTACCGGAAAGAGATAGACGAGCAGAAGATCAATGAAAAAAGACTAGCTAGCGTGAGCGGGAGGAGTCTACGACAACCAATACTTATTCAATGAAATTGCCAATTGCAGCAGACTTGGACTGAACAATTGTAGTGAATACCTCAGGTCTAGGGGCCCAATCATACTAAAAATAAGAGTTTGATTTTGATTCTGGCTCAGAACCGAACCTGGTTCACCTTTCGTCTTACGTATGTTAGGGTGTTGTTTCCTGCTCTTCAAGTTAGAGAATAACTTATACCATCTGGGGACGAGAAGCCTCTAAACCGCTACGTCCCTTTCTAACTATTGATTCAATAGCTGTCCTTTGCCTATTCTTCCACCGCTTCTATAGTTGTGATTGCGCTTTTTCTAATGGAAATAGAAGCAGGGGCCTATCGCTTTGATCTTTCTCTTCCTGTAGCTGATGCTAGGTGCTCTCTAGAGCCCTTCGTCAGTCATATGAATGTGCAGCTCCTTCTCTGTGCCTAGTGTCAGTTTAAGCTGGATAAGCATGAAGTTACCTTTCCACTATTTGTCCACTTCTCTTCCTCAACAGGTCATTCGATGCCTATTCTTCTACTATTGATCCTTCCGGCACCTCATCTAAAAAGGCTCGAGAAGGCCTATCTTTAAGCTAAAAAAGAAGATTTCCAGTGTTCTAAGCCCCCAACCCTTTAGATCTAGTACACATACGGTTAGGTTAAACCTTCCCTGCCACTCGGTCAAGTTCATTCCAGACGAACTCCGATCACGTACTTTCACTCGACCGGCACCCATATTCTCCCTTCGACCAAGCTTACCGTCCCCCAATCTGCCTAAACCTGTTAGTTATATGTATGTCCTAGAGGCCATTACTGTACATAGGATGTATATTGTAGTGGATGCTGGGACATATATAGGGAGGACTTTCTTGCTCGACATGATAGTATGCTATCTGGTTACCCTTTACCTTAACGTGTATGCTGATTGTCTCTCTGTTACATGTTGGTAAAGCCCTTAGGATTTGTACTTGACTACCTGGACTATGATGCGGATCATACTAGTGGGGACATGGTAGTCCATATGCACATCCTTCAAAGTCCCTAGTCGTGGGTGTATCGAGACGGGGCATCGATATACCAGAGTAGACTAGCGTATACCTTCTCGACCCATGAAGATGGGCGATGGATGATCCCATATCCATTGGTGTTTGACATCAGAGATGATATACGGGTGCTCAGTAGAGACTGGGTACACTGGACGGACTCGCCGAGAACTCCCAGATGGTATTATACCTCACGTCAGATGGCAGTTCTCTGGTGACACTGGTACAGAGTAGTCTGTTGACCCGAGATCGTCATAGAGTCTTGTGTGGTTCCCACTGTGCTTTGATTTCCATCTTACCACATCCAAGAGGGCGTGCAAAACGGTGGTTTTTAGATACAGTCCCGAGTCACATGGAGGCAATGAGCGATAGGAGGGGATTCGTCTCTCCCGGTATAGGGGGTTGATGTTGCGCTGTGTTCGATTGGCTATAACAGGAAATCCCTGGCCAGGGTTGCTGAGATTTACTGGTAAGTGCTACCAGTAGTTTCTCGAACAGTTATAGACCTCATATCGACACGACTTATCGAGCTATTGGGGTCTGACGTTTACCACCCCTAGGCGAGATATGCGACATATCAGACGATCAGACCGGACTGTACGGTAGTGTTACTGGTTGGATTCACTGGAGTGTGAGCGGGCTTGCTCGTCGATCTTCAGATCGCTCAATACCCGGGTGGCCGTTACGTTTAGCAGACCGCTTGCAGCTTGTGGGTGTTTGATATGATCATCACCTGCTGCCGGCGTATTGACGAGTCTTTAGAGTCCTACACAGAGGTTTCCTGGCTCAAGCGAAACGAAATAGGAGCGCATATGAGATATGTGCAGGACCGAGAATAATACCAGTATGTGATACTGTATTCGATTCTCGCGATGTGACATTGATCGGTTATATGCGATATAGCCGGGTTATCGGATCAAGTGTTGATTCGATAAGTTGTTACTAATGATACCAGCCGGTTGTGTGCGACATGACCGGATCATTGAATCAAGTGTTGATTTAATGATTTAATGAATATTTATATATTTGATATATTGCTTTGCATCAACTAGTATCGGTTTACTTAAGATGGATTTTCTCGCTCGGGTGTGCGCATTGTATATGCGATATGTTTATGTGCACATGTTTGTATCATGTTTGATGATGCATACCACTTTGGTTCAGTGTAAAGTTTGAACCATGGTTGTGTTTATGTTTAGGGTTTTATTTTCTTAATTATTCATTTATTCTTTTTGATAAATGGATAAAAGAAAAGCAAATGAGAAAATGGTGGCTTCTTTTGTTTTGTTCATGAAGCTTCATGAACATTTTGACTAAGTGACCATTTTGTCTCTAGCTTAACCCTAACCATTGCTTCAACCATGATTAATACTCTACACTTTACCATGGTTTAGTCATGATAAGTTTTGATTATTCTTTTCTTTTTCTAATTAACTTATCATAACTATTTCCTTCTTCTTCTTCATTCTTCAAGTGAAGAAAGCTTGCCCCATCAATGGCAAGTGATGGAAATGAGTGAGAAATCCAATTCTAAAGTCTACCCACTTCCTATTTATTCATCCTCTACCTCTTGCCAAGTAGTAGAGTGTGTTTCCTTCACAAGTTCCATGACTTGGTGAAGGTGGAGCTTGATTCATCGATGCCTCGACGTAGATCATCTTCGGCTTGGACATCGACGACCTAGCCCGCCCATTCTCCGATGAAGTCGACGCTAGAGCCCGGATACTTTTTGGACATCTGAGAGGACTTCATTGCGGAGCTATAGAGGTGGAGCACCGGATCTACAAAGGTTGTATTTCCGTATTCTCATTAGTTAATTTGTTAACTAGTTCTTTTTCGCCTAGACATCTAGTTATCGATCCGTAGTTTAGGGTTTCTCGGCACCATAATTTTTGAAATTGCCATGGTTGATGGCTTGGGAGACCTCACTAGGGTGCCTAGGAACCCTACAGTGGTATCAGAGCCTAGCTAGAGCCTTAGGCGAAGTCTAGACGGATTTTGAAGTCCGAACGACCCAAAACACAAACCCAAAATAGCTCTCTGGTCGTTTTCCAAATTCTGGGATTTTTCCAGATTAAAAATATTCAGAAAACTCAGTAAAATAATATAAGAATTACTGTTTAAATTTGAGGGATTGATTCATTAAAGTGAGCGCGGATCCGCGGCCTCACAGTAGGCTTAGGCGGCGGATCCGCGCCCCTTTTGTCGTGTTATGCATTCATTTCTGCACAGTAATTCTTATATATTATTTCTGGTGTTTCTGGAAATTTTTAATATTTTTTCCAGAGTTGAATTTTCTGAGTTGTTTTGGGGATTCGAATGTTCGATCGGATTATTAAATTTTGTCTGTGTGGCTTTCCGGATAAATCTTAGAATATGTTAAAAAGTTCGACCGGATATAAATACCCAATTTTTCCCCTGTCGGGAAATTTCCAAGTGTTGGATTTTTCCGTAGTTTGACGACGTTCTAAGTAGTGCAAGTAACTCGATGGACCCTCTAGAAGACAACAAACCTTAACTCGATTATGTGACCGTCTTGAACTGCCCTTTGAACCTTCGGGTTTGGGGCAGTACGGCGTGCCACATGTGAGGCGTTGTCTTGACCCTTCTACGGCTGGACCGTCGGTACTGAGGCACGAACTGAATGTTGTTAGACTTATTTCATGTGTTGATCTGTATTGGGAAAAGTTGGGTGTTCGATTGTTCGATCGGAAAGTTTGACATTTTCTATTTATCCGGAATGGGATACAACAATTGGATTCACAATTAGTTATGTGATAACTAATGAATGTTATAAACGTAGCAGTTTACTCTCACTTGATCGGTTGCCACGGAATTTTGATGTGATCAAAAGTCCGTCGCAATCACGTAGCGTACGCGGATACTCGCCGGGTAAACTTAATAGACAGCCTCACTCCATAGCCCCGACCAAGTGACTGTAGGAGAACCCCGTCGCCGAAAGCATCCGTTCGGGTGCTCGCGGTAGCGGTGTTCCGCCTTGGTGCACTTCGTCGACGGTATCGGGGGTGCGGCCGTCTACTGAAGTTTGCGACGAGCATTCGATCAGGATGTCGGGAATCTTGTTGAATTGCCCGACATGATATTGAAAAGTGTTTTCGATTTTGAGACTAGAATGCGGGGCTTATAATTGTTAGGCATGCGATGTCTAAGTAATTCATTTGGTCAGGCATGCGATGTCTGAGGTGGTTGCGGATTCCAACTGTTGTAGTTTTACACTTTCTTTTCTGTGACCGTAAGTGTAATATGTGATATCGCCGGTTTCGTTGCTATATGTCAACGACAATTGGGATGCGCATATTTACTTACGTTGATGACATGTGATGTTATGTGTTGCTGGATATGTTATATTGGATCGTCGTGTTTGAATAGCCGGGGGTTTTTATGTGAGATGAGTGTTTTTCATTTTCATTCATGTAAAAACTTGTATGTAAAATTCTTTTATTGGGACGTTTCCAGGTTGCGGAAGTAGTCACCTTTTGTATATTATTTACTTTTCCGCACTAGGATAGACCCAAGGAGGGGAGCATAAGTAACCGGGTTCTGGAGTCCAGTGGGAGACCAACTCGAGGAGTCGGGTCCGGGTCTCCTAACTCCAGAATTGGTAGGGTTGCTTGCCGCTCTCGTAGGGGTCTAGGGGTGTGGGTTTGGCTATTCATCACGACCGTGGAATCCGTGTTTTATACTGGCTCGTATTGAAAACACGGACGTCCTAGTATATCCAATATTTCATATGATTCTTCTGCTGCGATATCTGTGATGTGATCATGTGATGTTCTCTGATAGATACAGTATATAGTATATATGATATATTATATAGGCGTTACTTATGTTTTACACCCGCGCTAGCCCTGCCCTGCTCTGCCGTTAGTTACCTAACCTAACGGTGCACGAGGGGACATCGAGGCGAATGCGGATGGCATAAGTGTACGTCGTATTTATCTGTGATGTTTAGGTACTTAAATGATGGGACTTCATTAATGAGATTAATGAAATAAAAGAAACCTAAGATGTTGTAGAATCGAATTTCAAAATAAAACAGGTAGCTACAGTTCTTGCTTTGCATAGCTGTATATGTGATATATCCTGCACCTTATTCGATGAGGAAAGGACCGAGATCCCTTCACCGGGAGTGACTCCTTTAGCAATAACTGGCAGATGCTACACACTCGGTTTGTCTTTTGATTGCTTTTAAGAGTTTTTGCTTTGCACAGTGATATATATGATATATCCCGCACCTCATTCGACGAGGAAAGGACCGACGATCCCTTCACCGGGAGTGACTCCTTTAGCAAAACTACAAAAGCCTCAAAAGCACTCCATTTTAAAATCATTTGATTCTACAACGATATAAAGTTCATTACGCAAAAGGTTTTCTTAAAAACCTGTCGTAGCCCTCCGTCATTTCAGATAGGTAATAGTTAGTATTCGTGCTGCGTTTGTTGACTCAGTCAAGGCGTAGTGTGCGGTAGCTGATTATTGTTTATCTGCAAAGCATATGATGCGATTGGATTAGGGTAGTCGTGCGGCCTTGTTGACTCAGTCAAGGGTCGTGCGGGTGGGTTTAATTCAATCGAGAAATGACGGGTTGAACTTTACTTGTGGTCTATGATTTGTTGACTCAGTCAAGGTCATAGATCGCTTGGGGCAAAATATTATCGGGAATTTCAAGTGTTGAAATTTGCAATGAGATTGCATACCTTCTATGAGATAGTTGGATCCCGATACCCGCTGCGAGTAATTGTTACTCCTGGGAGAGTTTAATACATTACAATTAGCCGATCAAGTAGGTGTCTAGAAAGGTGTTAACGAGGTTACGCCTCTGGGAAAACGATGTTTACATTAATTAGGTTCGTGCGAAAGCACGGGGGACCTCCCTCAAAGTACCAACACTGGCCTGGCTGAAAGATTGGCGAACTTGTAGTGTGTAATTAATCCCGGCTAGTCTTTCCTTTTAGGGTTTGAAGGAAGATTTGATAAAAAGCAATGGGAGACATCCTGATTAGATAAAATAATAACCAATCTATTCTTGACAGAGCGCACGCTGAGTGTTTTCTTCTCTCTCTCTCTCCAGGTAGCCACCATATCACGCCTTAATCAAGATAATAATACGGAATATTGACCGAACCCGCTTGTTATACTGAGCTGGGGAACGTTGGTCCCGCTTCAACTTATAATTGTTATAAGACCGAGCAGGAAATTGGGGATTACCAGAATTCCCGTGCCGCCCAAACGAAGAGAGTGCATGCTGATGCATCATCTTCGGGTGTGTTCGTTTCAAAGAACTGTTTCTCTGTATCCTCTACGTCCTGGGTATGTACCAGATCAGGATCCCAGATATGTAATTTGTTACATAGGGCTACAGAAAGGTAGAGAACTGAGAACGGGTGATAAGTTTCATGAGGCAGAAAACGGGGCAAGTGTTGCAGCCAAATCTGTCGGTCACTGTCACCCTGTATTACCGATACATTGATTCTGAACGAATGTTATTAGATACCGAACCTGATATACAAAATCATATCTGTCTCTTTATTAGTAAAGAAACGATAAAATTTTGTATTGTTGGATAATGTTTTGAACATTTCCTATATCAAAAGTTGATCGGTTCAGGCACGTTATCTAAAAGCATTAATGTTCTAAATCAAACTACAGTTCTTAGTATACGGAACACACACAAGAGGAAGAGTTCAGAAATGAACGAATCCTTCTTGAGGTATTGTAGACTAGGTCAGATCAATGCGACCCGACTGGCTAGAGTTACATATAGATGTATATTTAAATCAGTTTGAATTTACATCTTGTGAAACTCGCCAGTCATGTCACAAAGATAAGATGACCATAGCTCCGTTTACTGGAAACAGAGAAAGAGTTAGTGAACTCTTGGGATTGATACATGTTGATGGATGTAAGGTCCCCTGTCTACACATGCCAAGACTGGTTCTTTGTACTTCGTTACATTCTCTGATAATCTCTCAAGATTCAGACCTATGTTCCTGCTGAAACACAAGTCCGAACCTTTTGAGATATTCACAGAATATAAGTTAGAAGTAGAGAACCAATACGGGTAAAAGTATTATGTCCTTTGATGTGATCAAGGAGGAGAATAATTGAGCATGGAAATACTGGACTATTCTAAAGGAGAATGAGATTCTCTCTCAGCATTACTCCTCTGTATACACCATAGCACGATGGCATATCAGGGCGGAGCAATCACACCCTATATGATAAGGTGTGCTCTATGATGAGTACTACTGAGTTACCTTTTTCCTTTAGGGAGTTATGCACTTATGAAGTTGCATACCTATTGAATAAGGTTTCGATCAAATCAGTTGCCTACCGCTTCATATGTGATATGGAATGGGAAAAGCCCATTTCTTAAGTTAGTTAAGATTTGGGGTTGTCCGGCCTATGTCTGAAAAGCAAAATCCGGGCAAGCTCGAGGCAAGGTCAGTCATGTAGAACTGGAAATGTTCCAGCTATACAAAACTGCAGCTGAACATTTGACAGAACCAAAGGATTCAACAGTTACCAACGAACCTCGGCCTCTCCGCCGATCTAGTAGGGTTCTTCACCCACCTGAGAGATACTTCGGTTCCTCTATGACAGTGGGAGCGAGGATTGCATCATGAGATGATGACCTAACTAGCTTCGAGCAGGCCATCGAGAGTAAGACTCTGTAAGAATGGCTGGATGTTTAGCGATCTGAGATGGAATCCATATACACCAACAAAGTATGGACTTTAGTTGCTATATCTGAAGGGTTAAATCCCCATCAGGAGCAAGTATATCTTGAGAAGATTACTTGGTGTACATGGAAAGGTTGAGACTTTCAAAGCTAGAATTGTTAAAGGTTTTCGTCATCGACTAGGCGTGGATAATGATGAAACCTTTTCCAGTAGCTATGCTTAAGTCCATCCAGATCCTACTTGTCACGGCTACATACCATGACTGCGATATCTGGTGGTTAGGTGTCTTGACTGCTTTTCTAAATGATGATTTAGAAGAGAGCGTCTATAAGTACACAGCCAGAGGGCCTCGTAGACAGTGGGAGCAGCGGAAACGTGTGCAAGATGTTTTATATGATAAAGCAGGCATCGCGGAGTTGGAACGTCTGTTTTGATGTAGTAGTCAAAGAGTTTGACATCATCAAAATGGTAGATGAACCTTGTATAAACAAAAAGGTAGTAGGGAGTATGGTAACGATCCTCGTAGAGTACGTGGATGACATACTCTTGATAGGGAAGGAGTTTCCTATGCTACGCTCGATCAATCTCCGCTTATCACAATGATTCTCCATATAGGATCAAAATGATACCTCCTAAATCCTGGATTTTTGGATCTATGAGATAGATCTAATTGGAAATTAGGATACTCACTAGTTGTAGTGAGAAGGTATCAATCGACCCTGAGGAGAATCGCTGGAAGTATTCTAGGGTGATAAAGACGACTGAATGTCAGTCAAAGGCATTGTCTTTACCCTCAGTAAAGGGATGGTATGTTGGAAGAGTTCCAAGCTAGATACCGTGGCATACTAGACGATAAAGGCAGGATACATCGCTACTTAAGATGCTACCAAAGAGGCTGTTTGGGTGTATATTTGTTCATGAGATGAACTTCGTTCCTACCATTGTGAGACAATGGAGTTGTGGCTCATGCCGAGGAACGCCGGTCCCATCAGTGATCAAGACATTTTCTAAGGCAGTATCACTTGATCATGGAGATGGTTGATCTCCAGGGAGATCAAGGTTAGGAGAGTAGACTCAGAGGACAACACAGCGGATCCACTCACAAAGGCCTGTTCCCAGAGAGAGACTTTTATGGGATGGTTGAGTATAAGATACTACAACCACTGCTACAGATGGCCCTAGTGCAAGTGGGAGATTGTTAGTTATATGTATGCCCTAGAGGCCATTACTGTACATAGGATGTATATTGTAGTGGATACTGGGACATATATAGGGAGGACTTTCTTGCTCGACATGATAGTATGCTATTTGGTTACCCTTTACCTTAACGTGTATGCTGATTGTCTCTCTGTTACATGTTGGTAAAGCCCTTAGGATTTGTACTTGACTACCTGGACTATGATGCGGATCATACTAGTGGGGACATGGTAGTCCATAAGTACATCCTTCAAAGTCCCTAGTCGTGGGTGTATCGAGACGGGGCATCGATATACCAGAGTAGACTAGCGTATACCTTCTCGACCCATGAAGATGGGCGATGGATGATCCCATATCCATTGGTGTTTGACATCAGAGATGATATACGGGTGCTCAGTAGAGACTGGGTACACTGGACGGACTCGCCGAGAACTCCCAGATGGTATTATACCTCACGTCAGATGGCAGTTCTCTGGTGACACTGGTACAGAGTAGTCTGTTGACCCGAGATCGTCATAGAGTCTTGTGTGGTTCCCACTGTGCTTTGATTTCCATCTTACCACGTCCAAGAGGGCGTGCAAAACGGTGGTTTTTGTTTGGGTACAGTCCCGAGTCACATGGAGGCAATGAGCGATAGGAGGGGATTCGTCTCTCCCGGTATAGGGGGTTGATGTTGCGCTGTGTTCGATTGGCTATAACAGGAAATCCCTGGCCAGGGTTGCTGAGATTTACTGGTAAGTGTTACCAGTAGTTTCTCGAACAATTATAGACCTCATATCGACACGACTTATCGAGCTATTGGGGTCTGACGTTTACCACCCCTAGGCGAGATATGCGACATATCAGATGATCAGACCGGACTGTACGGTAGTGTTACTGGTTGGATTCAATGGAGTGTGAGCGGGCTTGCTCGTCGATCTTCAGATCGCTCAATACCCGGGTGGCCGTTATGTTTAGCAGACCACTTGCGGCTTGTGGGTGTTTGATATGATCATCACCTGCTGCCGGCGTATTGACGAGTCTTTAGAGTCCTACACAGAGGTTTCCTGGCTCAAGCGAAACGAAATAGGAGCGCATATGAGATATGTGCGGGACCGAGAATAATACCAGTATGTGATACTGTATTCGATTCTCGCGATGTGACATTGATCGGTTATATGCGATATAGCCGGGTTATCGGATCAAGTGTTGATTCGATAAGTTTTTACTAATGATACCAGCCGGTTGTGTGCGACATGACCGGATCATTGAATCAAGTGTTGATTTAATGATTTAATGCATATTTATATATTTGATATATTGCTTTGCATCAACTAGTATCGGTTTACTTAAGATGGATTTTCTCGCTCGGGTGTGCGCATTGTATATGCGATATGTTTATGTGCACATGTTTGTATCATGTTTGATGATGCATACCACTTTGGTTAAGTGTAAAGTTTGAACCATGGTTGTGTTTATGTTTAGGGTTTTATTTTCTTAATTATTCATTTATTCTTTTTGATAAATGGATAAAAGAAAAGCAAATGAGAAAATGGTGGCTTCTTTTGTTTTGTTCATGAAGCTTCATGAACATTTTGACTAAGTGACCATTTTGTCTCTAGCTTAACCCTAACCATTGCTTCAACCATGATTAATACTCTACACTTTACCATGGTTTAGTCATGATAAGTTTTGATTATTCTTTTCTTTTTCTAATTAACTTATCATAACTATTTCCTTCTTCTTCTTCATTCTTCAAGTGAAGAAAGCTTGCCCTATCAATGTCAAGTGATGGAAATGAGTGAGAAATCTAATTCTAAAGTCTATCCACTTCCTATTTCTTCATCCTCCATCTCTTGCCAAGTAGTAGAGTGTGTTTCCTTCACAAGTTCCATGACTTGGTGAAGGTGGAGCTTGATTCATCGATGCCTCGACGTAGATCATCTTCGGCTTGGACATCGACGACTTAGCCCGCCCATTCTCCGATGAAGTCGACGCTAGAGCCCGGATACTTTTTGGACAGCGGAGAGGACTTCGTTGCGGAGCTATGGAGGTGGAGCACCGGATCTACAAAGGTTGTATTTCCGTATTCTCATTAGTTAATTTGTTAACTAGTTCTTTTTCGCCTAGACATCTAGTTATCGATCCGTAGTTTAGGGTTTCTCGGCACCATAATTTTTGAAATTGCCATGGTTGATGGCTTGGGAGACCTCACTAGGGTGCCTAGGAACCCTACAAAACCAGTCGTTTTCGGAACACTAAGTCAATCTCGACTTTTGAATCGAAACCATAAAACTCAAGTGATCCTACGTCGGCCTACAAATGAGCCTGCAAGCTAACTCCTTTCCCCAGCTGACCGGCTCAATTGCATTCGGTTGGTAGAATTGAATAGCCTGTGTCACACCATCACAGTAATGGTGAGACATTCCCCAGCTCTCGAGGCAAGGTAGGAATGTTGGCTGAACGTAGACTAGTCTGTTCAGGCATGCTTCACACAAATCCAATCGGGAAATTCATTTCGTTACATGGAACAAAACATCAAACTCGGTTCAAGGAACAACACCCTTGCTATACCCGAGCAAACTACACTTTGAAAGAACATCTAAGTTTGCATTGGGAGCCCCCATCTCTTAACGAAAAACTGTCTCATAGGCTTTTGTCGCCCTTATTAAGTAAGTAGAACGACGTCCCTGGTCCCGCGGACCCTTCTTTTGGATTACTTTTTAGAGCATTTATTCCGCCAGACTCTTTCAAGTCAGCAAGTGAAGACTACCAGACTCTTTCAAGAGAGGAGTAGTGAATATTTACTCAAGTCAAGGCTAGAAGTGCTAATGTCGTCAGCTATATGAGAAACATCCTATCTCATATAGCTGGCATTTCTCATTTTCTCAATTTCCCTTGGCGCTACATGTCGATTTGCGGTTCCATCTTATCTCATATAGCTGGCATTTCTCATTTTCTCAATTTCCCTAGGTTAAGGAATGAGATTTTCAAGAAAGTGCATTCTCAAATAGCTGGCATTTCTCATTTTCTCAATTGACTGTCTTATAAAAGAGATTGGAACTCCCAAAATCAAAAGAAACCAATAGGGCTGACAAAAGGCCTTACCTTAGACTGGCTTACAAAGGGAAAGACAGAAGGACTGCCACTAGTAAAGACTCTTACACTTACACTGGGAATAAAGAAAGAAGAGCTACTATTGATACTGATAATTCATAAACTGCTCCCATTGATACTCGAGAGAACTCAAACCTCAAGGCAGGCAAGGATAAAGATAAAGAGTAAAAGTAAAGGGCAGGACTTCAGGGATGTTCTAACTCGTACGAAAGGTTGAGGGAAACTATTAGGACTGTTCAAACTATATATCCGGCACTCCAACTCCATTAAGCTTTCTCCAACTGGACCTAGGGAGATGTGATGGGCTATTGACTATTCTGCTTTCACATTCTCTCTACTGATCTAACTATCTTTCAAATCTCTAACTGGCTTTTTCACTTACAGCCAGAAGGAAAAAAGAGATATTAAGACTGGCCTTCCACTGGCACTAGACATCTTAACCACAGTTGGGCAGGATGTAACAGAACTTGCAGGGCTTAGCAAAAAAGAGGGCAAAGCAACTCCCACAGGAACTGAAACTCAAACTAAAACCCCAAGGGTGGCAGGCAGATATTAGGCCCTAAACCCCTCCTTCCGACATCTCATTCGAGATGGGATGGCTTATCCGTGAATCTCTCAATCCCTCCCCTAACATGGCATTATCCAATTAAGGAATGAAAGATGGAAAGAAATGCCCGCATTATACCCCAGGGTCAGGGAGAAAGACTGGAAATGCATAGGGGAAGTTGAGTCTTTCAGTAGCCAGATAATAGTCTATTGACAGTGGAGCAGGCATCGGCTGGCATTTCTCATTTTCTCAATTTTCCTAGGTTAAGGAATGAAATTTTCAAGGCTCACAATACATGTTCTTTGAGCGTTTTCTAGCTGCATCCGTTTTCTTGCGAAAGTCAACTACCTTTTATGCAATTATAAACTCCACGGAACTTTCTCGATTCCAATGAAACTTCTCCTTTTTGAGTTGACGTAACAAACTACGCGAGCCTCCCGATGAAGCCAACAGAAATCCTATCCGAATACTAAAAAGAAAAGGCAGTTTCATTATTGTGGTATACCATCCGCCAGTTCTGGAACTTCCAGTTCCAATCGGAGCATATAGATCCGTAAATGGATTTGTATGTATAACCACTTCAGTCATGCTCGTCATTTCTCGAATGGAAAAAAAAAGAATCTTTTTTCTGGGAACATGGTAAACCATAAATTCTTATGTTCGTGACTCTTCATCCACCGATGCAGAAAATGCTCCAGTTTTCCATTCTCATATGAGGCAGGAAGGTTTATTAGCAACAGGTCGGCACGAAGTGATTCATCATGCTCAAACATGAACCGATCGCTCGTTGGGGATGGTTTATAAATCATCAAATTACCACAAATGGAATGAGAAGTGGGTCCATGTATATGATCGAGACCTCGTAAACAATAACGCTCCTTACCCATATGGAGTTCGGGACTCAAAGGCAATCGTTGAGTGAACTGTATCTTATTCGTATTAGTTGACCTAAGCCGCACCATTATTGTTGGGGGGTAGGGCTCGGCCTCCGAACCGTACGTGGGACGAGTTTCTGCCTCATACAGCTCGGGACGAAGACCGGGGGAAGTTGAGGAGAGATGGGGAGACCCAGCTGCTGCCGGTCGGGACGGACAGGAAACGGGGCGGGGATAAGCTTGTGAAGAAGCAAGCTTTTTCCCCCACCCTAAAAAAACCGACCCTATAGCGCTTCACATTCTTTCAATTCCATCCCAGTCCATTCCGGGATAGGCGGCTAATACTAATCTCATAAGTGCAGTTGTCGTCGTCTGACCAATCGGCTCGGACACCAGATCGCTCGTGCCCGCCCAAACTACGATCATGCTCGCCCAAACCTAAATGGAATGGCTCTCTTAGTTACGCTGCGCCCCAACCCGAGTCCCCACGTCCGCTTTTATCTGTTAGTTATATGTATGCCCTAGAGGCCATTACTATACATAGGATGTATATTGTAGTGGATGCTTGGGCATATATAGGGAGGACTTTCTTGCTCGACATGATAGTATGCTATCTGGTTGCTCTTTACCTTAACGTGTACACTGATTGTCTTTCTGTTACATGTTGGTAAAGCCCTTAGGATGTGTACTTGACTACCTGGACTATGATGCGGATCATACTAGTGGGGACATGGTAGTCCATAAGTACATCCTTCAAGGTCCCTAGTCATGGGTGTATCGAGACGGGGCATCGATATACCAGAGTAGACTAGCGTATACCTTCTCGACCCATATAGATGGGCGATGGATGATCCCATATCCATTGGTGTTTGACATCAGAGATGATATACGGGTGCTCAGTGGAGACTGGGTACACTGGACGGACTTGCCGAGAACTCCCAGATAGTATTATACCTTACGTCAGATGGCAGTTCTCTGGTGACACTGGTACAGGTTAGTCTGTAGACCCGAGATTGTCATAGAGTCTTGTGTGATTCCCACTGTGCTTTGATTTCCACCTTACCACGTCCAAGAAGGCGTGCAAAACGGTGGTTTTTAGGTACAGTCCCGAATCACATGGAGGCAATGAGCGATAGGAGAGGATTCGTCTCTCCCGGTATAGGGAGTTGATGTTGCGCTGTGTTCGATTGCCTATAACCGGAAATCCCTGGCCAGGGTTGCTGAGATTTACTGGTAAGTGTTACCAGTAGTTTCTCGAACTGTTATAGACCTAATATCGACACGACTTATCGAGCTATTGGGGTCTGACGTTTACCACCCCTAGGCGAGATATGCGATATATCAGACGACGAGACCGGACTGTACGGAAAGTGTTACTGGCTGGACTCACAGGAGTGTGAACGGGCTTGCTCGTCGATCTTCTGATCGCTCAATACCCGGGTGGCCGTTACGTTTAGCAGACCGCTTGCGGCTTGTGGGTGTTTGATATGATCATCACTTGCTGCCGGCGTATTGACGAGTCTTTAGAGTCCTACACAGAGATTTCCTGGCTCAAGCGAAACGAAATAAGAGCGCATATGAGATATGTGCGGGACCGAGAATAATACCAGTATGTGATACTGTATTCTATTCTCGTGATTTGTATCATTGGACGGTTATATATGATATAGTTGGGTTACCGAATCAAGTGTTGATTCGATACATTGATACACTTTATATTAGTCGGTTATATGCGATATGACCGGATCATTAAATCAAGTGTTGACTTAATGATTTGATGTATAATTATATATTTGATATATTACTTTACATTAACTAGTATTTGTTCACTTAAGATTGATTTTCTCACTTGATGTGCATAAGTAGTATATGTGATATATTTTTGTGCACTTGATTGTATCATGATTGATGATACATGTAAACTTGGGCGTGTATGATTAAACCATGGTTATGTTAATGGTTAGGATTTTGATTTATTTATTTATTTATTTATTTATTCATTTTGGATATAATAAAATGGTGGCTTTTTGTTTTATACTTGAAACTTCTTGAAGCTTTGAAAAGCTTTGACCATTTTGTTGTTTTCCTTAACCCTAACCATTCACATAAACCATAGTTTATTCTCTACACTCTACCATGGTTGGATTATGATAAGAATGAATGGGATTTTCTTTTTAAGATAATCCTTTTTATTCTTTCATCTTCATCATCTTCATCAAGCTTTATGAAAGCTTGCAAGCTTCAATGGTGAAATGAGAAAAAGAGTGAGAAATCCAATTCTAAAGTGAACCCACTTCCTAATTCTTCATCCTCTACCACTTGCCAAGTAGTATAGGGTGTTTTCTTCATAAGTTTCATGGCTTGGTGAAGTTGGATCTTGATCTTGTGTTTCCTCGACGTAGATCATCTTCTGCATCAAAGTCGACGATCTAGCCCGCCCATTTCTCCGATAAAGCCGACGCTAGAGCCCGGGATCCGATGATCGCAGCAAGGGGACTTCATCACGGAGCTATGGAGATAGAGGACCGAATCTACAAAGGTTGTATTTCCGTTCACTTTTAGAGTAAAGTCGTTTATTCGCATTTGTTTCTCCTATTCTCTAGTTAACGATCTTTGCTTAGGGTTTCTCGGCATATAATTTTTGAATTTGGCATGGTTGATGCCTTGTGAGACCTCATTAGTGTGCCTAGGAACCCTACAGTGGTATCAAAGCCTAGCTAGAGCCTTAGAAGAAGTGTAGACGAAGTTAGAAATCTGATCGAACCCGTAAACCCCGACAAAACCCTTCTCTGTACATTTTTCAAAACAGTGGATTTTTGTGAATTAAAAATTCTCAGAAAAACAAGTAGGAAAAACTAAGAATTACTATGAAGTACGGTCCTCTAAGTCAATAATTTAACCGCGGAACCGCTGCGAAACCATGGGTTTGGCGGCGGTTCCGCTGCCAAAATTTGGACTTAGTCCCTGAAATTTCATATATTTATTCTTAGGTCCTTTCTTGGCAATTTTTTATGGGAATTTTTTAATTACACTCAAGTGTTGAGTTTTCTAGGGTTTTATTGGGGACTCGTTAATTTGATCAGATAATTTAACTTCGTTTATGTTTTTCCGAATATTTTAGAAACTGTTAAAAAGTTCGACCGGATATAAATACCCACTTTTTCCCCTGCCGGGAAATTTCTAAGTGTTGGATTTTTCTGTAGTTTAAGAATGTTCTAATTAGTGCAAGTAACGCGATGGACCCTCTAGAAGACAACAAACCCTAACTCGATTATGTGACCATCTTGAACTGCCCTTTGAACCTTAGGGTTTGGGGCAGTACAGCGTGCCACATGTGAGGCGTTGGTTTGACCCTTCTACGGCTGGACCGTTGGTACTGTGGCATGAAATGGATGTTTTTAAACTTATTTCAAGTGTTGAAAACCATTCGGGAAAACTTGGGTGTTTGACTGTTCGATCGGAAAGTTTAACATTTTCTATTTATCTGGAATATGATACAATATTTGGAATCCACAAGGAGTTATGAGATAATTGATTTGAATGTTATAAACATAGCACTATAGTCTCACTTGATCGGTTGCTACAGAATTTTGATGCGATCAAAAGTCCGTCGCAATCACGTAGCGTACGCGGATACTCGTCGGGTAAACTTAATAGACAGCTACACCCCATAGCCCTGACCAAGTGACTGTAGGAGAACCCCGTCGCCGAAAGCATCCGTTCGGGTGCTCACGGTAGCGGTGTTCCGCCTTGGTGCACTTCGTCGACGGCATTGGGGGTGCGGCCGCCTAATAAAGTTTGCGACGAGCATTCGATCAAAATGTCGGGAATCTTCTTGAATTGCCCGACTTGATATTGAAAAGAGTTTTCGATAATGACACTAAAATGCGGGGTTTATAATTGTTAGGTATGCGATGTCTAAGGAATTCGTATGGTCAGGCATGCGATGTCTGAGGAGGTTGCGGATTCCAACTGTTGTAGTTTTACACTTTCTTTTCTGTGACCGTAAGTGTAATATGTGATATCGCCGGTTTCGTTGCTATATGTCAACGATAATTGGGATGGGCATATTTACTTACGTTGATGACATGTGATGTTATGTGTTGCTGGATATGTTATATTGGATCATCGTGTTTGAATAGCCGGGGGGTTTTTGTGTGAGACGAGTGTTTTTCATTTTCATTCATGTAAAAAACTTGTATGTAATATTCTTTTATTGGGGCACTTCCAGGTTGCGGAAGATGTCACCCTTTGTATATTATTTACTTTTCCGCACTAGGATAGACCCAAGGAAGGGAGCATAAGTAACCGGGTTCTGGAGTCCAGTGGGAGACCAACTCGAGGAGTCGAGTCCGGGTCTCCTAACTCCAGAATTGGTAGGGTTGCTTGCCGCTCTCGTAGGGGTCTAGGGGTGTGGGTTTGGCTATTCATCGCGACCGTGGAATCTGTGTTTTATACTGGCTCGTATTGAAAACACGGACGTCCTAGTATATCCAATGTTTCATATGATTCTTCTGCTGCGATATCTGTGATGTGATCATTTGATGTTCTGTGAGAAATACTTTATATTGTATATATGATATATTATATAGACATTACTTATGTTTTACACCCGCTCTAGCCCTGCCCCGCTCTGCTGTTAGTCACCTAACCTAACGGTGCACGAGGGGACATCGAGGCGAACACGGATGGCATAAGTGTACGTCGTATTTATCTGTGATGTTTAGGTGACTTAAATGATGGGACTTCATTAATGTGATTAATGAAAGGAAAGAAACCTAAAGATGTTGTAGAATCGAATTTCAAAAATAAAACAGGTAGCTACAGTTCTTGCTTTGCACAGCGGTATATATGATATATCCTGCACCTTATTCGATGAGGAAAAGGCCGATGATCCCTTCACTGGGAGTGACCCCTTTAGCAATAACTGGCAGATGCTACACACTCGGTTTGTCTTTTGATTGCTTCTATAGTTTCTGCTTTGCACAGTGATATATATGATATATCCCGCACCTCATTCGATGAGGAAAGGGCCGACGATCCCTTCACCGGGAGTGACCCCTTTAGCAAAACTAGAAAAGCCTCAAAAACACTCCATTTTAAAATCATTTGATTCTGCAACGATATCAAGTTCATTACGCAATAGGTTTTCAGAAAAATCTGTCGTAGCCCTCCGTCATTTCAGATAAGTCCTACTTAGTATTCGTGCTACGTTTGTTGACCTCCGTCAAGGCGTAGTGTGCGGTAGCTAACTAGTATTTATCTGTTTATGCATATGATGCAGATTGGATTAGGGTAGTCGTGCGGCCTTGTTGACCTCCGTCAAGGGTCGTGCGGGTGGGTTTAATTCGATCAAGAAATGACGGGTTGAACTTGACTAGTAGCCTATGGTTTGTTGACCACCGTCAAGGTCATAGGACGCTAGGGGCAAAATATTATCGGGAATTTCAAGTGTTGAAATTTGCAATGAGATTGCATACCTTCTATGAGATAGTTGGATCCCGATACCCGCTGCGAGTAAGAGTTACTCCTGGGAGAGTTTTACACATTACAATTAGCCGATCAAGTAGGTGTCTAGAAAGGTGTTAACGAGGTTACGCCTTTGGGAAAATGAGGTTTACATTAATTAGGTTCGTGCGAAAGCACGGGGGACCTCCCTCAAAGTACCAACACTGGCCTGGCTGAAAGATTGGCGAACATGTAGCGTGTAATTAATCCTGGCTAGTCTTTCCTTTTAAGGGTTTGAAGGAAGATTTGATAAAAAAACAGTGGGAGCCATCCTGATTAGATAAAATAATAACCAATCTATTCTTGCAAGAGCGCACGCTGATTGTTTTCTTCTCTCTCTCTCCAGGTAGCGACCATATCACGCCTTATTCAAGATAATAATACGGATATTGACCGAACCGGCTTGTTATACTGAGCTGGGGAACGTTGGTCCCGCTCCAACTTATAATTGTTATAAGACAGAGCAGGAAATTGGGGATTACCAGAATTCCCGTGCCGCCCAAACGAAGAAAGTGCATACTGATGCATCATCTTCGGGTGTGTTCATTATACAGAACCGTTTCTCAGTATTCTTTACGTCCTGGATATGAAATAGCGGATCAGGATCCCGCATATGTAATTTGTTACATGGGCTACAGATAGGTAAAGAACTGAGAACGGGTGATAAGTTTCATGAGACAGAAAACGGGGCAAGTGTTGCAACCAAGTCTGTTGGTCACTGTCACCCTGTATTACCAATACATTGATTCTGAACGAATGTTATTAGATACCGAACCTGATATACAAAATCATATCAGTCTCTTTATTAGTAAAGAAAGGATATAATTTTGTATTGTTGGATAATGTTTTGAACATTTCCTATATCAAGAGTTGATCGATTCAGGCACGTTATCTAAAAGCATTGATGTTCTAAATCAAACTATAGTTCTTAGTATACGGAACACACATAAGAGAAAGAGTTCAGAAATGAACGGATCCTTCTTGAGATATTGTAGACTAGGTCATATCAATGCGACCCGACTAGCTGAAGTTACATATAGATGCATATTTAAATCTGTTTGAATTTACATCTTGTGAAAACTTGCCAGTCATGTCACAAAGATATAATGACCTCAGCTCTGTTTATTGGAAACAGAGAAAGAGTTGGTAAACTCTTGGGATGATACATGTTGATATATAAAGGTCCCCTGTCTACACATGCCAAGACCGGTTCTTTGTACTTCATTACATTCTCTGATGATCTCTCAAGATTCAGACATATGTTCCTGTTGAAACACAAGTCCGAACCTTTTGAGATATTCACAGAATATAAGTTAGAAGTAGAGAACCAAAGTACGAGTATAAGTATTATGTCCTATGATGAGATCAAGGAGGAGAATACTTAAGCACGGAATTCCTGGATGATTCTAAAGGAGAATGAGATTCTCTCTCAGCATTACTCCTCCATATACACCATAGCACGATGGTATATCGGGGCGGAGCAATCACACCCTGCCGACGAGCGAACTCATCCTGAAACCCTACCGAGCCTGACAGTGACAATATCCGAACAGTGCGGTATGTTCATCTATGAGTATCGCATATCGGATCTGGGAGGTGGATAAAGTCAAAGCCTTAATAACGCGATATTTGGTGTCGGTATGTAGCCTATTACCACCTGAGAAACTACTTATCCGAATCAGTAATTCTCGACTATCTTGGCCAAGTATTTCTGTTGATGGACACCCGTGCACACCACTACCTCTGCCCCTAATACCGGGAGAGACGAATCCCCTGACGATCCGCTCACTGCCTCCATGTGGCTCGGGACTGTACCCAACTAAAACCTGTTTGCACGACTCCTTTGAGCTACGGTAGGGTAGTAATCAAAGCATAGTGGGAACTCACACGAGACAAATGACGATCTCAGGTCGATAGACTAACCTATACACATGTCACCAGGAAACTGCTATCTGACAATAGGTGTAATACCAACTAGCATGTTCCCGGCGAGTCCGTCCGGTGTACTCATAACCCAATGAGCACATGTATACATATTGGGTGAACTAACTGACACCAATGACTTGTGAGACTGGCCACCGTCCCTCGTCGGGGTCTCGATCCGTATACACTAGTCTACTCATTGAGTATCGATGCCCGGTCTCGAAACACCATGACTATGGACACTTTAAGGATGTGCTTATAGACTACCCAACTCTCACGTATATGATCGCCATCATACTGCTGGTAGTCATGCAAGAATCCTATGGGCTCTATCAATATGTAATAGTGATCTGTAATGTCACCTGAAGCATGTACACGATGATAAAGACAAACTAGATAGCATACTATCATCTTGAGTAAGACTGTTCTACCGGTATAGGTCCTCTCTAAATCATTGGAATCATGTGCTTGTGATCCAATAATTGACTTGAGGGCACTATAGCCAACAATCTCCCACTTGCACTTAAGGCTAATTATTGTGGTGTTGCATACTCACAGCCCGTATGATATCGAACATCCAACTTCTCTACTAATCAGTTTCACAAAGCTCGTTTGTGAAACTATTGTGTTCGAGAAATATCCTCAGTGGGTGGATCCGCTCAGATGTTTCTTTCTATATCTCTGTTTATCTCAAGTTCTTGGAGAAATCCATCTCCCGAAATGAGCAATACCTGTCTTAGAATATGTCTGGATATCTGATGGGACCCAGTTCACAAATGAACTCCAAATCCAGTAAACATCTTAGATTGTATCGTCAACTGAATTTAATCAATATCCTGCGCCATGCCTCCTTCTTTATCCGCTTAGACTACCTGTCCAAACTACTGCCCCTCATCAAGAGAGAAAACTATAACTCTGACAGTCACTCTATCATCCATGTTACCTTGAAAGCCTGGAATGATAACCGTCTCCCGAAGGAGGTTGCCATTACCAAATCCCTAGAACATCTACTTATGTTCATAAACTACTTCCGAACGTTTCTCCATGATTGGATTAATATATACTTATCGCATCTCGTGCAAGAAACAGCATATGGTGTGGTACTTGACATCTCATGATTGACTCAATTGCCTAAGCAAGTGATATGCCAATCATGCACATCCTTCTCCCTTTTAGTCTATAAGACACCTTTAGAAAGGGTGACTCCATCACCTGTAGGTACATTACCATGCCAGGAATCGTCCATTCTAAAACACCTTTAGAATATTGTCTAAGTACCCAGATTGGGAAACTACCCAAATCTAGATCTAAAACCATAGATCTAGTAACCAGAATGCCTGATATAATATCCATATCCTATATGGAGAAACCACTGTGTGACAACAACAGTATAACCGATCGTAGTATAGGAATTTCACTTCCTGCAATGTGCATGTCATCCATATACCAGGACATCACACCCTACTACTTTCTTAGCAGATCCATCTCCTATTCTGATGAAGTCAAAGCCCATGACTGTCATATCAAAAATAGATGATCTATCTCCACTATACTTGCTTTAGTCTATTAATAGACAGAAGCTACTTCTCCACTATGCTTCCGCTGCTCCCACTGACTACTACAACCGTCTGGCAGAGTCATATATACGTGCACTTCTAAAGCTAGTTTAGAACGACGCTATACTCATTCTCCTTCCAGGTCTCATAGTCTAGAACAACAGTAATGGCAAGTCTCGGTAAACAAGAACCTCCATGTCACCGTCTTTGAGGATACCTGAGTACCTCTTGGGCGCTTGAGGTTACCCACCATATCTGCGGAGTGGGAAATGGAATGTCAATCCTGATTGAATCTTTAGATTCTATTAAATTTTCAGTAATCGTTTGTGGTTCTGGAATCACTTCCATTTCTACCATACTCCCACTACTGTTTTCTGAAAAAGTCCATTTTGCTAAAACTGTGGCGAGTTTAGAACAATATCACTATTGATCTTCCAGATGGTAGAAAGTTAACCCTCGTCATAGCCCAGGATAACCCATAAACTGCCATTACAGAAATGTGCCTTGAGTTATCCATAGTCTGGTTTAAAGCATAAGCCGGAAAACTCCATATACCTTAACATCGTTAAGATATAAACCATTCTACATACAATATGGAAATAGAGGCACTGATTTAATTGGAACCAGATTCAAATCATGCAGCTGTCTCCAGTGCATGTCAACTAAATAGAAGGATGCCGATCAATATTACTCAACTTAGAAATCCAGATATGAGTAACCTGAATGAGAAGTAAGTTCTCAAAACCATTACTATCAACTGAATACCAAACACAAGTATCTATATCTTCGATGACCTTGAAGAATCCTGATACTTGCAACATATGGTTCTCTTCTTTATTCTTGTACCTATAACTTCTCCAAACTTGGACCTTGTATTTCTACGAAATACTTGTCAGAAACTGGAGAAGTCATAAATAAACAGAATATAGTACGAGTACCAACCCCTCTGTTCTAATAGACACTAGACAACATACAATACTTTGTATAAGTCCCCTGAGTTGAATAACTCAAACCATGTGCGTCGTAGGTAGAAAACTGTACTGTGGTTAAGAAGAATTACACCGCTGTTTAATGCTCCTTACCTAACCATCAACTGATATAGGCAAATGTCATGGACATAATTTCAAAAAGTTATATCTTACTTTATAAATAAACGTACAGATATATCAATTTGAACTTGGTGCATAACAACGAATATTCAAAACCAAAAATTTGCCGTCAGGAAAACCCCAGGTGATTTCCTTATATATCACCAGTTACAACGAATTCCAATATAATGAGAATTTAATCACCTAATTCCTAATAACTTACTCCCACCCATCATCTGTAAAATCATACAGATGTGAAAATCAAACCTGGTAAATACATACCATGGAGTAAGGGTCTAATTGGGAAATCGGGTTTCAATTAACAACGCATAGTGAAACTGAAACATGAAAATGTTTCGAAGGGGTATCCGGATATTCCTAGTAATGCTTCTTCCATTATCCAGATTCATGACTGTAACCGTATAATTCTTTGCCATCTCTCCAAATCCCTTTATTTTCCTTTACTCATTATCTTCTGTACACCACCCTTAGGCTAAATGGTTTTCTTCCTTGCCTACCGTTCGACACCAGCCTATGGTTTGGAAGAAGACTATCCAATAAGCGTAATAGGTGTACTCTTCTAATCCTAGGAGCACTCGCCGCTTGAGAGAAGGTAAAGATAAAAGTCAACTGAATAATCTTTATTCTATTTCTCCTGAACCAGGATCTATCCTCGAATTGGAACAAATTCCTTCGATTTCGTATGTAACTATACAATGGATTATCCAATAACTATGGATCTTCGTAGTGATACGGGGGGTTCTAGAGAAATACAAATGTGAAGTTGAAGTGGCGATGAAATACGTGGTTTGGTCATGAATGATTGCAGTCGCAATTTATTTTGCCCACTTTCTAATCCCTTTATTTGTCTTTACTTACTACCTCCTGTACACCACACTTAGGCTAATTAGTTTTCTTCTTTCCCTACCTTTCGGCACCTGCTTATGGTTTGGAAGAAGACTATCCAATAAGCGCAATAGGTGTACCCTCTCCTAATCCTAGAAGCCCTCACAACCTGAGAGAAGGTAAAAGAAAAAGACAACTGAATAGTCCTATTCAATTTCTCCTGAACCAGAATCCATTCTCGAACTGGAACAAGTTCCTTCGAGTTTGTATGTAACTATACGATGGATTATCCAATACTGTAGATCTTCGTAGTAATACGGAATGTTCCGGAGAAATTCAAATGGTAAAAGAAAGAGTGGTATTGAGGTATGCAACTAAGACAATCCAAAATTCAGGGTTTTAAGAATGTTTGGTTAACTTTTTTACTGAGCTATAGTCTAGGGTTTGACCATGGTCGCTGCCAAAAAGAGAGAAAAGAAACACTCTGCGTGCACTCTAACCTAGATCAGAATGGTTAATCACTTCATCTAATAAGGATGACTCCCGCTGTATCCTCAAATTCACCTCCAAACCTAAAAGAAGAATTAGTCGGGATCATCTAAAATCACCCGAGGAGTAAACCAACTTATCAGTGGGTATCGGGATCCAACTGTCATCGCATGATAACCTGATGGAATCCACTCACGTTATCACACTCCAGAAGGTATGCACATACATGGCAAGTTTCCTATATGTTTGAAACTCCCGATGTGATTTCTACCCCATGCTCTTATGACCTTGATGAAGACCAACAAATCATAAGTCACATGTCAAGTTCTACCCGTCATTGTCCAGGTTAATTGAACCCACCCGTACTCGCTATTGACGAAGGCCAACAAGGCTGTACGACTGTCCCAAATCAACGCATCTATCTATGCAACAGAAAGGTAACAAGCAGTTACCATACACTATGCCTTGACAAAGGCCAACAAACATATCATTAATACTAAGTGCTACCTATCTGAAATGACGGAGGGATATGGATGGTTTTTGGCGAAAAACTTTTAACGTAATGAACTTGATATCGTTGAAGGAACTAGATAGCTTTTTACAAATTTATAGTGGAAAAAACCATTGCTAAAGAGGTCAATCCCGGTGAAGGGATCTCGGCCCTTTCCCCCTGGAATGAGGTGCGGGATATTCCAACTGAATACTGCGATGCATAGCAAAAAGTAATTGACTATAGTGAAATTATTACCCTGACGCAAAATTCTGCCCAAGGGGTCACTCCCGATGAAGGGATCTCGGCCCTTGCCTCGTCGAATGAGGTGCTGGATATTCATATCCGAATACCACTGTGCAAAACAAAAGAAAACGTCCTTGTAATAACAGCTTTTTGAAAATTGTTCCAACAACATCGAATAGGTCTGTTTTCCTTGCATTGATCTGAATCAATGCAGACCCATCAATTAATCACACCAGAAAAGAATAAAAATATGATGTACGTATATGCCATCCACATTCGCCACCGGGTCCCGTCATCACCCATTAGGTTACTTAATAGAGCGGGGACTGGACTAGCACGGGTGTAAAACATATACAACATCTACTAGTATATATATAGCAATATACAATAATCGCTCCAGGCAAGATAAATGAAACATCACAGAAAAGTAATAAGCATTACAGAAAAATACAGATAATCTGAGAGCCCAGGGTTTCCTTTAAGCCACAAGTGAAACCCGACATTCCCCTGGTCATGTGGATAGCCTGTGCAATGAAAACCTAGACCCCGACGAGTGCGGCAAGTTATCCGCCAAAACCAGAAGCGAGGTGGCCCGCTTCATCAAAATGAATGGGCCACCTGGCACTTCATGGAATCCGGTAACTTGAGCACCCCATCTTGGGTCAACCTAGATCCCCTACGAGTACGGCGAATAGCCTGCCAATTCTAGAGTGAGGCCCCCTCCTTCTCAACGCCATGAGTGTCACGACCCGAAAGTACGGAACGCGACTGGCACTTAGATTACGAGACGTCTAAAGGCGTACCGTAACCTAAGTCAGCCAAAGCCCAGAAGAATCTAAACCAAAATCAAGAGAGAGTGAAGGAAAACCTTAAATAAAAACGGTTTTTAAATCAATTAAGTTGCATAGAATCCAAAAAAAAACATCAAAAATTCCCGAAAATTTCGGCAGAGTCTCCTCTGTATTTTCCACCCCCTAAAATGGGTACAACAAGATAATAAACCTGTAATCATAAAATGGCATCCCCAAGCGGGAGCTAGCTCTTCGCCCAAGGCGGATCACAACCACGTGCAACATAATAGTAGTATCAAGAAAAGAGCAATATGTAAGTGCACGGCGGCGCCCCGGCCGTCAATCCGACGCCGGAATGCGGAAGCGGTGATAAACTTTAATTTTTGCGGACTTTGCAAACTGGCACCACCGCGCACTAAACTCCGGATCGTGACCATTAACAAGTCTAAGCTAACTAGAAGATGGGTTAGAGATATACCGACTGATCCGAGTCCTCCGGTCTTCATCTCCACGCCGATCTCCTCGCGGGATCTTCGTCCGTCTCCTCCTCGTCGGAAAGGGGCACCACGTCGCCTGTATCTTTTACGGGCTCCCACCTCAATACTGAGGCAACTCGGGCGCGAAGCTGGCGAATCGACGCGTCCAAGATTTGCTGTAGGAAGTGTAGTGTAGAATACGCTTTGTCTCAATGGGGTTTATAGTTGCCTTGATGGAGGAATGGTCTAAAGAAAATTGGTGCTTTCAATTTTCTAGCAAATGGAATGAGATGGATGATTAATTTCTTTCACCAAAATAAGAACTCTCATTTTTCTCTCTACTTCAAAAGGGGTGGCCGGCAATGTCTCTTATGAAATGGTGGAGGAAAAACCAAACTAAATCATATGAGGGAGGTGATGGTAGTAGAACACAAGTGGTGACCACATCAAGGGACAAGAAAGCATACACCATGCTTCATATCAAATCCAACCATACCCTTTCATGTCTCAAAAAAAGCAAGTCAATGGTGCAAGATATGAAAGCCATCATAATCAACACAATTGCAAGAAACCCCCCCCCACAAAGTGTTATTTGCAAAACTGCAAATAACCCCCTCCATCGAAAAAGTCCGGCCGGGAAAGAACAAAGGAAAACCGGCCGGAACGGAATGCAAACTGGCAACTCCAGAAAACTGGTCCCGTAATAAATTACAGGAAAACCCCGATACTGTGCATACACACCCGCATCTGTATTCCGACCGGATACAAATGCAAAGAGACAAAATCTACACTGTACTAAACTAGGACCGGCTTAAACCAAAGCCGGCTAGTAATATCCGTTCGATCCTGATGCGTGCAATACCGCACGTATCTGATCGAACCCTGCCATATACCTATACGGCTACTAGTACAAACAGTCCGATCCTGATCCGTGCAATACCGCATGTATCTGATCGGACCCTGCCATATCTCCATACGGCCTCTACAGCGTTTCGCCCGAAAGCTGAGTAACTGAAAGTGTGGTGGACTCTAAAGACTCGTCAATACTATGGCTGTGGATTTAACCACTAGCACGTCAGAGGTATAAGCCAATACGTGACGGGCCACCAGCTATTGACTAAAAGGGACGTCGATGAGCGAACTCATCCTGACACCCTACTGAGCCTGTCAGTGACAATATCCGTGCAGTCCGGTCCGTTCGTCTATGAGTATCGCATGGCGGGCCTAGGGGGTTGGTAAAAGTCAGACCCCCAAAAGCGGTACAAGTCGTGTCGGAGTGTAGCCCAGAACACCCTGAGATACTACTGGAATACCTACCAGTAAATCTCCTTGCCTTGGCCAAGGACTTTGTGTAATGGCTCTCCTAGACACAGCACGACCTCACCCCCAATACCGGGAGAGACGAACCCCTGAAGATACGCTCACTGCCTCCATGTGGCTCGGGACTGTACCCAACTAAAACCTGTTTGCACGACTCCTTTGAGCCGTGGTAGGGTAGTAATCAAAGTACAGTGGGAACTCACACGAGACAAATGACGATCCCCAGGTCGATGAACTAACCTGCACACATGTCACCAGGGAACTGCCATCTGACGTCTGGTATATGACCAACTAGCATGTTCCCGGCGAGTCCTGTCCGGTGTACTCATAACCCAATGAGCACCTGTATACATCTTAGGTGATCCAACTGACACCAGTGGCTTGTGAGACCGGCCACCGCCCCTCGTCGGGGTCTCGACTGTATACACTAGTCTACTAATGGAGTATCGATGCCCAGTCTCGAAACTCCCACGACTATGGACCTTTTAAGGATAAGCTTATAGACCCCCAGCTCCCACTTATATGATCGCCCTCATACTGCTGGTGGTCAAGCAAGAATCCTAGGGGCTCTATCAACGTGTAATAGCGACGTATCATGTCACCTAAAGCAGTACACGATGATAAAGGTAAACCAGATAGCATACTATCATCTCGAGTAAGACTGTCCTACCGGGATAGGTCCTCCCTCAATCATTACAATCACGTACCTGTGACCTAATAATTGACTCTGAGGGCACTATCTCCAACAATCTCCCACTTGCACTCAAGGCTAATTATTGCGATGTTGCATACTCACAGCCCGTGTGATACCGAACATCCAACTCCTCTACTAGTCAGTCTCACAAAGCTCGTTTGCGGAACTATTGCGTTCGAGGAATAGCCTCAGTGAGTGGATCCGCTTAGTTGTTTCTTTCCATGTCTCTCTATATCTCATGTTCGCGGAGAAACCCATCTCCCGAAATGAGCAATACCTGTCTTAGAATATGTCTGGATGTCTGATGGGACATAGCTCATAAATGAACTCCAAATCCAAACTTCTTAGACTGTATCGTCAACTGAACTTAATCAGTATCCTGCGCGCCATGCCTCCCTCAGTATTGCCTTGGATCACCTGTCCAAAATACTGCCCCTCGTCAGAGGGAAAACTATAACTCTGACAACCTCCTTGTCGTCCATGTCACCTTGGAAGCCTGGAATGATAACCGTCTCCTGAATGAGGCTGTCGTTATCAAATCCCTAGAACATCCACTTATGTTCTAAAACTGCTTCCGACTGTTTCTCCAGGATTGGATTAATGTCAACTTATTGCATCTAGTGCAAGAACAACATCTGGTGTGGTACTTGACATCTCATGATTGACTCAATTGCCTAAGCAAGTGATCTGCCAATCATGCGCATCCCTCTCCTCTTTAGTCTGTAAGACACCTTTGGAGAGGGTGACTCCATTACCTGCAGGTACACTACCGTGCCAGGAGTCGTCCATCCTAAATACTCTTAGAATGCTGTCAAGTACCCTGATTGGGAAACCACCCAAATCTAGATCTAAAACCATAGATCTAGTAACCAGTATGTCTGATATAAAATCCATTTCCTTTGTGGAGAAACAACTGTGTGACGACCAAAGTATAACCGATCGTAGTGTAGGAGCTTCTTTTCCTACTCTGTGTATATCATCCAAATACCAGGATATCACACCCTACTACCTTCTCAACAGATCCATCCCCTATTCTGATGAAGTCAAACCCATGACTGTCACGTCAGAAATAGATGATCTATCTCCGCTACATCTGCTCTAGTCTATAAATAGACATAAGCAACCTGTCCACCAATGCTTCCGCTGCTCCCACTGACTATGACAACCCTCTGGCAGAGTCATATAGACGCACACTTCTAAAACTGGTTTAGAACGACGCTATACTCATCCTCCCGCCGGGTCTCGGAACCTGGAACAACAGCAATGGTAATTGTGGGTAAACAAGAACTTCCCTGTCACCGTCCTTGAGGCTACCGTAGTGCCTCTCGGGTGCCTGAAGTTACCCACCTTATCTGCGGAGTGGCCAATGGAATGTCAATCCAGATTGAATCTTTAGGTTCCTTATCAAATCTTCAGTAATCGTTTGTGGTTCTGGAATTACTTCCAGTTCTACCATACTCCCACTACTGTTTTCTGAAAAAATCCATTTTTAATAAAACTGTGGCGAGTCTAGAACAATATTGCTATTGTTCATCCAGATGGTAGAAAGTCAACCCGCGTCATAGCCTGGGTCAACCCACAAACAGCCATTACAGAAACGTGCCTTGAGTTATCCAGTGTCTGGTTTTAATCATAAACCGGACAACCCCCCGTACCTTAACATCGTTAAGATATGAACTGTTCTATATCCAATATAAAAAACAGAGGCACTGATTTAATTGAACCAGATCCAAATCATGCAACTGTCTCCAGCGCATGCCAACTAAATAGAAGGAGGCCGATCAGCGTTACTCAACTTAGGAATGCTTCCAATTATGAGTAACCTGAAAGAGAAGAAATTTCTCTTTATCATTACTATCAACTGAATACCATACACAAGTATCTACATCTTCGATCTCTTTGAAGAATCCCGATACTTGCTATACCTGGTTCTCTACTCTATTCAAATACCTATAACTCCTCAAAACTTAGACCCTGTGTTTCCACGAAACACCTGTCTAAAAACTAGAGAAGTCATAAGTAAACCGAATATAGAACGAGGACCAACCCCTCTGTCCTGATGGACCCTGGACAACATACAATACTCTGTATAAGTCCCTTGAGTCTGATAACTCATTCACTGTGTGTCGTAGGTTGAAAACTGTACTTATGGTTAAGAAGAATTACACCGTTGTTTAATGCTCCTTACCTAACCATCTACTGATATAGGTAAATGTCGTAGACATAATTTCAGAAAGGTATATCTCACTCTATGAAAATAGACGTACAGATATATCAATTTGAAATTGGTGCATAACAGCGGATATTCAAAACCAAATATTTGCCGACCGGCAAACAGCCCAGGTGATTTCCTCAAATATCACTGATTGCAACGAATCCTGATATAATGAGGATAATCACCCAATTCCCAATAACTTACTCCCACTCATCATCTGTAAAACCATACAGATGTGAGAATCGTACCTGGTAAATACATACCCTGGAGTAAGTATCTAATCGGGAAATCAGTTTCCTTTTAACAGTACATAGTGAGACTGAAACATTGAAATGTTTCATTGGGGTATTCTGGTATTCCTAGTAATGCCTCTTCCAGATTCACGACTGTAACCGTATAGTTCTCTGCCACCTCTCCAAATCCCTTCATATGTCTTTAGTCTTTACCTTCTGCACACCCCTTTAGGCCAAATGGTTTTCTTCCCTCCCTACCGTTCGGCACCAGCCTATGGTTTGGAAGAAGACTATCCAATAAGCATAATGGGTGTACTGTCCCAATCCTAGGAACACTCGCAACACGAGAGAAGGTGAAGATAAAAGACACCTGAATGTACTTTATTCCTATTTCTCCTGAACCAGAATCCATCCCCGAACTGGAACAAGTTCCATTCGAGTTCGTATATAACCATACGATGGAGTATCCAAATAAACTGTGGATCTTCGTAGTGATACGGAGTGTCCTGGAGAAATACAAAGGTGATGTGGGAGTGGTAACGAAATATTTGGTTTGGTCGTGAATATCTATTGCAATTTACTTTGCCCTCTTACTAATCCCTTGCTTTGTCTGAACTTAATACCTTCTGCACACCATCGTTATGCTAATTGGTTTTCTTCATTCCCTACCGGTCGGCACCAGCCTAAGGTTTGGAAGAAGACAATCCAATTTGCGTAATAGGTGTACTACCCCTAAACCAAGGAGTACTCGTAACCTGAGAGAGGGTAAAAGGAAAAGACAACTGAATAATCCTATCCGTTTTCTCCAGAACCGGAAACCATCCTCGAATAAATTCTTTCGAGTTCGTATCTAACCATACGATGGTTTTGTCCAATGGAAGTGGACGTTTGTAGTAATACGGGGTGTCCTGGAGAAAAGGGTAAAAGTAGGAGTGGCAATGAGGTCTGCAATTCTGACAATCCAAAAGCCAGTGTTTAAGAAGGTTCGGTCAACTTGGTCACTGAGTCAAAGTCTTAGGGTCGGGTCAAATGGTCGCTGCCAAAGAGAGAGAGAAAAGAAACACTCAGCGTGCACTCTATCCTAGATCAGAATGGTTACCAATTTATCTAATCTGGAAACCTCCCACTGTACCTCAAATTCTCCTCCAAACCTGAAAGAAGAATTAGTCGGGGTCACCCGAGGAGTAAACCAACTCATCAGTGGGAATCGGGATCCAACTCTCATCGCATGATAACGTGACAGAATCCGCTCACGGTATCACACTCCAGAAGGTATGCGCATATCTGGCAAGTTTCAGTACTTTTGAAACTCCCGATGTGATTTCTGCCCCATGCTCTTATGACCTTGACTTTGGCCAACATATCATAAGTCACATGTCAAGTTCAACCCGTCATTCTCCAGGTTAATTTGAGTCCACCCGTACATACCCTTGACTTTGGCCAAAATGGCAGTACGACTGTCCCAAACCAACGCATCTATCTATGCTGCATATGAATACCCAACAGCTACCAAACACTGTGCCTTGACTTTGGCCAACATACACAGCTTGAATACTATTGACTATCCATATGAAACGACGGAGGGCTACGAATGGTTTCTGGCGAAAACCTTTAACGTAATGAACTTGATATCGTTGAAGGAACGGATAGCTTTTTAAAATATAGTGACGAAAACCGTTGCTAAAGAGGTCACTCCCGGTGAAGGGATCTCGGCTCTTTCCCCGTAGAATGAGGTGCAGGATATTCCAACTGAATACCACGGTGCAAAGCAAAAGTAATCGGCTATAGTGAAGTTAATGCCCTGACGCAAACTTTTTGTCCAAGGGGTCACTCCCGGTGAAGGGATCTCGGCCCTTGCCTCGTCGACTGAGGAGCAGGATATTCCAAATGAATACCACGATGCAAAACAAAAGTGAACGTCCTTGCAATAACAGCTTTTTGAAAAAGTGTTCCAACAACATCAGATTAGGTTTGTTTTTAACTTGCATTGATCCGAATCAATGCAGTCCCATCAATTGATCACACCAAAAAGAACGAAAATATACTGATGTACGTATATGCCATCCGCATTCGCCACTGGGTCCCGTCATTACCCGTTAGGTTAGCTAACTAACGACAGAGCGGGGACTGGACTAGCGCGGATGCAAAACATATACAACATCTACTAATATATATACCAATATATTATATTTCGCTCAAGGCGTGAATAAAATGCAACATCACAGAGAATGAACAGCATCACAGAAACAATACAGATATCTGGGATATCCGGGTTTCACAGAGCCGCTGAAACCCGACGTTCCCCTGGTCGTGTGGATAGCCTGTGCAATGAAATCCTAGACCCCTACGGGCGCGGCAAGTCACCCGCCAAAACCTGAAGCGAGGCAGCCCCCTTCAGCGCCGTGAATGGACCACCCAGCACTTCACGGAATCCGGTAACTTGGGCACCCCTCCTGGGTCAACCTTTACCCCCTACGAGTGCGGCGAATAGCCCGCCAATCCTAGAGTGAAGCCCCCTCCGTCTCAATGCCATGAGATGCGGGCTTGTTGCCCTCCAGAACCCGGCTATCCGTGCACCCCTCCGCGGGGTAATCCTAGTACAGAAAGTAAAATATACATACACCGGGTACATCGACCGCAACCAGGTCGTGCCCCAAAAGAATAATACAAACAGGCAGTGACGGCAGTCCACATGTCGGACGCTCGCCCCGCAATATCAAATGTACATAATACAACAAAACTGTACTAGCATTGCATCCAGGCTATCCCCACGACCGATCCGCAACATCACAGCAAATACATAGAACATCAACGTGAAAGTCACGTTCGCAAATCCGTCTAACCGGGCTATAGCAGTTAGACCGGATTTACCGATCGAGTGACATTCACGGTCGCAGATATAATGTAAATACTATGAAAAATGTGTTTAAAAAATTTCCGATTGATCAAACAATTAACAAGTGGGCCCCAAAGAAAACTGTAGCACTCACAGAAACAATTGGCCCAACTTTAATATTCCAAAGCCCATATTTTAAGCCCAGAAGGCCTCTGTAAAAAAATGGTGAAGTGATGTGAATAGTGCGCGGCGGAAGGGCCGCACAAATGGGGTTTTAGCGGCGGTTCCGCGCTCCAACTGTGGAGTTACTTCGTCAAATTTTTACAGAACTCTTAGATTTTCCAGTACATCAATATTTTATAACCTGAAAAAATTTTCGAGACCAAAAATTTTCAACAGAAACTGATGCGAAGGCAATACGGGTTTTTGGAACTTTTTGATCGATCGGAAATGCAAACACATTACACAAAGCTAGACTAAGTTAATGGCGAGTCTCTGATACCACTGTAAGTGCACGGCGGCGCCCCGGCCGTCAATCCGACGCCGGAATGCGGAAGCGGTGATAAACTTTAATTTTTGCGGACTTTGCAAACTGGCACCACCGCGCACTAAACTCCGGATCGTGACCATTAACAAGTCTAAGCTAACTAGAAGATGGGTTAGAGATATACCGACTGATCCGAGTCCTCCGGTCTTCATCTCCACGCCGATCTCCTCGCGGGATCTTCGTCCGTCTCCTCCTCGTCGGAAAGGGGCACCACGTCGCCTGTATCTTTTACGGGCTCCCACCTCAATACCGAGGCAACTCGGGCGCGAAGCTGGCGAATCGACGCGTCCAAGATTTGCTGTAGGAAGTGTAGTGTAGAATACGCTTTGTCTCAATGGGGTTTATAGTTGCCTTGATGGAGGAATGGTCTAAAGAAAATTGGTGCTTTCAATTTTCTAGCAAATGGAATGAGATGGATGATTAATTTCTTTCACCAAAATAAGAACTCTCATTTTTCTCTCTACTTCAAAAGGGGTGGCCGGCAATGTCTCTTATGAAATGGTGGAGGAAAAACCAAACTAAATCATATGAGGGAGGTGATGGTAGTAGAACACAAGTGGTGACCACATCAAGGGACAAGAAAGCATACACCATGCTTCATATCAAATCCAACCATACCCTTTCATGTCTCAAAAAAAGCAAGTCAATGGTGCAAGATATGAAAGCCATCATAATCAACACAATTGCAAGAAACCCCCCCCCCCACAAAGTGTTATTTGCAAAACTGCAAATAACCCCCTCCATCGAAAAAGTCCGGCCGGGAAAGAACAAAGGAAAACCGGCCGGAACGGAATGCAAACTGGCAACTCCAGAAAACTGGTCCCGTAATAAATTACAGGAAAACCCCGATACTGTGCATACACACCCGCATCTGTATTCCGACCGGATACAAATGCAAAGAGACAAAATCTACACTGTACTAAACTAGGACCGGCTTAAACCAAAGCCGGCTAGTAATATCCGTTCGATCCTGATGCGTGCAATACCGCACGTATCTGATCGAACCCTGCCATATACCTATACGGCTACTAGTACAAACAGTCCGATCCTGATCCGTGCAATACCGCATGTATCTGATCGGACCCTGCCATATCTCCATACGGCCTCTACAGCGTTTCGCCCGAAAGCTGAGTAACTGAAAGTGTGGTGGACTCTAAAGACTCGTCAATACTATGGCTGTGGATTTAACCACTAGCACGTCAGAGGTATAAGCCAATACATGACGGGCCACCAGCTATTGACTAAAAGGGACGTCGATGAGCGAACTCATCCTGACACCCTACTGAGCCTGTCAGTGACAATATCCGTGCAGTCCGGTCCGTTCGTCTATGAGTATCGCATGGCGGGCCTAGGGGGTTGGTAAAAGTCAGACCCCCAAAAGCGGTACAAGTCGTGTCGGAGTGTAGCCCAGAACACCCTGAGATACTACTGGAATACCTACCAGTAAATCTCCTTGCCTTGGCCAAGGACTTTGTGTAATGGCTCTCCTAGACACAGCACGACCTCACCCCCAATACCGGGAGAGACGAACCCCTGAAGATACGCTCACTGCCTCCATGTGGCTCGGGACTGTACCCAACTAAAACCTGTTTGCACGACTCCTTTGAGCCGTGGTAGGGTAGTAATCAAAGTACAGTGGGAACTCACACGAGACAAATGACGATCCCCAGGTCGATGAACTAACCTGCACACATGTCACCAGGGAACTGCCATCTGACGTCTGGTATATGACCAACTAGCATGTTCCCGGCGAGTCCTGTCCGGTGTACTCATAACCCAATGAGCACCTGTATACATCTTAGGTGATCCAACTGACACCAGTGGCTTGTGAGACCGGCCACCGCCCCTCGTCGGGGTCTCGACTGTATACACTAGTCTACTAATGGAGTATCGATGCCCAGTCTCGAAACTCCCACGACTATGGACCTTTTAAGGATAAGCTTATAGACCCCCAGCTCCCACTTATATGATCGCCCTCATACTGCTGGTGGTCAAGCAAGAATCCTAGGGGCTCTATCAACGTGTAATAGCGACGTATCATGTCACCTAAAGCAGTACACGATGATAAAGGTAAACCAGATAGCATACTATCATCTCGAGTAAGACTGTCCTACCGGGATAGGTCCTCCCTCAATCATTACAATCACGTACCTGTGACCTAATAATTGACTCTGAGGGCACTATCTCCAACACAATAAAGAGATGCAAAATAACAGAAAACACATCGCCGGCTCAAGTGAGCTCGACCCAAAAGAAACTACAAATATACAACCTCTCAGTCTCACCACTAGGTCACATATACAATATAAAGTGGTAGATGGAGAATACTAGATACAATGATAAAGCAAAAGAAATAAAGTGTGCTCGCAACCCACCTACGGGCGATGTCGCGAGTCTGAGCAAAAAGAACTGATGATAAGATAGCCCGCCGCTACAAGACTGACGGGTCCGACCTGCAAGACACTGTGGCACAACGGGGGTGAGTTGCCAGCTCGTGAGTAAATATAACATCTAATAAGGCAATCGTAAGAATGCACGTAATGCACCACAACATGCATGTCCATATGTGATATAATATCGCTAGTATGCATGCACAGGTATGCAATGTCATTATTAAGTCTTTAAGTGTTTTAAATGCTACGGGTATTGAATTCTTAACTTTAAAAAAATGAATATCTGTATAATAGCTAAGTACCATCAAGAAATCATCTGAAAACCAGTGTCAAGCATCGACACCAAATAGGAATCATATCTGTCTCAATATCGGGCTCCGTCAGTCCGGATCGGCCCATATCATAAATATCACGACAACGGTCGGTATCCTCCGGATATCCGCCGCGCCAGACATCACCGGTAGGTAGTCTTCCCCTGCCAGGCTCATCGTCTACAACTCGATCTTCTTGCCCCGGGGTACCATACCGGGCCTACCATGTACCCGAGACGGTTCATCCACTCCTCGAATCGGGTCTCGAAATCCAACAGAAAATATGAAAACTCATGGTGGACGACACATACATCACGAGAAAACCGCAACTTTGTTTTAAAAATGATAAATATAAGCTTTTGTTAAATTCTTGCGGTTTTCCCCAAAAATCCAGAAATCGCAGCAATACTGAAATCCTCAAGAAAATCATAATGTTCACATGTTATATATGATAAATATCTATGATATCAATGTATATGATGTGAGTTTTGGCTAGAGATCTATGTAAATATGATGATGATGCGAGATATATGCATGTGATGCAATTTCATATATCAAGTATGAATGCAGGTGATGATATTAAGATAAACAGGTTCTATAGTGCACGTGGCATGGCAATACCAAAGGCGTGTGTGTCACATGAATAGTGCGCGTGCAACAGATGCCAATGGTAATGGTGTTCGTATCCTACGAAGTGATATCGCATAAGTATAGATGAATGTCCATGCAATCTAATATACTGTTCGCTATAAGGGTATGCAGTGTACATGAATGGATAAGCTAGCTAACAATATGAATTTTGCACAAGGTAGGGTAATCCTAACTAGGGGGCGCATCGCGCCATCCAGACGATTCCCCCATTGATGAATACATCTACTCACCTGAAATCTCCGCTAATCCGATCCGGCCACCGCCTTGCCTTTTCGTGCCGTGTCTGAAGTTTCCCCGATCGATCCTATATTTGCACAATATCAAGCATAAGATTACAAAACCTAACACAATGCAAGTCACAACAAACAATTATCAACGCTCTCGAATTAATCATAGCATGCACTCGGTGCGCGGAAAAACGCATGAAAATTGCTAACCTTTAACTAGAATCGTCATTTCGGGAAAATCGACTAAACTACAACCCGGCTAGACGAAACCCCGCGTTCTCGCACTCTAATAGTCCTATATGAAGATAATTATATCACTAACATAACGCATTTTGATCGCATTCTAATTTTCGTAAAAATCTAGCAAGAAATTTTCTAGCCGATTCGATACAAACATCGAAATTTGTCGATTTAGCAAGCGTATCATTACACAATTAACCATTCTAATCAATTATATAACCAAAACCTTAACTTAATTTTTACAACCATATTTCAAACCCTAACTCAACATCAAAACCCATTCTTGAATTTTCAAGACAACCCATTATAATGAAATTAACACTTTAAACATCTAATTTAGCATAAACAAACTACAAATTAGCAACTAGTTTAGAATTTTACCTCACCAATTGAATCCTAGCATGATCAAGTCACCAAGAAAGCCTCCTTTCATCATGTTTTTGAACTAATTTGGGTTGAAGAGAGAATGGATTAGGGTTAGGCTTTGAATGGGTGAATGAAATTTGTTGATTTTTAATGGATTTTAGCAAGAAAATGAAGCAAAATGAAGTGAGGAAGTGGGGAAATCTGCAGCATTGGGGTCGGCCAGCAGGTGGAGGAGGGAGTGTGGGATTTTTGGGAGAAGTTTTAGGTCTAAAGCACCCCATGTTCTCATTTAATGCATTTCCAATCAACTTTTTACAAAAAAACCCTTATTTTACATCATTTTTCACAAATTTTCCCACCCTAAAACCAAAAGTTTGCAAGACATGATATAATTTTATTAACACCATATTTTAGCTTATAAAGACTCCTAATTATGAAATTTACCTAATTAAATTTGTATTTATCACTAATTTAATGTATTTAAAAAGGCTTAAAATAAAAAAAAAATAATTAATTACGAAAAAAATTTTATTTAACTAGAAAATTATAAGTGACATTTTAGTGACAAAATTATAGTAATATCTTATCTAAATTTGTATAATTAGATCTAAAATGAAAAATACCTATTTTGACTTTTTACGGAAAAAGCCGAAAAATTAGCCGATTACCGAAAAACTGCCTAAACGATTTTCGAAGGGTTACAATCTTCCCCCCTTAAAGAAATTCGGTCCCCGAATTTAGAATTTAACTACGCATACCTTCAAAAAGATGGGGATATCTCTTCCTCATCTCGACCTCGGTCTCCCAGGTGACCTCCTCGCTGTTCGGGCCACGCCAAAGGACCTTGACGGACGGTATGACCTTCGACCTCAATTTCTTCACCTGCCGATCCAAAATGACAACCGGCTGCTCGGTGAAAGAAAGATCACGCTCTAGCTGGATCGTTTGGTGCTGAATCGCCTGGGAAGGATCATGAAGGTACTTGCGGAGCATCGAGACATGGAATACGGGGTGAACATCGGGGAAGCTGGGCGGAAGAGCTAATCTATAAGCGACTGGACCAACACGCTCTTGGATCTCGAAAGGACCAACATATCTAGGACTCAGCTTCCCTTTCCGCCCAAATCTCATCACACCTTTCATCGGAGAGACCTTCAGGAAAACATGATCGCCAACAGCGAACTCGAGTCGGCGACGGCGCCTGTCAGCATATGATTTCTGCTTGCTCTGTGCCGCTCTCATTCTGTCCCGAATCAGCTGTATCTTCTCGGTCGTCTCCTGTACGATCTGCGGCCCCAAAATACTGCTCTCCCTGAGCTCTGTCCAACATACCGGCGATCGACATCTCCTCCCATATAAAGCCTCAAAAGGTGCCATCTGAATCGTCTCATGGAAGCTATTATTGTAGGAAAACTCGATCAAAGGCAAATGACGATCCCAGCTACCACCGAAATCTAAAACACAAGCTCTGAGCATGTCCTCAAGAGTCTGAATCGTACGCTCCGACTGACCGTCAGTCTGCGGATGAAAGGCTGTGCTAAAACTCAATCAAGTACCCAAAGCTTCCTGTAGTTTCTGCCACAATCGGCTGGTAAACTGGGTGCCACGGTTAGACACGATGCAAGTCGGAACGCCATGCAGTCGCACTATCTCATCAATATAAACCTGGGCGTACTGAGAAAATCCAAAAGTGGTCTTCACTGGCAGGAACTGAGCCGCTTTCGTCAGTCGATCCACAATCACCCAAATAGAGTCGTACCCTCGACTGGTCCTGGGTAGACCCACAACGAAGTCTATGGAGACCTGCTCCCACTTCCACTCAGGGATGGGCAAAGGCTGTAACTCGCCGGCTGGCCTCTGGTGCTCGGCCTTGACTTGCTGACAAGTCAGGCATCTCGACACAAAGTCTGTAACATCCTTCTTCATCCCGTCCCACCAGTAAACCTCTCTCAAATCATGGTACATCTTGGTGGAACCTGGGTGCACACTGTATACTGATCTATGTGCCTCCTCGAGAATATCACGCCTCAGTCCCTCTGAATCTGGCACACACAGTCGAGTCCCAAATCGAAGTATCCCATGATCATCAATCACGAACTCAGAAACTCTGCCCTGCCGAATCTGCTCAATAATCTCTAATGTACGGGCATCGCCGGACTGTGCCTCGTGGATACGATCAAGTAACTGTGGGCGTGCTCTGAAATGGGCCAGCTGTCCCCCTGTAGGAGTAAACTCGAACTGCACTCTGCTATCATGTAAAACCTGCCAATCCGCCGTCCACTGCATCTGTACTGCGCTCAAACAAGATAAGCTACCTCCGGGCCTCCTACTCAGAGCATCAGCCACCACATTCGCCTTGCCCGGATGGTATAGAATCTCGCAGTCATAATCCTTCACCAACTCCATCAAACGGCACTGCCTCAGGTTCAGGTCTCGCTGCTGGAAGATATACTTCAAACTCTTGTGGTCAGTGAATATCTGGCACGACTCACCGTATAGGTAATGTCTCCAGATCTTAAGTGCAAATACCACTGCAGCCATCTCTAAATCATGGGTGGGGTAGTTCTGCTCGTGTTTCCTCAGCTGCCGAGAAGCATACACGATAACTCTGTCGTGCTGCATCAATACACATCCCAGCCCTACTCTAGAAGCATCACAATATACCACGAACCCGCCTGATCCTGAAGGCAATGCTAACACTGGTGCAGTAGTCAGACGAGTCTTCAACTGCTGGAAACTATCCTCACATGCCTGGGTCCAATCAAAAGGAACCCCCTTCCGGGTCAACCCGGTCAAAGGTGCAGCAATGCGGGAGAAATCCTGGACAAAACGTCGATAATAGCCGGCCAGACCTAGAAAACTGCGAACCTCTGTAACTGATACTGGTCTAGGCCAACGCTGAACTGCCTCGATCTTCTTCGGGTCCACGCAAATACCGTCTCTCGTCACCACATGACCCAAGAAATCGACACTGTCTAACCAGAATGCGCACTTGGAAAATTTGGCGAACAGCTGATGCTCCCTCAAAGTCTGCAATGTGATACGTAAGTGCTGCTCATGTTCCTCCCGGCTCCGAGAATAAACCAAGATGTTGTCAATGAACACAATGATGAACTGATCGAGATACGGCCTGAATACGCGGTTCATCAAATCCATAAAAGCCGCCGGGGCATTGGTGAGCCCGAACGACATCACCAAAAACTCGTAATGACCGTATCGAGTACGGAAGGCGGTCTTCGGAATATCCTCCTTCCGAACTCGCAACTGGTGATAACCTGACCGTAAATCAACCTTCGAGAAGAACCCTGCACCCTGGAGCTGATCAAATAAGTCATCAATGCGGGGTAGGGGATACCTGTTCCGCACAGTAACCCGGTTCAGCTGACGATAATCAATGCATAAGCGCATACTTCCGTCCTTCTTCTTAACAAACAGGACGGGAGCACCCCAAGGTGACACACTCGGTCGGATAAGCCCTTTGTCCAGCAAGTCCTGTAACTGATCCTTTAGCTCTCTCAGCTCCGCCGGGGCCATCCGATAAGGCGGTATAGAGATAGGCCCCGTGCCAGGGATCAAGTCAATACAGAACTCAATCTCGCGCTCTGGTGGCAGACCAGGCAGCTCGTCAGGGAATACATCAGGAAACTCTCTCACAACAAGGACCTGGTCCAACGGAACCTCTGTGGAGCTAGTATCACAAATATAGGCTAAGAATCCCTGACACCCTTTCCTTAAGAGCTGACCAGTGCGAAGAGAAGAAATCAAGCTGGGAAGGGTAGCACTAAGATCTCCCTGAATAATAAGAACCGGCTCACCAGGAAAACTGAATCTGACTGCTTTTTCACGGCAGTCCACGGATGCATAAGGGGTGGCTAGCCAGTCCATACCAAGAAGAACGTCAAAGTCTAGCTTATCGAGGAGAATCAAATCAACTGAAGAATCTCTCTCCCCGATACGAACGGAACACGATCGATACACAAAATAGGAAACAAAAGACTCGCCTACCGGGGTAATAACGACAAGCGGCTGATCTAACGGAGAAGACTCTCGGCCCAACCTCGGTGCAAAATACGTGGAAACATAGGAATGTGTGGAGCCTGGATCAAATAATACCCGTGCATCAAAAGAACATACTGGCAGAGTACCTGTCACGACGGCATTGGATGCCTGTGCATCCTGAGGAGTCAATGCGAACACTCGGGCCTGTCCACCACTAATAGCTGGCTGTGCTCTGCCTCTACCTCGGCCTCTGCCTCTGTCGCTTCGTCCTCTCGGAACTGGACCGCCACGCCCACGGCCTCTAGAAGCATCTGGCTGGCGTGAAGCATCATCAGGAGTAGGAAGTAAAGCTCTCTGAGAAGGTGGTGAGGGTGGTAAAGTCACATGTGGGACTGTCGCCGCGCCCTGGCGTCCCATGGTACAGTCTCTGACACGGTGGTACTGACTCCCACACCGAAAACATCCTGGAGACGACTGCTGGGTCTGTGTATATGAACCAAACAACTGACCTCGTCTCAATCCTCTGCCTCCACCATCTCCCGGAAATAATCTATCACGATGTCTGCCCATCTGCCGCTGAGCTGGCGTATCAGTACGGATCCTCTTCGGCCCAGAAACGACCGGAGTCTCAGAAATACGCTCCTCCAAAGTAAGGCTGCATCCATCGCTGCTGCGTATGTATCAAAGTGCTGGGTTCCGATGGCAAGGAATAGCTGTGTATCAAGCCCTCGTACAAACCTCTTTATTCTCTTCTCTTCTGTGTCGACTAGGTACGGAGCATATCGAGACAACTGGATAAACTGTATATCATACTTCGACACTGTCATCCCAGGAGTCTTGCGCAAAGACTCAAAACTATGGGCTCGAGCATCTCGGACACTCTCCGGAAGAAAACGGGCAAGAAATGCAGCTGTAAACTCATCCCAGGTCATAGAAGGCAGACCTGCAGCTCGGCCTCTCTCTACTGAGTCGTACCATGTCTGGGCAAGACCCTCCAGACGAAAACTCGCAAACTCCACCAATCTATCATCAGAGCACCTCAACGAACGGCAAATCCGAGCCATCCTATCAAGAAATGCCTGTGGGTCCTCTGTCGCATCTGTACCGGTAAAAGCTGGAGGTCTCAATCTCATGAACTCCTGTAGTGAAACAGGGATAGTCTCCGTAGTAGCAGCAGGAGTGACCATCTGTGCAGCAGGTACGTCGTGGTCTGTGCGGTGGAAGGAACGTCCTCGGATCTCTGTGCCCGGCTGGACTCAACTAAAGATCTTATCATCTACCGCAACTCTTGCATGCCGGCCTCTAATCTGGCAATACGGTCAGGATAAGGCGGATCAGTATGACCCTGAGGGATAGGCGTATTCTCCCGCTCGATCCTCGCCTCAGACGGGCCCGCTCGAATCTCATCCCTAGCGGCAGCCCGCTGAGCTCTCGTAGCCTTTGGCGGCATCGAAGCTGGAATAAGAAACAGGACTGGTAAGGACATTGCAATTGAATCAAGGAATGCAAGGAATCAAGAAAGGAAATACAAGCAATTATGTCCTAAGGTCACTTCGGCGGAGTACCGTATCGTAAGTATGCCGCGGATCATACCCACGCTACGCCACTCTGCTTAAGTCACCTACTCCATCTACCAAGGTCGTCCTACACTCAGAAAGGTAAAACCTATGCTCTGATACCAACTTTGTCACGACCCGAAAGTACGGAACGCGACTGGCACTTAGATTACGAGACGTCTAAAGGCGTACCGTAACCTAAGTCACCCAAAGCCCAGAAGAATCTAAACCAAAATCAAGAGAGAGTGGAGGAAAACCTTAAATGAAAACGGTTTTTAAATCAATTAAGTTGCATAGAATCCAAAAAAAAAAAATCAAAAATTCCCGAAAATTTCGGCAGAGTCTCCTCTGTATTTTCCACCCCCCAAAATGGGTACAACAAGATAATAAACCTGTAATCATAAAATGGCATCCCCAAGCGGGAGCTAGCTCTTCGCCCAAGGCGGATCATAACCACATGCAACATAATAGTAGTATCAAGAAAAGAGCAATAAAGAGATGCAAAATATCACAAAACACATCGCCGGCTCAAGTGAGCTCGACCCAAAAGAAACCACAAATATACAACCTCTCAGTCTTACCACTAGGTCACATATACAATATAAAGTGGTAGATGGAGAATACTAGATACAATGATAAAGCAAAAGAAATAAAGTGTGCTCGCAACCCACCTACGGGCGATGTCGCGAGTCTGAGCAAAAAGAACTGATGATAAGATAGCCCGCCGCTACAAGACTGACGGGTCTGACCTGCAAGACACTGTGGCACAACGGGGGTGAGTTGCCAGCTCGTGAGTAAATATAACATCTAATAAGGCAATCATAAGAATGCACGCAATGCACCACAACATGCATGTCCATATGTGAAGTATGCATGCACAGGTATGCAATGTCATTATTAAGTCTTTAAGTGTTTTAAATGCTACGGGTATTGAATTCTTAACTTTAAAAAAATGAATATCTGTATAATAGCTAAGTACCATCAAGAAATCATCTGAAAACCCGTGTCAAGCATCGACACCAAATAGGAATCATATCTGTCTCAATATCGGGCTCCGTCAGTCCGGATCGGCCCATATCATAAATCTCATGACAACGGTCGGTATCCTCCGGATATCCGCCGCGCCAGACATCACCGGTAGGTAGTCTTCCCCTACCAGGCTCATCGTCTATTACTCGATCTTCTTGCCCCGTGGTACCATACCGAGCCCACCATGTACCCGAGACGGTTCATCCACTCCTCGAATCGGGTCTCGAAATCTAACAGAAAACATGAAAACTCATGGTGGACGACACATACATCACGAGAAAACCGCAACTTTATTTTAAAAATGATAAATATAAGCTTTTGTAAAATTCTTGCGGTTTTCCCCAAAAATCCAGAAATCGCAGCAATACTGAAATCCTCAAGAAAATCATAATGTTCACATGTTATATATGATAAATGTCTATGATATCAATGTATATGATGTGAGTTTTGGCTAGAGATCTATGTAAATATGATGATGATGCGAGATATATGCATGCGATGCAATTTCATATATCAAGTATGAATGCAGGTGATGATATTAAGATAAACAGGTTCTATAGTGCACGTGGCATGGCAACACCAAAGGCGTGTGTGTCACATGAATAGTGCGCGTGCAACAGATGCCAATGGTAATGGTGTTCGTATCCTACGAAGTGATATCGCATAAGTATAGATGAATGTCCATGCAATCTAATATACTGTTCGCTATAAGGGTATGCAGTGTACATGAATGGATAAGCTAGCTAACAATATGAATCTTGCACAAGGTAGGGTAATCCTAACTAGGGGGCGCATCGCGCCATCCAGAAGATTCCCCCATAGATGAATACATCTACTCACATGAAATCTCCGCTAATCCGATCCGGCCACCGCCTTGCCTTTTCGTGCCGTGTCTGAAGTTTCCCCGACCGATCCTATATTTGCACAATATCAAGCATAAGATTACAAAACCTAACACAATGCAAGTCACAACAAACAATTATCAACGCTCTCGAATTAATCATAGCATGCACTCGGTGCGCGGAAAAACGCACGAAAATCGCTAACCATTAACTAGAATCGTCATTTCGGGAAAATCGACTAAACTACAACCCGGCTAGACGAAACCCCACGTTCGCGCACTCTAATAGTCCTATACGAAGATAATTATATCGCTAACATAACACATTTTTATCGCATTCTAATTTTCGTAAAAATCTAGCAAGCAATTTTCTAGCCGATTCGATACAAACATCGAAATTTGTCGATTTAGCAAGCGTATCATTACACAATTAACCATTCTAATCAATTATATAACCAAAACCTTAACTTAATTTTTACAACCATGTTTCAAACCCTAACTCAACATCAAAACCCATTCTTGAATTTTCAAGACAACCCATTATAATGAAATTAACACTTTAAACATCTAATTTAGCATAAACAAACTACAAATTAGCAACTAGTTTAGGATTTTACCTCACCAATTGAATCCTAGCATGATCAAGTCACCAAGAAAGCCTCCTTTCATCATGTTTTTGAACTAATTTGGGTTGAAGAGAGAATGGATTAGGGTTAGGCTTTGAATGGGTGAATGAAATTTGTTGATTTTTAATGGATTTTAGCAAGAAAATGAAGCAAAATGAAGTGAGGAAGTGGGGAAATCTGCAGCATTGGGGTCGGCCAGCAGGTGGAGGAGGGAGTGTGGGATTTTTGGGAGAAGTTTCTAGGTCTAAAGCACCCCATGTTCTCATTTAATGCATTTCCAATCAACTTTTTACATAAAAACCCTTATTTTACATCATTTTTCACAAATTTTCCCAACCTAAAACCAAAAGTTTGCAAGACATGATATAATTTTATTAACACCATATTTTAGCTTATAAATACTCCTAATTATGAGATTTACCTAATTAAATTTGTATTTATCACTAATTTAATGTATTTAAAAAGGCTTAAAATAATAAAAAAATAATTAATTACGAAATTTTTTTTATTTAAATAGAAAATTATAAGTGAAATTTTAGTGACAAAATTATAGTAATATCTTATCTAAATTTGTATAATTGGGTCTAAAATGAAAAATACCTATTTTGACTTTTTACGGAAAAAGCCGAAAAATTAGTCGATTACCGAAAAACTGCCTAAACGATTTTCGAAGGGTTACAATAAGATGCAGACCCATTTCCCTCCAGAACCCGGCTATTTGTGCACTCCATCGCAGGGTAATCCTAGTACAGAAAAGAAAATATGTACAACGGTGACATCGACCTAAACCCGGTCATGCCCCAAACAAATAATATACAAACAGGCAGTGACGGCAGTATACATATTGGACGCTCGCCCCGCGATATCAAATATACAAATAAAGATAAATTGTACTATCATTGCATCCAAGCTATCCACCACGACAAATCTGTAACAACACAGTACAACACAGAACATCAACGTGAATGTCACGTTCGCAAACCCGTCTAAAAGAACTATAGCAATTAGACAAGTTGAATCGCTCTAATTACATTCACGGTCGCAGATAGAAATGTAAGTACTGTAAAACTTTAAAAAATGTTAGAAATATCGACTTCGAAATAACCCCGAATAGCCCCATATAACTAGATAATTCCATATCAAAACAGGGCTAAACTAGCAATATCACTAAACCAACATTCCAGAGACCAGACCATAACCCAAACACGAAGTCCAAACTCCCTGAAATGGCCTAGCCGGATTTTTGAGCATTGTGCTCGGCCAAATAGTGTTGGAATTGTCTCGTGTTTGGGGTGCAGTCTATAGGTCACCAAGGTAGTCTTCTGAAGTTGCTAAAATAATTTTTGAAGACTCGTAAAATTTTGATAGAAACTGGAATGCAGTTGGTATTGAATTGGAGTTGTTTCGGTTTCGATAGTTTAACATTGTCTAAACCAACTAGTATGCAATTAATGGGTTGGCTCTGATACCCTGTAAGCCTACGCCAGCACCCCGGCCATCAATCCGCGGCCAAACGCGGAACAAAACTTTTAAAACTTGGTGCTAACGAAACCCTAAATCCTGGATCGAACCATTAACCCTATACTAGTTAACTGTAAAAGGAGTTTAAGAGATTATACCGATCAATCCATTTCCTTCGGTCTTCAACCACTGTCCAAGCTCCTTACGGCTGCCTCGATCGAGTTCGCTCTCTTGTCTCCCTCGTCGAAGAAGATCCACATCGAGGATTCTTTATACGGGCTCCCGTTTCTAAACTGAAGCAACTCGGACATCAAGTTTGATAGCCTAGATGCCCAAGGTGATGTAGAGATAGTGTGTGAATACTTTGTCTTATAACACCCATGAATTCTCAACTCATGAAAGGGATGGGTGGAGGTTGAAGAAGATGCCTATGATAGAAAATGTGAAGCTCAAAGAAAAAGCAAGTGAGCAAGCCAAGAGAAAAGAAATGAGATGGTTGCCCTCTTTTGTGTGTGTGTGTGTGTTGTGTGATATTATGATGGCTACAAAATAAAAGTCAAATCAAAAATATCTCACATGCCTTCACAAAATATCTCACAACACTATACACAATTATCTTAACCAAGACAAAAGTCTAGCCTTGCCGAGAATGAGTCATAATTTCCACCATTAAACATTTAAACCAAAATGTTTATCCAAAAAGAAATGGCATCAACTAAAGTTATCTTGTAACGAATTACAAGAATACCCATCATCCATATATACATACCCGCATCCGTATTCCGACTGAATACGAACACAGCGAGACAAAAGTAATCCAACAATATAATACTAGGATCCGGCTTAAACCAAAGTCCACTAGTATTATCCGTCTGATCATGATCCATGCATAAGTGCATGTATATGATCGAACCCTACCATAAAACCATACGGCCTCTACAAAATTTCGCCCGAACCCGGGAAAACCTCTGTGTAGGACTCTAAAGACTCGTCAATATGCTGGCAGTGGGTTTAACCACAAGCACGTCAGTGGCATTAGCTATACGTAACGGCTGCCCACGTATTGAGCGAAAGGGAGGCCAATGAGCAAACTCATCCTGAAACCCTACTAAGCCTGACAGTGACAATATCCGTACTGTGTGGTCCGTTCGTCTATGAGTATCGCATATCGGGTCTTGGGGGTAGATAAAGTCAGACCCCTAATAATGCGATATTTGGTGTAGGTATGAAGCCTATCACCACCTGAGAAACTACTGATCCGAATTTTTAATTCTCACTACCTTGGCCAAGGATTTCTGGTGATGGCCACCCGTGCACACCGCGAACTCTACACCCAATAACGGGAGAGGCGAATCCCCTGACGATCCGCTCACTGCCTCTATGTGACTCGGGACTGTACCTAACTAAAATCTGTTTGCACGACTCCTTTGAGCCATGGTAGGGTAATAATCAAAGCATAGTGGGAACTCACACGAGACAAATGACGATCTCAGGTCGATAGACTAACCTGTACACATGTCATCAGAAAACTGATATCTGACAATAAGTATAATACCAACTAGCATGTTCCCGGGGAGTCCGTCCGGTGTACTCATAATCCAATGAGCACCTGTATACATCTTGGGTGAACCAACCGACACCAATGTCTTGTGAGACCGGCCACTGCCCCTCGTCGCGGTCTCGATTCGTATACCCTAGTCTAATCATGGAGTATCGATGCCCAGTCTCGAAACTCCCATGACTAGGGACACTTTAAGGATGCGCTTATAGACTACCCAACTCTCACGTATATGATCGTCGTCATACTGCTGATAGTCAAGCAAGAATCCTATGGCTCTATCAATATGTAATAGTGATCTGTAATGTCACCTGAAGCATATATATGATGATAAAGACAAACCAGGTAGAATTCTATCATCTCGAGTAAGACTGTTCTACCGGTATAGTTCCTACTATCACGTGCCTGTGATCCAATAATTGACTTGAGGGCACTATAGCCAACAGTCTGTCCCACATCCATCAGTACGTCGTACTGGAGATATTATATAGGTGCTCTTTAGGTTATGAGTACACTGGACATGACTCATCAGGAACTGTTGGTGGGTCTATACCTATTGTCGGGTAGCAGTTCCCAGATGACATGAGTACAGCTTAGTTCGTCGATTTGACACTGCTGCTTCGCCTCAAAGGAGTCGTGCAAACAGGTAGTAGTTCAGTGCAGTTCCGAAGCACTTGGAGGCAGTGGCGGTTAGATATGATTCGTCTCTCCCGGTATTGGGGGTTGATATCGCGCTGTGTTCGGAAGGCCATTACACTATAATCTTGGCCAAGGCAAGCGAGATTTATTGGTAGGTATTCCAGTAGTTTCTCAAGGTATATTGGGCTACTCTCTTACATGACTTATTACGCTATTAGGGGTCTGACGATTACCGCCCCCCTAGGCCCGATATGCGATACTCTTAGACAAATAGACCAGACTGTACAGAGATTGTCATATTCAGGCTCAGTAGGAGTTCGGATTGGTTTTTCTCATCGGCTTTCTTATCGACATCTACCTGGAGACCGTTACGTGCAGCTAGTACCGCTTGCGGCCTGTGGTTAAACCCACTGCCAGTGTAGTGTCGAGTCTTTAGAGTCCCACACAGAGAGTTTCTCTACACCGGGAAAAAGGTGTAGAGGCCGTATGGCTTTACAGCAGGGCTTCGATCACTTACGTACACTTGTGCGTGTATGATATTCGGGTGGATAATACTAGTGGGCTTTGGTTTAAGCCAGATCCTAGTATTATATTGATTGATCAATTTTGTCTCTTTGTATTCGTGTTTCTCGGAACACGAATGCGGGTATATACAGATGAGAAGAGCACAAAAGGAGACACCTCATTAGGGTTTTGACCATTTACTTGATTAAAACAATTATAAGGTGGTGGAAAGTATTTGTTATTTTTGTAAATGATAATTGAGGCATGGCTACTAGTTTTGACTTCTTGACTTTGTTTGAACTTTTTACTTGGCTTGACCACATAACTTGGTTTGACTATTTGACTTAGATATTTTTGTGAGATATTTTGTGACCTAGATATTTTGATGAGATATTTTTCATGCCATGCTTGTAGTCATGTCAAGTTAGCCATCTCATTTTCATTTATCATTATTTTTTTTTTATCAAAATCATTTCTTTTTCCTCAAGTGAGCTCTCATGTTAGCTCTCTTCTTCTTCCTCACATCAAAACCCTAAAAGCTCTCATGTGTTGAGAATCCCAGGGTTTCAAAAGACAAATAAATCCATCTTCATATTCTACATCACCTAGGCCATCAAGTTTAACAAGCTAGTTGCCTTATTTACCTCGGATTTGAGGTGGAACTCGGACTATAGACTCTCGAGTGGATCGTCTTTGACTCGAGGAGGCCGTCGAATAAGCTACGATCCGGATAAATCCTTAGAGCCTACGACGACGAGGAGGACAGTGATGAAGACCCAAAGGACATGTATCGTGAGGTATAACTTCATATCCGAGAATTTAAACCTCAAGTACTTTACTAGCTAGGGTTTATGGACGATCCTTGGTTCTGGTCGGTGTTGCAAAACTCGTAAAAATCATTTTTTGCAAATTCCGCCTCCGCGCGAACACGTGGGATGTGCGACATCGACTTATAGTTTGATTTTCTCAGTAGCATCCCAAGTTGCTCCAGATTCCCTGTAGGCATCACAAATCAAAGAAAAACGACAACAGAACAATTTCAGTTCAGTGTCTTGGGGTTTTACCTCGAGTATGATCCAATAAACCAACACTACAGGGGTTTAAAACCTCAACAAAACATCAATACCACCTTCACAAACCATAACATCCTCCTAATCTCATCTTGGAAAGTTTCAAGATCACTAAACCTCATTATATCAATTCTAAACTATTAAAGAAGTTAAAGAAACTCAAATATTAAACTAAAGGTGTAGGAATTATCTCATTTGGAAACTCAAGAATTTTCTTGAGTTGCCCAAAGTCTTCAAGGTTGCAACTTGATCTACCCAAGGTGTTTGTGACAAAGTAGGGAATGATTTTTGTAAAGATGGCATGATATTTGGTGGTATTTTGGAGTGTTTTTCATGGGGTGTATGGAGGTTGAGGAGGAGGAGAAGGAGATGGAGAAGATGAAGAAGAGAATACAAATGAATAATGAGCTATGGCTAAAAATTTAAAACCCCCCCTCACTCTCTCTCCCCAAAAGCCCATACCTACTTGTTTCATGCCACAAAATATCTCACATTTCTCTCTCTCTCTCTCTTCTTAAAACAAAACCATAAATAAGGCAAATGAAGAAATTTAGGCCATGGTTCAACAAATAAATTGTAATAAGTCTCATGCAACATGTTATGTTTCTTGTCACAAGCATAAACAAAATTAATGCACAATTAATGAAATATTAATCGAGTTTAGTAATAACTTGTATATAATTAGTTGTATAAAAATTTATAAAATAACTAAATCACATAAATTCTTTTTAAATCGATATTTGATATAATTTTTCCAAATTATCGGTATATAATTATACCTTTCCACTAAAACTAATTCTCATATTTAAAATATTCATGAAGTTTATTATTTTAATTATTTAAATTCCGAAAATAATATTTTATTTTCTCGAAATGTTACAATCTTCCCCCCTTAAATAAATTCGGTCCTAGAATTTAAATTTAAACCCACCAAATACTTAAAACAATTCAGTCAATTACTCAAATCAACGGGGCTACGAGTATCATGAATAGATAAAACATGTCCTAGCGCAATGCATGCGCAATAAAAACAAGTGTAAAACTCAAAATCAAAACTCCGCCAGGCATCACGCAATCATCGGAGTTATGGCGAAAGTATAAATGTCAAAATCTAATACGAAAACAAACATTATAAAATCAAAACCATAACATGTATATAGTACGCATCGTTGTGAAATCGTTAAACATCCAAATAGAAACACATGCAATACCTTTTTCAAATCGCCGTGCGATATGCAAATCACGGCACAACTGGCGGGCGTTTCTTTATAAGGAAATAAATATGTATATATGTATCTTTTGTTTAACATATACGTCGCGCATTTTGAAAATAATTTAGAAGGGTTTCCTTCATAAAGTTTTCGTGTCATCTTGGACACGTAGGAAAAATATTGAGACTATAGCTCCTTTTTGGAAATCCTTTCGGCAATTATCGATGCATGCAAAAATACTCAGATACTGTTCTCAGAACAGTCCTGCTTGGTTATCGAACCATATAGTATATATCATAAAACATACTGCTCTAAAGAAATCAACCCCAAAAATGCATAGAAAGGATGCCACTTGCGTCTGGTGCGCACAGAAATCAAAATCAAGTATAGATGCCACTAACGTGCACAGAAACAAAATCGTGTGCAATGGGTGTGCACGAAAACATCTGTCCAGTGCAACGGGTGTGCACGACAACGATATCACGTGCATCTGATATGTATGAAGAATCCCGATTTAGTGCATCTGGTGTGCACAAAATCGCATCAGGCGCGCCAAATGCGCGCAAGAATCTCAATCAGGTGCACATGGTGCACGAAAACATAAATCCAGTGCACTAAGGTACATGAAAACGAATATCGAGTATAAAAGTCGAAATCAACGGTATACAACATACACCAATTCAAAATCATATATACCATGGTATATAACTCATAAACATATGCAACTGTGTCCACAAAACCATATCAAGTAATGAAAGCTCATGTAAACTACGCCAAAAGCATAAATCAAATCATATGCACACTATATGTATGAAATCAAAACTAAACACCTCGGAGAGCATAAGGTTCAAATCGAGTGCAATGAATATGCATGAAAACAACAATCAATACGACTGATATGTAAAATACGAATCAAGTGTGTGGTGAATATAAGAAAATATCAATCATAAAACAAATTGTCAAATGTCAAAATCAAAACGATGAAAACGTGTTATCCGAACCACCAAATCGCAAATCATAAATAACTGTCGTCGATGTCTCCCTCCTTTAAAGTTGAAAAGGCTTCGGTGCATCCAAAGCTAGCAGAGCAAGATATCCACTTGCCTCCTGTTCACGGTCTGGCGCCTTATCCCCTTAGGTTCTCATCTCTCTCTATGGATTACCAGTTATATTTCCTCTTGGCTTGACAGCCCGATTCGGGGTACTGACGGAAATAGTCCCGTTCTGGCGCTTCTTTGAAGATCTCCTGACCAATTTACATGGTCACTCGTAACATATCTCTTCAACGATGGCAAGCTCTGGCTCACTGAGTAGGTGTGAAACAACCGATCCTGGATCTAAATCTTACCACATAGTGTTCCAGAAGGATCCTGTCAGGGTCTCTTTCCAATACCATCTCTGCCGGACTGCCCGGAAGTTAGCACTCTTCACTTAACCCGTTTCTTATTCCGCAATAGCTTCATTCTCTTCATGAATTTTCTCAAGAATTATGGCTGCATTCAACTCCTCTACATAGGTATCAAGTCTCTGATGTCAACGGAGTGGAACGCCATCTCGTCAATATCTCGTACGAACCTCTTACTCCGCCTCCCTTCAGTATGGACTAATTCGGAATCATCTTTCCGTAATTATGTGGATTGCGCTCCAATTGGATGTAGTCATATCTAGAGTCTCTTTCGAAGCTACGAACTCTACATCTCCAATATCCTATAGATGGAATCTGCCCAATTATGCTCTCAGGGACTTTTCCAAGTCATTAGAGGAATGCGCTTCATTCGCCCGTTCTCGATAAACTCACAACGCATCTGGGTGAGGTCATTCTATTCAAAGTTGGTCAACTTACTGATCTTACATTGGAACACCCAATGAACAATGTCATTTCTTGACCGTACGTCTGTGTGAAGGCCTCTTCTAACTGATGTTAATCAATTGATGAACTAACATTGAAGTATCTAAACGAACAAAAGATCCTAGTTTTATCCACAGTGACTAGTGATCTCCCATCACATTCCTGAGTGTAACCTTATGCTGCAATAGCTTTCAACGTCTAGGATGATATCTTTTCAATCACAATAACATCTGGCTCATCTGTCCGCATAATAGACAATGCCTCAATCATCAAGAATAGACGGTATCTTCACATTCTGGCTGGCCTCTAATAGTGGCCCGATCATCTGGGGTAGATCTTCTCTTGCGTCAATAAGAAATCTTAGCAAAACAACACATCAAAATGCTCACGTCAACAGAAAACATAGTAAAACGATATATCAATGCAATCGTGTGTCACCGAAATTACGCCCTGGTCAGTCTTCATTCATGACGAGCTCGTGCTGACCGCACCTCTAGCCGCAGCTCTCTGCTCGTGTAACCGTGGTAAAAGAAACCACAATCCGATATCGGTGAGGATAGATTATAGGAACGAATAGAAATACAGTGCCTAAGAAATGTACATCATAAGGCTTCTTAAGCGGAGTAACGTATAGTTAGTATGCCATTGAACATACACACGGTACGTCACTCTACTTAAGTCACCTACTCCATCAACCAAGGTTAACCTATGCGACGAAAGTTCAGGTCTAATACTCCCTCGGCCAAGTCTAAGTTCCGTAAGGTCAAGTCTATATTCGGAATATAAATATATGCCCTAGACTTCGCATAGTCAAACCTAGACTCGAACCAAGGTTGAACCTAACGCTCTGATACCAACTTTGTCATGACCCGAAAAAGACACGTGACTGACACTTGAATAATATGAAGTCTATAGGACCCACATAATTCAAGTAAGCCAAAAGCCCAGAAATCTAAAGCTTTTTAGGGGAAAATAGTGGAGGTGCAGTTTTGAAATAAGGTTTACTGAAAATCAAACGTATTCTTATATATACATAAGTAGTAATATATGAAAACACTATATTTGTACCTAACTTGAAAAACCCTTTTTGTCGTTTGAAATTTGGTCAGCACCACCTTTGTAAATTTTAACCCGAAAACGTTACAAACAATATAATATAAAGCATCTCGAAGCAGGAGCTAGCACTTCGTCAAAAAGAGGAAACAACGACGCAAGTAAAGCAAATATACAACGCCGAAGGCGAGGATCAAACTCAGAAATAAAGTAAAGAAAACTAATATCATCAAGAAAACCGGAAATAGTAATAAATACACAAGCACGACTCTAAGGCCGAAAGAATATACAACTGTGGGTTTCTAAGTTTACTAAATATACAAGTCTGGATGATGGAGCTTTTAACTAGATACAACTGAAATAATATATATATATATATATATACACACACACAAGTAGGAAAAATGGTGGTCACAATGCATTGTATCCCACCTACCAAGCAATCACCCGAAAGGGAACTATGTGCCATCAAACCGCAACGGAACCTTTACGGCCAAACTTGCAAGAAACTATGGCACAACGGGGGTGAGTTGCCAACTCGTGAGTAGAAGGCATCACCGGGTAGAAATCGTATGAAAGATGATCCCCTAGATCATAAAGTATAATAAAAATACTAATAATATAACACCGATACATCAAGTGTTAGTTATATGTATGCCCTAGAGGCCATTACTGTACATAGGATGTATATTGTAGTGGATGCTGGGACATATATAGGGAGGACTTTCTTGCTCGACATGATAGTATGCTATCTAGTTACACTTTACCTTAACATGTATGCTGATTGTCTCTCTGTTACATGTTGGTAAAGCCCTTAGGATCTGTACTTGACTACCTGGACTATGATGCGGATCATACTAGTGGGGACATGGTAGTCCATAAGTACATCCTTCAAAGTCCCTAGTCGTGGGTGTATCGAGACGGGGCATCGATATACCAGAGTAGACTAGCGTATACCTTCTCGACCCATACAGATGGGCGATGGATGATCCCATATCCATTGGTGTTTGACATCAGAGATGATATACGGGTGCTCAGTAGAGACTGGGTACACTGGACGGACTCGCCGAGAACTCCCAGATGGTATTATACCTCACGTCAGATGGCAGTTCTCTGGTGACACTGGTACAGAGTAGTCTGTTGACCCGAGATCGTCATAGAGTCTCGTGTGGTTCCCACTGTGCTTTGATTTCCATCTTACCACGTCCAAGAGGGCGTGCAAAACGGTGGTTTCTGGGTACAGTCCCGAGTCACATGGAGGCAATGAGCGATAGGAGGGGATTCGTCTATCCCGGTATAGGGGGTTGATGTTGCGCTGTGTTCGATTGGCTATAACAGGAAATCCCTGGCCAGGGTTGCTGAGATTTACTGGTAAGTGTTACCAGTAGTTTCTCGAACAGTTATAGACCTCATATCGACACGACTTATCGAGCTACTGGGGTCTGACGTTTACCACCCCTAGGCGAGATATGCAACATATCAGACGATCAGACCGGACTGTACGGTAGTGTTACTGGTCGGATTCACTGGAGTGTGAGCGGGCTTGCTCGTCGATCTTCAGATCGCTCAATACACGGGTGGCCGTTACGTTTAGCAGACCGCTTGCGGCTTGTGGGTGTTTGATATGATCATCACCTGCTGCCGGCGTATTGACGAGTCTTTAGAGTCCTACACAGAGGTTTCCTGGCTCAAGCGAAACGAAATAGGAGCGCATATGAGATATGTGCGGGACCGAGAATAATGCGTGTATGTGATACCGTATTCCATTCTCGCGATGAATGTATCGAATGGTTGTATGCGATATAACCTAGTTATCAATTCAAGCGTTGATCCGATAAGCCGATACATTGTATACTAGTCGGTTGTGTGCGACATGACCGGATCATTGAATCAAGTGTTGATTTAATGATTTAATGCATAATTATATATTTGTTATATTACTTTGCACTAACTAGTATTGGTTCACTTTAAACGGATTTTCTCACTTGGTTTGTGCACAAAGTATATGTGATATACTTTAGTACACATCTATGTATCATGTTTGATGATGCTTGCTATTGAGGTTAAGTGTGAAGAATTAAACAATGGTTAAGAGATGATTAGGGTTTGCTTTATCATTTTATTTATTCATTTATTTATTTAAATGAAAAAGATTATGAGTTATGATAAGAATGGAGGCCATTTTTGTTTCTTATTGGATGCTTCATGAACATTTGACTTTATGCCACCATTCTTGTCATTTTCCTTAACCCTAACCCACTCTAATCACCATGGTTAATTCTCTACACCTAACCCTAGTAAGTTATGATAAGTATTGGATTTTCTTTTTGATTAAAAGAATACTTATCATAATTCTATGCTCATCTTCTTCTTCTTCTTCAAGTGAGCAACCTTGATGCCATTCATGGCAACTTGTGTTCTAGTGAGCAAAATCCAAATCTAAAGTTAACCCACCTCCTATTTCTTCATCCTCTACCTCTTGCCAAGTAGTAGAGTGTGTTTCCTTCACAAGATTTTAGGGTTTGGTGAAGGTGGAGCTTGATCTATCGATGCCTCGACGTAGATCATCTTCGGCATGGACATCGACGACCTAGCTTGCCCATTCTCCGACGAAGCCGACTCTAGAGCCCGGATTAGATTTGGACAGCGGAGACGACCTCGTTGCGGAGCCGTGGAGGTGGAGGACCGGATCTACAAAGGTTGTATTTCCGTAATCCCTTAGTTAATTGTTAACTAGTTCTATATTCGCCTAGACATCTAGCCAACGATCCGTACATTAGGGTTTGTAGGCACCGTAAAATTTGAAATTGCCATGGTTGATGGCTTGGGAGACCTCACTAGTGTGCCTAGGAACCCTACAGTGGTATCAGAGCCTAGCTAGAGCCTTAGGCGAAGTCCAGACGGAAATTGAAGTCCGAACGAACCCGAAACCCTGCATCGATATTGCTCTCTGTACAATTTTTAAAAACAGGGTTTTTTCAGTATTAAAAATATTCAGAAAAACATGCAGGAAAATATAAGAGAAACTGTGAATTTCGTAGCCCTAATTCCATTAGAGCGCCGCGCTTCCGCGGCACGAGCTTGGCTCGTGCGGCGGAAGGGCGGCCGTTTTGTCGTTTTCTGTGGGGTTGTTTGCACAGTAACTCCTATTTAACTGTGTTGAGTTCTCTGGATATTTTTAAAATTTTATTCAAGTGTTGAATAATCTGAGTTGATTTGGGGATTCGGTATTTCGATCGGGATATCAAATTTTGTCTGTGTGGCTTTCCGGATAAATTTTAGAATATGTTAAAAAGTTCGACCGGATATAAATACCCAATTTTTCCCCTGTCGGGAAATTTCCAAGTGTTGGATTTTTCCGTAGTTTAACGACGTTCTAAGTAGTGCAAGTAACGCGATGGTCCCTCTAGAAGACACAAACCTTAACTCGATTATGTGACCGTCTTGAACTGCCCTTTGAACCTTCGGGTTTGGGGCAGTACGGCGTGCCACATGTGAGGCGTTGGCTTGACCCTTCTACGGCTGGACCGTTGGTACTGAGGTACGAACTGAATGTTGTTAGACTAGTTTCATGTGTTGATCTGTATCGGGAAAACTTGGGTGTTCGAATATTCAATCGGAAAATTTAACATTTTCTGTTTATCTGGAATGGGATACAATAATTGGAATTCACAAGTAGTTATGTGATAACTGAATGAATGTTATAAACGTAGCAATTTAGTCTCACTTGATCGGTTGCCACGGAATTTTGATGTGATCAAAAGTCCGTCGCAATCACGTAGCGTACGCGGATACTCGCCGGGTAAACTTAATAGACAGCTACACCCCATAGCCCCGACCAAGTGACTGTAGGAGAACCCCGTCGCCGAAAGCATCCGTCCGGGTGCTCGCGGTGGCGGTGTTCCGCCTTGGTGCACTTCGTCGGCGGTATCGGGGGTGCAGCCGTCTACTGAAGTTTGCGACGAGTATTCGATCAGGATGTCGGGAATCTTGTTGAATTCCCCGACTTGATATTGAAAAGTGTTTTCGATTTTGAGACTAGAATGCGGGGTTTATAATTGTTAGGCATGCGATGTCTAAGTAATTCATTTGGTCAGGCATGCGATGTCTGAGGTGGTTGCGGATTCCAACTGTTGTAGTTTTACACTTTCTTTTCTGTGACCGTAAGTGTAATATGTAATATCGCCGGTTTCGTTGCTATATGTCAACGACAATTGGGATGCGCATATTTACTTACGTTGATGACATGTGATGTTATGTGTTGCTGGATATGTTATATTGGATCGTCGTGTTTGAATAGCCGGGGGTTTTTATGTGAGATGAGTGTTTTTCATTTTCATTCATGTAAAAACTTGTATGTAATATTCTTTTATTGGGGCGCTTCCAGGTTGCGGGAGTTGTCACCTGTTGTATATTATTTACTTTTCCGCACTAGGATAGACCCAAGGAGGGGAGCACAAGTAACCGGGTTCTGGAGTCCAGAGGGAGACCAACTCGAGGTGTCGAGTTCGGGTCTCCTAACTCTAGAATTGGTAGGGTTGCTTGCCGCTCTCGTAGGGGTCTAGGGGTGTGGGTTTGGCTATTCATCACGACCGTGGAATCCGTGTTTTATACTGGCTCGTATTGAAAACACGGACGTCCTAGTATATCCAATATTTCATATGATTCTTCTGCTGCGATATCTGTGATGTGATCATGTGATGTTCTGTGATAGATATAGTACATAGTATATATGATATATTATATAGGCGTTACTTATGTTTTACACCCGTGCTAGCCCTGCCCTGCTCTGTCGTTAGTTACCTAACCTAACGGTGCACGAGGGGACATCGAGGCGAATGCGGATGGCATAAGTGTACGTCATATCTATCTGTGATGTTTAGGTATTTAAATGATGGGACTTCATTAATGTGATTAATGAAATAAAAGAAACCTAAGATGTTGTAGAATCGAATTTCAAAATAAAACAGGTAGCTACAGTTCTTGCTTTACACAGCGGTATATGTGATATATCCTGCACCTTATTCGATGAGGAAAGGACCGAGATCCCTTCACCGGGAGTGACTCCTTTAGCAATAACTGGCAGATGCTACACACTCGGCTTGTCTTTTGATTGCTTTTAAGGGTTTTTGCTTTGCACAGTGATATATATGATATATCCCGCACCTCATTCGACGAGGAAAGGACCGACGATCCCTTCACCGGGAATGACTCCTTTAGCAAACCTAGAAAAGCCTCAAAAACACTCCATTTCAAAATTCATTTGATTCTACAACGATATCAAGTTCATTACGCAATAGGTTTTCAGAAAACCTGTCGTAGCCCTCCGTCATTTCAGATAAGTAGTAGTTAGTATTCGTGCTGCGTTTGTTGGCCTTTGTCAAGGCGCAGTGTGCGGTAGCTAACTGGTGCTTATCTGCTTATGCATATGATGCAGATTGAGTTAGGGTAGTCGTGCGACCTTGTTGGCCTTTGTCAAGGGCCGTGCGGGTGGGTTTAATTCAATCAGGAAATGACGGGTTGAACTTGACTAGCATCCTATGGTTTGTTGGCCTTTGTCAAGGTCACAGGAGGTTAGGGGCAAAACATTATCGGGAATTTCAAGTGTTGAAATTTGCAATGAGATTGCATACCTTCTATGAGATAGTTGGATCCCGATACCCGCTGCGAGTAAGTGTTACTCCTGGGAGAGTTTTATACATTGCAATTAGCCGATCAAGTAGGTGTCTAGAAAGGTGTCAACGAGGTTACGCCTCTGGGAAAACGAGGTTTACATTAATTAGGTTCGTGCGAAAGCACGGGGGACCTCCCTCAAAGTACCGACACTGGCCTGGCTGAAAGATTGGCGAACTTGTAGTGTGTAATTAATCCCGGCTAGTCTTTCCTTTTAGGGTTTGAAGGAAGATTTGGTAAAAAGCAGTGGGAGCCATCCCGATTAGATAAAATAATAACCAATCTATTCCTGACAGAGCGCACGCTGAGTGTTTTCTTCTCTCTCTCTCCAGGTAGCGACCATATCACGCCTTAATCAAGATAATAATACGGATTATTGACCGAACCCACTTGTTATACTGAGCTGGGGAACGTTGGTCCCGCTCCAACTTATAATTGTTATAAGACAGAGCAGGAAATTGGGGAATACCAGAATTCCCAAGCCGCCCAAACGAAGAGAGTGCATGATGATGCATCATCTTCGGGTGTGTTCATTATACAGAACTGTTTCTCAGTATCCTCCGCGTCCTGGGTATGTGATACCAGATCAGGATCCCAGATATGTAATCTGTTACATAGGGCTACAGATAGGTAGAGAACTGAGAACGGGTGATAAGTTTCATGAGGCAGAAAACGGGGCAAGTGTTGCAGCTAAGTCTGTCGGTCACTGTCACCCTGTATTACCGATACATTGATTCTGAACGAATGTTATTAGATACCGAACCTGATATACAAAATCATATCTGTCTCTTTATTAGTAAAGAAATGATAGAATTTTGTATTGTTGGATAATGTTTTGAACATTTCCTATATCAAAAGTTGATCGGTTCAGGCACGTTATCTAAAAGCATTAATGTTCTAAATCAAACTACAGTTCTTAATATACGGAACACACACAAGAGGAAGAGTTCAGAAATGAACGAATTCTTCTTGAGGTATTGTAGACTAGGTCAGATCAATGTGACCCGACTAGCTGGAGTTACATATAGATGTATATTTAAATCAGTTTGAATTTACATCTTGTGAAACTCGCAAGTCATGTCACAAAGAAAAGATGACCACAGCTCTGTTTATTGGAAACAGAGAAAGAGTTAGTGAACTCTTGGGATGATACATGTTGATGTATGTAAGGTCCCCTGTCTACACATGCCAGGACTGGTTCTTTATACTTCATTATGTTCTCTGATGATCTTTCGAGTTTCAGACCTATGTTCCTGTTGAAACACAAGTCCGAACCTTTTGAGATATTCACAGAATATAAGTTAGAAGTAGAGAACCAAAATACGGGTATAAGTATTATGTACTTTGATGTGATCAAGGAGGAGAATACTTGAGCACGGAAATTCTGGACTTTTCTAAAGGAGAATGAGATTCTCTCTCAGCATTACTCCTCCGCATACACCATAGCACGATGGTATATCGGGGCGGAGCAATCACACCCTATATGATATGGTGTGCTCTATGATGAGTATTACTGAGTCACCTATTTCCTTTAGGGAGTTATGCACTTGAGAAGCTGCGTACCTATTGAATAGGGTTCGAATCGAATCAGTTGCCTACCACTTCATATATGATATGGAAAGGGAAGAGCCCATATCTTAAGTTAGTTAAGATTTGGGGTTGTCCGGCCTGTGTCTAAAAGCAAAATCCGGACAAGCTCGAGGCAAAGACTGTAATGTAGAACTGGAAATGTTCCAGCTATACGAACTACAGCAGATGATTTGATAGAACCAAAGGATTCAGTAGATTCCAACGAACCTCAGCCTCTCCGCCGATCTAGTAGGGTTCCTCACCCACCTGAGAGATACTTCGGTTTCTTTATGACAGTGGGAGCGAGGATTACATCATGAGATGATGACCCAACTAGATTCGAGCTGGCCATCAGGAGTAAGACTCTGTAAGAATGGCTGGATGCTTAGTGATCTGAGATGGAATCCTTATACACCAACAAAGTATGGACTTTGGTTGCTATATCTGAAGGGTTAAATCCCCATCAGGAGCAGGTAAATCTTGAGAAGATTACTTGGTGTACATGGAAGAGTTGAGATTTTCAAAGCTAGACTTGTTAAAGGCCTACATCATTGACCAGGTATGGATGATGATAAAACCTTTTCTAAGTAGCTATGCTTAAGTCCATCCAGATCCTACTTACCACGGCTGCATACCATGACTACGATCTCTGGTGGTTGGGTGTCTTGACTGCTTTTCTAAATGATGATTTGGAAGAGAGCGTCTATAAGTACACAGCCAGAGGGTTTCGTAGACAGTGGGAGCAGCGGAAACGTGAGCAAGATGTTTTATATGATAAAGCAGGCATCGCGGAGTTGGAACATCTGTTTTGATGAATTAGTCAAAGAAGTTGACATCATCAAAATGGTAGATGAACCTTGTATAAACAAGAAGGTAGTAGGGAGTATGGTGACGATCCTCGTAAAGTACGTGGATGACATACTCTTGATAGGGAAGGAGTTTCCTATGCTACGCTCGATCAATCTCCGCTTATCACTAGAATTCTCCATAAAGGATCAAAGTGATACCTACTGAATCCTGGATTTTGGTTCTATGAGATAGATTTAATTGGATGTTAGGATTCTCACTAGTTGTAGTGAGATGGTATCAATCGATCCTGGGGAGAATCACTGGAAGTGTTCCAGGGTGATAAAGACGACTGAATGTCAGTCACAGGCATTGTCTTTACCCTCAGTAAAGGGACGGTATGTTGGAAGAGTTCCAAGCTAGATACCGTGACATACTAGACGATAAAGGCATGATACATCGCTACTTGAAATGCTACCAAAGAGGCTGTTTGGGTGTATATTGGTTCATGAGATGAACTATGTTCCTCCCATTGTGTGACAATGGAGTTGTGGCTTATGCCAAGGAACGCAGGTCCCGTCAGTGATCCAGACATATTCTAAGGCAGTATCACTTGATCATGGAGATGGTTGATCTCCAGGATGATCGAGGACAGGAGAGTAGACTCAGAGGACAACACAGCGGATCCACTCACAAAGGCCTGTTCCCAGAGAGAGACTTTTATGGGATGGTTGAGTATGAGATACTTCAAACTACTGCTACAGATGGCCCTAGTGCAAGTGGGAGATTGTTAGTTATATGTATGCCCTAGAGGCTATTACTGTACATAGGATGTATATTGTAGTGGATGCTGGGACATATATAGGGAGGACTTTCTTGCTCGACATGATAGTATGCTATCTGGTTACACTTTACCTTAACGTGTATGCTGATTGTCTCTCTGTTACATGTTGGTAAAGCCCTTAGGATCTGTACTTGACTACCTGGACTATGATGCGGATCATACTAGTGGGGACATGGTAGTCCATAAGTACATCCTTCAAAGTCCCTAGTCGTGGGTGTATCGAGACGGGGCATCGATATACCAGAGTAGACTAGCGTATACCTTCTCGACCCATACAGATGGGCGATGGATGATCCCATATCCATTGGTGTTTGACATCAGAGATGATATACGGGTGCTCAGTAGAGACTGGGTACACTGGACGGACTCGCCGAGAACTCCCAGATGGTATTATACCTCACGTCAGATGGCAGTTCTCTGGTGACACTGGTACAGAGTAGTCTGTTGACCCGAGATCGTCATAGAGTCTCGTGTGGTTCCCACTGTGCTTTGATTTCCATCTTACCACGTCCAAGAGGGCGTGCAAAACGGTGGTTTTTGGGTACAGTCCCGAGTCACATGGAGGCAATGAGCGATAGGAGGGGATTCGTCTCTCCCGGTATAGGGGGTTGATGTTGCGCTGTGTTCGATTAGCTATAACAGGAAATCCCTGGCCAGGGTTGCTGAGATTTACTGGTAAGTGTTACCAGTAGTTTCTCGAACAGTTATAGACCTCATATCGACACGACTTATCGAGCTACTGGGGTCTGACGTTTACCACCCCTAGGCGAGATATGCAACATATCAGACGATCAGACCGGACTGTACGGTAGTGTTACTGGTCGGATTCACTGGAGTGTGAGCGGGCTTGCTCGTCGATCTTCAGATCGCTCAATACCCGGGTGGCCGTTACGTTTAGCAGACCGCTTGCGGCTTGTGGGTGTTTGATATGATCATCACCTGCTGCCGGCGTATTGACGAGTCTTTAGAGTCCTACACAGAGGTTTCCTGGCTCAAGCGAAACGAAATAGGAGCGCATATGAGATATGTGCGGGACCGAGAATAATGCGTGTATGTGATACCGTATTCCATTCTCGCGATGAATGTATCGAATGTTTGTATGCGATATAACCTAGTTATCGATTCAAGCGTTGATCCGATAAGCCGATACATTGTATACTAGTCGGTTGTGTGCGACATGACCGGATCATTGAATCAAGTGTTGATTTAATGATTTAATGCATAATTATATATTTGTTATATTACTTTGCACTAACTAGTATTGGTTCACTTTAAACGGATTTTCTCACTTGGTTTGTGCACAAAGTATATGTGATATACTTTAGTACACATCTATGTATCATGTTTGATGATGCTTGCTATTGAGGTTAAGTGTGAAGAATTAAACAATGGTTAAGAGATGATTAGGGTTTGCTTTATCATTTTATTTATTCATTTATTTATTTAAATGAAAAAGATTATGAGTTATGATAAGAATGGAGGCCATTTTTGTTTCTTATTGGATGCTTCATGAACATTTGACTTTATGCCACCATTCTTGTCATTTTCCTTAACCCTAACCCACTCTAATCACCATGGTTAATTCTCTACACCTAACCCTAGTAAGTTATGATAAGTATTGGATTTTCTTTTTGATTAAAAGAATACTTATCATAATTCTATGCTCATCTTCTTCTTCTTCTTCAAGTGAGCAACCTTGATGCCATTCATGGCAACTTGTGTTCTAGTGAGCAAAATCCAAATCTAAAGTTAACCCACCTCCTATTTCTTCATCCTCTACCTCTTGCCAAGTAGTAGAGTTTGTTTCCTTCACAAGATTTTAGGGTTTGGTGAAGGTGGAGCTTGATCTATCGATGCCTCGACGTAGATCATCTTCGGCATGGACATCGACGACCTAGCTTGCCCATTCTCCGACGAAGCCGACTCTAGAGCCCGGATTAGATTTGGACAGCGGAGACGACCTCGTTGCGGAGCCGTGGAGGTGGAGGACCGGATCTACAAAGGTTGTATTTCCGTATTCCCTTAGTTAATTGTTAACTAGTTCTATATTCGCCTAGACATCTAGCCAACGATCCGTACATTAGGGTTTGTAGGCACCGTAAAATTTGAAATTGCCATGGTTGATGGCTTGGGAGACCTCACTAGTGTGCCTAGGAACCCTACATCAAGTAGTGGCAAGGGCAGTAATATCAGCATAACTGTAATACCAAGTACTCGTGTCCATGTCACAAAGTAGCAACATGTCATGTATCTGATGTATGAATGCATCATGAATGAATAATTAACATGAAATTAGGATATATCTGCATAAGAAAGATGTGTTCTTATCTTAGTAAAATTTTGTATAAAAACTGGAGTATCATCAATGAAATTGACAAAAATCCGTGTCAAATATCGATACAAAATCCTCAATACCCCAGGCTCCGTCAGTCCGGATCGGCCCATATCATCAAATCTCATGACTACGGTCGGTATACTCTGGATATCTTCCGCGCCAAATATTACCGATAGGTAGTCCTCCCCTGCCAGGTTCTTCGTCTAGAACTCGAGCTTCTCATCCCGGGATACCTTACCGGGTCCACCATGTACCCGAAATGGCTCATCCTACTCCTCGAATCGGATCTCGAAAACCAACTCAATCAGGAAAACTCATGGTGGACACCATATATATCATATCATGAGAAAACCGCAACTTACATTTTAAAATGATAATAAGTTTATAAAATTCTTACGGTTTTTCCCCCAAATCCATAAATGTCATGGAAAATCCGAAATCTCAAAATCATGAGTCAATAATTAGTGAATATCTGTATAAAGCCTAAAAATATTGCATAACAGCATGAATATATAAATGCATGGGTAACTAAGTAAGGAATGCATTATCTAAACTAACATATGAGAGTAAGTATACTAATAATATGTTGAACTACCAGCTAATAAGTTATACCAATGAAGTAACGTTTTTAAAGTGTACGTGGCATGGTAATTCCCGATGATGATGTGTGTGAGCCGGCAAGTAAGGTACGTGGAACATACACATCATCAGTAATGGTGTTGGTGTCCTAACAGACGGGATTCATAATAGCTAAAGAAAACACATATAATAAATATGCAATGCAATGAGAACAACATAAATAAAACAGAAAAGTGAATAGTAAAAGTAACATTATAAAATATACATATAAGTGTACGAGTCGTACGATTTTAGTGTTTTGAAATAGCACACATCGTGGTTTTTAGAAAAGTAGGGGCTACTGGGTTTTGAGAAAAGATATGTCCTTTGAAAAATCCGTAGCATCCCTCGGGTTGTCTTTGAAAATACTCATGATTTGTTAGTTTTGAAAATATGTATGACTCGAACCTAGTCTAGCATCTTACTAAACAACTAAAAGGCTAACTAAGAACTAGTCGGAAGGATAAGAATAACTAAATATATTCCGAGTCGATATACCTAGTAGTCGGCGATCCAACCTCATAGCGTCACGTACTGTATAATACATAGTACGACATTCTCGAGTCAAGAGTGCGGATTAATCAACATATCTATACCTCGTACGGTAAAATTCATCGTACGGCATTCCCAAAATCGAGGGTACGGGTCAAATATCATATATACATCATCATTCGTACTATATCATCCTCGTACAATATCATGATCAAGGGTACGGATCTAAGGTCTCATACATGCTAATATCACCAATTCACATATTATCGTATGTACGAATACATATTACCCAACAATCCATTATAATATCATATCATATACCATATCACGGCTCAATCACATATCAAAATCACATGGTATCATGCCCGATCCTATTGACTCATCTCCATATATCACAAACTATCCTCATCACCCGTGTATATATATGTGTGTGTGTGTGTGTGTGTATATACCCATACACACATACATACATACATACATATATATATATATACACATATACACACAAAATCAAGTATGTGTGTTTGTGCGCGTGTGCGTGACTACATATAACCTGTGATTCGCCACCAAGGTAATCATACTTATGGATAGGTCTTTCTAGATCAACCTTATCTAATCTAAGGTCTTCTAAATACTTTATTCGCTCAGTATCCAAATATCACATCCAAACTTACTAATATAGTAATACCCTATTCTACTGTTGTGGGGGGTGCTATACACCATCCACCCGACATCCTCCGTAAATATACATTTACTCACCTTGATCCTCGCTTGCCAAAGTCAATGACGCTACGCTCTCCCTTGTTGTCCCGAAGTCCACACGGAGGTACCTACATATCACAACATATCGTATCGTATCAAATATCTAATTCAAAACCGATATGACATGCGAGGTGCCTATAGGTTAAAACCTATAGCCTACGCATGCGAAACAATCATAAAACCCTTGTCGTTGACATACAAACGTCCTACGACTAAAACCACATTCAAATACCAAAAACCAAGTTTTAAAAATCAGAAAACATAGTTAAAACCAACTCAAAAGTGCTATCAGATTCTTACTCAAGTAAATAGGGACCAAACTAACATTACAGAAGCTAGGTTATATGGTGTGTGTATGTGTTATAGGCCAAAACCCAACACCAGACCTTAACAATGGCCCGGCGAGAAGGCTAATTCCACCGGTGTCGCCGGTCAAGAAGAAGGTATTTGGTCACGAACTTCGTGGGTGGTCCTCTAGTAGTCTATCTAGGCTACTGGAGTTGTTTGATTTTCTCAGTAACATCTTAAGTTGCTCCATATCCCTGTAGGTATCACAAATCCAAGAAAACCGACATCAGAACAATTTCAGTTCAGTGTCTTGGGGTTTTACCTCGAGTATGATCCAATAAACCCACATTACAAGGGTCTAAAACCTCAACTAAACCTTAATAATACATTCACAAACCATAACATCCTCCTAACCTCATCTTGGAAAATTCCAAGATTACTAAACCTCACTATATCAACTCTAAACTATTAAAGAAGTTAAAGAAACTCAAATATTAAACTAAAGGTGTAGGAAATATCTCATTTGGCAATTCAAGAATTTTCTTGAGTTATCCAATGTCCTCAAGGTTGCAACTTGATCTACCCAAGATGTTTGTGATAAGGTAGGGAATGATTTTTGTGAAGATGGCATGGTATTTGGTGGTGTTTTGGAGGGTGTTTCATAGAGTGTAAGGAGTTTGAGGAGGAGGAGTAAGAGATGGAGAAGATGAAGATGGGAATATAAATGAATAATGAGCCATGGCTAAAGATTTACCCATAGTCACAAATTCGCCGTTCGGGAATAATTCGGCGAGGTCGAAAATTCGGATTCGGAGAACTATTCGGAAAAAATCGGCAGGTATTCGGGAAAGATTCGGTAAGTGTTCGGGAAATGTTCGGGAAGGATTTCGAGCAATAAATTAATATATGAGACTCTAGGTTTTGATTTTGTGAATTATTTGCAGTTTTTTGAATTATTCGCTGTTTTTTCTCATAATTCGGGAATAATTTGCGAATTATTCGCGAATAATTCGCGAATTATTCGGCCAGTTCGGCAATGGAGAATAATTCGGCGAATAATTCGTTTGATCAAAAATTCGCGAATTATTCGCGAATTCGGCGAATAATTCGCGAATTATGTGACTATGGATTTACCACCACCCCCCTCACTCTCTCTCCCCAAAAGCCCATACCTACTTGTCTCATGCCACAAAATATCTCACATTTCTCTCTCTCTTTGTTTAAAACAAAACCATAAATAAGGCAAATGAAGAAATTTAGGCCATGTTTCAGTAAATAAAATGTAATAAGTCTCATGCAACATGTTATGTTGCATGTCACAAGCATAAACAAAATTAATGCACAATTAATGAAATATTAATCGAGTTTAGTAATAACTTGTATATAATTAGTTGTATAAAAATTTATAAAGTGACTAAATCACATAAATTCTTTTTAAATCAATATTTGATATAAATTTTCCAAATATTTTCCAAATTATCGGTATATAATTATACCCTTTCACTAAAACTAATTCTAATATTTAAAATATTCATGAAGTTTATTATTTTAATTATTTAAATTCCGAAAATAATATTTTATTTTCCTGAAATGTTACAGAAACACGGGGAGACTCCTTCGGAGTACCAACACCTGTCTAGCTGACCGATTGGCGAAGTTGTAGATTGTAATTAATCCTGGCTAATATTACCTTTTAGGGTTTGAAGAAAGATTTCATATAAACAGTGGGAGCCATCCTGATTAGATAAGATAATAACCAATCTAATCTTGCAAGAGCGCAAGCTAAAATGTTTTTTTCTCTTTCTCAAGGTAGCGACTATGTCACGCCTTAATCAAGATAATAATATGGATGTATTGACCAAACCCACTTATTATACTAGGCGGAGGAACATTGGTTCCACCCTATCTTATGAAAACTGTCATAAGTCTGGGCAAGAGATAAGGGAATGCAAGGATTTCCACGCCACTCGAATGAAGAATGAGCTTGATGATGCATTTTCTTCGGATGTGTTAGTTATTAAGAACTGTTTCTCAGTTTGCTCTACGTCCTGGGTATTGGATACCGGATGAGAATCCCATATTTGTAATTTGTTACAAGGGTTAAAAAAGTAGAAAACTGGGAAAGGGTGATATATCTCCTAAAGTAGGGAACGAAGTAATTGTTGCCGTCGAAGCTGTCGACGAATATCATCTTGTATTTCCAAATGGTAATACATTGATTTTGAACGTCTGTTATTACGTACCGTCGATGATAATCAATATAATATCCGTTTCTTTATTACATAAAGAAGGATATAACTTTGAATTAGAGAAAAATGTTATGAACATTTTCCTAAATCAAGTATTGATTGGGTTTGGTACGTTTTATAGTGGTATATACGATCTAAATCAAAACACAGTTCTGAATATACATAACACACACAAGAGGAAAAGTTCAGAAATGAACGAAACCTTCTTGTGGCACTATAGACTTGGTCATATCAATGCGACCAGACAACTAAAGTGCATGAGGATGGATATTTGAATCCGTTCGAATTTATATCTTATGAAATTTGTCATTCGTTTCTCAAAGGCAAGATGACCAAAACTCCGTTTATTGGATACAGAGAAAGTGCTACTGAACTCTTGGGACTGACACATAGAGATATATGCGGTCCTATGTCTACATATACCAGGAATGGGTCCTCTTAAATCATTACATTCACCGATGATCTCTCAAGATTCGGACATGTGTTCCTGTTGAAACACAAATCTGAAGATTTTTAGAAATTCAAGGAATATGAGAGCGAAGTAGAGAACCAGACGGGTAAAAGTATTAAAGTTCTTCGATCCGATCGAGAAGGAGAGTACTTAAGCATGGAATTCTGAGTTTATCTAAAAGAGAATGGGATTCTCTCTCAGCTTACTCCTCCGTATGCATCACATCACAATGGAGTATCGGAGCGGAGGAATCGCACCATATTAGATATGGTGTGTTTTATGATGAGTGTTGCTGAGTTACCTATTTTCTTTTGGAGTTATGCACTTGAGACAGCTGCATACCTATTAAATCAAGTTCCATCAAAATCTGTGCCTAAAACACCATATGAGATATGGAGTGGAAAGATGTCATATCTTAAACGAGTTAAGATATGGGGTTTTCTGTCCTATGTTATAAAACAAAGCCTGGACAAACTCGAAGCACAATCAGTTCTTTGCAAGTTTGTGGGATATCCAAAGAATTCACATGGATATCTATTCTACCAAAGTGAGGAACAAAAAGTGTTTGTTGCTCAACATGCCAATTTTTTAGAAAAGAAATTTCTTGTGAATAAAATTTGTGGTATTGAGGTAGAGCCGGAAGAATTTCCAGATACACAAAATACAACTGAAGATTTGGTAGAACGGAGGATTCGATAGTCCCAGACGAACTTTAGCCACTCCGCAGATGTAGTAGGGTTTCTTATCCACCTGAGAGATACTACAGTTTTCTCATAGACGGTGGGAGGGAGGATTGCATCATGGAAGATAATGATCCAACTAGTTTCAAGCAGGCCATCACAAGTGGGGACTCTATGAAATGGCTGGATGGTATGCGATCTATGATGGAATCCATGTACACCAACAATGTATGGACTTTGGAAGCTGCTCCTGAAGGGGTAAAGCCTATTGGAAGCAAGTGGAGCTTCAAGAAGAAAATTGGTATAGATGGAAAGGTTGAGACCTTCAAAACTAGATTTGTAGTAAAAGGTTTTCGTTAACGACTAGGTGTCGATTATGATGAAACCTTTTCTCCAGTGGCTATACTTAAGTCCATCAGGATCCTACTTACATTGCTGCATTCCATGAATATGAAATCTAGAAGATGGACATCAAGACCGCTTTTGTAAATGGTGATTTAAAAGAGAGCATGTATATGACACAGCCAAAGGACTTCGTAGATAGTGGGAGCAGCGGAAAGGTGTGCAAGCTGCTTAAATCAATCTACGGATTAAAACTGGAATTGTGGAGTTGGAACATCTGTTTTGATGTTGCAGTCAAAAAGTTTGACTTCATCAAAAACGTAGATGAACCATGTATATATAAAAAGGTTGTAGAAGGTAAGGTTGTTTTCTTCGTATTGTACGTGGATGACATACTCTTGATAGGAAATGATGTTCCTATGCAGAACTCGATCAAACTCTTTCTATCACAAAAGTTCTCCATGAAAGATCTGGGAGATTGTTCATACCGTAATTTTGAATTCTTTTAGACCCCATTCTTATTCATTTTACAAATAAACAGGTGCTTTTGACCTATGTCTGCTACATAGTTACAGGTTACAGGTTCTCGGAACAAAAACAGTGAAAAAGACAAAAGACGATGCAAAAGTGAGACTACGACCGATAAATGGTGGAATCTTGATCATGCCATATTTTGAGGGACAATGAAGATTAATGAACAAGTTCACAAAGTACAAAGGCAGTGCAAGGTTCAAGGCTTCGACACGAAGCAACGGTAAAAGTCCACTACAATTATTCACTGTGGAGATCTGGAAGAGAAATAGAAGATATTCTGAAGAACTAACTAAAGAAACAGGAAGACACAAACAACCAGAAGCATCACAGCCAAAATCAGCCTACAAGCCTTCTACTTGGCTACGGAACCTCGGCCAAAGAGGGGTATTGGCCGCAGATCCGCGGCCATGTAATGCCCGTATCGGTGCAGAAAAATTATGGCATCTGGCGGCGCGTTGACTAGTCTTCTCTAGGGGTATTTTTGTAAAAACAGATGTGCGTCTATTGTAAACCTAGTGTTTTCTATATCCTATAAATAGAAACCCTAATACCTCTTTTGAGGTATGCCTCTTCGTATGCCTCTTTTCATTTCATCTATTCAGATCTGTAAATTCCTGTGTAAATGTTTGGAGAGAGCCATCAATAAAGTAAGTTAATTTTTATTCTGCCTTAGTTTAAATTTTATTATCTGCCCTAGTTAGATAGATAGAAATGTTCTTTAATTCCTTAATGAGCGAGTAGTCTCCTCGCTTGTTAGGGTTAGATTTGGGGAAGGCTTAAGAGATGAAATCTCTCACCCCTTTCTTGCCCCATCACATATAATTATTAGGACTCCATGCAAATATACACACACAGTTCCCTACGACACCTTACCCCTCGAAGTAACGGTGATACCGTAGTATAAACGACCGGTTGTGTATGTTTTTCAAGGAGGTTAAGGTAAGAATTAAGAAAGGAAGGACTAGAACATAGAGGAAGAAACATCGTTTCTTCCCGATGGAACTAATCTCCTTTATTAATTGTTATCATAATACCTAAAAGAGATCTAAATGACGGCATTGAAAGCGGTGAGGAAATCTTCAATTTCCAAACTTAACCTAAACCTAACCCTAGCAAGATTTTAGTCTTAATATAAATCTTAGTTTTTAGCGATAATCCATTCACACCGTTTGGAATTAACTCGTTTGACCAAATTAGGAAATACACAACATCCCTATGGACCGACCAGTACTCACCGGCTAGCTACCAAGCGACGCCATTCTTGATTGCGGTTATAAATAAATATTTTTGATTCATCTTTAAAAAAACGCATACGCATAAAAATCTTATTCAATCAAATGGCGCCGTTGCCGGGGATGGCGTAGTATTTTCTTTTTGCAATTTCGGGTTAATATAAAATATAAAATTCATAAAAACTGAAACATAAAAAATATGTATAAAAATTTATCATCTTGTTATTTTGTGAAGGGTATTTTGTGAAGGGTATTTTCGTGTGAATTTTGCAGGATCGACGAAGAAGTTCGGATCTGGAAAAATCCAAAAAGAAAAACAAAAAATGGCAGATCTAAAAAGCAGAGAAAAATCAGACCAGACCAGCAGAAGAAATCTTAGGAACTGAACCGCCGCCGCCGCCACGTTTCCGCTGCCGAATGCCTCCTTTGGCCGCGCTTCTGCCGCAGGGAGGTGACGTCATCACCTAAAAAACTCACTGTAAGTTTTCTCTCTCCTCTTCTGAACCCTTTGATATCTCCTCTGTAAATTTGCCCGTAGGATTCTTTGCGCTAAAATATCTTTCCCCCTTCCAATAATTCATCTTGTGCAGGATTCTTTGTGCCGCGCTTAAAAAAATAAATAAATAAAATTGTTTGCAAATGATTGTGTTTACTATTTTGCATATTTAAACTGACTTTAAGGGGCTTTTACACCAATCCAGATTGGGTGGGGATTTCATTACCCTTTCCAGGACCCCAGAAATCACATAAGGCATATTGCATTGACCTTCAATTAATTAAAAAAGATTAGACTCAGCCCTAAGGATTTCGCGCTCAATAGGACAAAGGAATAGTTGTAAGTATCGACCGTTGATCCTAACCTGATTTTGTGGTGCCTAGGCTAGACAGATAGGGAGAGGTAACTTTAAAAAGCCCATCTCACGGTGATTCGTGAGCGGATCCCTCCTCTCTTTACTTGTGGTTACCTGGCTATAATTGGCGGTGAAGAGGCAGTTTGAGATCTTACTTCTTGCCCTTTGGAACAGTTAGGAGCGGTCTAGCTGACCCTAGATCTAGGCCTGATTGTGCATTTGTGGTTGATTGAATGTGTATCTAAGCCTTTTATTAAAAATCTTTTTTGCAAAAAGCTCCACATAAAAAAATCACAAAAAGAAAAAAACGAAAATTTTTACAAAAAAAAAACTTGCAACTTGTCGCTAAGAAATCCGTGCACCCCACATTCTTTTTTTTCCCTTTCTTATATCATGGGTACCCCACCTCACAAAACCCTTGCCGAACTTTGGTACCCTGAACCAAACTTTGCTTCATATGCGAATTGTTTCGATCGAATTACAGACGACCCCTCCATGCCCAAAATTTCTTTGAAAGATTGAATAGAACCGTCTAGGAGAAATAGTTGGACTCCGCAATCCACTTTGTATCAACCGTGTCAACCTTCACCATCTTCTTACGTTGATACTCCTTCTTCGAGCCCTATTGTAAATCCGAAACCCATGTCTATTGCGGAGCATATTGAACAATCTCGTAGCCGATCTTTTACTCCTCTCAACACATCCAGTTCTAAGGATCAACAGTTCCACTCACCTTATTATCCAAATGTTGATCCTACTCCTGTCCAACCATTAAATTCCTATCATTCCTACCCGACTTTCACGCCTTCCCTGGACACTGTTTCTACACAACCATTTAGGAGTTTCACGTATCCAAACAACTTTGAATATTTTACTGAAACCCCTTCACAACCCATTTCTAGTCTAGAACAGTCGTTGGAAGCTTATATGGTAGCGACAAACCAAATGATGAGGAATGCGGATGTGTCCATGGCCATCCTTATACAACCTAGTGAACCGGTAGCTAGTTTCAAATTAGCTCCAAAAATTCCAATGTATGATGTGGCGGTTGGACAGTGTGAGAATTTGAGTGGAGAGAGAGAGCTGTGCACCCTTCCAAATCAAACCTACCCATCACCAATTGAATCCCACAACTCCGGTTTTGAATGTCTAACAAGTGTCCCAAATGATTCACCAGTTGAAAATAAAAGTGAGTTGTGCGACTTTGTAGTGCTTGATTTGCCAGAGTGTGAAGGGTCCCTTTCAAGTGAAACCATCACCAATCTTTTTGACCTATACACCTCCAATCTAGAACCTGAATTGATAAATATCCATGCTTTTGATGAGGTGTCAGAAAAAATTGTTTTCACTTGATTGAGGATATTGACGCCGGGAATATTTTGGATGATGAACCCGTAGATTTGAATGAAATTTTATCTACAATTAATCATCCCGAGTCATTAAATGTTTCTCCCGAACTTCATGTGCGTCTTGATTCTGATGATAATAGCATGGATGAGATAACTTTTGAGGAGAATTATGAGGATAGTATTGAGGAGAGTATTGAGGATAGTATTAAGGATGAACCTGTTTTGTTTGATGTGTCGGAGTTTCTAATTCATCCTCCTGAACCTTTAACTGTTATACTTTCTAAATCACCCTCCCTCCTTTCCATCGTTCCGACCACGCAAAAGAACACACTGGAGGACTGCGAGCATGAAAAATTTCTGTTTAATCACAACAGTTTTGACGCCACTAGTGCGTACCTCTTTGAATCTGACACAGTTCTCACAGCTGATAACGATTACGAGTGTTTCACTTTTCCGGACGATTTTGAAGACTCACCGCCCGAGTTTGAGTCCTTTGAATTTTCAGATGAGTTAGTTGAACCAACAGACTCAGTTGCTTACAGTCATTTCGAACCATTGATGGAATCTTTCAAGTTCGAGACAGATTACTTAGGTGAGAATAAGAATATCCCTAAATCACTTCCCTTCGTCCTTCCTATCGTTTCGACCACGCAAGAATCCGTCGCGTCTCCATTTTCGATGGATGGTTTACCAAGTTCAACGTACCCATGTTTTCTTGCGAATCTTGAGAGATTTGACCCCATTTCTCGACGGGTTGATAGATTAGCACAATCGCTTTTAACACATCGGTCATCATAAATTGTGCTAATTTATTCACTTGATTTACACCCTCAAGATCGTACTACACTTCTTTCTCTTTTCCGCCATTCTTCTCCTCCACCGAGACCATATTCCACTCTTCTTCCCACACGGTCTCGTGTGCTTCTCAACTCCTTTCTCTACACCCCATTCTTTCACCAACCCTACCATTATCACTATAGAATTTTTGAATAGTTGGTGCTAACCTTTGGTCTGTGTAAGGTCCTGTATAGTTTGATTTTTCTCCTTCCTAACTCTGAACTTTAACGCTTAAACAGTGGAAACACTGTTTTACTTAAGTTTAGGGGGAACCTTGTTGTATATATATTTTTTTGTTTTTCTTTTAACAATAAAAAAAAAATTGTAAAAAAATAAACAGGGGAGTGCCGACATTTCAACCCTCTTAGTATAGCATGACAGTGAGGACACTGTCAAGTTTAAGTTTGGGGGTATGCTCGGTAAGCATTCTTCCTTCGCATTCATATGTACATTTTTTGCATTTGCATACTTATTTTAAAATCCATAAAAATTGAAAAAAAAATTGAAAAATTATAAAAGTTAAAGTATTCAATTTTGGCTATAATTGACTTGAGTTTGACAAATAGGTTAACTAGCTAGGAATAACTAGATCTTAAACTTAGTAAATTAAAAACCCTAAAAATAACCTTTCTTAAAATTTAATGGTAGAAAGTATATGTCTTTGTAGTTTATTTAGAAATAGGCAAATTTCGAGTTGACTTCTTGGGCTAAGTTAAAACAAGGGAAAAGTATTGATATCTTTATTAAAGTATAAGTTTGAAAAATAATTCCTAAGCTTAAGTCTAAATTCTGAAAATGTATACCCTACAAATTGCACAAACACGAACCTTGAAACTTGGAATAGTAGGAGAGACCTTGAAATGCTCTTGTCTAAAGTCCTTAGTACGAAGAAAAATAAAATAAAAATTCAAGTGTGAATAAAGAGATAAAAAAATGAACACTGGTTTTTATAATTACTTAAGGCTGCAAAATAGAAAAAAATATTTAGCGAGAGTGCTTCATCACCTAGTGCCTTAGACCAACTGGTTTGGGAGTCACTACTAACGCCTTAGGTGTTACAAGACTAGGAATTACGCTTTAATGTGCAAACACATTTTGTAATCGGTTGTTAGTACCTCAAGAAGTATTAACGGTCGTATGATGGATGTGTGAGCAAATTTCATCTAAAAATTCACCTATTAAGAAGTATTTTGGACGATGGACAAGAGTATGATAGCTTGATTTGAATTTCCAAGTGTAGGGGTGATATACACATACACGTAGGGGTATGTGATTGGGGTTTAGATAAGAGATAGGAATGAAGAATATGACTTGTATCTTTAGTACAGATGATAAAAATTCCTAAGTTGAGATAGAACCTAAAAGGAAAACTTAAGAGATGCGAAAAGCTAAGTAAATTCACAAGAATATATATAATCTTAAGTTAAATGATAAGGAAGCATAAAATATACGGGTGGATAATTTATGAGTCGAAGATAATAGAGTTTCTTGTTAGAAAACCTAATTGGAGAATAAAAGTTAATAGGCCGAATTGATAGGATTTTGTGGGTAGTATCCGCTGAAAACCCTCAGTAGACAACACTCCTCCTATTAGGGACACCTAGAGGTTTAACGGCTTGTTGCACGAGCTCAGTGCAATCGCGTTTCCCTGGGAAAGTGAGGTTAGGATTTTGTTGAGAATAAAACTAGGTTTGCTCGAGGACAAGCAAAAGATAAGTTTGGGGGTATTTGTTCATACCGTAATTTTGCATTCTTTTAGACCCCATTCTTATTCATTTTACAAATAAACAGGTGCTTTTGACCCATGTCTGCTACATAGTTGCAGGTTACAGGTTCTCGGAACAAAAACAGTGAAAAAGACAAAAGACGATGCAAAAGTGAGACTACGACCGATAAATGGTGGAATCTTGATCATGCCACATTTGGAGGGACGATGAAGATCAATGAACAAGTTCACAAAGCACAAAGGGAGCACAAGGTTCAATACTTCGACACGAAGCAACGGTAAAAGTCCACTACAATTATTCACTGTGGAGATCTGGAAGAGAAATAGAAGACATTCTGAAGAACCAACAAAAGAAACAGGAAGACACAAACAACCAAAAGCATCAAAGCCAAAATCAGCCTACAAACCTTCTACTTGGCCGCGGAACCGCGGCCAAAGAGGGGTATTGGCCGCGGATCCGCGGCCATGTAATGCCCGTGTCGGTGCAGAAAAATTATGGCATCTGGCGACGCAATGACTAGTCTTCTCTAGGGGTATTTTTGTAAAAGCAGATGTGCGTTGATTGTAAACCTAGGGTTTTCTATGTGCTATAAATAGAAACCCTAATACCTCTTTTGAGGTATGCCTCTTCGTATCTCTCTTTTCATTTCATCTATTCAGATATGTAAATTCCTGTGTAAATGTTTGGAGAGAGCCATCAATAAAGTAAGTAAATTTTTATTCTGCCTTAGTTTAAATTTTATTATCTGCCTAGTTAGATAGATAGAAATGTTCTTCAATTCCCTAATGAGCGAGTAGTCTTCTCGCTTGTTAGGGTTAGATTTGGGGAAGGCTTGAGAGATGAAATCTCTCACCCCTTTCTTGCCCCATCACATATAATTCTTAGGACTCCATGCATAGATACACACACAGTTCCCTACGGCACCTTACCCCTCGAGGAAACGGTGATACCGTAGTATAAACGACCGGTTGTGTATGTTTTCCATGGAGGTTTGGGTAAGAATTAAGAAAGGAAGGACTATAACCTAAAGGAAGAAACATCGTTTCTTCCCGATGGAACTAATCCCCTTTATTAATTGTTACCATAACACCTAAATGAGATCTAAATGAGGGCATTGAAAGCGGTGAGGAAATCTTCAATTTCTAAACTTAACCTAAACCTAACCTTAGCAAGATTCTACTCTTAATATAAATCTTAGTTTTTAGCGATAATCCATTCACACCGTTTGGAATTAACTCGTTAGACCAAATTAGGAAATACACAACATCCCTGTGGACCGACCCGTACTCACCGGCTAGCTACCAAGCGACGCCGTTCTTGATTGCGGTTATAAATAAATATTTTTGATTCATCTTTTAAAAAAAAAACGCATACGCATAAAATTCCATACAATCAGTGATGCCTCCTACATCTCGGGGATAAAAATCTATAGGGATAGATCTAAAGGGATGTTGGGATTGTCCCAATCTAGGTACGTAGACACTATACTAAAGAGGTTTAGTATGGAAGATTCTAAGCGTGGTAGTTTACCTGCTTGCTCAGGAATCACTCTTTGTAAAGTGATGTCTCCCAAGACTGATTTGGAGAGGGCACACATGAACGTGATACCCTATGCTTCTGCAGTTGCGTCTATCATGTACGCGATGTTATGCACCAGACCGGATGTAGCCTATGCACTTAGTGTGGTAAGTAGGTATCAATCAGACCCAGAAGTGAAGTACAGGATAGCTGTGAAGAATATTCTTAAGAAGGAATAAATAGATGGTCTTGGTGTATTGTAATAGAGAAGTCCAGGTGGAGTCCTTTACCGATTCGAGCTTCCAGAGTGATAAGGACGATAACAAGTCTGTTTCAGGTTTTGTCTTCACCCTTAATGGAAGGGCGGTATGTTAGAAGAGTTCCACGAAAAATACCGTAGCAGACTCGACGATGGAGGCTGAATACATCGCTGCCGACGATACTGCCAAAGAGGCTGTCTGGATGAAGAAGTTCATTGCTAAACATGGTGTGGTTCCAACCATTGAGGATCTAATACCCTTGTATTGTGATAATAATGGAGTTGTGGCTTTGGCCAAAGAACCCTGGTCCTATCAGCGATCCAGACATATTCTGAGACGGTATCACCTAATCTAGGAGATAGTTGATCTCCGGGAGATCAAGGTCAGGAGAGTAGATATGAAAGATAATATGGCGGATCCACTCATGAAGGCCTTCCCCCAAACACAGTTTGAGAGACTTTTTGAGATATTGGGTATGCGATACTATAACAACTGGTTTAGTGCAAGTGGGAGATTGTTAGGAATATGTATGCCCTAGAGGCCATTATTGTATGATATTGTGGATGCTTAGACATATATATAGAGGACTTTCTTGCTCGACTTGATAGTTTGCTATCCGTTTGCTCTTTATCTTAACATGTACACTTGTTTTAGTATACTGTCTCTCTGATATATGTTGATAAAGCCTTTAGGATGTTGGCTTGACTATCAGAACTATGATGCAGATCATACTAATGGGGCTTGTATTGTCCGCAAGCACATCCTTTAACAGTTCCTAGTCGAGGGAGTATCGAGACAGGGCATCGATATTCTATAGTAGACTAGTGTGTACGTTTCTTGACCTTGTATGGGGAGATGGTTAATCCTACAACCATTGGTGTTTGACATCAAAGATTGTGCACAGGTGCTCATTAGAGAATGGGTACACCGAACAGGACTCGCCGAGAACTCCTAGATGGTACCATACCGATCGTCAGATAGCAGTTCTCTGTTAACACTTGTATATGTTAGTCTGTAGACCCGAGATCTTCATAGTGTCTTGTGTGGTTCCCACTTTGCATTGATTTCCTCCTTACCATGGCTTAAAGGAGTCGTGCAAACAGGTGGATTTTGGGTACAGTCCCGAGTCATATGGAAGCGATGAGAGATAGGAGGGGTTTCTTCTCCCTCGGTATTGGGAGTTGATGTTGCACTATGCTCGATTGGCTATAACAGCATGTCCCTCGCCAGGGCTAATGAGATTTACTCGTAAGTGTTATCAGTAGTTTCTCGAAAGGTTATAGGCCACACATCGGCATAACTTATCAAGTTATTGGGGTCTGACGATTCCACCCCAGACTCGATATGCGACATATCAGATGAAGAGGCCGGACTGTACGGTAAGTGTTGCTTATAGGCTCTACGGGAGTTTGGATAAGTTTGCTTGTTGATCTTTTGTTCGTTCAATACCTGGGTAGCCGTTACGTCCAGCTAGTACCGCTGACGGCTTGTGGGTATCTGATGTGATCATTACCTACTGTTGGCTTATAGACGAGTCTTTAGAGTCCCATACAAAGGTTTCCTAGCTCAAGCGAAACGAAGTAGGGCACATATGGTGATATGTGCGGGAGCTCGATTGAATATGGGTATGTAATACCGTATTCTAATTTAGCGATATTTGATATCTGTCAAGGTATATGTGATATAACTGGATTATTGAATCAAGTGTTGATTCAATGATTTTTTTTATGTATATATATTTGATTTTGGCCAGTTATATATGATATGACCAGATTATTGAATCAAGTGTTGATTTAATATCTAATATTTATATATTTAATATATATATATATATATATATATATATATATAAACTAATATTTGCTCACTAAAGATTTTCTTCTCTTTATATATATTTGTATATGTGTGTGTGTGATATATATTTATATATGAATTTCAATTGTATCATGGTTGATGATACATAGAATATGGATGTATGAGAATCACACATGAGGTTAAGATGAGTAGATAATGGTTGGATTAATGAATAAAATGAAAAGAGAACGAGTCATTATTCTTTACTAGCTTGTAGAAGACTTGAGAAGCCATGACTCACCTCTTCTTTTTTGGATTATTCATTAATATTTATCACTATCAATCTCATCTTATCTTATTAGAGAGATGGTTCAAAACTCATCCAAGTTCATCTCCTTCTTCATCTCCTCTCTAAGATTTTCTTGAGTTGAGAAAAGAAAAGAGAAAAAGATTTCTAGTGAGCAAATCTCCTTCTTCATCAACCTACACTAATCTAGCCCATTAGTTTAGGTTGTTTGCTTCACTAATACCTTGATTAAGAGTGATCTTGAGTAAGAGATACTCCAAGGTTGATCATCTTCGGCATCGAAGACAACAAGCAAGCTCGATCTTTTTTTCAAGTGGAGCCTTGAGAAGAGTTCTAGGGACTACTACTTGGAGCTTTAGAAGTGAAGGACCGGTCTACAAAGGTTGTATGCTCTCTTCACATAGTGTATAACTTGTTTGCTACCGATAAAACCCTAATTCTCTAATTCGATTCTAGGTTAGTATACTTAGCATTCTAGATTTTTTAAAATTGCATACTTGATACTTGTATAAACTAAGACATACTTTCAAGTAGGCATCAACATACCGTATGAGGAATCTGACAACACTCCCTATTACCTTCTTACAAATATCAGGTTCATCTTTTATTCGGATGAAGTAAAAAACTTTGACCGTATCATCAAAACAGATGATCCTTCCTCACTATGCCTGCTTTAGTATATAAATAGACTAAAATGACTTGCACACCTTCCGATGCTCCCACTAACTACGATAAACCTCTGGCAGAGTCATATACACACACACACTTCTAAATCATCATTTAGAAAGACGTAATAGTCATCCATCTGCCAGATATCACAGTCATGAAAAACAACAGTGGCATGTAATATCCGTATGGACTTCAACACAGACACTGAAGTAATAGTTTCATCACAATCCACATTAGGTATTTGATGAAAACCTCTTACGACAAGTCTAGGCTTATTAGGTTAACACATTTCCATTTGCACCGATCTCATACTTTTTAATGGGTTTTACCCCTTCAGGAGCAACCAAGAAAGTATACACTTTATTGCAGTGCATGGAATCCAACTAGGATAATTCGGTACCAGCCATCAGTCAGAAGTCACCACTTCCTATAGCCTGCTGATATAATAGGATCATCATCACATGATGCAAGCCTCCCTATCACCTTTTATGAGGGAACCGAAGTATCTCTCAGGTGCTTGAGATCACCAACTAAATTTGCGGAGTAGGCTAAGCTTTGTCAGAGTTAATTGAATCTTCGGGTTCTACTAAATCTTCAGTAACCATTTATGGTTCTAGAATCACTTCCAGTTCTGCCATACTCCCACTAATTTCTTTAGCAAGAAATTCCTTTTCTAAAAAGATGGTGTGTCGAGAACAAAATAACTTATGATCCTGAAAATGGTAGAAAGTTAATATCTCGTCAATGCTCAGGATAACCCAAAAAATACCATTACTGAAACGTGCCTTGATTTTATTAGGATTCTGGTTTTAAGTATAAGCCGGAAAACTCAACATCTTATCAATTTTAAGATGACAACTCATTATATATCACATATAGAATTTGAGGCACTGATTTAGGTGGAACTATTATTAATTGAAATGTATTTATTTCTAGTACATCCCCTGATTAAAAAAAGCGATTCAGTATTACTCATCAAGGAGCACACCCACGAATGAGTAATCTGAGAGAGAATCAAATTCTCGATTATATAACTATGAAATACTAGGCATAAGTATCCATATCTTTGAACACATCGAAAAAGCTTGATACTTCCAACGTTTTGTTTTCTATTTTATGTTTATATCCTGAACTTCTCAAAATTTTTGGACTTTGCATTTCAATAAGAATGCGTGTCTAAAACCAAGAACTCATAGTAAAACGGAATGAAGTATGAGTACTAATCCCTTGTCCAGGTGGACACCGGACAACTTACATCATTATGTATAAGTCCCGTGAGTTCACTAACTCATACTCTGTATGTTGTAATTTGAAAACTGTATTTTGGGTAAGAATGTTTATCCTGTTATTCAATACACCTTACTCAGTCATCAAATGATAAAGGCAAATGTTCATAATATATTTTTGTAAATATATATCCAGCTTTATCAAATAAAGAAACGAATATATGAGTTTTTAAAAGTTGGTGCATAATAACATATATTCAAAACCAAAAGTTTGCTGATAGGCAAAACTAGGTGATTTCCTCAAGTGCAACAATTGCTCCAATTTCCGATATTGAGGATCAAATCACCTTTTCTAATACTCTAATCCTTCTTAGAAGCTATAACAACTTACAGATGTGGGATGATAATCCGGTATCTATATATTTAGAAGTCAGATTGAATCGGAAAACAGTTTTCGATTACCATCACATTGAAAATATGAAACATCAAAATGTTTTAAGGTGTGGCCGGATTTTCCTAGTAATGTCTCTTTCACTGTCCAGGGTCATAGCAGTAGTTGCATTTTCCTTTTTGCTCACTTCGACCCCTTTTGGATGTCTCTCTTTCTTGCCTTATGTATACCGGTCTTATACTAGTTGGTTTTTTTCTTACCTTTCTTTTCAGCTTCAGCATCAAGATTGGAAGAAGACTATCAAACATGCGTAACTGGTGTATTCTCCTTATTTAAGAAGCTCTCAAACATGAGATAAGGTGGAGAGGATAGAAAAATGAATTGTATCATATACAATTCACTTTCTCCAGAGCCAACGGTCATCCTCGACTGAAATACTTTCTCCGAGTTCGTATATAACTATACGAGATAGCCTTCCATGCAATATAGATCTATATCGGATAAAGAATGTTCTGGAGGAGACAAAAGGGGAAGTGGGAGGGGTAAGGACATATGTGACTATGTTGTGAAATAGGGTAATCATGACATTCCAAAGCCATTGATTATAAAAAGATTCGGTTAACTTGGTTTACAAGTTTTTAGTTTAAGGTCAGTCTTATGTCGCTGCCAGAGAGACAAAGAAAAGAAACACTCGTTTACACTCTATTAAAATTAGATTGGTATATTTATCTAATCAGGATGGCTCCTACTGTTCCGTCGAATCCTTCTTCAAACCGTAAAAGGAGAATTAGCTGGGATCATATCCCGAGAGTAACTATTACTCACGGTGGGAATTAGGATATAACCTAACATGGCATTATAATCTTTACGAATGATCAACAAATTACCGTACTCCATAGAAAATATGCAATCTCATTGCAAGTTTCAACATTTGAAACCCCCGATATTAGTTTTTACCTCTAGGACCTTGACGAATGATCAACAATAGTCCTAGTTAAGTTTAACCGTCATTTCTTGATTAGTTTATTTCAACCCGTATAGGCCCTTGATGAATGATCAACAAAGCTATACGACCGTCCTAACCAATCGCATCACATGCAAGCAGGAAGACATCACTTGGTTACCATATATAACGCCATGACGAATGATCAACAAACGCAGCACGAACACTAAGTACTCTACATCATGAAATGATAGAGGGCTACAACTAGTTCTGAAGATAACCTTTAACATAATAAACTTGATCTCATTGTAGAAACCGAGTGGTTTTACAAATTTATAGTAACATAAACTTTTTCTTAAGAGCGAACACTCGGTAAAGGGATCAAGGCTCTTCCCTCATCGAATGAGGTGCAGGATATTCCTAACCAAATACCTCGATGTAAAGCAACAGACTACGGATATACAATTTGCAAATTTATAGTAACACAATGTTTAGCCAAAGAGGTCACTCCTTGTGAAGTGATCTAGGCTCTTTCCTCGTGGAATGAGGTGCAGGATATTCCTAACTGAATACCTCTATGCAAAGGAAATGATTCGACTATAACACCACAATGTCATATATTCGGTCCCTACAAAATGTTTTAGGTTTATTATCTTTGCATTAATCCGAATCAATGCAATCCCATCATATTGATAATCTCATATTATCTAGCATCTTTTCACACCATTACAGCTAAAGCATGATATGAAAAGAAAAATAGAATGCACATATATGCCATCTGTATTCGCCACATGGCCCCGAGTCTTCACCGTAAGGTTACTTAACTTACAGCAGGGCGGGGGCAGGGCTAGCGCGGGTGCAAAATGTATATAGCATTTATTTATATACTCTATATATCACATATATCAAAATATCATCACACGCATATAATTAAATTACAGCATGCAGGAGAAAACATCACAGGTAGGTAATCATATCATAAGCATGTAATGAACATCACAGAATAGGAATGGTTGGAATACCTAGGAATCACGCGTTTCATTCGAGCCATAAAAGAAACACGACATTCCCCGGTCGTGTAAATAGCCCGTGCATAACTGAAAGCTGACCCCTACGAGTGCAACAAGCTACAATGCAACCCAAGAAACAAAGCGACCCAACATCATCATAATGAGGGGGACACCCAACTCTTTCTCGAATCCAGTGACTTGAGCACTCCTCGGCGGGTCTATTCTATACCCTATAAAAACGCGGCAAATAACCCACCAATTCTAGACTCGAATGGCCTGATCTTAACTCTTTGAGATAGCCACCCGCTGCAATCTAGAATCTGGTTGCCTATGCGCTTCTCCAGGGGGTAATCCTAAACCTGTATTATTTACAATGGCAGCCACAACCGCAACCTAGTCGCACCCCAACAAAAAATAATACAATAAGCAGTGACTTCAGCCATATATGAACCGCTAAATCCCGAAACAAAAAATATATACAAATAGCGGAAATGGCAGCCGCATGTTAGAGCTCGTCCTGAACATATGAATAAACATAATGGCTACAAGCATGAATGGAAATAACACTTATCACAATATCAAACTTCCGCATCGGGGCTATTCATTTCGCGATAATCCAAACACATTCCATCCACACCAACATCATCCGAAATAAAAAGTGTGCAACCCTGTCGAATTGATCGCATCAATTCAGCGACGTTAAGCAACACAAATCTTTATCCACGAAACTTAAACAGAGATACTGTTTTTATCACAAACCTTTTCCGAACAATAAATCGATCACATCGAAATCTAGGACAAAACAAAGTATGCCAAAAATCCTATTTCCAAACAATTGAGCCACTGTACGAAAAGGGCCCCAAAACACCAAAACTGAACCGGCAGTTAACCACTAGTAGTGGTCATTTCATGGAGTTGTGGGCCCGGGTTCGTATAACATCATTTTCAAAACATTTACAACTCTTTGGTATATTTTAAAAAAATTTCAGGTTGCGTTTTAAAAAAATGAACAGCGGTTAAATCTTCGGAAATAAAATCGGAAAAATATCGTGATCGAAACTATAACTTCGTCCAAACAAGTTGTAGCCTTTTGGTATGGCTCTGATACCACTTTTGTGTGCCAGGCTCCCCTAAAATGGTTTTTAAAGCGCGGCGGAAGCAGTAATTTTTAAAAACTAGAGAGCATTAGCAACCCAAACCCTAGATTCAAACTAATAGACTAAACTTGATACAAAACTAGTAAGCTAAAATAAAGAAGTTGGAGAACTTCAACCTTTGTAGCACATTAGCCACCTCTTCTTTGACTCCGTCTAGTCTTCACAAAACCCGGAACAACCTTACTCGGTGATGTCCTGGCCGAAGATGATCCATGTTGAGATAACTCCAACACAAGTTTTAGCTTTAAATTGATCTCAGCATAATGAAGCAACCCACTAATTAAACTTGCTAAGGATAATTAGTAGGAGATGTAGAATAATTAGCCCACTATATTCTTCTCTTTTCCTTCACTTTCTCACTTGAACAAGCTCAAGAAGAGAGAGAGCCATGGAGATGAGAACAAGAAGATCAAGCTCAAGATGAGAACAAATCCATATGAAAAAAAATGAATCATCAAAAGAGAAACCTAAAGTCTTCTACTAGCATCCATTTTACCATGACTCATTCCCTTTTAAAATAAATAAAAGTGTTCTCATCTTCCATATTAGTCTCATGCACCTATCTCAAATGTATCATCATTTGTGTTGCAATATTTATATCAAATATAAATATTAATAAAGAGAAGAAAACAATAAAGTGAGCTTGATATTAGTTAATATATAAATATATTAATATATAAATATATATTTAATTATTAAATCAATACTAGATTTAATAATCAATTTATATCATATATATATATATATACCGGCTAATATATATACATGTGTTTAATCGAACTCTTGCACGTATCCCCATATGTGCCCTACATCATTTCGCCTATGCTGGGAAACCTCTGTGTGGGAATTTAAACACTCAAAAATACGCTGGCAGTGGGTTAAGATCATATTCATTCCTCACAAGTACGTCAGCGGTACTGGTTGCACATAACGGCTATCTAGGTATTGATTGAAAGAAGGTCAACGAGCAAGCTTATTGAACCATGTAAAGTCTATCAGTGACAATCTCCATACTGTTCGGTCTCTTCGTCTAAGAGTATTGCATATCAGGTCTAGGGTTTGGAATCTGTCAGACCCCAGTAACTCGATAAAGATGGGTTCTCTAGTGCTTGCTGCTATAGCGAAAGCGAATTAGGAACAAAAAAATCTAGAAAACACGAGAGAACCCCAAACCATAGAACCATCCCAAACACCAAAGCTAGAAAACTAGTATACAAGGTTTAGGAAATACAACCTTTGATGTGTATCCACCCAATCATGAAAACCACTCTAAGCTCCTTATAGGTCGTCGGTTACAAGCTTGAATGGCGACCGGTCATGTTGAAGATGTAGGGTTTCTAGGCACTCTCAAGAGGTCTCACAAGGCATCAACCATGCCAATTACAAATTTTAACGGTGCCGAGAAACCCTAACAAGATCGTTGGCTAGAAATATAGGCGACAAAGATGCAACTAGTAAACTACTTTACTAAGAGAACGGAAATACAATCTTTGTAGATCCGGTCCTCTACCTCCACGGCTCCGTGATGAAGTCTTCTCCGCTGTCCAAATCAAATCCCGGGCTCTAGCGTCGGCTTCATCGGAGAAAGAGCGGGCTAGGTCATCGACGACGTGCCGAAGATGATCTACGTCGAGGCATCGCTAGATCAAGCTCCAACTTCACCAAGTCTAGAAAACTTGTGAAGGAAACACACTCTACTACTTGGCAAGAGGTAGAGGATGAAGAAATAGGAAGTGGGTTCACTTTAGAATTGGATTTCTCACTCTTTTTCATCAATCACCATTGATGAAGAAAGGTTTTCATCATGAAAGAAGATGAAGAGGAAGAAGATGATAGAATATCATAAGTATTTTCCAAAAAGGAAAATAAATGAATACTTATCATTTAGCAACCATAGTTTGGTGTAGAGAATAAACCATGGTTAGAATGAAGGGTTAGGGTTAAGCATCAAGACAAAATGGTCACAAGATCAAAGCTTCATGAAGCTTCAATAACAAACAAAGAAAGCCACCATTTTACCTTTTTTATTTCCAAAATAAAATAAGTAAATAAATAAATGAATAAGAAAATGAAAACCCTAACCAATATACAACCATGGTTTAATCTTCACACAAACCCTAGTGAGCATGTATCATCAAACATGACACAATCAAGTGCACAAAAAGTATATCACATATACAATGTGCACATCCGAGCGAGAAAATCCATTTAAAGTGAACCAATACTAGTTAATGCAAAGTAATATATCAAATATATAATTATGCATTAAATCATTAAATCAACACTTGATTCAATGATCCGGTCATGTCGCACACAACCGACTAGTATACAATGTATCGGCTTATCGAATTAATCCTTGATTCGATAACAAGGTGATATCGCATACAACCAATCGATACATTCATCGCGAGAATAGAATACGGTATCACATACACGCATTATTCTCGGTCCCGCACATATCTCATATGCTCTCCTATTTCGTTTCGCTTGAGCCAGGAAACCTCTGTATAGGACTCTAAAGACTCGTCAATACGCCGGTAGCAGATGATGATCATATCAAACACCCACAAGCAGCAAGCGGTCTGCTAAACGTAATGGCCACCCGGGTATTGAGCGATCAGAAGATCGACGAGAAAGCCCGCTCACACTCCAGTGAATCCAACCAGTAACACTACCGTACAGTCCGGTCTGATCGTCTGATATGTGGCATATCTCGCCTAGGGGTGGTAAACGTCAGACCCCAATAGCTCGATAAGTCGTGTCGATATGAGGTCTATAACAATTCGAGAAACTACTGGTAACATTTACCAGTAAATCTCAGCAACCCTGGCCAGGGATTTCCTGTTATAGCCAATCGAACACAGCGCAACATCAACCCTCTATATCGGGAGAGACGAATCCCCTCCTATCGCTCATTGCCTCCATGTGACTCGGGACTGTACCCAAAAACCACCGTTTTGCACGCCCTCTTGGACGTGGTAAGTGTTAGTTATATGTATGCCCTAGAGGCCATTACTGTACATTGGATGTATATTGTAGTGGATGCTGGGACATATATAGGTAGGACTTTCTTGCTCGACATGATAGTATGCTATCTGGTTGCTCTTTATCTTAACGTGTATACTTTCTGTCTCTCTGATTACATGTTGATAAAGCCCTTAGGATGTGTACCCGACTTCCAGGACTGTGATGCAGATCATACTAGTGGGGCCTGGGTAGTCAATGAGTACATCCTTCATTGTTCCTAGTCGTGGGAATATCGAGACGGGGCATCGATATTCCAGAGTAGACTAGCGTATATCTTCTCGACCCATGCGATGGGCGATGGATGAACCCATATCCATTGGTGTTTGACATCGAAGATGGTATGCGGGTGCTCAGTGGAGACTGGGTACACTGAACGGACTCGCCGAGAACTCCCAGATGGTATTATACCTCATGTCAGATGGCAGTTCTCTGGTGACACTGGTACAGCTTAGTCTGTTGACCCGAGATCGTCATAGAGTCTTGTGTGTCTCCCACTGTGCTTTGATTTCCACCCTACCACGGCTCTACTGATTCATGCAAACAGGTGGTTTTTGGGCACAGTCCCAATTCACATGGAGGCAATGAGCGATAGGAGGGGATTCGTCTCTCCCGGTATTAGGGGTTGATGTTGTGCTATGCTCGACTGGCCATAACAGGAAATCCCTGGCCAGGGTTGCAGTGATATACTGGTAAGAGTTATCAGTAGTTTCACGAATGTTATCGACCTCAAGTCGGCATGACTTATCGAGCTATTGGGGTCTGACGTTTACCACCCCTAGGCGAGATATGCGACATATCAGACGATCAGACCGGACTGTACGGTAAGTGTTACTGGTTGGATTCACATGAGTGTGAGCGGGCTTGCTCGTCGATCTTCTGATCGCTCAATACCCGGGTGGCCGTTACGTTTAGCAGACCGCTTGCGGCTTGTGGGTGCTTGATATGATCATCATCCGCTACCGGCGTATTGACGAGTCTTTAGAGTCCTACACAGAGGTTTCCTGGCTCAAACGAAATGAAATAGGAGCGCATTTGAGATATGTGCGGGACCGAGAATAATGCGTGTATGTGATACCGTATTTCGTTCTCGCGATGAATGTGTCGAATGGTTGTATGCGATATAACCTAGTTATCGAATCAAGGATTGATTCGATAAGCCGATACATTGGATACTAGCCGGTTATATGCGACATAACCGGATCATTGAATCAAGTGTTGATTTAATGATTTAATGTATAATTATATATTTGATATATTACTTTGCATTAACTAGTATTGGTTCACTTTAAATGGATTTACTCACTTGGTTTGTGCACATTGCATATGTGATATATTTTGTGCACATGATTGTATCATGTTTGATGATATATGCAAGCTAGGGTTAGTGTAAAGAATTAGACCATGGTTAAGATTATGATTAGGGTTTTCCTTTTTCTTATTTATTTATTTATTTATTTTGGAAAAAGATGAGAAAAGAATGGTTGCTATTTTTGTTTGCTAGTTGAAGATTCTTGAAGCTTTGAATTAGTCCACCATTCTTGTCTCATCCTTAACCCTAATCATTCAAGTTAACCATGGTCCATTCTCTACAACTAACCAAGGGTTAGTAAATGATAAGTATTGATTTATTTATCATTTACTTAATACTTATGATATTCTTTTTCTTCATCTTCTTCTTCTTCCTCCATGAGAAGAAAGCTTGCTACATCAATGGTGATTGATGAAAAAGTGTGTGAAATCCAAATCTAAAGTCTACCCACTTCCTATTTCTTCATCCTCTACCTCTTTCCAAGTAGTATAGGGTATTTCCTTCACAAGTTTTCTTGACTTGGTGAAGTTGGAGCTTGATCTAGTGATGCCTCGACGTAGATCATCTTCGGCATCGTCGTCGATGACCTAGCCCGTTTTTCTCCGATGAAGCCGACGCTAGAGCCCAAGATATGATTTGGACAGCGAGGGGACTTCATCACGGAGCTTAGGAGGTGGTGGAACGGATCTACAAAGGTTGTAGCCCCTTTCCTTTAGCTAATTTCCGTTTACTTGCTTGCTTCGCTAGTTAACGATCCGTATTAGGGTTAATAGGCACTTGTAAAATTTCAATTGGCCATGTTTGATCACTTGTGAGACTCCATTAGAGTGCCTAGAAACCTTACAGTGGTATCAGAGCCTAGCTAGAGCCTTAGGCGAACTCCCGACGGAATTAGAAGTCCGATCGACCCAAAACCCGACTTGAAAAATGCTCTCTGGACTTTTCTGTAAAACGTGGTTTTTTGTAGATTAAAAATATTTAGAAAAATCAGCAGGAAGATATAAGGGTTACTGTAAAATTCGAGGGCTTGATTCCATAAAGGCGGCGCGGATCCGCGGCCTTACAGGAGGCTCATGCGGCAGATCCGCGGCCCTTTTGTCGTTTTGTGCATCCTATTTTGCACAGTAACTCTTAGTTGTCTGTGCTGGTTTTCCTGGGGATTTTTAATAATTTTTCCAGAGTTGCATTTTCTGGGTTGTATTGGGAACTCGGTGTATCGGTCGGATTGTCTAATTTTGTCGGTGTGTTTTTTCGGATAAATCTTAGAATATGTTAAAAAGTTCGACCGGATATAAATACCCACTTTTTCCCCTGCCGGGAAATTTCCAATTGTTGGATTTTTCCGTAGTTTAACGACGTTCTAAGTAGTGCAAGTAACGCGATGGACCCTCTTGGAGACAACAAACCTTAACTCGATTATGTGACCGTCTTGAACTGCCCTTTGAACCTTCGGGTTTGGGGCAGTACGGCGTGCCACATGTGAGGCGTTGGCTTGACCCTTCTACGGCTGGACCGTTGCTACCGAGGCACGAACTGAATGCTGTTAGACTTATTTCATGTGTTGAGCTGTTTTGGGAAAACTTGGGTGTTCGATTGTTCGATCGAAAAGTTTAGCATTTTCTATTCATCCGGGATGTGATACAATAATTGGAATTCACAAGTAGTTATGAGATAACTGAATGAATATTATAAACATAGCAGTTTAGTCTCACTTGATCGGTTGCCACGGAATTTTGATGTGATCAAAAGTCCGTAGCAATCACGTAGCGTACGCGGATACTCGCCGGGTAAACTTAATAGACAGCCTCACTCCATTGCCCCGACCAAGTGACTGTAGGAGAACCCCGTCGCCGAAAGCATCCGTTCGGGTGCTCGCGGTAGCGGTGTTCCACCTTGGTGCACTTCGTCGACGGTTTCGGGGGTGCGGCCGTCTACTAAAGTTTGCGACGAGCATTCGATCAGAATGTCGGGAATCTTGTTGAATTGCCCGACTTGATATTGAAAAGTGTTTTCGATAATGAGACTAAAATGCGGGGTTTATAATTGTTAGGCATGCGATGTCTAAAGAATTCATTTGGTCAGGCATGCGATGTCTGAGGTGGTTGTGGATTCCAACTGCTGTAGTTTTACACTTTCTTTTCTGTGACCGTAAGTGTAATATGTGATATCGCCGGTTTCGTTGCTATATGTCAACGACAATTGGGATGCGCATATTTACTTACGTTGATGACATGAGATGTTATGTGTTGCTGGATATGTTATATTGGATCGTCGTGTTTGAATAGCCGGGGGGTTTTATGTGAGATGAGTGTTTTTCATTTTCATTCATGTAAAAACTTGTATGTAATATTCTTTTATTGGGGCACTTCCAGGTTGCGGATGTTGTCACCATTTGTATATTATTTACTTTTCTGCACTAGGATAGACCCAAGGAGGGGAGCACAAGTAACCGGGTTCTGGGGTCCAGTGGGAGACCATCTCGAGGAGTCGAGTCCGGGTCTCCTAACCCTAGAATTGGTAGGGTTGCTTGCCGCTCTCGTAGGGGTCTAGGGTGTGGGATTGGCTATTCATCACGACCGTGGAATCCGTGTTTTATACTGGCTCCTATTGAAAACACGGACGTCCTAGTATATCCAATATTTCATATGTTTCTTCTGCTGTGATTTATCTGTGATGAGATCATGTGATGTTCTGTGACAGATATTATATATAGTATATATGATATATTATATAGACGTTGCTTATGTTTTACACCCGCGCTAGCCCTGCCCCGCTCTGCCGTTAGTTACCTAACCTAACGGTGCAGACAGGACATCGAGGCGAATGCGGATGGCATAAGCGTACGTTATATTTATCTGTGATGATTAGGTGGACTTAAATGATGGGATATTCATTAATGAGATTAATGAAAGAAAATAAACCTAACTGATGTTGTGAAATCGAATTTCAAAATAAAAACAGGTAGCTACAGTTCTTGCTTTGCATTGTGGTGTTCATTATAGAACATCCTGCACCTTATTCGATGAGGAAAGGATCGAGATCCCTTCACCGGGAGTGACTCCTTTAGCAATAACTGGCAGATGCTACACACTCGGTTTGTATTTGATCGCTTCTATAGTTTCTGCTTTGCACAGTGATATATATGATATATCCCGCACCTCATTCGACGAGGAAAGGGCCGACAATCCCTTCACCAGGAGTGACCCCTTCAGCAAAACTAGAAAAGCCTCGAAACATTCCATTTAAAAACCATTTGATTCCGCAACGAGATCAAGTTCAAAGCGTTAAAGGTTTTCACAAAAACCAGCCGCAACCCTCCGTCATTTTAGGAAGTAGAGTACTTAGTATTCGTGCTGTGTTTGTTGACCATAGTCAAGGCATAGTGTACGGTAGCTAAGTGATGTCTTCCTACACCGCATATGATGCGATTAGTTAGGACAGTCGCGTGACTTTGTTGACCTTAGTTAAGGGTCATGTGGGTGGGTCTAATTAATCATGAAATGACGGGTAGAACTTGACTAGTACTTATGAATTGTTGACCATAGTTATGGTCATAGGTGCTAGGGGTAAAAACCTTTATCGGGAGTTTCAAGTGTTGAAATTTGCAATGAGATTGCATACCTTCTATATGATAGTTGGATCCCGATACCCACTGCGAGTAATTGTTACTCCTGGGAGAGTTTTGCACTTTACAATTAGCCGATCAAGTAGGTGTCTAGAAAGGTGTCAACGAGGTTACGCCTCTGGGAAAACGAGGTTTACTGTAATTAGGTCCGTGCGAAAGCACGGGGAACCTCCCTCAAAGTACCGACACTGGCCTGGCTGAAATATTGGCGAACTTGTAGAGTGTAATTAATCCCGGCTAGTCTTTCCTTTTAAGGTTTGAAGGAAGATTTGATAAAAACAGTGGGAGCCATCCTGATTAGATAAAATATATAACCAATCTGATCTTGCAAGAGCGCACGCAGAGTGTTTTCTTCTCTCTCTCTCCTGGTAGCGACCATATCACGCCTTAATCAAGATAATAATACGGATGTATTGACCGAACCCGCTTGTTATACTGAGCTGGGGAACGTTGGTCCCGCTCCAACTTATAATTGTTATAAGACAGAGCAGGAAATAGGGGAATACCAGAATTCCTATGCCGCCCAAACGAAGAAAGTCCATATGATGCATCTCCTTCGGGTGTGTTCATTACAAAGAACTGTTTCTCAGTATCCTCTGCATCCTGGGTATATGATACCGGATCAGGATCCCAGATATGTAATCTGTTACATAGGGCTACAAAAAAGTAGAAAAACTGAAAACGGGTGATAAGTTTCATGAGGCAGAAAACGGGGCAAGTGTTGCAGCCAAGTCTGTTGGTCACTGTCACCCTGTATTACGAATACATTGATTCTGAACAAATGCTATTAGATACCGAACCTGATATACAAAATCATATCAGTCTCTTTATTAGTAAAGAAAGGATATAATTTTGTATTGATGGATAATGTTTTGAACATTTCCTATATCAAAAGTTGATCGGTTCAGGCACGTTATCTAAAAGCATTGACGTTCTAAATCAAACTACAGTTCCTCGTATACAGAACACACACAAGAGGAAGAGTTCAGAAATGAATGAATTCTTCTTGAGGTATTGTAGACTAGGTCATATCAATGCGACCCGACTAGCTGAAGTTACATTTAGATGCATATTTAAATCAGTTTGAATTTACATCTTGTGAAACTTGCCAGTCATGTCACAAAGATATAATGACACCAGCTCTGTTTACTGGAAACAGAGGAAGAGTTGGTAAACTCTTGGGACTGATACATGATGATGTATGTAAGGTCTCCTGTCTACACATGCCAGGACTGGTTCTTTATACTTCATTATATTCTCTGATAATCTCTCAAGATTCAGTCATATGTTCCTGTTGAAACATAAGTCCGAACCTTTTGAGGTATTCACAGAATATAAGTTAGAAGTAGAGAACCAATAACCGGGTATAAGTATTATGTCCTATGATGAGATCAGGGAGGAGAATACTTGTGCATAGCATTCCTGGACTATTCTAAAAGAAAATGAGATTCTCTCTCAGCATTACCCCTCCGTATAAACCATAGCACGATGGTATATCGGGGTGGAGCAATCACACCCTATATGATAAGGTGTGCTCTATGATGAGTACTACTGAGTTACCTATTTCCTTTTTGGGGGTTATGCACTTGAGAAGCTGCATACCTATTGAATTAGGTTTGAATCAAATCAATTCCTACCACTCCATATGAGATATGGTATGGAAAGATCCTATCTCTTAAGTAAGTTAAGATTTGGGATTGTCCGGCCTATGTCAAAAGCAAAATCCGGACAAGATCGAGGCAAGGTCAGTTCTGTAGAACTGGAAAGGTTCTAGCTATTCGAAACTACAGCTGAAGATTTGACAGAACCAAAGGATTCTATAGTCCCCGACGAACCTCAGCCTCTCCGCCGATCTAGTAGGGTTCCTCACCCACCTGAGAGATACCTCGGTTTCTCGATGACAGTGGGAGTAAGGATTGCATCATGAGATGATGACCCAACTATTTTCGAGCAGGCCATCGAGAGTAGGGACTCTGTAAGAATGGCTGGATGCTTAGCGATCTGAGATGGAATCCATGTACACCAGCAAAGTATGGACTTTAGCTGCTATATCTGAAGGGTTAAATCCCCATCAGGAGCAAGTATATCTTGAGAAGATTACTTGGTGTAGATGGAAAAGTTGAGACTTTCAAAGCTAGACTTGTTAAAGGTTTTCGTCATCGACCAGGCACGGGTAATAATGAAACCTTTTCCATGGAATATGCTTAAGTCCATCCAGATCCTACTTGCCATGGCTACATACCATGACTGCGATATCTGGTGGTTGGGTGCCATGACTCCTTTTCTAAATATTGATATAGAAGAGAACGTCTATAAGAACACAGCCAGAGGGCCTCGTAGACAGTGGGAGCAGCGGAAACGTGTGCAAGATGCTTTATAAGATAAAGCAGGCATCGCGGAGTTGGAACATCTGTTTTGATGGATTAGTCAAAGAAGTTGACATCATCAAAATGGTAGATGAACCTTGTATAAACAAAAAGGTAGTAGGGAGTATGGTGACAATCCTCGTAGAGTACGTGGATGACATACTCTTGTTAGGGAAGGAGTTTCCTATGCTACACTCGATCAATCTCCGCTTATCACAAAGATTTTCCATATAGGATCAAAGTGATACCTACTAAATCCTAAGCTTTGGATCTATGAGATAGATCTAATTGAATGTTAGGATACTCACTAGTTGTAGTGAGATGGTATCAATCGATCCTGGGGATAATCACTGGAAGTGTTCCAGGGTGATAAAGACGACTGAATGTCAGTCACAGGCACTGTCTTTACCCTCAGAAAAGGGACGGTATGTTGGAAGAGTTCCAAGCTTGATACCGTGGCAAACTAGACGATAAAGGCTGGTAACATCGCTATTAAAGATACTACCAAAGAGGAAGTTTGGGTGTATATTGGTTCATAAGATGAACTAGGTTCCTGCCATTGTATGACAATGGAAGCGTCACTTCGACCCTGGAACCCTGGTCCCATCAGTGACCCAGACATATTCTGAGGCAGCATCACCTGATCATGGAGATAGTTGGTCTCCAGGGTGATCGAGGTTAGGAGAGTAGACTCAGAGGAGAACACGGCGGATCCGCTCACGAAGGCCTTTTCCCAAAGAGAGACTTTATGGGATGGTTGAGTATGTGATACTGCAACCACTGCTACAGATGGCTCTAGTGCAAGTAGGAGATTGTTAGTTATATGTATGCCCTAGAGGCCATTACTGTACATTGGATGTATATTGTAGTGGATGCTGGGACATATATAGGTAGGACTTTCTTGCTCGACATGATAGTATGCTATCTGGTTGCTCTTTATCTTAACGTGTATACTTTCTGTCTCTCTGATTACATGTTGATAAAGCCCTTAGGATGTGTACCCGACTTCCAGGACTGTGATGCAGATCATACTAGTGGGGCCTGGGTAGTCAATGAGTACATCCTTCATTGTTCCTAGTCGTGGGAATATCGAGACGGGGCATCGATATTCCAGAGTAGACTAGCGTATATCTTCTCGACCCATGCGATGGGCGATGGATGATCCCATATCCATTGGTGTTTGACATCGAAGATGGTATGCGGGTGCTCAGTGGAGACTGGGTACACTGAACGGACTCGTCGAGAACTCCTAGATGGTATTATACCTCACGTCAGATGGCAGTTCTCTGGTGACACTGGTACAGCTTAGTCTGTTGACCCGAGATCGTCATAGAGTCTTGTGTGTCTCCCACTGTGCTTTGATTTCCACCCTACCACGGCTCTACTGAGTCGTGCAAACAGGTGGTTTTTGGGCACAGTCCCGATTCACATTGAGGCAATGAGCGATAGGAGGGGACTCGTCTCTCCCGGTATTGGGGGTTGATGTTGTGCTATGCTCGACTGGCCATAACAGAAAATCCCTGGCCAGGGTTGCAGTGATATACTGGTAAGAGTTATCAGTAGTTTCACGAATGTTATGGACCTCAAGTCGGCATGACTTATCGAGCTATTGGGGTCTGACGTTTACCACCCCTAGGCGAGATATGCGACATATCAGACGATCAGACCGGACTGTACGGTAAGTGTTACTGGTTGGATTCACAGGAGTGTGAGCGGGCTTGCTTGTCGATCTTCTGATCGCTTAATACCCGGGTGGCCGTTACGTTTAGCAGACCGCTTGCGGCTTGTGGGTGCTTGATATGATCATCATCCGCTACCGGCGTATTGACGAGTCTTTAGAGTCCTACACAGAGGTTTCCTGGCTCAAACGAAATGAAATAGGAGCGCATATGAGATATGTGTGGGACCGAGAATAATGCGTGTATGTGATACCGTATTTCGTTCTCGCGATGAATGTGTCGAATGGTTGTATGCGATATAACCTAGTTATCGAATCAAGGATTGATTCGATAAGCCGATACATTGGATACTAGCCGGTTATATGCGACATGACCGGATCATTGAATCAAGTGTTGAATTAATGATTTAATGTATAATTATATATTTGATATATTACTTTGCATTAACTAGCATTGGTTCACTTTAAATGGATTTACTCACTTGGTTTGTGCACATTGCATATGTGATATATTTTGTGCACATGATTGTATCATGTTTGATGATACATGCAAGCTAGGGTTAGTGTAAAGAATTAGACCATGGTTAAGATTATGATTAGGGTTTTCCTTTTTCTTATTTATTTATTTATTTATTTTGGAAAAAGATGAGAAAAGAATGGTTGCTATTTTTGTTTGCTAGTTGAAGATTCTTGAAGCTTTGAATTAGTCCACCATTCTTGTCTCATCCTTAACCCTAACCATTCAAGTTAACCATGGTCCATTCTCTACAACTAACCAAGGGTTAGTAAATGATAAGTATTGATTTATTTATCATTTACTTAATACTTATGATATTCTTTTTCTTCATCTTCTTCTTCTTCCTCCATGAGAAGAAAGCTTGCTACATCAATGGTGATTGATGAAAAAGTGTGTGAAATCTAAATCTAAAGTCTACCCACTTCTTATTTCTTCATCCTCTACCTCTTGCCAAGTAGTATAGGGTGTTTCCTTCATAAGTTTTCTTGACTTGGTGAAGTTGGAGCTTGATCTAGCGATGCCTCGACGTAGATCATCTTCGGCATCGTCGTCGATGACCTAGCCCGTTTTTCTCCGATGAAGCCGAGCTAGAGCCCAAGATATGATTTGGACAGCGAGGGGACTTCATCACGGAGCTTTGGAGGTAGTGGAACGGATCTACAAAGGTTGTAGCCCCTTTCCTTTAGCTATATTTCGGTTTACTTGCTTGCTTCGCCTATTTATCTAGTTAACGATCCGTATTAGGGTTAATAGGCACTTGTAAAATTTCAATTGGCCATGTTTGATCACTTGTGAGACTCCATTAGAGTGCCTAGGAACCTTACAGTAAGATGGAAATCAAAGCACAGTGGGAACCACACAAGACTCTATGACGATCTCGGGTCAACAGACTACTCTGTACCAGTGTCACCAGAGAACTGCCATCTGACGTAAGGTATAATACCATCTGGGAGTTCTCGGCGAGTCCGTCCAGTGTTCCCAATCTCTACTGAGCACCCGTATATCATCTCTGATGTCAAACACCAATGGATATGGGATCATCCATCGCCCATCTGTATGGGTCGAGAAGGTATACGCTAGTCTACTCTGGTATATTGATGCCCTGTCTCGATATACCCACGACTAGGGACCTTGAAGGATGTACTTATGGACTACCATGTCCCCACTAGTATGATCCGCATCATAGTCCAGATAGTCAAGTACATATCCTAAGGGCTTTACCAACATGTAACAGAGAGACAATCAGTGTACACGTTAAGGTAAAGAGCAACCAGATAGCATACTATCATGTCGAGCAAGAAAGTCCTCCCTATATATGTCCCAGCATCCACTACAATATACATCCTATGTATAGTAATGGCCTCTAGGGCATACATATAACTAACAATCTCCCACTTGCACTAGGGCCATCTGATAGCAGTGGTTGTAGTATCTCATACTCAACCATCCCATAAAAGTCTCTCTCTGGGAACAGACCTTTGTGAGTGGATCCGCTGTGTTGTCCTCTGATTCTACTCTCCTAACCTCGATCCCCTGGAGATCAACCATCTCCATGATCAGGTGATACTGCCTTAGAATATGTCTGGATCACTGATGGGACCTACGTTCCTTGGCATAAGCCACAACTCCATTGTTTCACAATGGTAGGAACGTATTCATCTCATGAACCTATATACAACCAAACAGCCTCTTTGGTAGCATCTTAAGTAGCGATGTATCCAGCCTTTATCGTCTTGTATGTCACGGTATCTATCTTGGAACTCTTCCAACATACCGTCCCTTTACTGAGGGTTAAGACAATACCTGTGACTGACACTCAGTCGTCTTTATCACCCTGGAACCCTTCCAGTGATTCTCCCCAGGATCAGTTGCTACCGTCTCACTACAACTAGTGAGAGTCCTAATATCCAATTAGATCTATCTCATAGATCCAAAAACCCAGGATTTAGGAGGTATCACTTTGATCCTATGTGGAGAATCATTATGATAAGCGGAGATTGATCGAGCGTAGCATAGGAAACTCTTTTCCTATCAAGAGTATGTCATCCACGTACTCTACGAGGATCATCACCATACTCCCTACTACCTTTTTGTTTATACAAGGTTCATCTACTATTTTGATGATGTCAACTTCTTTGACTAATCCATCAAAATAGATGTTCCAACTCCGTGATGCCTGCTTTATCCTATAAAGCATCTTGCACACGTTTCCACTGCTCCCACTGTCTACGAAGCCCTCTGGCTGTGTACTTATAGACGCTCTCTTCCAAAACATTATTTAGAAAAGCCAGTCATGACACCCAACCACCAGATATCGTAGTCATGGTATGTAGCCGTGGTAAGTAGGATCTGGAAAGACTTAAGCATAGTTCTCTAGAAAAAGTTTCATCATGATTCACACCTGGTCAATGATGCAAACCTTTAACAAGTCTAGCTTTGAAAGTCTCAACTTTTCTATGTACACCAAGTAATCTTCTCAAGATATACTTGCTCCTGATGGGGATTTAACCCTTCAGATAAAGCAACTAAAGTCCATACTTTGTTGGTGTATAAGGATTCCATCTCAGATCACTAAGCATCCAGCCATTCTTACAGAGTCGTCACTCTCGATGGCCTGTTCGAAACTAGTTGGGTCATCATCTCATGATGCAATCCTCGCTCCCACTGTCATAGAGAAACCGAAATATCTCTCAGGTGGGTGAGGAACCCTACTAGATCGGCGGAGAGGCCGAGGTCCGTTGGTAACTATTGAATCCTTTGGTTCTATCAAATCATCTTCTGTAGTTTGCATAGCTGGAACCTTTCCAGTTCTACATAACTAACCTTGCCTCGAGTTTGTCCGGATTTTGCTTTTAGACATAGGCCGGACAACCCCAAATCTTAACTAACTTAAGATATGGGCTCTTCCCTTTCCATATCACATATGAAGTGGTAGGCATTGATTTGATTCGAACCTAATTCAATAGGTATGCATCTTCTCAAGTGCATAACTCCCAAAAGGAAAATAGGAAACTCAGTAGTACTCATCATAGAGCACACCTTATCATATAGGGTGTGATTGCTCCACCCCGATATACCATCGTGCTATGGTGTATACGGAGGAGTAATGCTGAGAGAGAATCTCATTCTCGTTTAGAATAGTCCAGGATTTCCATGCTCAAGTATTCTCCTCCTTGATCTCATCATAGGACATAATACTTATACCCTTATTGGTTCCCTACTTCTAAATTATATTCTGTGAATATCTCAAAAGGTTCGGACTTGTGTTTCAACAGGAACATATGTCTGAATCTAAAGAGATCATCAGAGAATGTAATGAAGTACAAAGAACCAGTCCTGGCATATGTAGACAGGGTACCTACATACATCAACATGTATCATCCCAAAAGTTCACTAACTCTTTCTCTGTTTCCAGTAAACGGAGCTATGGTCATCTTATCTTTGTGACATGACTGGCAAGTTTCACAAGATGTAAATTCAAACTCATTTAAATATGCATCTTTATGTAACTTCAGCTAGTCGGGTCACATTGATATGACCTAGTCTACAATGCCTCAAGAAGGATTTGTTCATTTCTGAACTCTTCCTCTTGTGTGTGTTCCGTATACTAAAGAACTGTAGTTTGATTTAGAACATCAACGCTTTTAGATAACGTGCCTGAACCGATCAACTTTTGATATAGGAAATATTCAAAACAGTATCCAACAATACAGAATTATATCCTTTCTTTACTAATAAAGAGACTGATATGATTTTATATATCAGGTTCGGTATCTAATAATATTCGTTCAGAATCAATGTATAGGTAATACAGGGTGACAGTGACCAACAGACTTGGCTGCAACTCTTGCCCCGTTTTCTGCCTCATGAAACTTATCACCCGTTCTCAGTTCTCTACCTTTCTGTAGCCCTATGTAACAGATTACATATCTGGGATCTCGATCTGGTATCATATACCCAGGACGTAAAGGATACTGAGAAGCAGTTCTTTGTAATGAACACACCCGAAGATGATGCATCAGCATGCACTCTCTTCGTTTGGGCGGTACGGGAATTCTGGTATTCCCCAATTTCCTACTCTGTCTTATAACAATTATAAGTTGGAGCGGGATCAACGTTCTCCAGCTCAGTATAACAAGCGGGTTTAGTCAAATATCCGTATTATTATCTTGATTAAGACGTGATATGGTCGCTACCTGGAGAGAGAGAAGAAAACACTCAGCGTGCGCTCTTGCAAGATCAGATTGGTTATTATTTTATCTAATCAGGATGGCTCCCACTGCCTTTTATCAAATCTTCCTTCAAACCCAAAAAGAAAAGACTAGCCGGGATTAATTACACACTACAAGTTCGCCAATCTTTCAGCCAGGCCAGTGTCGGTACTTTGAGGGAGGTCCCCCGTGCTTTCGCACGAACCTAATTAGTGTAAACCTCGTTTTCCCAGAGGCGTAACCCCGTTGACACCTTTCTAGACACCTACTTGATCGGCTAATTGTAATGTGTAAAACTCTCCCAGGAGTAACAATTACTCGCAGCTGGTATCGGGATCCAACTATCTCATAAAAGGTATGCAATCTCATTGCGAATTTCAACACTTAAAATTCCCGATAATATTTTGCCCCTAACCTCCTATGACCTTGACAAAGGCCAACAAACCATAGGATGCTAGTCAAGTTCAACCCGTCATTTCCTGATTGAATTAAACCCACCCGCACGGCCCTTGACAAAGGCCAACAAGGTCGCACGACTACCCTAATCCAATCTGCATCATATGCATAAGCAGATAAGCACCAGTTAGCTACCGCACACTGCGCCTTGACAAAGGCCAACAAACGCAGCACGAATACTAACTACTACTTATCTGAAATGACGGAGGGCTACGTCAGGTTTTTCTGAAAACCTATTGCGTAATGAACTTGATATCGTTGTAGAATCAAATGATTTTAAAATGGAGTGTTTTTGAGGCTTTTCTAGTTTTGCTAAAGGAGTCACTCCCGGTGAAGGGATCGTCGGTCCTTTCCTCGTCGAATGAGGTGCAGGATATATCATATATACCGCTGTGCAAAGCAGAACTCTTAAAAGCAATCAAAAGAAAAACCGAGTGTGTAGCATCTGCCAGTTATTGCTAAAGGAGTCACTCCCGGTGAAGGGATCTCGGTCCTTTCCTCATCGAATAAGGTGCAGGATATATTATATATACCGCTGTGTAAAGCAAGAACTGTAGTTACCTGTTTTATTTTTGAAATTCGATTCTACAACATCTTAGGTTTCTTTTATTTCATTAATCTCATTAATGACGTACACTTATGCCATCCGCATTCGCCTCGATGTCCCCTCGTGCACCGTTAGGTTAGGTAACTAACGGCAGAGCGGGGCAGGGCTAGCGCGGGTGTAAAACATAAGTAACGTCTATATAATATATCATATATACTATATACAGTATCCATCACAGAACATATCACATGATCACATCACAGATATCGCAGCAGAAGAATCATATGAAATATTGGATATACTAGGACATCCGTGTTTTCAATACGAGCCAGTATAAAACACGGATTCCACGGTCGTGATGAATAGCCAAACCCATACCCCTAGACCCCTACGAGAGCGGCAAGCAACCCTACCAATTCTAGAGTTAGGAGACCCGGACTAGACTCCTCGAGTTGGTCTCCCACTGGACCCTAGAACCCGGTTACTTGTGCCCTCCTCCTTGGGTCTATCCTAGTGCGGAAAAGTAAATAATATACAAAAGGTGACATCTTCCGCAACCTGGAAGTGTCCCAATAAAAGAATATTACATACCAGTTTTTACATGAATGAAAATGAAAAACACTCATCTCACATAAAAACCCCCGGCTATTCAAACACGACGATCCAATATAACATATCCAGCAACACATAACATCACATGTCATCAACGTACGTAAATATGCGCATCCCAATTGTCGTTGACATATAGCAACGAAACCGGCGATATCACATATTACAGTTACGGTCACAGAAAAGAAAGTGTAAAACTACAACAGTTGGAATCCGCAACCTCTTTAGACATCGCATGCCTAATCAAATGAATTACTTAGACATCGCATGCCTAACAATTATAAACCCCGCATTTTAGTCCCATCATCGAAAACACTTTTCAATATCAAGTCGGGCAATTCAACAAGATTCCCGACATCCTGATCGAATGCTCGTCGCAAACTTCAGTAGACGGCCGCACCCCCGATACCGTCGACGAAGTGCACCAAGGCGGAACACCGCTACCGCGAGCACCCGAACGGATGCTTTCGGCGACGGGGTTCTCCTACAGTCACTTGGTCGGGGCTATGGAGTGAGGCTGTCTATTAAGTTTACCCGGCGAGTATCCGCGTACTCTACGTGATTGCGACGGACTTTTGATCACATCAAAATTCCGTGGCAACCGATCAAGTGAGACTAAATTGCTAGATTTACAACATTCATTCAGTTATCTCATAACTTTTGTGAATTCCAATTATTGTATCCCATTCCAGATAAATAGAAAATGTTAAACTTTTCGATCGAACAGTCAAACACCCAAGTTTTCCAAAACAGATCAACACATGAAACAAGTCTAAAAACATTCAGTTCGTGCCTCAGTACCAACGGTCCAGCCGTAGAAGGGTCAAGCCAACGCCTCACATGTGGCACGCCGTACTGTCCCAAACCCGAAGGTTCAAAGGGCAGTTCAAGACGGTCACATAATCGAGTTAAGGTTTGTTGTCTTCTAGAGGGACCATCGCGTTACTTGCACTACTTAGAACGTCTTTAAACCACGGAAAAATCCAACATTTGGAAATTTCCGGACAGGGGAAAAGTTGGGTATTTATATCCGGTCGAACTTTTTAACATATTCTAAAATTATCCGGAAAGCCACATAGACAAAATCTGATAATCCGATCGAATCTTTGATTCCCAAAACAACCCATAATATTCAACTCTTGAATAAATATTAAAAATTCCCAGAAAATCCAGCACATACAGAAACTATTTACTGTGCAAACCACGTGCATTGATTCAGTATTATGGCCGCGGAACCGCCGCGCAAGCCATGGTGGGGCCGCGGTTCCGCGGCTCTTTTGTCGAATCAATTGCACGTGCTTCACAGTAATTCATCATATTCCCTACTGAATTTTTTAGCAATTTTTAATTCACAAAAATCCAAAAATTCAGAAAATTTCCAGAGAGCAATTTTTGGGTTAGGGTTTCGGTTCGTTCGGATTTCAAACTCCGTCTAGACTTCGCCTAAGGCTCTAGCTAGGCTCTGATACCACTGTAGGGTTTCTAGGCACTCTCAAGAGGTCTCACAAGGCATCAACCATGCCAATTACAAATTTTAACGGTGCCGAGAAACCCTAACAAGATCGTTGGCTAGAAATATAGGCGACAAAGATGCAACTAGTAAACTACTTTACTAAGAGAACGGAAATACAACCTTTGTAGATCCGGTCCTCCACCTCCACAGCTCCATGATGAAGTTCTCTCCGCTGTCCAAATCAAATCCTGGGCTCTAGCGTCGGCTTCATCGGAGAAAGAGCGGGCTAGGTCATCGACGACGTGCCGAAGATGATCTACGTCGAGGCATCGCTAGATCAAGCTCCAACTTCACCAAGTCTAGAAAACTTGTGAAGGAAACACACTCTACTACTTGGCAAGAGGTAGAGGATGAAGAAATAGGAAGTGGGTTCACTTTAGAATTGGATTTCTCACTCTTTTTCATCAATCACCATTGATGAAGAAAGGTTTTCTTCATGAAAGAAGATGAAGAGGAAGAAGATGATAGAATATCATAAGTATTTTCCAAAAAAGAAAATAAATGAATACTTATCATTTAGCAACCATAGTTTGGTGTAGAGAATAAACCATGGTTAGAATGAAGGGTTAGGGTTAAGCATCAAGACAAAATGGTCACAAGGTCAATGCTTCATGAAGCTTCAATAACAAACAAAGAAAGCCACCATTTTCCCTTTTTTATTTCCAAAATAAAATAAGTAAATAAATAAATGAATAAGAAAATGAAAACCCTAACCAATATACAACCATGGTTTAATCTTCACACAAACCCTAGTGAGCATGTATCATCAAACATGATACAATCAAGTGCACAAAAAGTATATCACATATACAATGTGGACATCCGAGCGAGAAAATCCATTTAAAGTGAACCAATACTAGTTAATGCAAAGTAATATATCAAATATATAATTATGCATTAAATCATTAAATCAACACTTGATTCAATGATCCGGTCATGTCGCACACAACCGACTAGTATACAATGTATCGGCTTATCGAATCAATCCTTGATTCGATAACAAGGCGATATCGCATACAACCAATCGATACATTCATCGCGAGAATAGAATACGGTATCACATACACGCATTATTCTCGGTCCCGCACATATCTCATATGCGCTCCTATTTCGTTTCGCTTGAGCCAGGAAATCTCTGTGTAGGACTCTAAAGACTCGTCAATACGCCGGCAGCAGATGATGATCATATCAAACACCCACAAGCCGCAAGCGGTCTGCTAAACGTAACGGCCACCCGGGTATTGAGCGATCAGAAGATCGACGAGCATGCCCGCTCACACTCCAGTGAATCCAACCAGTAACACTACCGTACAGTCCGGTCTGATCGTCTGATATGTCGCATATCTCGCCTAGGGGTGGTAAACGTCAGACCCCAATAGCTCGATAATTCGTGTCGATATGAGGTCTATAACAATTCGAGAAACTACTGGTAACACTTACCAGTAAATCTCAGCAACCCTGGCCAGGGATTTCCTGTTATAGCCAATCGAACACAGCGCAACATCAACCCCCTATACCGGGAGAGACGAATCCCCTCCTATCGCTCATTGCCTCCATGTGACTCGGGACTGTACCCAAAAACCACCGTTTTGCACGCCCTCTTGGACGTGGTAAGATGGAAATCAAAGCACAGTGGGAACCACACAAGACTCTATGACGATCTCGGGTCAACAGACTACTCTGTACCAGTGTCACCAGAGAACTGCCATCTGACGTAAGGTATAATACCATCTGGGAGTTCTCGGCGAGTCCGTCCAGTGTACCCAGTCTCTACTGAGCACCCGTATATCATCTCTGATGTCAAACACCAATGGATATGGGATCATCCATTGCCCATCTGTATGGGTCGAGAAGGTATACGCTAGTCTACTCTGGTATATCGATGCCCTGTCTCGATATACCCATGACTAGGGACCTTGAAGGATGTACTTATGGACCACCATGTCCCCACTAGTATGATCCGCATCATAGTCCAGATAGTCAAGTACATATCCTAAGGGCTTTACCAACATGTAAAAGAGAGACAATCAGTGTACACGTTAAGGTAAAGAGCAACCAGATAGCATACTATCATGTCGAGCAAGAAAGTCCTCCCTATATATGTCCCAGCGTCCACTACAATATACATCCTATGTATAGTAATGGCCTCTAGGGCATACATATAACTAACAGAAGATGATCCACCCGAGGGAACTGATCAAATCTCCAGCTTCACCTAGGGAAGCAAGCGACGCTCCATGCTCCCTAGGAATAGAGATTGAGCATGTAGGAATTTTTCACTATCATTTTCTCACAAATCCAAAACTCAAGAGAGCAAGTGAAGAAGAAGGAGGAGGGGGTGAAGAGGCTAGCCATCACAAAAAATGGCTATGTGTTTGGATGAAGAGAATGAATGAAGAATAGAATGGCTTCATTATTTGTCTACCATAAAAAATAAAATATCGTACTAATTTTCTAATAAACATATGAAAGTCCATTTCTCTCTACATGTCTTCAACTATGCTCAAAGACACCTCACCCTCCACCTCATTTCATGAATAATCATAAATGAATATTCACATATGAGATGTCCACCTTCTCGAAGATATTCCATAGAAATACAGAATACAACCCGATATATGTATTGAAATACATATACGCGTATCCATATAAAAATACGATTAGCCAAGAGAGAGAAAATGAATAGTGAACAATAATTCTAGAATATATATATAAAATATATATATATATATATATATATATATATATATTATTTAATCAAAACTTGATTTAATAATTCGGCTTAATCCTAAACCGCTAGTATTATCAACCGCCCGATTAAACTGCGGGTAGCCTGTACACAAATTTAATCGGATACTTGTATGTACCAATATACGTCATTTACATCATATTGCTTGAACTGGGAAAACCCTCTGTATGGGACTCTAAAGACTAAACAATACGCTGGCAGTAATTACTGGATAAATCCATAACCACAAGCACGTCAGCGGCACTAGCTGTACATAACGGCTACCTAGGTATATATTGAAAGGGAGGTCGACAATCAAGTCCGTTCGTACCCTATAGAGCCTAAATATAACAATCTTCATACAGCCCGATCTTTTCATCCAAGAGTATCGCATACCGGGTGTAGGGGCGGACAACGTCAGACCCCTAATAACCCGTTAAATCATGCTGAAGTAAAGCTTATCTCCAACCGAGAAACTACTGAAATGATATCAGTAAATCTCATCCACCATGGCCATGGATTTAGGGTGATGGCCAATCGAACACTGTGCGACATCGACTCCAAATACCAAGAGAGATGAATCCCTAACAATCGATATTTTCCTCAATATGGCTCGAGACTGTACCTTACTAAAACCTGTTAGCACGACTTCTTTGAGTCATGGTAGGGTAGTAATCAAAGTACAGTAGCAACTCACACGAAACAAATGACGATCTCGGGTCAAAAGACTAACATGTACTCATGCCACCTGAGAACTTCCACCTGGCGTTAAATATAATACCATCTAGTAGTTCTCGGCGAGTCCATCCAGTGTACTCACCTCCAGCGAGCACCTGTATACTATCTTATGTGACACAACACCAATGGCTTGTGAGACCGGCCACCGCCCTTCGTCTGGGTCTAGAAATATATACACTAGTCTACTCCGAAATATCGATGCCCAGTCTCGATACTCTGATGACTTAGGACATTTAAGGATGTGCTTATGGACTACCCAGCTCTCACGTATATGATCACCATCATAATACTAGTGGTTAAGAAAGAATCCTACGGGCTTTATCATTATGTATTAGCGACACATAATAATAAGTAAAATGTATACACATCAATGATAAAGACAAACCAGATAGCATGCTATCATTTCGAGTAAGACTGTTCTACCTGTATAGGTCCTTTTTCAATTATCATAATCGCCTATCTGCAATTATAATAATTATCTTGAGGGCACTATATCTAACAATCTTCCACTTGCACTTAAGGCTAATAATTGCAGTATTGCATACCCACATCCCGTATGCTACCAAATACTAAATTTATCTACTAATCAGTTTCGCAAAGCTCGTTTTGAGAAACATCCGTATTCGAGAAATAGCCTCAGTGAGTGGAGCCGTTATAATGTTCCACCTTTCTTTATCTATATCTCAACTTCATGGAGATCAACAATCTCCTAAACTGAGCGATACCCCACCTCAAGAATTTATCTGGATACATGATGGGATCAAGTTAAAAGATGAACAAATTTATCCAACAAACTTCTTAGGCTTTATCCTTCGTTGAGTCATAACCAGTATCATGCAACATGCCAACCTCAGTATCCCTATTGGAACCCTATCTAATATACTACTTCTTAGAAGAGGGTAAACTCAAAACTCTGACAGCATCTCTGTCATCCAGGTCATCTTGGAAGCCTGAACCGATAACTGCCTAGTAGAGGAGCCTACCGTTACCATATACTAAGAACATCCTCTTATATTCATAACTGCTTCCTTTTATTTCTCCAGGATTGGATTAATATCCGCTTACTATGGCAAGCGCAAAAGCAACATCTAGTTTTGTATAAGACATTGCATGATTGACTCAATTTTCTAAGCAAATGATATGTCATTCATGCCAGTCCCTCTCCTCATGAGTCTAGAAGACATCTTTTTAGAGAGGGAGACTCCATCACCTGCGGGTACACTACCATGCCAGGAGTCTTCCATTCTAAAAACTTTTAAAATGTAGTCTATGTATCCGAATTGGGACATCCTCTAAATTTGGATCTAAAACCATATATCTAGTCATCGGAATTCCATGATATCTTATCCAAATCGTATGTGGAGAAAACACCTCGTGACAACCAAATTTTGACTGATTGTAGTATAGGAACATCACTTCCTATTAGGAGTATGCCATCCAAATCCCAATATAGTACTCCATACACCTTTCTTACTAGGTTCATCTGTTGTTTTGACGAAGTCAATCATCTTGACTGTTACATCAAAACAGATGGTCCGTCTCCACTGTACATTCTTTAGTTTACAAATAAATATAAGCAACTTGCACACCTTCTACTGCTCCCACTGACTACGATAACTCTCTAATAGAGTCATATACAATTGCACTTCTAAATTCTCATTTAGAAAGAAGTTATAGTCATCCTCTTGCCAGATATCATAGTCTTGAATAGCAACAATGGCAAGTCATATTTGTATGGACTTCAGCATAGATACTGAAGTAAAAATCTCATCATAATCCACAAACGGGTATTTGATGAGAATTTTTATAGCAATTCTAGCCGTATAAAGTTATTACCTTTCCATCTGCATAGATCTCAAAAGATCTACTTACTCCTAATGTGTTTTAATCCTTCAGGAGTACCCAGCAAAGTCCAAAATCCATAATTTACTGAAGTGCGTGGAGTCCAATTTGGATATAAAACATCTGGTCATTTGGAAGTTACCACTTCTTATGACCCGCAGATAACTAGTAAGGCCATCATAACCATGATACTGACCTCCCTGTCACCGTCTACGAGAAAACCGAAGTATCTTTCGGGTGGCTAAGGTCACCTACTAAATCTGTAGAGTGGCTAAGATTTGTCAAGTCCAAATGAATCTCCGGATTCTACTAAATTTTCAGTAATTATTTGTGTTTCTGGAATCACTTCTAATTCAACCATACTCCCACTAGTTTCTTTTGCAAAAAGACACCTTTTATAAAAAAAAAGATGGTGAGTGAAGAACAATATAACTATTGATGTTGAAATTGATAGAAGCAAAACCCTAGCGGATACTTGGGATAATCCACAAAATGCCATTACCGAAACATACCTTGAGTTTGTCCGGACTCTGCTTTTAAACAGAAACTGGATAACTCCATATCTTAACAATCTCAAGATATGGAACCATTCTATGTCCATAGAGAATCAAAGGCACTAATTTAGATGGAACCAGATTCAAATGCCATGCAGCTGTTTCCAAAGTATATCACAAAATGGAAAAAGGCCAATACAACATTACTCATCAAAGAGCATACCCACGGATCAATAACCTGAAAGAGAATCAAGTTCTTAATATTACTATGATGGAATACCTAGCATGAGTATCTACATCTTCGATCACTTCAAAGAATCCTGATACTTCCAACACATGGTTCTCTAATTTATTCTTATACCAATAAACTTCTCTTAATTTTTGCACCTTGCATTATAACGAATGTGTGTCTAAAACCAGAGAACTTATAGGTAAACCTGAATAAATTAAGAGTACCAACCCCTTATCCAAAGGACACTGGACAACATACATTTTCTTTTATAACTCCCAAGAGTATAATAACTCAAACTCTATGTGTTGTAGGTTGAAAACTGTTTTTTGGTTAAGAATATCTTACACTGTTATTCAATACACTTTACCTTATTCTTTACTGATAAAGGTAAATATTTGGATCACAATTTTAAAAATTTATATCTCACTTTATAAAATAAAAATACAGATATTCAATTTTAAAATTAGTGCATAACAACGGTTATTCGAAACCAAATATTTGTCGTTGGCAAAACCAGGCGATTTGAACCAATATCACCAATTGCAATAAATTCCGATATTGAGGATCAAATCGCTCATTTCCCAATATTTTACTCCTACTCAGCATCTGTTACGTCGTACAGATGTGAGATCCAAATCCTGTAAATACATACCCTGGAGTCAGAATTAATTGGTAAAACAGTTCTCATTTACAACTATACAGAAATTCCGAAACATAAATGTTTCAAAGGGGTGGCCGGGTATTCCTAGTAATATTTCTTCCATTATCCAGATTTATGACAGTAGTCGCAATTTCCTTTGCCTTCACTTCAATCCCTTTATATATCTCTACATCTTACTTTTTGTACACAGCACTTAAGCTAATTGGTTTTCTTCCTTCTTTAGCCCTTGGCACAAGCCTAAGTTTTGGAAGAAGACTATCTAATAAGTATAATAGGTTTACTCTCCTAATACAAGGAGCTCTCAGAACCTGAGAGAAGGTAAAGGGAAGAGACAACCGGATAATACAATCCAAATTCTCCAGAATCAGTAGCTATTCTCGATTGAAATAATTTCTTCGAGTTCATATGTAACTATACAATGGTTTTTCCAAACAATATGGATCATCGTAGTGATACGGAGTGTTCTGGAGAAATGCAAATACAAAGTAGGAGTAGCAGGGAAATATGCGACTTTGTTGTGAATCATGACAATCTAAACCCAAAGTGTGTAAGAAAATTCGGTTAACTTGGTTTATGAGTTTTAGTTCAAAGTAAGTCATGGGTTGCTGTAACCAGAGAGAGAGAGAGAAAAGAAACACTCTGCGTGCAATCTAGCAAGATTAGATTGGTTAATCACTTTATCTAATCAGGATGGTTTCCACTGTTTCCTCGAATTCTCCTTCAAACCCTAAAAGGAGAACAAGTCGGGATCATTTACACCTTACAAGTTCTCAAACCGTTCAGCTAGGCTAGTGTTGGTACTCCGAGAGAGGTCTCCCGTTCTTTCGTACGGACCCAATTAAATAACCCCGTTTCCGCAGAGGCATAACCTCATTAACACTTTTTAGACACCTAATTGGTTAGCTAATTGTGAAGTGAAAATCTCTCGAAGGGTAATACCTACTCATCAGTACGAATCGGGACCTAACTATCATTGTGCGATAACTTTGACGGAGCCGACCAAAATTACCACTCCAGAAGGTATCCGCAAATCTGGTAAGTTTTCCTTATATTTGAAACTCCCGATATGGTTTTTCCCCTAATGCTTATGACCTTGACGTAGGCAAACATATCATAAGACATTAGTAAAGTTCAACCCGTCATTTTCTTGGATTAATTAAGACCCACCCATAGAAGTCCTTGACATGGGCCAAAATAAATGTACGACTGTACTAAATAATCGCATCTTTATGTAACAGACAAGCAACACCTAGCTACCGTACACTATGCATTGATGTAAGCCAAAATACATAGCACGAATACTAGACGCTACTAATTTGAAATGACAGAGGACTACAGCTGGTTTTTAGCGAAAAACTTTTAATGTAATGAACTTGATATCTTTGAGGGAACTTGAGTGGCTTTGAAATGGAGTGGTTTAGGCTTTGCTTTTAAAACTAGTAACATAAACTTTTGCTTAAGACCGAACTACCCGTGAAGTGATCAAGGCTCTTTCCTCATATAATGAGGTGCAAGAAATTCCTAACCGAATACCCCTATGCAAAGCAAAAGATTATGATTATAGTTTTGAAAAAAACCGAGTAGTTTTAAAAATTAGTTCCGACAACATCATTTAAGTTTGTTTTCCTTGCATTAAACATATAATGTAGTCCCATCAATACAAGTTTCTAAGCCACATGTTCATATCATAATATTGCATTATTATATTCCTCATTCTTATTCATTTTACAAATAAACAGGTGTTTTTAATCCATGTTTGCTACATAGTTGCAGGTTACAGATTCTCGGAACAAAAACAATGAAAAAGGTGAAGAGACGATACAAAAGTGAGACTACGACTAACAAATGGAAGAATCTTGATCAAGCCTACAGTTTAGAGAATAAACGAAGATCAATAAAAAGGCAGCGCAAGGTTTAAGACTTCGACACGAAGCGAACGGTAAAGTCCACTACATTATTCACTGTGGAAATCTGGAAGAGAACCAGAAGATATTCTGAAGAACAAAGTAAAGAAAACAGATGTTAAAAGCAACCTGAAGCAACAGAAGAAAATTCAGCCAGCAAGCCTACAATATGGCCGCGGAACCGCGGCCAAACCATGCTCTTGGCCGTGGATCCGCGGCCGTGCGTCGTGCGTGTCGGCGCGTGTCACTCGTGTCGGTGCAATAAATAGGGTTTTCTTAGGGTAAAATTGTAAATGCAGATGTGACTCGATTGTAACCGTAGGGTTTCTATGTTCTATAATTAGAAACCCTAAAACCTCTTTTAGGTTATGCCTCTTCTTGTGCCTCATTGTATCTATCTAAATTCAGAATTTCAATTCTTGTAAAGTATGAAGAGTGCATCAAATTAGAGTATGTTTTCTATTCTTGCCCTAGAGTATTTTATTATCTGCCCTAGTATAATTTTCTTTTCTGCCCTAGTTTAGATTTTATTCTCTGCCCTAGTTAATTAGTTTAGAACATGTTTTTCAATTCCCTAATGAGTGAGTAGTCTCCTCACTTTTTAGGGTTAGATTTGGGGAAGGCTTGAGAGATGAAGATCTCTCACCCCTTTCTTACCCATCATACGTTTTTATAGGACTCCATGCATACATGCACACACCGCTCCCTACGGCACCCTATCCCACGAGGTAGCGGTGATAACGTAGTATAAAAGACCGGTTGTATATGTTTTCCATGGAGGTTAAGGTAAGAATTAAGAAAGGATGGACAAGAACCTAGAGGAAAAAACATCGTTTCTTCCCGATGGTACTAATCCACTTTATTAATTATTACCATAACACCTCATAGATCTTAATTAGGGTATAAAAAGCGGTGAGGAATATTGACTTTCCAAACATAACCTTAGCCTAACCCTAGCAAGATTTTAATCTAGATCAACTTAGTTTTTGATTTAATCAATCCGACAACAATCTGAATTAACTCGTTAGAACTATTAGAAAATACACAAAATCCTTGTGGACCGACCCGTACTCACCGGCTAGCTACTAAGCGACGCCGTTCTTGATTACGGTTAACAAATATTTTTTATTCATCTTTTGAAAACGCATACACGAAACTTATACCAATCAAATGGCGTCGTTGCCAGGGATGGCGTGTTATTTTCTTTTTGTAATTTCGGGTTAATATAAAATTGAAAAATCATAAAAACTAGAAAAAAATATAAAAAATTTATCATCTTGTTATTTTGTGAAGGGTATTTTTCTTTTGAATTTTGAAGGATCGACGAACGAGTTCGGATCTGGAAAAATCCAGAAAGCAAAACAGAAAACGGAAGATCTGAAAAGCAGAGAAAAATCATAACAGAACAACATAAGATTTTTGGAGGCTTGAACCGACTAGCCGACCGCGCTTCCGCCGCATTGACCCCCTTTTGACCGTGGAACCGCCGCTGGGTGGTGACGTCATCAATTGAATTTTTTTCTGTGAGCTCCCTTTCTTCTTCTCTGTAACCCCAATATCTCCTCTGTAAAAATTTCCTGCATGATTCTTTGCGCTAAAAATCTCTCCCCTTCCAATAATTGATCTTGTGCAGGATTCTTTGCGCCGCGCTAAAAAAATTGTTTGCAAGTAATTGTTTACTGCTTTGCATATTTTAATTGACTTTAAGGGGCTTGAACACCAATCAGATTGGGTGGGGATTTCATTACCCTTCCCAGGATCCTAAAAATCAAATAAGGCATATTGCATTGACCATCAATTAATTAAAAAAGATTAGACTCAGCCCTAAGGACATCGCGCTCAATAGGACAAAGGAATAGTTGTAGGCATCGACCGTTGATTCTAACCTGACTTTGTTGTGCCTAAGCTAGACAGGTAGGGAAAGGTAACTTTAAAAGGCCCGTCTCACGGTGATTCGTGGGCGGATCCCTCCTTTCTCTACTTGTGCTTACCTGGCCACAATTGGCGGTGAAGAGGCGGTTTGAGGTCCTACATCTTGCCCTTTGGAATAGTTAGGAGCTGTCTAGCTGACCTAGGTGACCCTAGATCTAGGCCTGATTTTGCATTTGTGGTGATTGAACGTGTTTCTAAGCCTTTTATCAAAAAAATCTTTTTTGCAAAAAGCTCCACATAAAAAAAACACAAAAAGAAAAAAAAAGAAATTTTTTTACAAAAACTTTCAACTTGTCGCTAAGAAATCCATGCACCCCACATTCTTTTTCTTCTCCATTCTACATCATGGGGACCCCACCTCATAAAACTCTTGCCGAACTTTGGTACCCTCATCCAAACATTACTTCCTACGCGAATTGTTTTGGTCGAATTACGGACGACCCTTCCATGCTCAAAATTTCTTTGAAAGATCGAATAGAAGCGTCTAGGAGAAACAATTCGACTCCACAATCCACTTTGTATCAACCATTTCAATCTTCACCACCTTCTTACGTTGATACCCCTTTTTCGAGTCCTGTTGTAACTCCGAAACCCATTTCTATCGCTGAACATATTGAACAATCTCGTAACCGATCTTTCACTCCTTTCAACACTTCCAGTTCTTGGGATCAACAAGTCCATTCACCTTTTTATCCAAATGTTGATCCTACTCCTGTCCAACCATTCAATTCCTACTAGTCCTACCCGACTTTCACACCTTCCCTAGACATTGCTTCTATACAACCGTTTGGGAGTTTCACGTATCCAAACAACTTTGAATCTTTTACTGAAACCCCTTCATAACCCATGTCTAGTCTGGAACAATCATTGGAAGCTTATATTATAGCGACAAACAAATAGATGAGGAATTTGGATGCGTCCATTGCCGCCCTTATGCAACCTAGTGACCCGGTAGCTAGTTTCCAACTAGCTCTAAAATGATTTGGAGAGAAAATTTCAGTCAAATCTATGGGTTCATCATCCAAAATATTCCCTGCGTCAATATCCTCAATCAAGTGAAAATCAATTTGTTCGGACACCTCATCAAAAGCATGGATACTTATCAATTCAGGTTCTAGATTGGAGGTGTAGAAGTCGAAAGGATTAGTGATGGTTTCACTCGAAATGGACTCTTCACAATCAGGTAAATCAAACACTACAAAGTCGCACAACTCATTACACGTTTTATTTTTAACTGGTGAATCATTTGGAATACTTGATAGATATTCAAAACCGGAGTTGTGGGATTCAATTAGTGATGGGTAGGTTTGATTTGGAAGGGTACACAGCTCACTCTTTCCACTCAAATTCTTAATCTTTCCAACCGCCTCATCATACATTGGAATTTTTGGAGCTAGTTGGAAACTAGCTACCGGGTCACTAGGCTGCATAAGGGCGGAAATGGACGCATCCAAATTCCTCATCCCGAGTCATTAAATGTTTCTCCCGAACTTCATATGCGTCTTGATTTTGATGATAATTGCATGGATGGGATAACTTTTGAGGAGAATTATGAGGATAGTATTGAGGGGAGTATTGAGGATAGTATTGAGGATGAACCAGTTTTGTTTGATGTGTCGAATTTTCCAATTCATCCTCCTGAACCTTTAACTGTTATACTTCCTAAATCACCCCCTCCTTTCTATCATTCCGACCACACAAAAGATCACGCAGGAGGACTGTGGGCTTGAAAAATTTCTGTTCGATCACAGAAGTTTGGACGCCACTAGTGCGTTACACTTTGAATCTGACACAGTTCTCACAACCGATATCGATTACGAGAGTTTCACTTTTTCGGACGATTTTGAAGACTCACCGCCCGAGTTTGAGTCCTTCGAATTTTCAGATGAGTTAGTTGAACCATCAGACTCGGTTTCTTACAGTCATTTCGAACCATTGATGGATTCCTTCGAGTTCGAAACAGATTACTTAGGTGAGAATAAGATTATCCCTAAATCACTCCCCTTTGTCCTTTCCATCGTTTCGACCGCGCAAGAATCCGTCGCGTTTTCGCTTCCAATGGATGGTTTATTAAGTTCAATGTACCCATGTTTTCTCGCGAATCTTGAGGGATTTGACCCCATTTCTCGCCGGCTTGATAAATTAGCACAATCGCTTTTAACATATCGGTCATCAAAATTTGCGATAATTTATTCACTCGATTTACACGCTCAAGTTCGTACTACACTTTTTTCTCTTTTCCGCCATTCTTCTCCTCCACCGAGACCATATTCCACCCTTCTTCCCATACTGTCTCGTGTGTTTCTTATTTCTTTTCTCTACACTCCATTCTTTCACCAACCCTACCATTATCACGATAGAATTTTTGAATGGTTGGTGCTAACTTTTGGCCTGTGTATGGCCTTGTATAGTTTGATTTTTTTCCTCCCTAACTCTGAACTTTAACGTTTAAACAGTGGAAACACTGTTTCACTTATGTTTGGGGGGGACCTTTTTGTATATATTTTTGTTTTCTTTTTCAGTTAACAATATAAAAAAAAGAATAAACAGGGGAGTGCCGACAATTTTGACCCTCTTGGTGTAGCATGACAGTGAGGACACTGCTAAGTTTAAGTTTGGAGATATGCTCGGTAAGCCTTCTTCATTCGCATTCAAGTGTATATTTTTGCATTTGGACACTTATTTAAAAACCCATAAAAAATTGAAAATTTGAACAATTATAAAAATTGAAATATTCAATTTTGGCTATAATTGACTTAAGTTTGACAAGACGGTTAACCAGCTAGGAAAAACTATATCCAAAACTTTGTGAATTAAAAACCCTAAAAATAACCTTTCTTAAAATTTAACGGTAGAAAGTATATGTCTTTGTAGTTTATTTAAAAATAGGCAAATTTCGAGTTCACTTCTTGGGCCAAGTCAAAATAAGGGAAGAATATTGAAATTTTTATTAAAGTGTAAGTCTGAAAAATAATCTCTAAGCTTAAGTCTAAATTCTGAAAATATATACCGTACAACTTGCACAAATACGAACCTTGAAACTTAGAATAGTAGAGGAGATCCTGAAATGCTCTTGTCTAAAATCCTTAGTTTGAAGGAAAATAAAATAAAAATACATATGTGAATAAAGAGATAAAAAAATGAACACTGGTTTTGTAATTACTTAAGGCTGCAAAAATAGAAAAATATATAGTGAGGGTGCTTTATCACCTAGTGCTTTAGACCAACTGGTTTGGGAGTCACTGCTAAAGCCTTAGGTGTTACAAGACTAGGAATTACGCTTTAATGTGCAAACACATTTTGTAATCGGTCGTTGGTACCTCAAGAAGTATTAACGGTCGCATGAAAAATGTGTGAGCAATTTCATCTAAAATTCACCAATTGAAAAATACTTTGGACGATGGACAAGAGTATAATAGCTTGATTTAAATTTCCAAGTGTAGGGGTGATATATTCACACACGTGGGGGTATATGATTGGGGTCTAGATGAGAGATAGGAATGAAAGATAGGGCTTATATTTTTAATAGAGATGATAAAAATTCCTAAGTTGAGATGGAACCCTAGAAGGAAAACTTAAAAGTTGCCAAAACCTAAGTAAATTCACAAGAATATATATAATCTTAAGTTAAATGATAAGGAAGCGTGAAAAATACGGGTTGATAATTTCTGAGTCAAAGATAATAGAGTTTCTTAGAAAACCTAATTGGAGAATAAAAGTCAATAGGCCGAATTGATAGGATTTTGTGGGTAGTATCCGCTGAAAACTCTCAGGAGACAACACTCCTCCTACTAGGGACACCTTGAGGTTTAATGGCATGTTGCACGAGCTCAGTGCAATCGCGTTTCCCTGTGAAAGTGAGGTTAGGTCTTTTTCGAGAATAAAACTAGTTTTGCTCGAGGACGAGCAAAAGATAAGTTTGGGGGTATTTGTTCATATCATAATATTGCATTATTATATTCCCCATTCTTATTCATTTTACAAATAAATAGGTGCTTTTGATTCATGTCTGCTTCATAGTTGCAGGTTATAGGTTCTCTAAACAAAAACAGTAAGAAAGGCGAAAAGACGAAACAAAAGTGAGACCGCGACTAATAAATGGAAGAATCTTGATCAAGCCTATAGTTTGGAGAATAAACGAAGATCAATAAAAAGGCAGCGCGAGGTTCAAGACTTTGACACGAAGCGAACGGTAAAGTCCACTACATTATTCACTATGGAAATCTAGAAGAGAACCAGAAGATTTTCTGAAGAACAAAGTAAAGAAAACAGATGTTAAAAGCAACCTGAAGCAACAGAAGAAAATTCAGCCAGCAAGCATACAATATGGCCGCGGAACCGCGGCTAAACCATGCTCTTGGCTGCGGATCCGCGGCCGTGCGTCGCGCGTGTCGGAGTGTGTCACTCGTGTCAGTGCGTCGGTGCAGTAAATAGGGTTTTCTTAGGGTAAAATTGTAAATACAGATGTGACTCGATTGTAACCCTAGGGTTTCTATGTTCTATAAATAGAAACCCTAAAACCTCTTTTAGATTATGCCTCTTCTTGTGCCTCATTGTATCTATCTAAATTCAGTATTTCAATTCTTGCAAAGTATGAAGAGTGCATCAAATTAGAGTAAGTTTCTATTCTTACCCTAGTTAATTTTATTATCTGCCTTAGTATAATTTTCCTTTCTGCCCTAATTTAGATTTTATTCTCTGCCCTAGTTAATTTGTTTAGAACATGTTTTTCAATTCCCTAATGAGTGAGTAGTCTCCTCACTTGTTAGGGTTAGATTTGGGGAAGGCTTGAGAGATGAAAATCTCTCACCCCTTTCTTGCCCATCATACGTTTTTATAGGACTCCATGCATACATGCATACACCGCTCCCTACGGCACCCTATCCCATGAGGTAGCGGTGATATCGTAGTATAAACGACCGGTTGTAGATGTTTTCCATGGAGGTTAGGGTAAGAATTAAGAAAGGAAGGACAAGAACCTAGAGGAAGAAACATCGTTTCTTCCCGATGGTACTAATCCACTTTATTAACTATTACCATAATGCCTCATAGATTTTAATTAGGGCATAGAAAGCGGTGAGGAATATTGACTTCCAAACTTAACCTAAACCTAACCCTAGCAAGATTTTAATCTAGATCAACTTAGTTTTTAGATTTAATCAATCCGACAACAATCGGAATTAACTCGTTATAACAATTAGAAAATACACAAAATCCTTGTGGACCGGCCCGTACTCACCGGCTAGCTACCAAGCAACGTCGTTCTTGATTGCGGTTAACAAATATTTTTGATTCATCTTTTGAAAACGCATACGCGAAACTTATACCAATCACCACACCAGAAACAGCCAAAATAGCATGCTTTTATATGCCTTCCGCATTCGTCACGGGGTCCCGGGTCTTCACCTTAAGGTTACGTAACTTACGGCAGCGCGGAGACAGGGCGAGTGCGGATGCAAAGTAAATAGAAGCATCTACTATATATATATATATATATATATATATATATAAACACACACACATCGTAGGCAAGCAATAGCATCATAGGCAGATAAAAATCATCACAGGAATGCGAACAACAATATGGAATATCTGATAAATTAGGAGCACCGCGTTTCATTTGAGGCATAAATGAGACGCGCCGGTCATGTGGATAGCCCATATAAAGTCGATCCTAGACCCCTACGAGTGCAGCACGCCACCTGCCAATTCTAGAAATTGGGTAACTTGCCCTCAATGACATGAGTCGGTCATCCGTTGCTTTCTAGAATCCGGGAATTTGTGCACCCCTCCACGGGTCGGTCCTATAAACCTTACTTGTGCAGTCAGCAACCCACCAATTTTAGATCGAGGCAGCCCGGTCTCAACTCGATGAGATGGCCACCTGCTGCATTTTAGAACCTGGCTACTCGAGTATTTTTCCTGGGTTAATCCTAGTACATAAATGAAATATATACAAAGGTGACAACGGCCGCATCCTGGCCGATCCCCAATAAAAAAATGTACATAAAACGGAAAGGGCGGCCACAAGTTGGAGCTTGTCCTGAACAAATGAATACATTAAATATAAAATAAAACTGTACAAGCAAACGCACGAGGGGCTATCCAGCACGACAATCCAGTTAAACCATCACAGAGATCTATATATCACAGAACAAGCAACACCACAAGATGTGCAACCACGTCTAATTGAACGTATAGCAATTAGACGATATTTAACAACACATATGCACAGATACGAAAACTATGACCATAGAATTCATCATAAGAGAAGCTCACACCCGTAATTCCAAACGACGAAAATCAAGTGCACTCCAACGTCCTAAAATCCATCATTCTGCCTACCTTGAGGCCCCGAGAACTCCTAGGGTACCCCCGATCTTCTTCGTGGGTTCTCGGCCTGAACCAAGAGCCCGCGTGAATCGGGACATGCAAAATACCATGTATTTTGGACAGCATTTCTTGGTTGATTTCAGCAGCAAATATCGTTCAAAAAACAGCCACAAACTTTGAAAAACGTTTTAGAAAAAGCGTTTTCGAGACCCCAAGAGTCATCCTCAATACCCTACGGAGTTCTCGTTCAAAAACGAGAGCTCCGGGCATCGAGTTTAAGCTTGAAAATTCAGTTTTAAAACCGATTTGTCTCTGTTTTGGACAGAAAAAATATGTCTGAAAACTGCCGAGAAAAAATGTGTTTTGCGATGAATTCCGAAGTCATAAAAACTAGTTTAAGTGTATGATTGGCTCTGATACCACCTCTGGGTTCTCTAGTGCTCGCGGCTATAGCGGAAGCGAATTAGGAACAAAAAAATCAAGTAAACACGAGAGAACCCTAAACCATAGAATCATTCCAAACACCAAAGCTAGCAAACTAGCATACAAGGTTTAGGGAATACAACTTTTAACGCATGTCCACCCAATCGTGGAAGACCCCTCAAAGCTCCTTGTAGGCTGTCGAGAACAAGCTTGAATGGCGACCGTTCTTGCCGAAGATGATCCATCCGAGCGAACCGATCCAAAGTCCAGCTTCACTTAGTAAAGCAACCGACGCTCCAAGTTCGCTAAGAATGGAGAGTGCGGATGTAGGAATTTTCCACTATCATTTTCTCATAAATCCAAAGCTCAAGAGAGCAAGTGAAGAAGAAGGAGGAGGAGATGAAGGGGCTAGCCATCACCAAAAATGGCTAAGGGTTTGCATGAAGAGAATGAATGAAGAATAAAATGGCTTCATTATTTTTCAACCATACAAAATAAAATATCATACCAATTTTTTATAAACAAATCAAAGACTATTCTTCTCTGCATGTCTTCAAGCATGCTCAAAGTCATCTCACCCTCCACTTCATTTCAAGAATATTTTCACAAATGAGGTGTCCACCTTATAGAAGATATTCTATAGAAATATGGAATACAACCCGGTATACGTATCGAAATACATATAAGCGTATCCATATAAAAATCATATATATATATATATATATATATATATTAAATCGAAACTTGATTTAATAATCCGACTTAATCCAAAGCCGCTAGTATTATTAACCGTCAGATTAAAGTCCGTATAGCCTGTACACATATTTAATCGGACACGTGTATGTACCAACATACTACATCTATATCATATTGCCTGAACCGGGAAAAACCTCTGTCTGGGACTCTGAAAAATCAACAATACAATGTCAGTGATTACTAGATAAATCCATAACCATAAGCATGTCGGCGACACTAGCTGTACGTAACGGCTACCCAGATATATGTCGAAAGGGAGATCGACAATCAAGTCCGTTCATACACTACTGAGCCTGAATGTGACAATCTTCGTACAGTCCGGTCTCTTCGTCTAAGAGTATCGTATACCGGTTCTAGGGAGTGGACAACATCAAACCCTTAATAACCCGCTAAATCATCTCAGAGTCAAGCTCATCACCAACCGAGAAACTACTGAACTCATATTAGTAAATCTTATCCACCATGGCTACGGATTTAGGGTGATGGCCAACCAAACACAGCGTGACATCGACTTCTAATACAAGAAGAGACGAATCACTAACAATCGCTTACTGCCTCCATATGGCTCGGGAATGTATCCAACTAAAACCTGTTTGCACGACTCCTCTTGAGCCGTGGTAGGGTAGTAATCTAAGTATAGTGAGAACTCACATGAGACAAATGACGATCTCAGGTCAAAAGACTAACTTGTATTCATACTACTAGAGAACTTCCATCAGACAATAGATATTATACCATATAGAAGTTCTCGGCGAGTCCGTCCTGTGTACTCACCTCCAGTAAGCACCTGTATACTATCTTAGATGAAAAAACACTAATGGCTTGTGAGACCGGCCACCGTCCCTCATCGAGGTTTCGAAATGTATACACCAGTCCACTCCGGAATATCGATGCCTAATCTTGATACTCCCACGACTAGGGACGTTTAAGGATGTGCTTATGGACTACCCAGCTCTCAGGTATATGATCACCATCATAATGCTGGTAGTTAGAAGAGAATCCCACAAGCTTTATCATTATGTATTAGCGACACATAATAACAAGTAAAACATATACACATCAATGATAACTATTTTACCTGTTTAGCTCCTCCTTCAATTATCATAATCGCCTACCTGCAATTACAATAATTGCCTTGAGGGCACTATATCCAACAGATAAATCGAGTGACAGAGGACTTATAACCAACCGGAGATACAACTAATAACACTTATAAGTTTATCTCTGCTGCGGTGTCTACCGACTTGTGGTTATAGTCATTTCTTGCACAGCGCGACATTAACTCCCTATACCGAAAGATGAATCTCCTCAACCGCTCACTGCCTCCATGTGGTTTGGGACAAAACCCCAAAAAAATCTGTTTGCATAACTCCTTTGATCCGTGTTAGAGTTGATGTCTAAGTATAGTGGGAACACATATGAGAAACTATGGCGATCACATGACTAAAGGACTACCCTGTACTCATGTCATCAGAAAACTGCTATCTGATATTGGTATATTACCAACTAGGAGTTCTCAGTGAGTTCATCCAATGTAACTCATCCAATAAGAACCTATATATAATTCTTAATGTCAAACACCAATAGCTGTAGAATCATCTATCACCCTCTAACCGGGTCAGGAAATGTACACATTTGTCTAAGATAGAGTACCGATGCCCAGTCTCGATACTTCTATGACTAAGGACATTTAAGGATGTGCTTATAAACTACCCAAGCCCCTCTAGTATGATCTCCATCATCGTCCTGGTAGTCAAGCAAAACTCTTAGGGCTTTATCTTATGTCTAAATTATACATGATAATGAATAAACACATCACATAAAAGATAAACAAAAACCAGATAGTATACAATCATCTCGAGTAAGATTATTCTTTCGTATAGGTCTTCCTTCAATTAAAATAATTATCTTGAGGGCACCTATATCCAACATTTCCAAGGATGAAATTTCCTTTGAGGGGACTTCCGAAGGTAGTGGATATTCCCCTTGTAGGGTATCTGACGTAGATCATTCCTATTCGAAAAATATGCTTGCTCGGGACAAAATCCTATAGCTTTCACCCCGAGAACCCTTGTGCTATCTTATTCTTCAAGCTTGATGAAGAAAGCTTGCTCCTTTTCTTGGTCAGATCTTGGATTTTTGAGATGAGCTTTCTTCTTCAAGTGATGGTTTCTCTTTTGATGGGTTGATTTGGGGAGGAAAGAGATTCTCTTTCAACGGGTTAGTGACCGTTTATCTAATTTATTTTAGAAAATGAGAGGATTTTCTCTAGATTAATTTAGGGCAGATGAAGAACCTTGAGAGAGAGAGAAGTGGCTCAAAACCCTAGAATGATTTGGGGAATGAAAATTGTCATTGATTTCTTCATATGTTTGCCTTATATAGGCTTACAACTTTACATATAGCCCTTTGGGCTTTTTGCCAATTCATTTTTACATTTATTCCTAGAATTTACATTTAAATTTATTTATTATATAATTCTTTTCTAAAGATGGGGCAGGCGCCCATGCTTGAGCTTAGACCGGTTTGGGCCGGGCTTGGGCCCACTTAGCTTTTGTTCGGGGTCGGGCCCACTAGACTTAGATTCGGGCTTAGGCCTACTTTCCTTAAGCTTGGGCCTGATTGTTTGGGTATTGACTTTGAATTTGACTTTTTGATCTCGACTGTGGGGTGTAATTTTTTACCCTAACAGTCTCCATTAGGGTTTTCACCTGAACAACAATTAGGTTATTAATTTGCGACTTAGTTATCGCTTCAGTGTTTCCCGTTTGGATGGCTGTTGGCTAGGCGGACCTTGCACTGACGCCGATCCCGTCATTAACGGCTAGCGGCAGAGTAAGTATAACGGTTGATGCGTCCGTCTGTTGCCTAGGCTGGGCTACTTCGGCTGGCTTGGATATTTGTGCTATTATTATTTTTGTTAAATTCTTAACCATTGAGGAAAGTTCTTCCACTTGTTGTTTTAGCGAGGCTTTTTCATCATCTTTCTCCTTTGCTTCTGATGTAGGGTTATTGGCGACTCGGACTGAGTCGTCTTCATCTCCGTTACCATCAATTAGGCAAGAGTGTGTTTATTCGGTTGGATCATTAGATGTATGCCTTCTTAGGTATATTTGTATGAACGGTAAATAGGGTTTCACCGGCAAATTAGAGGCCATATCAATCGTATTTATCTCTGTAGCAGCACTACGCCTTTTGAAATAAATCTCTGGGGATGCAAAACATTCTTGCCTTCTTTCATCAACGATTATAGAAGAAGACCTCCTCTTAACAGTAGTACGGCAGTTTCCATTTATGCTGTCGAAAATAAATGGCCATGAGGACTCGGCATTACCAAAGGAGTCCTTATTTTCATTCTTTCTCCAGACTTGAGTCGGTCTGGGTTTCGGCTTTGACAAGTTCTTCCTTCGATAAGTTCTCCTTCCTATCTTTATAGCAATGACGTCATCAAGGGTACTGGGCGCTCTTTGCCCTCGGCGCACATCTCTTCTGATCCGGCTAGTGATGGCGTCAACGAGGATATTCGGTGTTGTTCTCCCTCGGTGCACATCACTGCTGGTTTGGTAAGTGGCGGTGTCTACAGGGGTGTTTGACGATTTACCCCCAGACTTTGTCATTATAGGTCCGTTGTACAGCAGATCTCAACTTCTTGTCGCTTTTTCAGAGAGTCTTCTTTCCTACTTCTCTATTGATGATATTGTCAGGGTTATTCATTGAATTTTTCCCACGACGCATATCTTTGTTGACTTGGTAAGAGATGGCGTCTTTAGGGGTGTTCAATGACATTTTCTCCCGGTACACAACCCTTTTGGTTTGTCCCCTTATATGAAGGCCGGACTGATCAGATGGCTAAGTCATAGGTAGACAGCCTGGTGAAAACTGATCGCCTAGCAGCTTTAGCGATCTCTTTTTGCTGTCCTCGAACATATTGTGTGCTTTGGTTGTTGTCAGCCAGAAAATTGCTGGGATATTCACATTTGGTGTGCAGCCCCTGCTAGGAAGCTTGGTGGGGTTGGCCTTGGTGATAGTAGATGCACCATCCTTCATCCTATCAGAACCCACGAGCTCAGCAAGATTCTCGGGAATAACAACATACTTAGCGAAGTCGACGGGCGAGAAAGTGCTGAATTAGATTGTGGAGCCTGATCCTATGAGTTCAATAGCCATGGGGAAGCTGAATCATAGACCTCGACGCTATCATCATGAAGTAGTTAGAGATAGCGGTTGCTCCAGTTGCGACACGAGTATTGTTAGTGGATGCCACTGTTCTACTCGGAGAAACATATATAAAAATGCTCTTTCTATGACAGAAATAAACCACAAGGAAAAAGAAATCTGTCCCATCGGACATGCCAGAATCTGTTCGTCGCTGAAAAAATCTTAGGAGAGAAAGACCCAAGGATTTTTAAGGGGTTAGATTGATGCAGATCTGCCTAGCTCCATAGTGCAAAGCATTGCTGCGACACATTATGGCTACGGGTTCAAGCGAATACGATCGATATAGCGTGACTTCTCAAATTCACCCTTAGAAAAGGGGTTTTTGATTATAGGGACTAGATTTCCTACAGGCACAAGCCCCTGTAGTTAATTAATCGTACGTATTAAACGGAGAGAACTTTCTACAGGTGGTTTATTTCTGAATGTATTTTACACAAGAGCAATATAAATGGTAATGACATGCATATATATATTCAACAACAAAAGTATATAAAGACAGAAATTAGAATATGTATTTCATAATCATCATATAAAACATTGTCCATCTCAATTTACATCTATCTCTGCCGCTGGAAAACATGTACTTAAACTAATATTCATGCCCGTGGATTGTATACAGTTTTATAGAATGTGTTATCCAGACCATAGGGCAGCTATAAGAGAACATGTAGTATGTGCTTGTAAGAAGAAGTCCGTAAATGGTATATGCTAAATGGGAAAAATATAGTTGGATTCTATGCTACAATGGTCGCCCGTGAATTGTGCATGACAAGTTATTTTACTTTCCATAAGGCCTTTTTGGTTTTGGTATATCTGATTTGGGACATAGTTAGTAGTTTAGAGTCGTTACGGACATAGGTGGTAGTTTAGAGTCATTTCGGACATAGGTAGTATTTTTGGACATATGTAGTAGTTTTGAGTCATTACGGACGTTCTTATTAGTTTAAAGTCATCTTGAACGTTTTGGGGATTTTGGTAGAGTTCGAAAAATTAAGGATGTAGAGGTCCATTGGAATCCAGTTTAGGGACGTAGTGGTCCAAGTATTAGTTTAATGTCGTCTCGGACGTTCTTATTAGTTTAAAGTCATCTCGAACATTTTGGGGATTTTGGTAGAGTTCAAAAAATTAAGGATGTAGAGGTCCATTGGAATCCAGTTTAGGGACGTAGTGGTCCATCAAACTCAGTTTACGGACTTAGGGGTCCAGTATCATATGTGTTGGCTTCTATTCCACGATAATCGCCCGTGGATAGTATTGGATATAGTGCCTTTAAAGTCAATTATTGGATCGCAGGCGCGTGATTGCAAAGATTGAGGGAGGACCTATGCCGGTAGGACAGTCTTACTCAAGATGATTTTTCCCCTCCGAATGGCGGCCAAGACATGGGCGTCTTACCTGAGATTCGGGACAGATGCTATATGGTTTTATCCGTCCACCTCTCCGAAGATGCCAAGTTGATTTATGGCACCGTGTATCGGAGGTTTAAACGGATGCGGGCTATGTAGCAGACTTTGTCAGATTCCCCCTCACTCGAGGGGTTTTTGATTGTGGGGACACTCTTCCCTGTAGGCGCAAGCCCCTGCAATTAATTACGCTACCGTATCACGGTAACAACTTTCTCCTTCTCCAGATGTTCACTTCATGTCATGGGTGTTTGTTTTATTTGTGGTTGCCCGTGGATTGTATACGGAGACTAATTTATGTCGTCGCCCGTAGGACGTAGATCAGTCCAAATCCGTATTTTCTTAGATTTGGGTTTGGGGTTTTGGTTTGAGGATGCGTTAGCCATATTTGAGGCTAAGATCAACTCAAACGGGATCGTTTAGATCCAACAAAAGAGCGTTTAGGGGCTCTATTGTTCCAGTTTAGGGACATAGTGGTCCATTGATTGTATGGCCGTCGGGACCCATCACCTCTCTGACGACGTTGAAGGATTACAACGACAGATGTCAGAGGAGTTCAGAGATATACCCTTGAACCAAAGTTGGTTGGGAGATCTATAGTCCAATTTGGGACTAAAGTCTGTTTGAAGGTTTGATTTAAGGACACGTTAGCCATATTTGAGGCTAAGATCAACTTAAACGTTTGTTAAGGATACGCTAGTCCAATTTGAGACTAAGATCAGCTTAACAGGATCGCTTAGATCCAACAAAAGAGCATTTGGGCTCTATTGTTCCAGTTTAGGGACATAGTGGTCCATTGCCACTTTAAGGATATGGTGGTCCAATACCAGTTTAAGAACATAGTGGTCCGTTGAATGTATGGCCATCGGGACCCGCCACCTCTCTGACGACGTTGAAGGATTATAATGACAGATATCAGAGGAGTTCAGAGATGTACCCTTGAACCAAAGTTGGTTGGGAGACCTGTAGTCCAATTTGGGATTAAAGTTTGTTTGAGGGTTTAAGGATACGTTAGACGTATTTGAGGCTAAGATCAACTTAAACGTTTGTTAAGAATACGTTAGTCCAGTTTGAGACTATGATCAACTTAACGGGATCGTTTAGATCCGACAAAAGAGCGTTTGGGCTCTATTGTTCCAGTTTAGGGACATAGTGGTCCATTGAATGTATGGCCGTCGGGACCCGTCACCTCTCTGACGACGTTGAAGGATTGCAACGACAGATATCAGAGGAGTTCAGAGATGTACACTTGAACCAAAGTTGGTTAGGAGACCTGTAGTCCAATTTGGGACTAAAGTCTGTTTGAGGGTTTAAAGATACGTTAGCCCTATTTAAGGCTAAGATCAACTTAAACATTTGTTAAGGATACGTTAGTCCAGTTTGAGACTAAGATCAACTTAACGGGATCGTTTAGATCCGACAAAAGAGCGTTTGGGCTCTATTGTTCTAGTTTAGGGACATAGTGGTCCATTGAATGTATGGCCGTTGGGACCCGTCATCTCTCTGACGACGTTGAAGGATTACAACGACAGATGTCAGAGGAGTTCTGAGATGTACCCTTGAACCAAAGTTGGTTGGGAGACCTGTAGTCCAATTTCGGACTAAAGTCTGTTTGAGGGTTTAAGAATACGTTAGCCATATTTGAGGCTAAGATCAACTTAAACCTTTGTTAAGGATACGTTAGTCCAGTTTGAGACTAAGATCAACTTAACGGGATCGTTTAGATCCGATAAAAGAGCGTTTGGGCTCTACTGTTCCAGTTTAGGGACATAGTGGTCCATTGCCGGTTTAGGGACATGGTGGTCCAATACTAGTTTAAGGACGTAGTGGTCCAATACCAGTTTAAGGACGTAGTAGTCCAATAAAATGTATGGCTGTCGGGACCCATCACCTCTCTGAAGACGTTGAAGGATTACAACGACAAATATCAGAGGAGTTCAGAGATATACCCTTGAACCAATGAGTTGGTTGAAAGAGCAGATGTGCTCAGTTTAAGATGATTTGAGGACTTATGGCCAGTTTGGGCTAAGTCCAATTATGTTTTGAAATATTGGCCCTTTGGGCCATTAGACATTTGTCTGGGTTCAGCCCCTCATCATTCAGCAATGCTAAACAGAGGTCTGGGGGCTCTGACAACATTTTGTCTTTGATTTCCTCAATTTTGAGATTCATTTGGAGGAGGGACTTTTGCCTCTGGAAAATTAGCCAATTTGGCTAAAAGTAGTGTTAAACACTGGAGATCGAACTCTCAAATTAGTGTTAAACACTAAAGGACAATCAGTGTTAAACACTGGAAATATAATCTTCAATTTAGTGTTGAACACTAGAAATAATCAGTGTTAAACACTGGAAATATAATCCCCGAATTAGTGTTAAACACTAAAGAAAGAGGGGTCACGTGTGGACACGTGAGAGCGCCCAAAGGTGGGACCAGATCCCTTTTCTTCGTTCTGCAATTAAGTGTTAAACACTTTTTATTTTTATTTTGAGCATCACGTGTTGACATGTGATGGGGATTTATGCGCTGACTGTTAAAGCGTTTGCTAAGGGGTTACGTGGTAACACGTGAGAGCGCCTAAAGCCTTCATTTCATTCGCTTTGATCTTCTCTGTTTTTGAGGTCACGTGGGAGCATGTGAGGCATTGCCTCAAAGTTTTCCTCCTCATTTTTGGGGATCTCTTTAGGGGTCACGTGGGGACACGTGACCTAGTTTTATTCCTTTCTTTCTGATCACTGTGGATTGGGGTCACGTGTCTTTACGTGACCAATATTCTTTATGTGCATGGAGATCTTTCAAGTCTCTTTATTTTAAGAATTAAATTCTCTGTAGGGTTAAACCCTAATCATGATTTTGGAGGAATTAAATTCCTGTTATGAAAGAATTAAATTCTTATGTAGGGTTAAACCCTAATGTCACTCATCTTGAAGGAATTAAATTCCAATAATTTTGGGAGAATTGAATTCTCATATAGGGTTAAACCCTAATTTCATATCTTGGAGGAATTAAATTCCTATTAGTCCGATAGAATTAAATTCTCAATTAGGGTTAAACCCTAGTTCTGTCCATCTTGAAGGAATTAAATTCCCACAATTTTGGGAGAATTAAATTCTCTGAACTCAATTCCCCCTGTAAATTTTAGATCTGCATGGCATGATCTCAACCCGATGAGAATTAAATTCTCAACTTATGGGGAGATGTGCGCATTGCAGATCTTCAACTAAGGGAAGAACTAAGTTCTTTTTCATAAAAGAGTTAAACTCTTAGATTGAGAATTAAATTTTCTTTATTGAAGTTTTGATCCCCTTTCTTTTTCTCACCTAGGGTTTTCTTTGTTGAGAATTAAATTCTCCTTTCTTTTCTTCCCTCTTGAGAATTAAATTCTCTTCTCTCTGTTCTTTTCTCCAAAAAGGTAGCTCCCCCCTCTTCTCTTCTTGGCTCCTATTTATAGGAGAAGGAAAAGAATCAATTTGTTTAGAAAATCTCTCATTGAAAGATTTGATTTATTTTCATATTTAATATAAGCCTTTAGATCATTCAGTGAATTTTATTCACCATTGGATTTTAAATCCAAAAGATATTCTGTTTGTTATTTTCGGTGAGATTTTAGGGAAATCTTTCCTTGTCTAAGATTTTCCCATAAATTGGTGATTTTTAATCTCCCTTGGATCTTTAATCCAACGGTCCCCATAATCCTTTTCCATTTGGAAAGATTTAGAAGCTTTTAGAATTTAATTCTATTAACTGTAAGGCTTTCGAAACCAGACACGTGCTGACACGTGACCCTTGGTCACGTGTGAGCACATGACCCCCAATTGAGTCCTTTTCTCAGCGTTTATTTACGCTTCAGTTTTAACCATCACGTGTCAACACGTGACCATTGGTCACGTGTGAGCACGTAATACCTCATTGAGGTATTTCCTTTAGCCATTTGTTTTCATTTCTGTTTTAACTATCACGTGTCAATACGTGACCATTGGTCACGTGTGAGTACGCGACCCCCAATTGGGTCCTTCTTCAGCCGTTTGTTTTTATTCATGTTTTAACTATCACGTGTCAACACGTGACCATTGGTCACGTGTGAGCACGTGACACCTCATTGAGATAATTCCTGATTTTTTTTAATCAGGGAACAGTGCATAGCATATTTGCTCATAACTTTTGATCCCGGATAAATTATGAAGCCCATAATATATCAAATCGAAGGGTTTTTCGAGATGCTTTCGATATCATCAGAATTTACTAGTTCCTCATTCGGAAGTTTATCAAAATACCGGCCGGAAGATACTGGTTCGTATTTCCTTAAGCGTATCGCTGCCATTTGATACCTTGGACTACTTTCCGCAGAAATTTTTAGCAGGAACAATGATAGTATGCTATCTGGTTTATCTTTATCATCGTGTACATACTTTTAGTGATATTACAGATTACTATTACATGTTGATAGAGCCCTTAGGATTCTTTCTTGACGGCCAGCAGTATGATGGCGATCATATATGTGGGAGCTGGGGTCTATAAGCACGTCCTTAAAAGGTCCCTAGTCGAAGGAGTTTCAAGACAGGACATCGATACTCTAGAGTAGACTAGTGTATACGGATCGATACCCCGACGAGGGGCGGTGGATGGTCTCACAAGCCATTGGTGTCAGTTGGTTCACCTAAGACGTATACAGGTGCTCATTGGGTTATGAGTATACCGGACAGGACTCGTCGGGAACATGCTAGTTGGTATTATAACCGACGGCAGATAGCAGTTCCCTGGTGACATATGTACAGGATTGTTCATCGACCTGAGATCGTGATTTGTCTCGTGTGAGTTCCCACTGTGCTTTGATTACTACCCTACCACGGCTCAAAGGAGTCGTGCAAACAGGTTTTAGTTGGGTACGGTCCCGAGCCATATGGAGGCAGTGAGCGGATCGGCAGGGGTTTCGTCTCTCCCGGTATTGGGGGTGAGATCGCGCTGTGTCTAGGAAAGCCATTACACGAAGTCCGTGGCGAAGGCAGGAGATTTACTGGTAGGTATTCCAATAGTATCTCAGGGTGTTCTGGGATACACTCCGACACGACTTGTACCGCTTTTGGGGTTCTGACTTTTACCAACCCCCAGGACCGACATGCTATGCTCATAGATGAACGGACCAGACTGTATGGATATTGTCACTGATAGGCTCAGTAGGGTGTCAGGATGAGTTCGCTCATCGGTCTTCCTTTTGGTCAATACCTGGTAGCCCATTACGTATGGCTAGTACCACTGACGTGCTAGTGGTTAAATCCACAGCCAGTGTATTGACGAGTCTTTAGAGTCCCCCACAGACAGTTTCTCAAGTTTCGTGCGAAACGTTGTAAAAGCCGTATGGTATTATGGCAGGGTTCGATCATATACGTGCAGTAGTGCACGGATCATGATCGGACAGATCATACTAGTTGGCTTTGGTTTAAGCCGGATCCTAATATTGGATTTGTTGGATTACTTTACTCTCATTGCATTCGCATTCAGTTGGAATGCGGATGCAGGTATGTATATACAGGTGAGGGGTACTCTTGTGATCCGTCACGAGTTTACTTTAGTAGATGTCATTCTCTTTTTATTGTTGCAAACATTTGGATTAATGTTTGCAAATGGAAATTGGAGCTCAAAGTAATGATGGAGTGCATTAAATGTGGTATGTGCAAGGGTAGTGACTCATGGTATTATTCTTTGTGCATGCCATCATTTCATGGTTGATTATTTTGTGAAATTGTGATGGGAGGAGAGAGAGGGCAGCCACAAATGAGTGGGGTTAGCTCTTGTGTTGATATTATTCTTTTTGGTTCCCTCACATTATTATCTCACACAAGAACAAGCTTCTTCTTCTTCTTCCTTCTCTAGCTCACATTTTCTCCCATGGCATCATCTTTAACCTCCACTCTATCCATCTCATGTGTTGAGAATCCTAGAGAGTCAAGAGACAAAGTTATCACACACAATCTCTACTTCACCTTAGACACGTCGTCTAGCAAACTTCGTGTCCGAGTTGCTTTGGTTCGAAGCGAGAGCCTGTAAAAGGATTCGTAAATATGGTGCCCTTTCCGACAAGGAGACTGGAGATCGAGCGAGATCAGAGATGTCGAAAGGAGCTAAAGATGGTGGTTAAAGACCGAAGGACACGGATCGATCGGTATAGCTTTTCTAACCCTCTTTAGATTGCTAGTTTAATGTTAATGGTTCGATCCGGGTAAAAGTCTGCGTTAGCGCCCGTTTCAAGTTTATGAAAAGTTTTTGTTTGCGCATTTTGGCCTCGGATAGACAGCCGGGGCGCTACCGTAGACTTACATGGTATCAGTGCCACGCCATTAACCTTTACTAGTTTGTTCTAACATGTTTAAAAATATTGATCGATCAAAATTTCCGAAACCGCATTTCTATTTTCTGAGTTTCTGTCGAAATTTTTTTGTTGTCGAAAAATTATTTTGGGTATGTCAGAAAATCAGGCAGGCTTTTTTAAGACCACTGTAGAAATTTGGTAGAATGAATCCACAGTAACGCCGCGGAACCGCGGCAATAACTACGTTTTTGCCGCGGTTCTGCCGCTGTTATGTCGCTTCAATGCACCATTTTTCTTGTGCTGGTCTTTTCTGTGAAAATGTGGTTTTTGGAATTTTTAGTTTTGGCCCAGATTATTTTGAGTGCTGGAATTGTACTTGGGGCCCACTTCGGGAAATTTTGTCGATCGAAATTTTAAGTAAGTTAGTTCATAGTACTTACATTACAATCTGTGACATTGAATGTCATTCGAGCGGTAAATCTTGTCTAATTGCTATAGCTCTTTTAGACAGATTTGCGAACGTGACATTCACGTTGATGTTCTGTATTGTGCTGTGATGTTGCGGATTGTCGTGGTGGATAGCTTGGTGCAATATCAGTACAGTTTGGTATTATTTGTACATTTGATATTGCGGGGCGAGCGTCCGACATATGGACTGCCGTCACTGTCTGTTTGTATATTATTCTTTTGGGGCACAACCGGGTTGAGGTCGATGTACTCGTTGTACGTATTTTATTTTCTCTACTAGGATTACCCCGTGGTGGAGTACACGGATAGCCGGGTTCTAGAGGGAAACGGGCCCGCATCTCATGGGTTTGAGACAGAGGGGGCTTCACTCTAGAATTGGCGGGCTATACGCCCACTCGTAGGGGGTATAGGTTGACCCAAGGAGGGGTGCTCAAGTTACCGGATCCCATGAAGTGCTGGGTGGTCCATTCACTTTGTTGACGGGGGCTGCCTCGCTTCAAGTTTTGGCGGGTAACTTGCCGCGCCCGTAGGGGTCTAGATTTTCATTGCACAGGCTATCCACACGACCAGGAGAACGTCGGGTTTCACTTGCGGCTCGAAGGAAACCCGTGGATCCCAGATTATCTGTATTGTCCTGTGATGCTTATTACTTTTCTGTGATGTTGCATTTATCACGCCTGGTGTGATTATTATATATTTCTATATATATACTAGTAGATGTTGTATTTGTTTTACACCCGTGCTAATCTAGTCCCCGCTCTGTCGTTAGTTAAGTAACCTAACGGGTGATGACGGGACCCAGTGGCGAATGCGGATGGCATATACGTACATCATATTTTTGTTCTTTATTGGTGTGAGCAATTGATGGGACTACATTGATTTAGATCAATGCAAACTAAACAAACCTGTTTGATGTTGTTGGAATAATTTTTCAAAAAGCTGTTATTACAAGGACGTTCTCTTTTGTTTTACACAGTGGTATTCGGTTATGAATATCCAGCACCTCAGTCGACGAGGCAAGGGCCGAGATCCCTTCATCAGGAGTGACCCCTTGGGTAGAAGTTTGCATCAGGGTAATAACTTCACCATAGTCGATTACTTTTTGTTTTGCATCGTGGTATTCAGTTGGAATATCCTGCACCTCATTCTACGGGGAAAGAGCCGAGATTCCTTCACCGGGAGTGACCTCTTTAGCAAAGGTTTTCGCCACTATATTTATAAAAAGCTATCTCGTTCCTTCAACGATATCAAGTTCATTACGTTAAAGGTTTTTCGCCAAAAACCATTTGTAGCCCTCCATCATTTCAGACGGGTAGCACTTAGTATTCATGCTATGATTGTTAGTCTTAGTCAAGACATAGTGTATGGTAGATATTTGTTACTTTTCTGTTGCATAGATAGATGTGTTGGTTTGGGACAGTCGTACAGCCTTGTTGGCCCTAGTCAAGGGCTTGTACGGGTGGGTTCAAATTAACCTGGACAATGACGGGTAGAACTTGACATGTGACTTATGATTTGTTGGCTTTAATCAAGGTTATAAGAGCATGGGGTAAAAATCACATCGGGAGTTTCTAAAGAAACTGAAACTTGCCAGATATGCGCATACCTTCTGGAGTGTGATAACATGAGTGGATTCCATCACATTATCATGAGATGATAGTTGGATCCCGATTCCCAAAGATGAGTTGGTTTACTCCTCGGGTGTACGGACTAATTCTTCTTTCAGGTTTGGAGGAGAATTTGAGCTTACAGTGGGAGATTTCCTGATTAGATAAATTGATAACCATTATGATCTAGGTTAGAGTGCACGCAGAGTGTTTTTTTTCTCTCTCTCTTTGGCAGCGACCATGGCCCGACCCTAGACTATCACTCAGTGACCAAGATTAACCGAACCTTCTTAAAACACTGGCTTTTGGATTGTCTGAGTTGCATACCTCATTGCCACTCCTACTTTTACCCTTTTTCTCCGGAACATTTCGTATCACTATGAACATCCACTTCCATTGGATAAAACCATCGTATGGTTATATACAAACTCGAAAGAACTTGTTCCTGATTCGAGGATTGTTTCCGGTTCTGGAGAAAATGAATAGGACTATTCTATTGTCTTTTCCTTTTACCTTCTCTCAGGTTGCGAGTGCTCCTTGGATTAGGACGGTACACCTATTACACTAATTGGATAGTCTTCATCCAAACCATAGGCAGATGCCGAGCGGTAGGGAATAAAGAAAACCGATTAGCCTAAGAGATGTGTGCAGAAGGTAATAAGTAAAGACAAATAAAGGGATTAGTAAGAGAGCAAAGTAAATTGCAACTGCTATTCACGACCAAACCAAGTATTTCATCGCCACTCCTACTTCACCTTTATATTTCTCCATAACACTCCGTATCACTACCAAGATCCACAGTTATTTGGATACTCCATCATATGGTTATATACGAACTCGAAGGAACTTGTTCCAGTTCGGGGATGGATTCTGGTTCAGGAGAAATAGGAATAAGGTTTATTCAGTTGTCTTTTATCTTTACCTTCTCTCGCATTGCGAGTGCTCCTAGGATTAGGGAGTACACCCATTATGCTTATTGGATAGTCTTCTTCCAAACCATAGGCTGGTGCCGAATGGTAGGGAAGGAAGAAAACTATTTGGCATAAAGGTGGTGTACAGAAGGTAATGTCTAAAGACATATAAAGGGATTTGGAAAGATGACAAAGAAATATACGATTACAGTTGTGAATCTGATAGTGGAAGAGGCATTACTAGGAATACCCAGATACCCCTTCGAAATATTTACATGTTTCAGTTTCCCTATGCGTTGTTAATAGAAAACTGATTTCCTAATTAGACCCTTACTCCAGAGTATGTATTTACCAGGTATGATTCTCACATCTGTATGGTTTTACAGATGATGAGTGGGAGTAAGTTATTGGGAATTGGGTGATCATCCTCATTATATCGGGATTCGTTGTAATTGGTGATATTTGAGTAAATCGCCTGGGTTTTTTGCCGGACGGCAAATCTTTGTTTTTGAATATCCGTTGTTATACACCAATTTCAAATTGATATATCTATGCATTTATTTTTATAAAGTGAGGTATAACTTTTTGAAATTATGTCCATGACATTTACCTGTATCAGTTGATGGTTAGGTAAGGAGCATTAAACAGTGGTGTAATTCTTCTTAACCATAAGTATAGTTTTCAACCTACGACACACAAGGAATGAGTTATTAGACTCAGGGAACTTATACAGAGTATTGTATGTTGTCCAGTGTCCATTAGGACAGAGGGGTTGGTCCTCGTACTATATTCTGTTTACTTGTGACTTCTCTAGTTTTAGACAGGTGCTTCGTAGAAATGCAAGGTCTAAGTTTTGAGAAGTTATAGGTATATGAATAAAATAGAGAACCAGGTATTGCAAGTATCAGGATTGTTCAAGGTGATTGAAGATATAGATACTTGTATTCGATTTTCAGTTGATAGTAATGGTTTTGAGAAACTTGTTTCTCTTTCAGGTTACTCATATCTGGATGCATTCCTAAGTTGAGTAACGCTGATCGGCCTCCTTCCATTTAATTGACATGCACTGGAGACAACTGCATGATTTGAATCTGGTTCCAATCATATCAGTACCTCTGTTTCTATATTGTATATAGAATGGATCATATCTTAATGATATTAAGGTATATGGAGGTCTCCGGCTTATGCTTAAAACCAGACTCTGGATAACTCAAGGTACATTTCTGTAATGGCTGTTTGTGGGTTGACCCAGGCTATGATGAGGGTTGACTTTCTACCATCTGGAAATCAATAGTGATATTGTTCTTGACTTTCCACAGTTTTGATAAAAATGGATTTTTTCATAAAACAGTAGTGGGAGTATGGTAGAACTGGAAGTGATTCCAGAACCACAAACGATTACTGGAAATTTGATAAGAACCTAAACATTCAATCAGTTTTGACATTCTATTAGCCACTCCGCAGATATGGTGGGTAACCTCAGGCACCCGAGAGGTACTCCGGTAGCCTCAAGGACGGCGACAGGGAGGTTCTTGTTTTTCCAGACTTGACACTACTGTTGTTCGAGGCTATGAGACCCGGCAGGAGGATGCCTATAGCGTTGTTTTAAACTAGCTTTATAAGTGCACGTATATATGACTCTGCCAGAGGGTTGTCGTAGTAAGTGGGAGCAGCGGAAGCATAGTGGACAAGTAGCTTATGTCTATGGACTAAAGCAGTTATAACAGAGAAAGATCATCTATTTTTGATGTGACAGTCATGGGTTTAACTTCGTCATAATATGGCATGGATCTGTTAAGAGGGTAGTAGGGTGTGATGTCCTGGAATTTTAATGACATACACAGAGTAGGAAGTGAAATTCCTGTTAGTGTATATGCCCTAGGGGCCATTATTGTATCATACTAGTTTGTATAAAACTTAATGGAAGCTTGGGATATTCACATGTGTATAACAGTCTTGCTAAACATGGTAGTATGCTACTTGGTTTTTCTATCTTAATATGTGAGTATACGTATTGATAGAGCTCTTAGGATCTTGCTTGACTACCAGCGTTGTGATGGCAGTCACACTAGTGGGGGCTGGGTAGTCTACAAGCACATCCTTATTCAGGTCCCTAGTCGTTAGATTATCGAAACAGGGAATCAATACTCCAGAGTAGACTAGTGTGTACGCTTCTCATCCCAGTTGGGGAGATGGTCTGTCCCACAGCCGTCAGTACGTCGTACTGGAGATAGTATGCAGGTGCTCGTTAGGTTACGAGTACACCGGACAGGACTCACAGGGAACTGTTGGTTGGTTTTATGCCAGTCGTCAGCGAACAGTTCCCAGATGACATGAGTACAACATAGTCCGCAGACTTGACACTGCTACTTCGCCTCGAGTGTGTCCCACTGTTCTTAGATTGCTACCCTACCACGGCTCAAAGGAGTCGTGCAAACATATAGCAGTTGGGTGCAGTCCCGAGCACTTGGAGGCAGTGGCGGTTAGACAGGATTCGTCTCTCCCGGTATTGGGGGTTGATATCGCGCTGTGTCAGAGAGCCATTACGCAAAGTCCCTGGCCAGGGCAAGCGAGATTTGCTGGTAGATTCCAGTAGTTTCTCAGGGTATAATGGGCTTCGCTCCGACACGACTTATACCGCTATTAGGGGACTGACGCTTGCCGCCCCCTAGGCCCGATATGCGATAGTCTTAGACGAACAGACCGGACTGTACGGAGATTGTCACATCAGACTCAGCAGGAATTCGGATGGGTTTCCTCATCGGCCTTCTTATCGACATCTACCTGGGGACCGTTACGTACAGCTAGTGCCGCTTGCGGTCTATGGTTAAACCCACTGCCAGCGTAGTAGTCGAGTCTCTAGAGTCCCACACAGAGAGTTTCCCTACTCCAGGCGAAACGATATAGAGGTCGTATGGTTTTACGACAAGGGTTCGGACGCATACGTGTGTTTACGCAAGTACGACATCCGGACAGTTTTTACTAGTCGGCTTTGGTTTAAGCCAGTTACTAGTATCCGGTTATTGGATTTATACAGTCTAAAGTTTTTCCGTGTTTTCATGGATAAGAGGGGCGTTCTCGTAAATTGCGCGAGAAGCTTCTAGAAGATGGTGACTAAGGAGGTTTAGGTGGCATATACATTGAATGAGATTAGTGAGTCATATGGATGATTCATCCATGTCATTAATGCTTCATAATTGCTTGATGACTCATGGAGATGAATCACCATAAGATATTTATCAAGCATGGTTGTAAATCATTTTCTTTTCTTTTCTTGAAAAACAATAATGCTTGATATATATTATGATAGCTCATTTTCTCATTTCATTATTATGTTCATCTTCTCTCTCCTCAAGCTCTCTCTCTTCAAACCCTAATCCTCCCCTCTCATGTGTTGAGTACAAGGATTAGTTAGACTAATTAAACCATAACCCTCTCTCTATATCATCTAGATACTTTGATTAGCACTTAAAGAAACCTAGTTACTTCTAGTTTGAGGTGAAGCTTGTAGTAAAGCTCTCGGGTGGATCTTCTACTACTTAGAGAAGGCCGGAGAGGACGTGGAGAACGACAAAACGAAGGACTCGGATCTTTAGGTATAATCACTTCATATAGTAGTTTAGAACTTCTATGTTTGATGTTAGTTATCGTTTAGCTTCGATTCATGCGGTTAGTTGATGTTTAAGCAAAGAACAAGATCGTTTTTCATATTTCCGCCTCCCCGCAAGTCGTACGGTGTTGCACATCGACTTACAGTGGTATCAGAGCCTCGCTAAACAATAAATAACTCACTTGCAAAATTTCATGAATTTCGAACGGAAAAAACAAACCGGAAAACCCCGATATCATGAGTTTCTGTCGATTTTTAAATGAGGTCCAAAAATTTTTCAGGGACCTTCAGAAAGCCTTAAATGATAGTATTAGAACACCCAAGAAAACTGGACTCATGAATCTTCTAAACCGCCGCGGAACCGCGGCGAATACCACCGATCCGCCGCGATTCCGCCGCCGAGTTGCCGATTCATCAGCCCGATTTTCCTGTGTGGGTTCTCTGTGATATTTGGTATTTTCTGGAATTTTTTAATTTTTGCTCAGGTTTCAAATTTACAGAGAAGTATTGGAGCAAAATTAAATGTGTTTAATCGATCAAAATTATACGGTATTTGCTTGTTGGATTATATCTGTGTTTGTATAATGTGTTCGTAAACCTCCCCTAACTGCTAGTATGTCGGTTGGCAGGGGGTTGCACATTTCTGTAATGGATTTTATCTGTTTGTGTATATGAACTGTGTTGGACTGTTGTGATGTATAGCCGGGGTTATGTGATAGGTTATTTTTTAATTCATTTGCTGTAAATGTAATTTGTTGTAATATTATTTTGCGGGGACATCCAGGTTGCGGTTGTAGCCGCCGTTGTATTATTTCATTTTACTGTTTTTGCTCCTAGGACAGACCCAAGGTGGGTGTACAAACTGCCGGGCGGGTAGTTTGCCGTACCCGTAGGGGTCTTGGGTAGGGTAATGGCTATTCATCACAACTGTGTAATCCGTCTTTTGTTGCAGGCTCTAAACAAACGCAGATTGCTTGCAAATCCAATAAAGTTCATATGAGATCTGGAATGCCTATTATTGCGTCTGACGAATGTACAATATCTATATATGATAGCTATTTAGACGTCACTTATGTTTTACTCCCGCGCTAGCCCAGCCCCCGCTCTGTCGTTAGTTAAGTAACCTAACGGGTGATGACGGGACCCAGTGGCGAATGCGGATGGCATAAGAGGACATTGTATTTTCGTTGTTTTCTGCAATGATAGGTTAATGATGGAACGCATTATTAATAATGCAAAGAAAATAAACCAAAAGTTTAATCGTTGGAACAATTTAAAAGAAACCACTCGGTTATTTTTAAACAGATGATATTTTTAATTGCGGAGCTTTAACCACTCCTTTTAAAAAGCTATCAGGTTCCTTCGGTTATATCAAGTTCACTACGTTCACGGTTTCTCCAAAACCATTCGTAGCCCTCCGTCATTTCATTTGGGTATTCAGTAGTATTCAAGCTATGTATTTTGACCAACGCCAAAGCATAGTGTTTGGTAGCTGCTGGGTATTTATTTGTTGCATAGATAGATGAGTTAGTTTGGGACAGTCGTATGATCATTTTGGCCAACGTCAAGGATATGTACGGATGGGTTCAAATTAACAAGATAATGATGGGTAGAACTTGACATGTGACTTATGACATTTTGACCAACGCCAAGGTCATAAGAGCATGGGGCAAAAATATATATCGGGAATTTCTAAAGAAACTGAAATTTGCAAAGAGTTGCATACCATTTGATGAATGTTGGTAGGATTCCTTCAACATTATCATACAATGATATTTGGATCCCGATCCTACTGTGAGTATATGCTACTTATCGGGATAATTCGCCACTTAACGATCAATGCTATAAACCAAGTAGGTGTCAAGAAAGGTGTTAGCAGGGTTACGCCCCAAGAGAAAAGAGGTTATTTAATTAAGGAACTTCGCGAAAGCGTTGGAAAACCTCCCTCGAAGTATCGACACTAGCCTGGCTGAACGGTTAAGCAAGTATTGTACGGTGAGAATAGTCCTGGCTAATTCTTCTTTTATGGTTTGGGGAAGGATTCGAGAAACAGTGGGAGCCATCCAGTTTAGATAAACTAAAAACCACTCTAAACTTGCAAGAGCATCATGCTAAAGAATTTTCTTCTCTTTCTCCTAATTGCAGCGACCCTGAAAATGACTGGACTTAAGTTACTTTTAGAGAAAAATATAATGACAGGGCCAAACTATAAAGATTGGCTGCGGAATGTCAAAATGGCCTTGACTTATGACAAATTGGGGTATGTCCTCACCACTAAGGCACCTGAAGTCCCAGGTCCCAAATCCAGTAATGCGGATAAGGAAATCCGCAAAACCTGGGATTTAGATTGCGCGAAAGCCAAGTGCATCGTGCTTGCCTCGATGAACAATGAACATCAGAGGAGGCACGAGGATATGGATCTTGACTCCATATTTCTCCATACAAAAGATCTGTATGGGGAGCAATCTCATATAGTAAGATACGAGACCTCAAAGAACTTGTTTCGAGCGAGGTTGGCTGTCGGGTCATTGGTAGGAGAACATGTCCTAAAGATGATCGGCTATATAGAAGAGCTCGCAGACCTTGGGACGACTTTGGATAACGAGCTCTATACAGACCTTATTCTCCAGTCCCTTCCTCCCACCTACGCCCAGTTTTTCCTGAACTTCAACATTCAAAGAAAAGAAGTTGAACTTCCGGAACTCCTGAACATGTTAAGGAGTGCAGAGGGCACCTTGCAGAAGGCAAGGGAAACACCCGCTATGTTTGTTAGCGGTGCTTCTTCTTCCGGGTCCAAGGCTAGAGCCAAAGGAAGGAAAAAGAAAGTCGCCCCCAGACCTAGAGGAAGTGTAAGTAAGGTGGGTGGGAAGGGAAAGAAAAAGTTTGCGGTACCAGTAGTGGGCCAGGATGAGTGCTTCAATTGTCACAGGAAAGGGCACTGGAAAAAGGATTGCAAGGCGTGGAACGCCAAGAACCAGGAACCGAAGCAAGCTGTGGCTTCGACTTCAGGTGTGTTTGTAATTGAGAATTGTTTGTCAATCAACTCTACTTCCTGGGTATTGGATACCGGATCAGGATCTCATATTTGCATTTCATTGCAGGCACTGAGAAACCGTAGAGTGCTGAAGGAAGGTGATATGACCCTGATGGTTGCTAACGGAGCTAGCGTGGGAGCTGTGTCCGTAGGGGATTATCACCTGGGATTGACGAGTGGACACATTTTGGTTTTACATAACTGTTTTTGTGTACCCAGCATAACGTGTAATATCATATCTGTTTCCTTGTTATCAAATAAAGGTTATGATTTCACGTTTGGAAGTGGTGTTGTTAACATCCACCTTAATCATAGTTTGATTGGGTCCGGTACACTGGAAAACGGTATATATGTGTTAAATCAACTCCAAATTTTCAATGTCCAGAACACACTAAAAAGAAAGTCTCCAGATTTAAATAAAGCTTTCTTATGGCATTGTAGACTGGGTCACATCAATGAGAGAAGGTTGACTAAGTTGCAAAGAGAAGGATATTTAGACTCGTTCGAATATCAAACTTATGACACTTGTCAATCTTGTCTCAAAGGAAAGATGACAAATACTCCATTTACTGGACATGGAGTAAGAGCGAGCGAGCTCTTAGGACTCATACACAGCGATGTATGTGGTCCAATGTCTACACATGCAAGAGGTGGTTTTTCCTATTTCATTACTTTCACGGATGATTACTCAAGGTACGGATTCATTTATCTGATGAAACATAAATCCGAGGCTTTTGAGAAATTCCAAGAGTATAAGAATGAAGTAGAAAACCAAACCGGCAAAAGTATCAAGACACTAAGATCTGATCGAGGTGGTGAATACTTGAGTGCCGAGTTCTTAGGTTACCTAAAAGAGAAAGGAATTCTCTCTCAGCTTACTCCTCCATACACTCCACAGCATAACGGTGTATCGGAGAGACGGAATCGAACCCTATTGGATATGGTACGATCCATGATGAGTAATGCTGAGTTACCGCGATCTTTCTGGGGTTATGCACTAGAGTCAGCGGCAAATCTTTTGAACATGGTTCCTACCAAGATCGTGCCTACCACGCCATATCAGATGTGGAGTGGGAAGAAAACCTATCTTCAGTATCTGAAAATATGGGGATGTCCAGCTTTTGTTAAAAAGCAGCATGTGGACAAGCTCAAGGCACGATCAGTAAAGTGTAAGTTTGTGGGATATCCAAAGAACTCCAAGGGGTATCTATTCTATTATGCAGAGGAACAAAAGGTGTTTGTTTCTCGTAATGCCCATTTTCTAGAATATCAGTTTTTAGAAAAGGAAACAAGTGGGAGCGAAATAGAACTGGAAGAAATTCCAGAACCACAAACTGCTACTATAGAACCGGTAGTTCAAGATGAACAAGACATTCCCGCACCCCTCCGCAGGAGTAGTAGGCCGTCTCATCCGCCTGAGAGATACTACGGTTTTCTCATAGATGGGGATAGAGAGGATTGCATCATAGATGATGATGAACCTACTGGCTTCCAGCAGGCCATCCAGAGCGGCGACTCGATACGATGGCTAGATGCAATGCGGACCGAAATGGAGTCCATGTACACCAACAAAGTATGGACTTTGGACTTTGCTCCAGATGGGGTAAAACCCATAGGATGCTAATGGATCTTCAAGAAAAAGATTGGTGTAGATGGACAGGTGGAAACCTATAAGGCTAGACTTGTTGCAAAAGGTTTTCGTCAAAGACCTGGTTTGGACTATGACGAAACTTTTTCTCCAGTGGCTATGCTCAAATCCATTCGGGTCCTTCTTGCTATTGCTGCCTTCCACGATTATGAAATCTGGCAGATGGACGTAAAGACGGCTTTTCTGAATGGATATTTAGAAGAGTGCGTCTATATGGATCTGGCAGAGGGTTTCAATCAGAGTGGGAGCAGCGGGAAAGTATGCAAGTTGCTTAAGTCCATTTATGGACTGAAGCAGGCATCGCGGAGTTGGAATATCTGTTTTGATGAAACAGTCAAAGAATATGACTTCATCAAAAATCCAGATGAACCGTGCATATATAGTAAAGTTGTAGCCAGAAGTGTCGTATTCCTCGTCTTGTACGTGGATGACATTCTATTGATAGGAAATGACATTCCTATGCTAAAATCTGTCAAAGGATTCTTATCACACAGGTTCTCCATGAAAGACCTGGGAGATGCCTCTTACATTCTGGGGATCCGGATCTATCGTGATAGATCTAAGAGGATATTGGGACTTTCACAGTCCAAGTATATCGACACTGTAATGAAAAGATTTAGTATGGAAGATTCTAAGTGCGGTAATCTACCGGCTTGTCATGGAATCACCCTATCCAAAGAGATGTCTCCCAAGACTGATTTGGAAAGGGAACGCATGTCTATTATACCCTACGCTTCTGCGGTAGGCTCTATAATGTATGCGATGTTGTGCACCAGACCAGATGTAGCTTACGCACTGAGCGTGGTAAGCCGGTATCAATCAGACCCAGGGGAGCAGCACTGGATAGCAGTAAAGAACATTCTCAAGTACCTGAGGAGGACTAAGGAGATGTTCTTGGTTTACGGCGGAAAAGACCTCAGGTTGGAGGCCTTTACTGATTCCGGCTTCCAGAGTGATAAGGACGATTCCAAGTCCATGTTGGGTTATGTCTTTACCCTCAATGGAGGGGCGGTGTGCTAGAAGAGCTCCAAGCAGGACACCGTTGCTGACTCAACGATGGAAACGGAGTATATAGCTGCTTGCGATGCCGCAAAAGAAGCGGTCTGGATGAAGAAGTTCCTAACAGAACTTCAGGTGGTTCCTACCATTGTTGATCCAATACCACTGTATTGCGACAACAATGGAGCTATAGCTTTAGCGAAAGAACCAAGCTCCCATCAGAAGTCCAGACACATCTTAAGGCGGTATCACCTGATCAGGGAGATCATTGATCGTTGGGAGATCAAGGTTCAGAGAGTTGCTTCTGAAGAGAACATTGCTGATCCATTCACGAAGGCCATACCTCAGATTCAGTTCGAGAGGCTACTCGAGATCATCGGTCTTCGATATGCCAGTACATGGCCCTAGTGCAAGTGGGAGATTGTTAGTGTATATGCCCTAGGGGCCATTATTGTATCATACTAGTTTGTATATTACTTAATGGAAGCTTGGGATATTCACATGTATATAACAGTCTTGCTAAACATGGTAGTATGCTACTTGGTTTTTCTATCTTAATATGTGAGTATACGTATTGATAGAGCTCTTAGGATCTTGCTTGACTACCAGCGTTGTGATGGTAGTCACACTAGTGGGGGCTGGGTAGTCTACAAGCACATCCTTAATCAGGTCCCTAGTCGTTGGATTATCGAGACAGGGCATCGATACTCCGGAGTAGACTAGTGTGTACGCTTCTCATCCCAGTTGGGGAGATGGTCTGTCCCACAGCCTTCAGTACGTCGTACTGGAGATAGTATGCAGGTGCTCGTTAGGTTACGAGTACACCGGACAGGACTCACAGGGAACTGTTGATTGGTTTTATACCAGTCGTCAGTGAACAGTTCCTAGGTGACATGAGTACAACATAGTCCGCAGACTTGACACTGCTACTTCCCCTCGAGTGTGTCCCACTGTTCTTAGATTGCTACCCTACCACGGCTCAAAGGAGTCGTGCAAACAGGTAGCAGTTGGGTGCAGTCCCGAGTACTTGGAGGCAGTGGCGGTTAGACAGGATTCGTCTCTCCCGGTATTGGGGGTTGATATCGCGCTGTGTCAGAGAGCCGTTACGCAAAGTCCCTGGCCAGGGCAAGCGAGATTTGCTGGTAGGTTCCAGTAGTTTCTCAGGGTGTAATGGGCTTCGCTCCGACACGACTTATACCGCTATTAGGGGACTGACGCTTGCCGCCCCCTAGGCCCGATATGAGATAGTCTTAGACGAACAGACCGGACTGTACGGAGATTGTCACATCAGACTCAGTAGGATTTCGGATGGGTTTCCTCATCGGCCTTCTTATCGACATCTACCTGGGGACCGTTACGTACAGCTAGTGCCGCTTGCGGTCTGTGGTTAAACCCATTGCCAGCGTAGTAGTCGAGTCTCTAGAGTCACACACAGAGAGTTTCCCTACTCCAGGTGAAACGATATAGAGGTCGTATGGTTTTACGACAAGGGTTCGGACGCATACGTGTGTTTACGCACGTACGACATCTGGATAGTTTTTACTAGTCGGCTTTGGTTTAAGCCAGTTACTAGTATCCGGTTATTGGATTTATACAGTCTAAAGTTTTTCCGCGTTTTCACGGATAGGAGGGGCGTTCTCGTAAATTGCGCGAGAAGCTTTTAGAAGATGGTGACTAAGGAGGTTTAGGTGGCATATACATTGAATGAGATTAGTGAGTCATATGGATGATTCATCCATGTCATTAATGCTTCATATTTGCTTAATGACTCATGGAGATGAATCACCATAAGATATTTATCAAGCATGGTTGTAAATCATTTTCTTTTCTTTTCTTGAAAAACAATAATGCTTGATATATATTATGATAGCTCATTTTCTCATTTCATTATTATGTTCATCTTCTCTCTCCTCAAGCTCTCTCTCTTCAAACCCTAATCCTCCCCTCTCATGTGTTGAGTACAAGGATTAGTTAGACTAATTAAACCATAACCCTCTCTCTATATCATCTAGGTACTTTGATTAGCACTTAAAGAAACCTAGTTACCTCTAGTTTGAGGTGAAGCTTGTAGTAAAGCTCTCGGGTTGATCTTCTACTACTTAGAGAAGGTCGGAGAGGACGTGGAGAACGACAAGACGAAGGACTCGGATCTTTAGGTATAATCACTTCACATAGTAGTTTAGAACTTCTATGTTTGATGTTAGTTATCGTTTAGCTTCGATTCATGCAGTTAGTCGATATTTAAGCAAAGAACAAGATCGTTTTTCATATTTCCGCCTCCCCGCAAGTCGTGGGGTGTTGCACATCGACTTACAATTCCTATACTACGATCGGTTATATTTTGGTTGTCACACAGTGGTTTCTCCACATAGGATATAGATATAATATCAGACATTCTGGTTACTAGATCTATGGTTTTAGATCTAGATTTGGGTAGTTTCCCAATCTGGGTACTTAGACAGCATTCTACATGTGTTTCAGAGTGGATGACTCCTGGCACAGTAGTATACCTGCAGGTGATGGAGTCACCCTCTCTAAAGGTGTCTTACAGACTAAAGGGGAGAGGGATGTGCATGTGTTGGATATATATGCCCTAGAGGCCTTCATTGTATAGGATGCTAGGGATATGTATGTACATGACAGTCTTGCTTGATATGAGAGTACTCTATTTGGTTTTTCTTTGTCTTAACGTATGATATATTTTACTTGGTATTTATATATATGTTGATAAAGCCCATAGGGTGTTTGCCTGACTACTGGCATTGTGATGGCAGTCATACTTGTGGGAGCTGGATAGTCAATAGGCACATCCTTAGATGTCCTTGGTCGCAGGAGTATCGAGACTGGGCATCGATACTCCGGAGTAGACTAGTATATACATATCTAGACCCTGAGGAGGGGCGATGGACTGGTCCCGCAGCCATTGGTGGAGTGCACCTAAGATTGTATACAGATGCTCACTGGGTGTGAGTACACCGGACAGGACTCGCCGAGAACTGACTTGATGGTATTATACCTTACGTCAGATAGCAGTTCTCAGGTGACATGTGTGCAGATAGTCCGTTGACTTAAGGTCGTCATTTGTCTCGTGTGAGTTCCCACTGTGCTTTGATTACGACCCTACCACGATTCAAAGGAGTCGTGCAAACAGGTTTTAGTTGGGCACAGTCCCGAGCCACGTGGAGGCAGTGATCGACTATTAGGGATTCATCTCTCCCAGTATAGGGAGTTGATATCGCACGGTGATCGGTTGGTCATTACCATAAGTCCCTGGCCAGGGCTGATTGAGAATTACTGATGGACTGATCAGTAGATTCTCTGATGGTCTTGAGCCATGCCGACACGACTTGTATGGTTATTAGGGGTCTGACGTCTACCACCTCCCTAGACCATACATGCGATACTCTTAGACGAATAGACCGGACTGCGCGGATATTGTCACGGACAAGCTCAGTAGGATTTTGGATGGGTTACCTCATCGGCTTTCTTATCGACAACTACCTGGGGACCGTTACGTACAGTTAGTGCCACTTACGGTCTGTGATTAAACCCACTGCCAGTGTAGTAGTCGAGTTTTTAGAGTCCCACACAGAGATTTCCCAAACCCAGGCGAAAAGATATAAAGGTCGTATGGTTTTACGACAAAGGTTCGGACGCATACGTGTTTAAACGCACGTACGACATTCGGACAGTTTTTACTAGCCGGCTTTGGTTTAAGCCAGATTCTAGTATCAGGTTATTGGATTAATACAGTCTAAATTTTTTCCGTGTTTTCATGGATGCGAGGGGCGTTCTCGTAATTTTTTGAGAAGCTTCTAGAAGGATGGTGACATGAGGGGTTAAGGTGGCATTTTCATTAATTGCTTTAGTGACTCATTTGTATGATTCATCATATCATTAAATGCATCATTAATGCATCATTAATGATCTAATGACTCACATGATGAATCACTCTTGTTGAATAAATGAAGCATGGTGAATAATCATTTAAATGATTTTATTTGATAATTCATTTTTGCTTTATATATTCAAGTGAGAAGCTTTTCTCAAATCATTATCATCTCCACCTTCTATCTCCTCAAGCTCTCTCCTTCATCAAACCCTAATCCTACCAATCATGAGTTGAGATCAAGGATTAGTATAGACTAAACACTTCATAACCTAACTCTACATCATCTTAGTTACTTTGATTAGCAACTAGAGAAACTAAGTAACCTCAAGTTTAGAGGTTATAGCTTGGATTAGGGTTCTCGGGTGGATCATCTATCACGGAAGGAAAGCCGAGGAGGACGTGGAGATCCAAGGAGGCCGTAGAGATCGTAAAGACGAAGGACTAGAATCATTAGGTATAATCTCTTTACATAGTAGCTAAGAACTCTATGGATGTTGTTAATTATCGTTTAGAAAAGATCTTCGGTTAGTCGATGTTTGCATACAAAACAAGATCGTTTTTCATATTTCGCCTCCCCGCAACTCGTGGGGTGTTGTACATCGACTTACAGTGGTATCAGAGCCTCACTAAACAATAATTAAGTCGCTTGCAAAGTCGTATGAATTTCGAACGGAAAACAAACCGGAAAATACACCGATATTGCATAGTTTCTGTCGATTTAAAAATGAGGTCCAAAAATTTTTCAGGTGATTGCAGACTAACCTACATGAAAATATAAGAACACAGAAGAAAAATGGGCTCCTGAATCGGCCACTGAGCCGCGGAACCGCGGCCGATCCCACCGATCCGCCGTGGATCCACGGCCGAGTTGGGGCCGATTCAGCCTAGTTTTCCTCTGTGCATCTTCAGTGATATTTTGTATTTTCTGGTATTTTTTATTTTCTGCTCAGGTTTCAAATTTACAGAGAATATTTGGAGTAGAATTTAATGTGTTTAATCGATCGAAATTATAAGATGTTTGCTTGTTTGATTATATCTGTGAACTGTATTATGCGTTCGTAAACCTCCCCTAAGTGCTAGTATGTCGGTTGGCAGGGGGTTGCACATATCTGTAATGTTTTTTAACTGTTTGTGGATATGAACTGTATTGGACTGTTGTGATGATTAGCCGGGTTTTGTGATGGGTTATTGTATTAATTCATTCGATGTAATTGTAATAAGTTGTAATATTATTTCGCGGGGCATATCCAGGTTGCGGTTGTAGCCACCGATGTATTATTTCTTTTTACTGTTTTTTGCTCCTAGGATAGACCCAAGGTGGGGTGCACAAACTACCGGGTACTTTGTAGTGTTGAGGCAGACCACTTTACTTCTGATACTTGGCGGGTAGTTTGTCGTACCCGTAGGGGTCTGGGGTGGGGTAAATGGCTATTCATCACAACTGTGTAATCCGTCTTTTCTTGCAGGCTCGAAAGAAATGCGGATTGATGGCAAATCCAATATTGTTTATCTGTGATCTGGAATGCCTATTATTGCGTCTGACGAATGTACAATATCTATATATGATAGCTATTTAGACATCACTTATGTTTTACACCCGCTCTAGCCCAGCCTCCGCTCTGCCGTTAGTTAAGTAACCTAACGGGTGATGACGGGACCCAGTGGTGAATGCGGATGGCATAAGAGGACGTTGTATTTTCGTTGTTATCTGTAATGATAGGTTAATTGATGGGACGCATTATTATTAATGCAAAGAAAATAAAACCTAAACTGAATCATTGGAACAATTTCTAAAACCACTCGGTTTTCTTGAAAAAGCAAATTTTAAATGCGGATCTTAAACCACTCTTTTTAAATAAAAGCTATCTTTGTTCCTTCGATCATATCAAGTTCATTACGTTAACGTTTTTTTTGCCAAAAACCAGCCGTAACCCTCCGTCGTTTCAGATAGACAGCACATCGTATTCATGCTATGCTTGTTGGCCTACGTCAAGGCATAGTGTATGGTACCAGTGTGTGTGCCTGTTTGTTGCATAGATAGATGCATTAGTTTAAGACAGACGTACAACTTGTTGGCCTACGTCAAGGGCTTGTACGATGTACTTAAATTGATCAGGACAGCGACGGGTAGAACTTGACTTGCGTCTTATGATTTGTTAGCCTACGTCAAGGTCATAAGAGCTTGGGGTAAAAATCACATCGGGAGTTTCAAACATAAAGGAAACTTGCAGATTTAGCATACCTTCTGGAGTGTGGTGACTAGAGTGGCTTCCATCTAGGGCATCATGCAATGATAGTTAGATCCCGATCCCACTGATGAGTAGGATTACTCTCGGGAATTTTTCTCACTTAACAATCAATGCTATAAACCAAGTAGGTGACTAGAAAGGTGTTAGAGGGGCTACGCCTCCAGAGAAAAGAGGTTATTTAATTAAGGAACTTCGCGAAAGCGTTGGAAAACCTCTCTCGAAGTACCAACACTAGTCTGGCTGAAAGGTTAAGCAAGTATTGTGACCTGTGATTAATTCCTGACTAGTTCTTCTTTTAGGTTTTGAAGAAGGATTTGAGGAAACAGTGGGAGCCATCCTGTTTAGATAAATTAATAAACCAATCTAAACTTGCAAGAGCATATGTTGAGTGTTTTCTTTTCTCTCTCTCTGGCAGCTACCATGACAGGACTAAAACTATTACTTGAAAAAAATATACTGACTGGGCAGAACTATAAAGACTGGCTAAGGAACGTTAATATTGCACTGACTTATGACAAAGTAGCACATGTTACCACCGCTGTTCCTCCCCTTATCCCAGGACCTGATTCCTCAGTTGTGGACAGGGAAGTCCGCAAAACCTGGGATCTAGATTGTGAGCGAGCTAAGTGTATCGTGCTGGCGTCCATGAACAATGAACACCAGAAACAGCACGAGAGTATGGATATTGTATCCATCTCTTTCCATGTCAAAGAATTGTATGGGGAGCACTCCCGTATCGCGAGGTACGAAACCTCAAGGAAACTTTTCCACATGAGGTTAGCTCCAGGATCGACTGTAGGAGAGCACGTCCTCAAAATGATCATCCTCATTGAGGAACTCGCAAACCTGGGATGCGTGCTAGAGAACGATTTGTATATCGACTTGATTTTGCAGTCCCATCCCCACACCTTCTCTCAGTTTGTGCTGAACTTCAACATGCACGAAATGGAAGCTGATCTTCCAAAGCTCCTCAATATGTTGAGGGTAGCAGAGACCTCCATGAAAAAAGAGAAGACCCCCGTTCTGTATGTTGGCCAATCATCTTCCTCTAAATCAAAAGCGAAAGCTAAATGGAAGAAGAAGATAAAAGCCACCAAACCGAAAGGTGGGGTCAAGAAGGTGCAGGGAATGAACAAGGCAGGATGGGTGACGACAGAAAAGAACGAGTGCTTCTATTGTCACAAGCAAGGGCACTGGAAGAAGGATTGTCAGGTATTCAAAGCCAAGGACATGAAGCAAGTAGTTGCTTCTACTTCAGGTGTGTTTGTAATCGAAAATTGTTTTTCAGTTAACTCTACACCATGGGTACTTGATACCGGTTCTGGTTCTTATATCTGTAATTTATTGCAGGATCTGAGAAATAGTAGAGTACTGGGGATAGGTGATATGACTCTCCGGATGGGCAATGGAATGCATGTAGATGCAATTGCAATAGAGGAATATCACCTAGGGTTGACTAGTGGGCACATTTTGGTGTTGTACAGCTGTTTTTATATTCCCAGTATGTTGTGTAATATTATATCAGTATCTTTGTTATCGAATGAAGGATATAGTTTTGCGCTTGAAAGAAATGTTATGAACATTCACCTAAATCAAGAACTGATTGGGTTTGGCACACTGGAAAACGGCATATACATACTTAATCAACCTCAAATTTTCAATATTCAAAACACGCGTTAAAGAAAGGCTCCAGATTCAAATCAAGCCTTCCTATGGCATTGTAGACTTGGTCATATAAATGAAACAAGGTTGACTAAGTTACATAAAGATGGATATTTAGATCCGTTTGAATATTCATCATATGCAACTTGTCAATCATGTATCAAAGGAAAAATGACCAAATCTCCGTTCACCGGACACGGAGAAAGAGCCACTGAACTCTTGGGACTAGTACACAGTGATGTATGTGGTCCGATGTCTACGCATGGACGAAGTGGTCACTCCCACTTCATCACTTTTACTGATGACTTCTCTAGGTATGGACATGTGTTCTTAATGAAGCATAAATCCAAGGCTTTAGATGTTTAAAGAGTATAAAAATGAAGTAGAGAAACAAACTGGTAAAAGCATCAAGAAACTTCGATCTGATCGAGGTGGAGAATATTTAAGTACCAGTTTCCTTGAATGCTTAAAAGAGAATGGAATTCTCTCTCATCTTACTCCGCCTTATACACCTCATCATAATGGTGTATCAGAAAGGAGGAATCGCACGCTATTAGATATGGTGCGTTCAATGATGAGTAGTGCTGAGTTGCCACTTTCCTTCTGGGGATTTGCTCTAGAATCAGCCGCATAACTATTGAATAGAGTTCCAACTAAGTCTGTACCTACCACTCCATATGAAATGTGGAGCGGGAAGAGACCATATCTCAAGTATATTAAGATATGGGGGTGTCCGGCATATGTTAAAAAGCATAATCCGGACAAGATCGAGGCACGATCGGTTTTATGCAAGTTTGTAGGATACCCCAAGCATTCAAGGGGGTATATGGTCTACCACACTGAAGAACAAAAGGTGTTTGTCGCTCGCCACATTGTCTTCTTAGAAAGCAAATTTCTTGCAAAAGAAATTAGTGGGAGCGCGGTAGAGTTGGAAGAAATTCCAGAACCTCAAACTGCTACCGAGGACTTAGTAGAACCTCAGATTTCAACAGAACATGACGAACCAACGCCACACCACAGATCTAGCAGGCTTTGTCATCCTCCTGAAAGATACTATGGTTTCCTTCTAGATGGGGATCGAGAGGATTGCATCATCGATGATGATGAGCCTACTAGTTTTCAGCAGGCTATTACGAGTAGTGACTCGATGAAATGGCTGGATGCTATGAGATCCGAAATGGAATCCATGTACACCAACAAAGTATAGACTTTAGAAGTTGCTCCTCCTAGAGTAAAACCAGTTGGATGCAAATGGATCTTCAAAAAGAAGATTGGTGCATTTGGACAAGTGGAAACCTACAAAGCTAGACTCGTAGCAAAAGGTTTTCGTTAAAGACCAGGATTGGACTATGATGAAACCTTTTCACCGTAGCTATGCTTAAATCCATTCGGATCCTACTTGCGATTGCTGCCTTCCATGACTATGAAATCTGGCAGATGGACGTAAAAACAGCTTTCTAAATGGACATTTAGAAGTGAGTGTTTATATGGATCAACCAGAAGGTTTCTTAGACAGTGGGAGCAGCGGAAGAGTCTGCAAGTTGCTTAAATCCATTTATGGATTAAAGCAAGCGTCGCGGAGTTGGAACATCTTCTTTGATGAGACAGTCAAAGAATTTGACTTTATCAAAAATGTAGATGAACCATGTATTTATAGGAAGATTGTAGAAAGAGCAGTAGTCTTCCTCGTTTTGTACGTCAACGACATACTACTGATAGGGAATGATATCCCTATGCTACAATTAGTAAAGCTCTTTTTGTCACAGAAATTCTCTATGAAAGACTTGGGAAATACATCATACATTCTGGGCATTAAGATCTATCGTGATAGATCTAATAGAATGTTGGGACTTTCACAGTCCAGGTATATTGACACTATACTAAAGAGATTTTGTATGGAAGATTCCAAGCGTGGTAATATACCCGCTTATCACGGAATCACCCTCTCCAAAGAGATGTCTCCAAAGACTGATGAAGAGAGGGCTCGCATGGGCATTATACCCTACGCTTCGGCAGTAGGATCTATAATGTATGCGATGTTATGTACCAGACCGGATGTAGCTTACGCACTTAGTGTGGTAAGCAGGTATCAGTCTGACCCAGGTGAGAAACATTGGATAGCGGTGAAGAACATTCTCAAGTACCTGAGAAGGACTAAGGAGATGTTCTTAGTTTACGGTAATAAGGACCTCTAGGTAGAGGCTTTTACCGACTCCGGCTTCCAAAGTGACAAGGATGATTCTAAATCCATTTCGGGTTTTGTGTTTACCCTTAATGGAGCGGCGGTATGTTGGAGGAGTTCCAAACAGGATACCGTCGCAGACTCAACTATGGAGGCTGAGTATATAGCTGCTAGTGAAGCCGCAAAAGAGGCTGTTTGGATGAGGAAGTTCATTTCTGAACTTCAGGTGGTTCCGTCCATTGCCAATCCAATACCTTTGTGTTGTGATAACAATGGCGCTGTAGCTTTAGCGAAGGAACCAAGGTCCTATCAGAAATCCAGGCATATCTTAAGGCGGTTTCACCTGATTAGGGAGATCGTGGATCGTCGGGAGATCGAGATACGGAGAGTGGACACAAAAGACAACACGACAGATCCATTCACCAAGGCCATCCCTCAAGTGCAGTTCGAGAGGCTGTTTGAGATGTTGGGCATGCGGTACGCCAGCAACTGGATCTGGTAGAGACAGTGGGTACTCATTGCGCCAATTATAGGCCTTAGTGCAAGTGGGAGATTGTTGGATATATATGCCCTAGAGGCCTTCATTGTATAGGATACTAGGGATATGTATGTACATGACAGTCTTTCTTGATATGATAGTACGCTATTTGGTTTGTCTTTGTCTTAACGTATGATATATTTTACTTGGTATTTATATATATGTTGATAAAGCCCATAGGGTGTTTGCCTGACTACCGGCGTTGTGATGGCAGTCATACTTGTGGGAGCTGGATAGTCAATAGGCACATCCTTAGATGTCCCTGGTCGCAGGAGTATCGAGACTGGGCATCGATACTCCAGAGTAGACTAGTGTATACATATCTAGACCCTGAGGAGGGGCGATGGACTATTCCCGTAGCCATTGGTGGAGTGCACCTAAGATTGTATACAGATGCTCACTGGGTGTGAGTACACCGGACAGGTCTCGCCGAGAACTGACTGGATGGTATTATACCTAACGTCAGATAGCAGTTCCCAGGTGACATGTGTGCAGATAGTCCATTGACTTAAGGTCGTCATTTGTCTCGTGTGAGTTTCCACTGTGCTTTGATTACTACCCTACCACGATTCAAAGGAGTCGTGCAAACAGGTTTTAGTTGGGTACAGTCCCGAGCCACGGGGAGGCAGTGATCGACTGTTAGGGATTCATCTCTCCCGGTATAGGGAGTTGATATCGCACGGTGATCGGTTGGTCATTACCATAAGTCCCGGGCCAGGGCTGATTGAGAATTACTGATGGACGGATCAGTAGATTCTCGGATGGTCTTGAGCCATGCCGTCACGACTTGTACGGTTATTAGAGGTCTGACGTCCACCACCTCCCTAGACCATACATGCGATACTCTTAGACGAACAGACCAGACTGTGCGGATATTGTCACGGACAGGCTCTGTAGGATTTCGGATGGGTTACCTCATCGGCTTTCTTATCGACAACTACCTGGGGACCGTTACGTACAACTAGTGCCGCTTGCGGTCTGTGGTTAAACCCACTGCCAGCGTAGTAGTCGAGTCTTTAGAGTCCCACACAGAGATTTCCCAAACCCAGGCGAAAAGATATAGAGGACGTATGGTTTTAAGAGAATGGTTCGGACGCATACGTGTTTAAACGCACGTACGACATTCGGACAGTTTTTACTAGCCGGCTTTGGTTTAAGACAGATTCTAGTATCAGGTTATTGGATTAATACAGTCTAAAGTTTTTCCGTGTTTTCACGGATGCGAGGGGCGTTCTCGTAAGTTTCCGAGAAGCTTCTAGAAGGATGGTGATATAAGGGGTTAAGGTGGCATTTTCATTAATTGCTTTAGTGACTCATTTGTATGATTCATCATATCATTAAATGCATCATTAATGCATCATTAATGATCTAATGACTCACATGATGAATCACTCTTGTTGAATAAATGAAGTATGGTGAATAATCATTTAAATGATTTTATTTGATAATTCATTTTTGCTTTATATATTCAAGTGAGAAGCTTTTCTCAAATCATTATCATCTCCATCTTCTCTTTCCTCAAGCTCTCTCCTTCATCAAACCCTAATCCTACCACTCATGAGTTGAGACCAAGGATTAGTATAGACTAAACACTTCATAACCTAACTCTACATCATCTTAGTTACTTTGATTAGCAACTAGAGAAACTAAGTAACCTCAAGTTTAGAGGTTATAGCTTGGATTAGAGTTCTCGGGTGGATCATCTATCACGGAAGGAAAGCCGAGGAGGACGTGGAGATCTAAGGAGGCCGTAGAGATCGTAAAGACGAATGACTAGAATCATTAGGTATAATCTCTTTACATAGTAACTAAGAACTCTATGGTTGTTGTTAATTATTGTTTAGAAAAGATCTTCGGTTAGTCGATGTTTGCATACAAAACAAGATCGTTTTTCATATTTCTGCCTCCCCGCAACTCGTGGGGTGTTGTACATTGACTTACAACATGATTGACATATCACTTGCTTAGGCCATTGAGTCAATCATGAGATGTCAAGTACAACACCAGATGTTGTTTTTGCACTAGTTGCAATAAGCGGATGTTCTAGGGATATGATAATAACAGCTTCTTTTGGGAGACGGTTATCATTCCAGGCTTCCAAGGTGACCTGGATGACAGAGTGACTGTCAGTGTTATAGTTTTCCCTCTGACGAGTGGTAGTAGTTTGGACATGTGATCCAAGCGGACACTGAGGGAGGCATGACGCAGGATACTGATTAAATTCAGTTAACGATACTGTCTAAGAAGTTTGGATTTGGAGTTCATTTGTGAACTAGGTCCCATTAGATATCCAGACATATTCTAAGATAGGTATTTCTCATTTCGTGAGATGGCTTTCTCCGCGAACTTAAGATTAAGAGAGACATAGAAAAAACATCAGAGTCGATCCACTCATTGAGGCTATTCCTCGAACGCAATAGTTTCACAAACGAGCTTTGTGAGACTGATCAGAAGAGGAGCTGGGTGTTCAGTATCACACGGGCTGTGAGTATGCGACATCACAATAATTAGCCTTGAGTGCAAGAGGGAGATTGTTGGATATAGTGCCCTCAAAGTCAATTATTGGATCGCAGGCGTATGATTGCAATGATTGAGGGAGGGCCTATGCCGGTAGGACAGTCTTACTCAAGATGATAGTATGCTATCTGGTTTATCTTTATCATCGTGTACATGCTTTAGGAGATATAACGGATTACTATTACACGTTGATAGAGCCCTTAGGTTTCTTTCTTGACGGACAGCAGTATGATGGCGATCATATACGTGGGAGATGGGGTCTATAAGCACGCCCTTAAAAGGTCCCTAGTCGAAGGAGTTTCGAGGCAGGGCATCGATACTCCAGAGTAGACTAGTGTATACAGATCGAGACCCCGATGAGGGGTGGTAGCTGGTCTCATAAGCCATAGGTGTCAGTTGGTTTACCTAAGACGTATATAGGTGCTCATTGGGTTATGAGTACACCGAACAGGACTCCCCAAGAACATACTAATTGGTATTATACCCGACGTTAGATAGCAGTTCCCTGGTGACATGTGTACAGGATAGTTCATCAACCTGAGATTATCATTTGTCTCGTGTGAGTTCCCAGTGTGCTTTGATTACTACCCTACAACGGCTCAAAGGAGTCGTGCAAATAGGTTTTAGTTGGGTACAGTCTCGAGCCACATGGAGGCAGTGAGCAGATCGGCAGAGGTTTTGTTTCTCCCGGTATTGGGGGTAAGATCGCGCTGTGTCTAGGAGAGCCATTACACGAAGTCCTTGGCCAAGACAGGAGATTTACTGGTAGGTATTCCAGTAGTATCTCAGGGTGTTCCGGGCTACACTCCGACCTGACTTGTACCGCTTTTGGGGGTCTGACTTTTACCAACCCCTAGGGCCGACATGCGATGCTCTTAGATGAACGGACCGGATTGTATGGATATTGTCATTAACAGGCTCAGTAGGGTGTCAGGATGAGTTCGCTCATCGGTCTCCCTTTTGGTCAATACCCGGTAGCCCGTTACGTACGGCTAGTACCACTAACGTGCTAGTGGTTAAATCCACAGCCAGTGTATTCACGAGTCTTTAGAGTCCCCCACAGACAGTTTCTCAAGTTTCGTGCGAAACGTTTTAGAGGTCATATGGTATTATGGCAGGGTTCGATCATATGCGTGCAGTAATGCACGGATCATGATCGGACAGTTCATACTAGTGGGCTTTGGTTTAAGCCGGATCCTAGTATTAGATTTGTTGGATTACTTTAGTCTCATTGCATTCGCATTCAGTCGGAATACGGATGCAGGTATGTATATACAGGTAAGGGGTACTCTTGTGATCCATCACGAGTTTACTTTAGTAAATGCCATTCTCTTTTTATTGTTGCAAACATTAGGATTAATGTTTGCAAATAGAAATTGTGAGCTCAATGTAATGATGGAGTGCATTAAATGTTGCATGTGCAAGGGTAGTGACTCATGGTATTATTCTTTGTGCATGCCATCATTTCATGGTTGATTATTGTGTGAGATTGTGATGGGAGGAGAAAGAGGGCAGCCACAAATGAGTGGGGTTAGCTTTTGTGTTGATATTATTCTATTTGGCTCCCTCACATTATTATCTCACACAAGAACAAGCTTCTTCTTCTTCTTCCTTCTCTAGATCACATTTTCTCCCATGGCATCATCTTTAACCTCCACTCTATCCATCTCATGTGTTGAGAATCCTAGAGGGTCAAGAGACAAAGTTATCACACACATTCTCTACTTCACCTTGGACACGTCGGCTAGCAAACTTCGTGTCCGAGTTGCTTTGGTTTGAAGCGGGAGCCCGTAAAAGGATTCGTAGATGTGGTGCCCTTTCTGACGAGGAGACCGGAGATCGAGCGAGATCGGAGATGCCGAAAGGAGCTAAAGATGGTGGCTAAAGGCCAAAGGACACAGATCGATCGGTATAGCTTTTCTAACCCTATTTAGATTGCTAGTTTAATGTTAATGGTTCGATTCGGGTAAAAGTATGCGTTAGCGCCAGTTTCAAGTTTATGAAAAGTTTTTGTTTCTGCATTTTGGCCTCGGATCGACGGCCGGGGCGCTACCGTAGACTTACAGATAGTATATGAAAGACTAATATAATATAGCCTGTCGTAGGGCATGGCACGTCTCGTGGGATAAATGGTACGTTTGTTGACTTCTGTGTCACGATGGTAGCCCGTGGATAGTATATTAAAAGTTATTTTACTTTCCATAGGGCAATGACTGGATTGGTAGTGTTTTGACTTCAATGTCACCAGATTTGCCCGTGGATCGTATACAGCGGGGATGAAGCATCAAGCCTGTAAGGCATGGTTTGGTTTTGGATGCAGTTGACTTCAATGTCATATGTTGACTTCTATGTCATGAATTGTAACCCATGGATTATATATGGGAGACTAATATAGCATAGCTTGCCGTAGGGCAGTTTTGGGATGTGGTTGTAGTCAACTTCTGCATCACAAGTCGACTTCTATGTCACGATGGTAATCCGTAGATTGTATATGATGGCTAAAATTAGGCCAAATGTTGTGCAATTTTAGTTTTAGGGGCGAGTGATATATTGTTGACTTCTATATCACGAATGATGCATGTGGATTGTATATGGTAGGCTAATATAGTATAACCCTTCCAAAGGGCAAAATTCTAGTTTAAGGACATAATGGTCTATGGATTCAGTTTAGGGACTTGCGTGTCGAGTGGCAGGGGCCTTTGGGGATGCCCGCCATGGTTTTTTAGGGTGTGGGGACCTCTGAAGGGTGCCCGCCATTGATTTTGGTAGGGGCGGGAACCTCTGGGGGGTCTCCACGGTTGGATTTTTGGTAGGGGCGGTGACCTCTGGGAGTGCCTGATATTGGATTTGGTAGGGACGATGACCTTTGTGGGTCTCCACCATTGATTTTATTTATTTCTTATGACCGTTTATCACAACTTTGAGAATTTTTTCTAGATATTCATGGGTCCCCGACATTGACTATTTTGTCAATGGGTCTTTTCAGGCCTTGAATGTGTGTCGTATGAAATATGCACAGTACATATATGCATATATTTTGTGTATTTGTTTATCTTCTACCCTTGTATATCCCCGGGGAGCTCATTATGGGACAATAACACGAGGGATAACTCAAATAAGCATCCATATCCATGCGGATGACTCCAAAGAGCATCCAAAAAAGATAACTTTTGTGAGCATCCATAATTTTAAAATCATCATGAAAGCAATGGATCTTCAAGTCTTCTAATTGTTCAAAACAGGGCTACGTAACTTTTAGTTTGGGATAACTCTTATCGACCATCCTTCGACTCCTATGTTTTATAGCAATTAAAGAGTGAATCAGTGGGTAGAGGGAATTTGCAAAGAAGAGAAGTTCCATTGCTCCATACTTACATGAGTTAAATCTTCTTTTCTTCTTCTTCCTCTTGAAAACTTGATTTTTCGAGTGTTCTTGTGCTTTTTGAAGATCAACAGTGATTCTTGGTGATTCGTAGTGATTAACCCTTTCTTAGATGAATAAGGAGTGTATTTATAGCCTCTATGGCGGTTATAAACGTGACCATGAACGTGTTCCATGAAATGGGGACGTGGGGGACACATTTATAGTTAATTCCCCACGTTCAGCGATGACCTCCCCGACATCGGGGACCCCCTTGAGAATGGCGGTGACCCTAATGTCGAAGAACCCTATTTGTATGGTGGAAACCTCATGTAACAGACTCCTCTCAGTATGGAGAGGTTCCTCCTTTTGGAATGGTGTGAGCATCTCAGAGTAAGACGGAGACCTCATGTCGGGGGCTCCTCTAAGTATAGCAGAGACCCACCTTTAGCATGGCGGGAGCCTCTCAGAATATGGCAGAGACCTCATGTCGGGGACCCCTCTAAGTATGGCGGAGTCCCTCCTTTTGGTATAGCTGATACCTCATCTTGGGAACCCCTCTGAGTATAGCGGAGACCCCCCTTTTGGCATAGTGAGTATGGTGGAGACCCACCTTTTGGCATAGCGGGGACCTTCATGTCGGGGACCCCTTTGGGTTTCTTCATGAGCTTTTGAACCTCGTTTGATGGCTTAAGTAGTTTCATCAAGTGGGTGTACTGTTTTTGTTGGATATGTATGCCCTAGAAGCCATTATTGTATAGTACTAGTTTGTATATTAGATTTTGGAAGCTTGGGATATATACATGGATTGACGACAGTCTTGCTCGATATTGTACTATGCTACTTGGTTTATATCTATCTTAATATGTGTATATGTTTCTTTTAACATATCGCTAATACATATTGATGGAGCCCTTAGGATCTTTTCTTGACAACCGGCGTTGTGATGGCGATCACACTAGTGGGGACTGGGTGGTCTATAAGCACATCCTTATACAGGTCCCTAGTCGTAGGATTATCGAGACATGGCATCGATACTCCAGAGTAGACTGGTGCATACGCTTCTCATCCCAGCAGGGGAGATGGTCTGTCCAACATCTATCAGTACGTCGTACTGGAGATAGTATGCAGATGCTCGTTAGGTTACAAGTACACCGGACAGGACTCGTCGGGAACTGTTGGTTGGTAATATACCTATCGTCAGTTAACAGTTCCTAGGTGACATGAGTACAGCTTAGTCCGTTGACTTGACAATGTCACTTCGCCTCGAGTGTGTTCCCACTGTTCTTAGATTACTACCCTACCACGGCTCTGTTGAGTCGTGCAAACAGGTAGTAGTAGTGTGCAGTCCCGAAGCACTTGGAGGTAGTGATGGTTAGACAGGATTCTTCTCTCCCGGTATTGGGAGTTGATATCATGCTGTGTCTAGGAGAGCCATTAAACAAAGTCCCTGGCTAGGGCAAGCGAGATTTACTGGTAGTGTTTCCAGTAGTTTCTCAGGGTGTTTGGGATACACTCCGACACGACTTGGACCGCTATTAGGGGTCTGACGTTTACCGCCCCTAGGCCTGACATGCGATACTCTTAGACGAACATACCGGACTGTACGGAGATTGTCACATTCAGGCTCAGTAGGAGTTCATATGGGTTCACCTCATTGGTCTTCTTATCGGCATCTACCTGGAGACCGTTACGTACAGCTAGTACCGCTTGAGGCCTGTGGTTAAACCCACTACGAGTGTAGTGTCGAGTCTTTAGAGTCCCACACAGAGGGTTGTTCACCTTTGGGCGAAACGAGTAGAGGTCCTATGGTTTTACGACGGGGTTCGTTCACATATGCATACTTGTGCACGTTTGGTGTTCGGACAGTTGATACTAGTGGGCTTTGGTTTAAGCCGGATCCTAGTATTTGATTTTGGCTTGGTTCAGTCTCATTGCATTCGTGTTCTTCGGAAAGTGGAAGCAGGTATGTATATACAGTTGACAGAGGCAAATGAAGGAGACATTTCATTAGGGTTTTTGACCATTGACTTGATTAAGATCTTAATGAGATGAAGGTAATTGATTAATAGTTTTAATTAGTGATAATTGTGTTATGGTTATTTGGATTGACCATATGACTTGTTGACCAAAGTTGACTAAGATATTTTTCTTAAGCAAAAGATTCTTTTCTTAGCATTAATGGTGACATGATAATGGTCAAATCAAATGAACCATCATAACTTTTTTTGCTAATTAAAATTATTATTCTTTTATGCTAATATAAGAGCTATCTCTTCATTCTATCATATTCATTCTCTCTCCTAGCTTTCTCTCTTTCATCCTCTCTCTCTCAAACCCTAACCTCTCATGTGTTGAGAACCAAGGGAAATTGAGATAAAACCATAAAATCACTCCCAACTCACTCTAGGGTTCTTAGTCTAGCAAGCAAAGCACTCTAGTTACTTCATGGTTGAGGTAGGAGCTCAAGGTAGAGGCCTTCGGGTAGATCTTCTTCGATATAGAGAAGTCGGTGAGGAGGAGCCATCTAGATCATTCCAAGGAGTTCACAACAAGGAGAAGAAGGAGTTTAAGTTTAAGGTATAACTTTCTATCATAGTAGATAGAACTTTCTTATGCTAGTTAGGTTTATGGTAAAGATCCAGGTTTAGTGTTATCCTCGCACCAAGTTTATGTTCGTCGTAAAAAAACTTTGTTCCGCATTTGGCCACGGAAGTTGGCCGGGGCGCTAGTGTAGCCCTTTATGGTATCAGAGCCTACCCATAAACCCTACTTGCTAGTTTGCACAAGCTTAAAATCTCGATTGACAAGTTTTTCCGAATCACGAATTTATGTTCATGAGCTTGCTGTCGATTTTCGAAGTTGTCCTAAAATTTTTCTGAGTATCTTAGAATTACATGCAGGTGAAACTATAGCTACAGGAAAAATTTGGGGGTCTGACTCGAAAATTTCGCCGCGGAAAGTGAGCAAAATGGAGCATTTTACGGCCCTTCCGCGGCTCTTTTTGGGCTACAATACCCAAAAATTTTTTGGGGCTCTAGTTCATGAAAATTTGATATTTGTGATATATAGTTTTGGCCCAGGTTTATTTGAGTGCTGGATTTGCATTTGGGGCTTATTTGGAAAATTTTAATCGATCGAAATTTTAAATGTGTATTTTACAGTACTTTCACTTTATCTGTGACCGGTAATGTCATTCGATCGGTAAAACTCGTATGATTGCTATATGTTCTTTTAGACGGGTTTTGCGAATATGACATTCGCGTTGATGTTTTGTGCTTGTGCTGTGATTGTGGTTGGATAGTCATGAAGGATAGCATGTGGTGCAATGTTAGTAGTACAGTTTAGATTTACTTGTACATTTGTTATTGCGGGGCGAGCGTCCGACATGTGGACTGCCGTCTTTGCCAGGTTGAATATTATTTTGGGGCACAACCGGGTTAAAGTCAATGTCACCATTTGTACATACTATTTTCTTTTTCTGTATTAGGATTACCCCGGGAGGAGTGCACGAATAGCCGGGTTCTAGAAGGCTACAAGCCCGCATCTCATGGCGTTGAGACGAAGGGGGCTTCATTCTAGAATTGGTGGGTATTCGCCGCACTCGTAGGGGGTATAGCTTTTCATTGCACAGGCTATCCACACGACTGGGAACGTCGGGTTTTATTTGCGGCTCAAATGAAACCCGGGGCTCCAAGATTATCCACCATTCTGTATTATTGGTTGAGTTTCTATGATGTTGATTATTATCATGCCTGGGACGAATGTTGTATATAATTATATATATACTAGTAGATGTTGTATATGTTTTGTACCCGCGCTAGTCTAGCCCCCGCTCTGTCGTTAGTTAAGTAATCTAACGGGTGATGACGGGGCCCAGTGGCGAATGCAGATGGCATATACGTATATTGTATTTTCGTTCTTTTCTGGTGTGGTAGGCTACATTGATGGGACAACAGTAATTTTGATTAATGCAAGAAAATAAACCTAAAAGATGTTGTTGGAACCAAGTTTTAAAAACTGACATTACAAACGTTCTTTTTACTTTGCATAGTGGTATTCGGTTATGAATATCCAGCACCTCATTCGACGAGGCAAGGGCCGAGATCCCTTCATCAAGAGTGACCCCTTGAGTAAAAGTTTGCGTCAACGTAATAACTTTACTATAGTCGATTATTTTTTGCTTTGCATCGTGGTATTTAGTTTGGAATATCATGCACCTCATTCGACGAGGAAAGAGCCGAGATCCCTTCACAGGGAGTGATCTTTTTAGCAAAATTTTTCACCACTATATATTTTAAAAGACAATCAGGTTCCTTCAACGATATCAAGTTCATTATGTTAACGGGTTTTTCGCCAAAAACCCAGCCGTAGCCCTCCGTCATTTCCTACAAGTACTACTTAGTATTCGAGCTACGTATTTTGGCATTGTCAAGGCGTAGTGATCGGTAGCTGAGTATTGCTTGTTTGCAGCTTTATTTTCAGACTATTTAGGACAGTCGCATAGCTATGTTGACATTGTCAAGGGATATGTGGGTGGGTCTAAGTTAATCAAGATAATGACGGGCCGAACTTGACTAGCGGCTTATGATATGTTGGCATTGTCAAGGTCATAAACCGTTAGGGGCAAAAACCACATCGGGAGTTTCAAACATACAGGAAACTTGAAGATTTAGCATACCTTCTTGAGTGTTGTGACTAGAGTGGATTCCATCTAGGCCATTACACAATGATAATTGGATCCCGATCCCACTGATGAGTTGGATTACTCTCGGGAGATTATTTCACTTAACAATCAAAGCTATAAACCAAGTAGGTGTCTAGAACGGTGTTAGCGGGGCTAAGCCTCCAGGGAAAAGAGCTTATATAATTAAGGAACTTCGCGAAAGCGTTGGAAACCTCCCTCGAAGTACCAAAACTAGCCTGGCTGAAAGGTTAAGCAAGTATTGTGATGTGTGATTAAATCCTGACTAGTTCTTCTTTTAGGTTTTAAAGAAGAATTTGAGGAAACAGTGGGAGCCATCCTGGTTAGATAAATTAATGTCACGACCTAAAATAGCCCGTGACTGGCACTTGAATCGTATGAAGTCTATAGGACCCCATCTAATTCAAGTAAACCAAAAGCCCAGAAATATAAAACCATTTTAAATAATAAATGCAGGAAAAGTAGTTTTTAGAAGTAAAGAAAACATGTTTAGAAAGCAAGGTTTTTAAATAACTAAGCCGAATATGCATTTTAAAATGTATAGTCTTTTCTAAAAATTTCGGCAGAGTTTCCTTTGTAAATACTGGCCCCGAACGGGGTACAACAAGAATAATATATATGCAATGATAAAAGGCATCCCCAAGCGGGAGCTTTCTCTTCGTCAATCGACGGTCACAACCATGCAAGCAATAATATACAACGCTGAAGGGCGAGGATCAAAACTCAAAAAGAAATTCAAATAGGCATGAAAACCGTAACACTACTACGCGCGACTCCAAGGTCGAAATAATACATAACTGATTTTCTAAGTCTGAAACAATATACAAGTTTTTGGTTGATGGAATTCTAGATACAATGAATAATACATGTACAATGGTGGTCCTGATGCAAAAGAACCCAACTACCAAAGCTAATCACCCGCAAAGGAAACAGTGTGCCAGAAATGCCGCTATGGAACCTGTACGGCAAAACCTGCAAGAACTGTGGCACAACGTGGGTGAGTTGCCAACTCGTGAATAGAAAATATCTACAAGCAGAAATCGAATGCATGATATAATCCTAGGTCAATACGATCAGATATATATAAACCTTAAAAGGATAAGTCTGAAGCATGAAAAGGTGGCAATGTAACATCTATACATGTATGTAGTGCCAAGTGCTCGTGCCAGTGCCTCAGGTAATAACATATCATAAATATAAGGTATGTATGCATGAATAAGTATGATGAAATATCTAAATTGATATCAATACACATATATTAGCGTCCCATTCTACTAATATTGGTGTAAGGGCATATATAACAGCGTCCTCATCCACTGTTATGTATCCATAAGAGGTATGATTAATGTAATCAAGGTCTGTATGTATATGGATTCCGTCCACATATCACCCAATGACAATAATCATCATGCTTGTAAACATTGTAAAGCATATCATTGGAAATGTGAGGATATAATCAAAATCATGGAACCTGAGTGCCTACCATCGACCATCGAAAACATCATGAAACCTGTGCCTAGCATCGGCACGTAAATCCTCGTATATTGGACTCCGTCTGCGGTATCGGCCCTCGGCCCCGGCAGCATGGGTCGACCCACATCCATCTATCAACTCTGGTCAGTATCCTCCGGATAACCGCCAGATCCAACCAATCACCAGTAGGTAGTAGTCCCTCTTCCAGGCTCACCGTCTACTAAACAGCAATCCGTTCTCGCCCCGGGTACCATACCGGGTCCACCATGTACCCGCAATCGGCCTCATCCAACTCCTCGATTCGGGTTCACATATCACACGTCTCAGAATCGAGAAAACGCATGGTGGACGCACTGAAATATCATATCAAGGGAAACCGGGTTTTTAAAACAATTACATATTCTCTTTTGAAATGTCCACGGTTCCCAAATCCAGAAATTTCAGGGAAACAACATATCTCAATGCGTAAATCCATGCAAGTATGAAGGTATCACTATATGTATGCACTGGTATAAATGTATAGTGTGCATGTGCGCAAGTATGAAATTATCAATATATATATATATATATATGTGTGTGTGTGTGTGTGTGTGCGCACGGGTATGAATATACAGTGTGCATGTGCGCTGGTATGAAGATATCAATATATGTGTGCACCGGTATGAATGTATAGTGTATAGGTACACAAGTATGCCATGCAAGGTCATATCCTGAATGTAACAGTACTACAGTGTAGTGACATGGCAATTATCGATGATGAAGTGTGTGAGCCGGCAAAGCAAGTGTACGTGAAACATATGCATCATCGATAATGGTGCTGGAGTCCTAACAGCATGGTTTTAATATAGCAATAAACACATGCAATGCGATGCAATGTAAACTGTAAGAATATGCGGAATCGAATAATCAACGCAACAGTAAAGAATCTACATCCATATGTATATGTCATGCAGTTTTTCCATTTGAAAAAAGACGAATCGGGGAATTTAGTAAAATAAGGGCTACGGTGTTTTTAAGAAAAGGTGCGACCTTTTTAAAGTATCCGTAGAATCCCTTTTTGCCTGTCTTTAAAATACTCCCGATTTGTTAGTTTTGAAATAGGTATGACTCGGGTCTAGTCTAACATCTACTATACTAACTACAGATCTAACTATCAAGTCGATCGGGAGGGGTATAGAGACCACCTAAATCTGAGTCGATATATATAAATATAAATATAATAGTCGGTGATCCCTCCTCAATAGTATCGCATACGATACTGTATATCATCTGACGTCCTCGAGTCATGAGTGCGGATCTATCATCAATATAAAGCTCGTACGGTAAATCGTCGTACGGCATCCCAATAGCTGGGTACGGGTCAATATCACATTATCTCATCAAATATCTGGTATCTTTATCATCATATCACATAATCTGGGGTACTGATCTAAGTCTAGAACAAATCGATACCATCTATTTAAGTATGAATGCGTGTGTGAAACACACGTCCAAAAGCCCGGTAAAAATCACATGTCGTATCCCAAATACGAATCATATCATATCACCGATCTCATGGTACTATGCCTAATATCATCGACTCATCTCCAATGTCATCAACTATCATCATCAACACAATGTAAATATAATGAATATGCAAGGGTGTGCGTGTGGGTGTAAACCTATTCTAGGGTTCGCGAATATGAACTACACTAGTTTACTTCTAACCCTAATCTATCCATAGTACACCTAACTTAAAATCCACGATGCACTATAATCTATCATATATATAATATACACAAATATAGTACACCAACTTCGGACTGCGGGGGTGCTATACGCCATCCACCCGACTTCCCCCGTGGATATAATCTACTCACCTTACGTCTTCATTTGTCGACGTCGCCACGCGCTTGCTTGTCGTCCCGAAGTCTTCATGGGATACCTACACATCGACGTATCGTAAATGCGTATTAAAACCAAATCAAAACTAAAACGACACATGAAAACCAAAACGATACGCTAAGGGGCCTATAGGTTAGAACCTTTGGGTACGCTTTCAAAACCATCAATCAATCCTCGATATCGTCGTATAAATGCCAAGTGTAAAACACTGATACACAATTCCAGAATTCAAAATACAGAATTCGGAAACCTGAATCCAAAACAGCAACTAGAGAAAAGGGTCCCAGATTTCACCCTAGGTCAAATTGGACAATTTTGCACATGGCAGGGGTCTAATCTACTGATAAGGGGGCACCAAAACCAAAACGAGACAATTCCCTTCTGGTCTGGCCGCAATTTGCGGCCAGAATGCATTTATTTGCTGCCGGGAAAGAGAGATAGGGGCTAGGGTTCTGGTGGTAGCTTCCTGGGTGCCTGCACATATCACTGTCCAACCAAATTTTTTTTTCAGAGTCTCAGGTTAATAGCAGATCCCATATAACCTTCACATATTCCATAAATTTTCCGATATCGGTTTCTAAATCCGTATTCCGGATTTCAAGCCTCAGGTTTGGGTCTCAAATCTAGCACTAAGGTGTTTGTATGGTCTCCACTGAACTTAATTTCATATCACAACTCACAAATTCCACTAAACCCTAACTAGGTTTTCCTAAATCTACCAAATCACACGATATCGATTCTAAACTAGCATGGGGGTATAAGTAATGCAAAAACTATGCTAACGGTCCAGAAAATACCTCATTTGGCAACTCAAGAATTTTCTTAAGTTTCCCCTAGTGGCCAAAATCCTTGATTTCTTGGTCCAATGTGTTTGTCTTGAGCTTGTGCACACTTTTTGTGAAATGAGGATAGGGTTTTGGAGTTGATTTCATAGTGATTTGAGGAGGTGAAGAGGGGAGGGAGATGAAGGAAGCAGCAGCAGCAGCAAGGGCTGAAGAGGGAGAGAGATGAGTAAAGAAAGAAGAGGGATGGCTAAGTCTAAGTCAAAGGTAACCCATTTCTCTCTCTCACCCATATATCATATTATAACCTTTTCCATTTCTTTTTCTTTTCTTTTTCTTTTCTCCAAGTTCCTTCTCACTCAATTAGTAAACCCAAAACAACATGGCAGATTGTATAAGTGTAAAGAAAAATGATATGTGCATGTTTTGCACAAAAATGCTAAAAAAACCGATTAGCGATTTTTAATCGCAATTAGCACTAAATTAGTATATAATTAATCATAAAAACTTTAAAATCGCGTAATTCCATAAAATACTCTATTTTAGAATTTTCCATAATTTTTCCAAAAATTTTCCCATTTATCGGTATTTAATTATACCGAAATATTAAAATATTCATTAAAATATTATTAAATTATAAAATTCACAAAAATAATATTTTTATTTTTTTGAAATGTTACAAGCTTCCCCCTTTAAAGAAATTCGCTCCCCGAATTTAAATTTAAACCCCCAATTTCTAAAACATTTCAGTAAAAATCCAAATTGTCGGGGCTCCGAAATCATCAATACATAAAATGTATCATAGCGCAATGCATGCGCATAAGTAATGAGCAGATAACTCAAAATCGAAACTCCGTCAAGCATCCCACAATCATCGGAGTCATGATAAAGACATAAATGTCAAATCCAAAACAAAACCAATATGATGTATATCAAAATTATACATGTATATATATGAAAGCTATATATGTAAATAACTAAAGTAAATACATGTAAAAATACGCGGGTACTGTCCTCTGACTAGTCCCGCTCAGTACGAAAACACATACCAATCATCATCAAAATGTACTGCTCCATAAGAAATCAATCCCTAAAATGCATATAAGAATACCCTGTGCGTCTGGTGCGCACGGAAATCAAAATCCATATATGTGCCATATATGTACACAGAAACAACATCTAGGTGCAACGGGTGTGCACACAACATCTGTAATAGGCAACGTGTGTGCCTGACAGCAAAATCAGGTGCATCTGACGTGCATGAAGAATCTCAATTTAGTGTATCTGGTGTGCACCAAAATCATATCTCAAAGCATGCGCTCAACACGCGCGGAAATCCAAATCAAATGCACAGAGTGCAAGAAATCAACATCAAAATAAGAATCGTAATCGATGGTATACAATACAGCTCAATCAAAATCAGGTATACCGCAGTGTATAAGCTCACAATAATATGCATCAGCGTGCACAAATCACATCAAAACACTAAAGGTGCATGAAAACTATGCTGGAAGCGTAAATCAAATCACCGACATCAAATAGGCATGAAATCACAATCAATACCTCAAGAGTAATAACTATGCGCAAAGTATAAATACCCAGTAGGTGCAACCATGATGCATGAAAATAAATATCAGGAAGCTCAGCCATCAAGACCAAATCATGCGAATAGATCGCCCAAAATACCAAAATCCAAGATGACGGATACGTGATAATCGAATCACAAAATCACAAATCATAAATACCGTCGTCGGTATATCCTACTTCAAAGTCAGGAAGGTGTCGGTGCATCCAATGCTAGCAGCGCAAGATATCTACTTGCCTCTTGCTCACGGTCTGGCATCCTCTGTCTCTGGGTCCTTATCTTTCCTGTGGATTACCTATCTCGCAATCCATCGGCTCATCGGCCTTGTCAGGTGTGCTAACAGGGACGATTCCGTTTTGGCACTTCTCTGTTCACCTCTCGGTCAATCATCACGACCACTCTTAAAGCAGCAGGTCACTGGCGTCGGCCTCTGGCTCTCTGAATGCACGTGACACATTTGCTCCTGGTGCATATCTTATTGCAGCAGTGTTCTGGAAGGAATCCCACTCAAGGTCTCTTCCGATCTTGCCTATGCCGATCTGTACGGAGGCTCGTACTCTTGCATAATCTCTTCTCGCACAATGGAGATCTGTGTCCTCAGCACAGCATTTCCTTAGAAATTGATCGCATCCCAACGCCTCTGTAAGCATATCAGGTCTCTGGTCTCGAAGGGAAGTAATGACAGCTCTTCAGCGTCTCGCACGAACCTCTTGTTCCACTTGTCTTTATCGTCGTCCACTATGACGTCATGCCATGCTATCTACGCACTGCAACTATTCTCGGCCACGATCAATCCGAAGTCTCTCGCACGGACTCGAAATCGCGTACTCTGTAGCTTCATCACTCTGTAGAAGATATCTGGCCGAACAGGTCCTCAGGAACTCGTCCCAACCATCGGAGGAATACTCAATACTCGTCCGTTCTCGATCAACTCACAACGCATCTGAGTGAGGTCCTTTATCCGAACCGAATCAACTATCTCGTCGACGATGCCAAACTTTGGCCTGCTGGGTGTGCGCAATTTGACCACTCCTGGGTCCAGGTCTTCTCGAATAGTATTCCAGAAAGGTCCTGTCGAGGTCTTTCTCGAATCTCGTTTTTGCCAAATTGCCCAGAAGTCATTGTCTTCTACTAAAGCTAAATCTTGTTCCGGAACGGCTGCATACTCATCGCAAATCCTTTTGGAAGGTATATCCATATACAATGCCTTTGCGTGCGTATCGCATCTCTGATGTCAGCGGAGTGGAACGTCCTCTCGTCAAGAGCTCATACGAATCTCGTACTCCACTTTCTCTGATGTCGACTGCTTCGGACTCGTCTCATCGTGGCTGCATGGACGACGCTCCAACGGCTATACTCATATCTGGAGTCTCCCAAGCAATGTGTCCCATCACATGATATCTGAATGATGTCGAACCATCCGATCGATTTGTCAAAACCTCATAATCTCCCAAGAGATCAACATCTTGGGTACAGTTTAATAGTATCGAGTACATACCACAGCATCAGTGGTCCAGCCGTAATAGGGCAAACCCAAGCCTCACTAATGGCGCCGCGGAACTGCTGCAAACCTTAAGGTTCAAAGGCTTTCATACGGTCATTATGTCGAGTTAGGGTTTCATTCTTCTAGAGGGTCCATAGAATCTCTTGCATGTCTTTCCGAATACTTTAAACTTGGAAAATGGGCTCCTGACATTCGATCGTCTCTATCGACTCTCAAGGAATCTGCGTAAAGTCGTCTCTAGCGGGAATCAATCTATCTGATGACTTCGTATCGGGGTAAGCAAACGAACCACACGTCCTAGTCATTCATCCTCGGGCGACTAGCGACTTACCATCGTATCTCTAAGTACATACTCATGCTGCAGTAGCTCCAATCATCTGGGCGATATCTCGTCATTTGCAGCAATAACTAGCTCATTCGTCTGTACGTTGAATAGCGCCTCAATCATCGTGAATAAGCGATATGTCAATGGTCATCACATTCTGGTTGTCCTCTAGTAGTAGCCTGATCCACTGGTACCGATCGGTACATCCGAGAAATCTCGTAAAAGCGATCTGTCAAACGATCATGGCACGAAAACACAACAAGACAACGCCTCTTAATGCTATCGTATGTCTGTGGAATCATACCCTGGTCAGTCCTCATCCACGACGAGCTCATGCTGACGCAACTCTAGCCGTAGCTCTCTCTGCCCGTGCAATCGTGGCAACAACATCATAACCAGTATCGATGAGGATAGATCATAAGAATGAATATAATACTGTGCAAGGAAATGTACATCCTATGGTTCCATAAGCGGAGTGGCGTGTCATAAGTATGTCGCGGAACATACACACGGTACGTCACTCTATTGAAGTCACCTACTCCATCAACTAAGGGTCATCCTACGCGACAAAAGTTCGGGTCTAATACCCCCTCGACTAAGTCTAAGTTCTGTAAGGTCAAGCCTAAGTTCCGTATATATATAAACGCCCTAGGCTCCACATAGTCAAACTTAGACTCGAACGAAGGTTAACCTAGCGCTTTAATACCAACTTTGTCACGACCCGAAATAGCCTGTGACTGGCACTTGAATCATATGAAATCTATAGGACCCCATCTAATTCAAGTAAGCCAAAAGCCCAGAAATCTAAAACCATTTTAAATAATAAATGCAGAAAAAGTAGTTTTTAGAAGTAAAGAAAACATGTTTAGAAAGCAAGGTTTTTGAATAACTAAGCCGAATATGCATTTTAAAATGTATTGTCTTTTCTAAAAATTTCGGCAGAGTTTCCTTTGTAAATACTGGCCCCGAATGGGGTACAACAAGAATAATATATATGCAATGATAAAAGGCATCCCCAAGCGGGAGCTAGCTCTTCGTCAATCGACGGTCATAACCACGCAAGCAATAATATACAACGCCGAAGGGCGAGAATCAAAACGCAAAAATAAACTCAAATAGGCTTGAAAACCGTAATACTACTACGCGCGACTCTAAGGTTGAAATAATACATAACTGATTTTCTAAGTTTGAAACAATATACAAGTTTTTGGTTGATGGAATTCTAGATACAATGAATAATACATGTGCAATGGTGGTCCTGATGCAAAAGAACCCACCTACCAAAGCAAATCACCCGCAAAGGAAACAGTATGCCAGAAATGTCGCCATGGAACCTGTACGACAAAACCTGCAAGAACTGTGGCACAACGGGAGTGAGTTGCCAACTCGTGAATAGAAAATATCTACAAGCAGAATCGAATGCATGACATAATCCTAGGTCAATACGATTAGATATATATAAACCTCAAAAGGATAAGTCTGAAGCATGAAAGGGTGGCAATTTAACATCTATACATGTATGTAGTGCCAAGTGCTCGTGCCAGTGCCTCAGGTAATAACATATCATAAATATAAGGTAAGTATCCATGAATAAGTATGATGAAGTATCTAAATTGATATCAATACATATATATTAGCGTCCCATTCTACTAATATTGGTGTAAGGGCATATACAACAGCGTCCTCATCCACTGTTATATATCCATAAGATGTATGATCAATGTAATCAAGTTCTGTATGTATGTGGATCCCGTCCACGTATCACCCAATGACAATAAGCATCATGCATGTAAACATCGTAAAGCATATGCATGGAAATGTGAGGATATAATCAAAATCATGGAACCTGAGTGCCTAGCATCGACACTCGAAAACATCATGAAACCTGTGCCTAGTATCGGCACGTAAATCCTCGTATATCGGGCTCTGTCTGCGGTATCGGCCCTCGGCCCCGGCAGCACGGGTCGGCCCATATCCATCTATCAACTCTGGTCAGTATCCTCCGGATAACCGCCAGATCCAACCAATCACCGATAGGTAGTAGTCCCTCTTCCAGGCTCACCGTCTACTACACAGCGATCCGTTCTCGCCCCGGGGTACCATACCGGGTCCACCATGTACCTGCAATCGGTCTCATCCAACTCCTCGATTCGGGTTCACATATCACACGTCTCAAAACCGAGAAAACGCATGGTGGACGCACTGAAATATCATATTAAGGGAAACCGGGTTTTTAAAACAATTACATATTCTCTTTTGAAATGTCCACGATTCCCAAATCCAGAAATATCATGGAAACAACATATCTCAATGCGTAAATCCATGCAAGTATGAAGGTATCACTATATGTATGCACTGGTATGAATGTATAGTGTGCATGTGCGCAAGTATGAACTTATCAATATATATATGTGCACGGGTATGAATATACAGTGTGCATGTGCGCATGTATGAAGATATCAATATATGTGTGCACTGGTATGAATGTATTGTGTATAGGTACATAAGTATGCCATGCAAGGTCATATCCTGAATGTATCAGTACTACAGTGTAGTTACATGGCAATTATCGGTGATGAAGTGTGTGAGCCGGCAAGCAAGTGTACGCGAAACATATGCATCATCGATAATGGTGCTGGAGTCCTTACAGCATGGTTTTAATACAGCAATAAACACATGTAATGCGATGCAATGTAAACTGTAAGAATATGCGGAATCGAATAATCAACGCAACAGTAAAGAATCTACATCCATATGTATATGTCATGCAGTTTTGCCCTTTGAAATAAGATGAATCGAGGTTTTTAGTAAAATAAGGGCTACGGTATTTTTATGAAAAGGTGCGACCTTTTTAAAGTATCCGTAGAATCCCTTTTTGCCTGTCTTTAAATACTCCCGATTCGTTAGTTTTGAAATAGGTATGACTCGGGTCGAGTCTAACATCTACTATACTAACTACAGATCTAACTATCAAGTCGATCGGGAGGGGTATGGAGACCACCTAAATCTGAGTCGATATATATAAATATAAATACAATAGTGGGTGATCCCGCCTCAATAGTATCGCGTACGATACTGTATATAATCTGACGTCCTCGAGTCATGAGTGCGGATCTATCATCAATATAAAGCTCGTACGGTAAATCGTCGTACGGCATCCAAATAGCTGGGTACGGGTCAATATCACATTATCTAATCAAATATCCGGTATCCTTATCATCATATCACATAATCTAGGGTACTGATCTAAGTCTAGAACAAATCGATACCATCTATTTAAATATGAATGCGTGTGTGAAACACACGTCCAAAGGCCCGCTAAAAATCACATGTCGTATCCCAAATACGAATCATATCATATCACCGATCTCATGGCACTATGCCCAATATCATCGACTCATCTCTAATGTCATCCACTATCATCATCAACACAGTGTAAATATAATGAATATGCAAGGGTGTGCGTGTAGGTGTAAACCTATTCTAGGGTTCGCGACTATGAACTACACTAGTTTACTTCTAACCCTAATCTATCCATAGTACACCTAACTTAAAATCCACGACGCACTATAATCTATCATATATATAATATATACATATATAGTACACCAACTTCGGACTGCGGGGGTGCTATACGCCATCCACCCGACTTCCCCTGTAGATATAATCTACTCACCTTGCGTCTTCATTTGTCGACGTCGCCACGCGCTTGCTTGTCGTCCCGAAGTCTTCATGGGGTACCTACACATCAACGTATAGTAAATGCGTATTAAAACTAAATCAAAACTAAAACGACACACGAAAACTAAAACGATACGCTAAGGGGCCTATAGGTTAGAACCTATGGGTACGCTTTCAAAACCATCAATCAAACCTCGATATCGTCGTATAAACGCCAAGTATTCGACGTAAAACACTGATACACAATTCCACAATTCAAAATACGGAATACGGAAACCTGAATCCAAAACAACAACTAGAGAAAAGGGTCCCAGATTTCACCCTAGGTCAAATTAGACAATTTTGCACATGCTAGGGGTTTAATCTACTGATAAGGGGGCACCAAAACCAAAACGAGACAATTCCCTACTGGTCTGGCTGCAATTTGCGGCCAGAATGCATTTATCTGCGGCCGGGAAAAAGAGATAGGGGCTAGGATTCTGGTGGTGGCTTCCTGGGTGCCTGCACATATCACTGTCCAACCAAAAAAATTTTCAGAGTCTCGGGTTGATAGCAGATCCCATATAAACTTCACATATTCCACAAATTTTCCGATATCGTTTTCTAAATCTGTATTCCGGGTTTCAAGTCTTAGGTTTGGGTCTCAATTCTAGCACTAAGGTGTTTGTATGGTCTCCACTGAACTTAATTTCACATCACAACTCACAAATTCCACTAAACCCTAACTAGGTTTTCCTAAATCCACCAAATCACACAATATCGATTCTAATCTAGCATGGGGGTATAAGTAATGAAAAAACTAAGCTAATGGTCCAGAAAATACCTCATTTGGCAACTCAAGAATTTTCTTGAGTTGCCCCTAGTGGCCAAAATCCTTGCTTTCTTGGTCCAATGTGTTTGTCTTGAGCTTGTGCACACTTTTTGTGAAATGAGGATAGGGTTTTGGAGTTGATTTCATGGTGATTTGAGGAGGTGAAGAGGGGAGGGAGATGAAGGAAGCAGCAGCAGCAGCAAGGGCTGAAGAGGGAAAGAGATGAGTGAAGAAAGAAGAGGGATGGCTAAGTCTAAATCAAAGGTAACCACTTTCTCTCTCTCACCCATACCTCATATTATAACCTTTTCCATTTCTTTTTCTTTTCTCCAAATTCCTTCTCACTCAATTAGCAACCCCAAAACAACATGGTAGATGCACAAGTGTAAAGAAAAATGATATGTGCATGTTTTGCACAAAAATGCTAAGAAAACCGATTAGCGATTTTTAATCGCGATTAGCACTAAATTAGTATATAATTAATCATAAAAACTTAAAAATGTCATAATTCCATAAAATACTCTATTTTAGAATTTTCCAAAATTTTTCCAAAATTTTTCCCATTTACGGTATTTAATTATACCGAAATATTAAAATATTCATTAAAATAATATTAAATGATAAAAATTCCCAAAAATAATATTTTTATTTTTTTGAAATGTTACAATTAATAATCAATCTAATCTTGTAAGAGCGCACGCTGAGTGTTTCTTTTCTCTCTCTCCAAGTAGCAACCATTTCATGCCCTAATCAAGATAATAAAATGTATCGCTTGACCGATCCGAATTCTTATTCGGGGATGGGGAATGCCGGTTCGGCTCTAACTTACGACAACAGTCATAAGTGTGAGTAAGGAAAAGAGGATTGTATGGAATCCAAGGAGACCCGGTTGAAGAAGAAGCATACTATTGCATCTACTTCAGGTGTTCTTGTAATTGAGAACTGCTTTTCGGTCAGTCCTACCTCCTGGGTTCTAGATACCGGATCAAGATTTCATATCTGTAATTTATTGCAGGAACTAAGAAAAAATAGGAAAGTTGCACCTGGTGATATGTCCCTCAGGGTAGGGAACGGAGCACAAGTTAATACTGCAGCTGTCGGTGAATATCACCTAGTGTTGCCAAATGGCAATACTATGATTTTAAACAATTGCTACTATGTACCTTCCATGGTTTGCAACATCATATCAGTTTCTTTACTTGATAAAGATGGATATAACTTTGTTCTTGCTAGAAATATCATGAACATTTACCTTGATAGGTACTGGTTGCAGAAGGTAAACTGTGTAATAGTATCCATGTTCTAAATCAGAATACAGTCCTCAATATACAAAACACACGCAAGAGAAAGAGTTCAGATACGAACGAATCCTACTTGTGGCATTGTAGACTTGGTCATATCGGAGAGAAAAGACTGAGTAAGTTGCATAAAGATGGACTCTTGAATACGTTCGAATTTTCATCTTATGAAACTTGTCAGTCTTGTCTCAAAGGAAACATGACCAAATCTACGTTCACCGGACATGGAGAAAGGGCAGCAGAGCTCTTGGGACTCATACACAGTGTTGTGTGTGGTCCAATGTCTATACATGCAAGGGAAGGGTTCTCGTACTTCATCACATTCATTTACGTTCTTTCTAGGTTCGGATATGTGTATCTCATGAAACAGAAATCTGAAGCTTTTAAGAAATTCAAAGAATTCAGAAACGAAGTAGAGAACAAGACTGGCAAAAGTATCAAGATCCTCCGGTCTGATAGAGGAGGGGAGTACTTAAGCACGGAATTCCTAGATTACTTAAAAGAGAATGGAATTCTCTCTCAGCTTACTCCTTCGTACACACCACAGCACAACGGCGTATTGGAGCGGAGGGACCGTACCCTATTGGACATGGTTCGCTCCATGATGAGTAATGCTGAGTTACCTCTTTCATTCTGGGGACTTGCGCTAGAAACAGCAGCGTACTTGCTGAATCAAGTTCCGTCTAAATCTGTGCCTAAGACTCCATATGAAATATGGAGTGGTAAAAGACCATATCTTGAACGTATTAAGATATGGGTTGTCCAGCCTATGTAAAGGTACAAAATCCGGACAAGCTTAAGGCACGATCGGTTTTGTTCATGTTTGTGGGATATCCTAAAAATTCTCTGGGATATCTGTTCTACCACACAGAGGAACAGAAGGTGTTCGTTGCTCGTCGCGCTACCTTTTTAGAGTGGCAATTTCTTGCAAAAGAAATAAGTGGGAGCACGGTAGAACTAGATGAAATATCAGATCCACAAACTCAAACTAAGGATTTAGTAGGACCAGAAAATTCAATAGTCCCAGACGAACCTCAGCCACTCCACAGATCTGGTAGGATTTCTCATCCGTCCGAGAGATACTACGGTTTTCTCATAGATGGGGATCGAGAGGATTGCATCTTGGAAGAAGATGATCCTACCAGTTTCAAGCAAGCCATTATCAGTCGGGACTCTGATAAGTGATTGGATGCTATGCGATCCGAAATGGAGTCCATGTACACCAATAAAGTGTGGACCTTGGATATTGCTCCACCTGGGGTAAAACCCGTTGGATGCAAATGGATCTACAAAAGGAAACTTGGTGTAGATGGGCGGGTGGAAACCTATAAGGCTAGACTCGTTGCAAAAGGTTTTCGTCAACGACCTGGTGTGGACTATGACGAAACTTTTTCTCCAGTGGCTATGCTCAAATCCATTCGGATCCTACTTACCATTGCTGCCTTCCATCACTATGAGATCTGGTAGATGGACGTAAAAACGACTTTTCTAAATGGCAGTTTGGAAGAATGCGTTTATATGGATCAACCAGAAGATTTTGTAGACAGTGGGAGCAGCGGGAAGGTGTGCAAGTTGCTTAAATCCATTTATGGATTAAAGCAGGCATCGCGGAGCTGGAACATCTGTTTTGATGAAGCAATCAAGGAATTTGACTTCATCAAGAATGAGGATGAGCTTTGTATTTATAAGAAGATTGTAGGACGAACTGTCGTATACCTAGTCTTGTACGTGTACGACATTCTTTTGATAGGAAATGACATTCTTATACTACAATCGGTCAATCTATTCTTGTCACAACGGTTCTCCATGAAGGACCTGGGTGATGCCTCGTGCATTCTGGGGATCAAGATCTACAGAGATAGATCGAAGAGATTACTGGGACTTTCGCAATCCAGGTACATAGAGACCGTACTAAAGAGATTTAGTATAGAAGATTCCAAGCGTGGTAATATACCCGCATTGCACGGAATCACCCTCTCCAAGAAGATGTCTCCCAAGACTGACGAAGAGAAGGTTCGCATGAGCACTATACCCTACGCTTCGGCGGTTGGATCTATAATGTATGCGATGCTATGTACAAGACCAGATGTAGTTTACGCACTAAGAGTGGTGAGCCGGTATCAGTCAGACCTAGGTGAGAACCACTGGATAGCAGTGAAGAACATTCTCAAGTACCTAAAAAGGACTAAGGAGATGTTCCTGGTTTATGGTAATGGAGACCTCATGGTCGAGTCCTTTACCGATTCAAGCTTCTATAGTGACAAGGACGATAGCAAGTCTGTCTCGGGTTTTGTGTTTACCCTCAGCGGAGGGGTGGTGTGTTGGTGGAGTTTCAAACAGGATACCGTCGCAGACTCAACGATGGAGGCTAAATACATTGCTGCAAGCGATGCCGCAAAAGAAGCGGTCTGGATGAAGAAGTTCATTAGTGAACTTCAAGTGGTTCCGTCCATTGTTGACCCAATACCTTTGTATTGCAATAATAATGGGGCTATAGCTTTAGCGAAGGAACCACGGTCCCATCAGAAATCCAGACACATCTTAAAGCGGTATCACCTGATCAGGGAGATCATTGATCGCCAGGAGATCGAGGTACGGAGAGTGGACACTAAAGACAACACGGCGGATCAATTCACAAAGGCCCTCCCTCAAACACAATTCGAGCGACTTTTTAAGCTATTGGGTATGCGGTAAGCCAGCAGCTGGCCTTAGTGCAGACGTTGGGTGTGCGGTACACCAATTTCTTGCCTTTAGTGCAAGTGGGAGATTGTTGGATATGTATGCCCTAGAGACCATTATTGTATAGTACTAGTTTGTATATTACATTTTGGAAGCTTGGGATATATACATGGATTGACGACAGTTTTGCTCGATATTGTAGTATGCTACTTGGTTTGTATCTATCTTAATATGTGTATATGTTTCTTTTAACATATCGTTAATACATATTGATGGAGCCCTTAGGATCTTTGCTTGACTACTGGCGTTGTGATGGAGATCACACTAGTGGGTGCTGGGTAGTCTATAAGCACATCCATATACAGGTCCCTAGTCGTAGGATTATCGAGACAGGACATCGATACATCAGAGTAGACTTGTGCATACGCTTCTCATCCCAGCAGGGGAGATGGTCTGTCCCACAGCCATCAGTACGTCATACTGGAGATAGTATGCAGGTGCTCGTTAGGTTACGAGTACACTAGACAGGACTCGTTGGGAACTGTTGGTTGGTATTATACCTATCGTCAGTTAACAGTTCCCAGGTGACATGAGTACAGCTTAGTCCGTTGACTTGACACTGTCACTTCGCCTCGAGTGTGTTCCTACTGTTCTTAGATTACTACCCTACAACGGCTCTATTGAGTCATGCAAACAGGTAGTAGTTGGGTGCAGTCCCGAAGCACTTGGAGGCAGTGACGGTTAGACAGGATTCGTCTCTCCCGGTATTGGGAGTTGATATCGCGCTGTGTCTAGGAGAGCCATTACACAAAGTCCCTTACCAGGGCAAGCGAGATTTAATGGTAGTTTTTCAGGGTGTTCTGGGTTACACTCCGACATGACTTGTACCTCTATTAGGGGTCTGACGTTTACCGCCCCCTAGGCCCAACATGCGATACACTTAGACGAACAGACCGGACTGTACGGAGACTGTCACATTCAGGCTCAGTAGGAGTTCAGATGGGTTCACCTCATCGGTCTTCTTATCGGCATCTACCTAGGGAAAGTTACGTACAGCTAGTATCACTTGCGGCCTGTGGTTAAACCTACTGCCAGCGTAGTGTCGAGTCTTTAGAGTCCCACAAAGAGAGTTGTTCATCTTTGGGCGAAACGAGTAGTGGTCGTATGGTTTTATGACGGGGTTCGTTCATATATGCGTACTTGTGCGCGTTTGGTGTTCGGACAGTTGATACTAGTGGGCTTTGGTTTAAGCCTGATCCTAGTATTTGATTTTGTCTTGGTTCAGTCTCATTGCTTTCGTGTTCTTCGGAAAGCGGAAGTAGGTATGTATATACAGTTGACAGAGACAAATGAAGGAGACATCTCATTAGGGTTTTGGACCATTGACTTGATTAAGATCTTAATGAGGTGAAGTTAATTGATTAATAGTTTTAATTAGTGATAATTGTGTTATGGTTATTTGGATTGACCATTTGACTTGTTGACCAAAGTTGACTAAGATATTTTTCTTAAGCAAAAGATTCTTTGCTTAGCATTAATAGTGACATGATAATGGTCAAATCAAATGAACCATCGCAACTTTTTTTGCTAATTAAAATTATTATTCTTTAATGTTAATATGAGAGCTATCTCTTCATTCTATCATATTCATTCTCTATCCTAGCTCTCTCTTTTTCATCCTCTCTCTCAAACCCTAACCTCTCATGTGTTGAGAACCAAGGGAAATTGAGATCAAACCATAAAATTACTCTCTACTCACTCTAGGGTTCTTAGTCTAGCAAGCAAAGCACTCTAGTTACTTCATGGTTGAGGTAGGAGCTCAAGGTAGAGGCCTTCGGGTGGATCTTCTTCGATATAGAGAAGCCAGTGAGGAGGAGCCCTCTAGATCATTCCAAGGAGCTCACAACAAGGAGAAGAAGGAGTTCAAGTTTAAGGTATAACTTTCAATCATAGTAGATAGAACCTTCTTGTGCTAGTTAGGTTTATGGTAAAGATCCTGGTTTAGTGTTATCCTAGCGCCATGTTTATGTTCATCGTAAAAAAAATTTGTTCCGCATTTGGCCACGGAAGTTGGCCGGGACGCTAGTGTAACCCTTCAGTTTCTGAGATGGCAAGTTTGGAGAGCGGACACAAATATCGTCATCCAAAGTGGAACCCGTCTCATCCAGAGTGGGCATACCTAATAAAACAGTTAGAGTAGATCTTCTTAGTATTTTTATAGAGGTCAACAATGTTTATAGTCAATCATGCACTGCATGATATCAACTCCCTATACTGGAAGAGATGAATCCTATCTCGATAGCTCACTGCCTCCATGTGCTTCGGAACTGTATCCAACTAAAACCTGTATGCACGGCTCTTTAAAACCATGATTGGGTAGTAACTAAAGTACAGTAGGAACATACACAAAACACTATAATGATCTCAGGTCAAAAGATTACCATGTACTCATGTCACCAGAGAACTGCTATCTGACAATAGGTATAATACCAAGTAGGAGTTCTCGGCGAGTCCGTTTAGCGTACTTATTCTCTAATGTGCACTTGTATACAATCTTTAGTGTCAAACACCAATAGCTATGGGACCAGAAATCGCCCTGGTTAGGGTCAAGAAATGTATACACTAGTCTACTCTAGAGTACCGATGCCCAGTCTCGATACTCCCACGACTAGGAACATTTAAAGATGTGCTTATAGACTACCCAGGCCATCGCATCATAATCCTGGTAGTCAAGCAATGATCCCAAGGGCTTTATTAACATGTATTAGCGATATGTAACAAGTAAAACATATACATGAATGATAAAAACAAACCGGATAGCATAATATTATATCGAGCAAGAATGTTCTATCCATATAGGTCTATGTACAATTACAATAATTGTTTTCATGGCACCTATATCCAACAACTTCATATGAAACAGATCTCTAGCGGTACAACTATCATTGTCCCAATAATCAAGGGTATGGAAGGGCTGTCCCTATGAAAATTCACTATATTGATATGAATATGCTTACAATATCAAAGCTATCACTACAAGAAAATATAGGCTATTTCTTCGGGGGGTCTATTTTGTCAGGTGTTATCCGACGGAATATCTTTAATTTAAAACAAATGTGGACCCCGATCAAGAAATTGATATTTGCCAGATGAAATAGGCTTGCCCGTCCTTTCCCCCTTCAGATCCTTAAATCGAATTCATTTCTCCCCTTTCGCCCATCAACTTTTCCCCTTCCCTAACCCCAGCCGCCGCCGACTTCACCTTTGTCATCGCAATCGTCTCCACCATCCACTTCACCATCGCAGTCACCTCCTCCATCATCGAGCACCTCCCCAAAACCCTAGCAACCATCACCTCCTGTCGGGACCCTGTTCTTGCTCATGGAACAAAGTGCTACACGGAACAAAGTGTCATGTCAAGTGTTATGCCAAGGGGCAGGGGCTACCTCTTGAGTCCATGGGACCCACTGTGGAACAATGGGGAATTTTCGGAACATATTCCGAAAGAGGATTGAACTGCGTTATAAATGTGTTGATACCACCCTCAATTACATAAACGCATTTTAAGTGAATCGGCATTATAGGAGCTTGAGAACTCCGTAGTTAAGCGTGCTCAGGCTAAAGAAGTCTTGGGATGGGTAATCTCCTGGGAAGTGATACTTGGTCAAGTCCGGTCCGCTCTAAAGGACAAAATCGTGCGGTTTAGGCCAGAACGGACAATACCATCTGTACTAGGACATGGGGCATTACATTTATGGTGGCCCATGCAGGTCCCTCAGTAGTAGGTCTGTGGTTCAAGAACGAACCATTGTTCGAAACTGGGGAGAATGTCGGTACCCGGTTCTTACCCACGGAACAATGTACCATGCCAAGTGTCATGCAAAGTGGCGGGGACATCTCTTGAATCCGTAGGGGCCACCTTTTGAGTCTGTGGGACCCACTGTAGAACAATGGGAAAACTTCAGAACACATTCTGAAAGAGGACCGAACTGCGTTATAAATGTGATGATACCACCCTCAATTACAGAGACGCATTTTAAGTGAATCGGTACTACAGAAGCTTGAGAACACCGTAGTTAAGCGTGCACGGGCTAAAGAAGTCTTGGGATGGGTGACCTCCTGGGAAGTGGTCCCTGGTCGAGTCCGGTTCGCTCTAAAGGACAAAACCGTGCGGTTTAGGCCAGAGCGGACAATACCATCTGTACTAGGACATGGGGCATTACATTTATGGTGGCCTATGCAGGTCCCTCAGTAGTAGGTCTGTGGTTCAAGAACGAACCATTGTTCAAAATTAGGGAGAATATCGGGACCCGGTTCTTACTCACGGAACAATGTGCCATGCCAAGTGTCATCCAAAGGGACGGGGGCATCACATGAATCCGTAGGGGACACCTTTTGAGTCTGTAGGACCCACTGTAGAACAATAGGGAAACTTTGGAACACATTCCGAAAGAGGACCGAACTGCATTATAAATGTAATGGTACAACTCTCAATAATAATGACGCCTTTTAAGTGAATCGGTATTACAGGAGCTTGAGAACTCCGTAGTTAAGCATGCTCGGGCCACGGAAGTCTTGGGATAGGTGACCTCGTGGGAAGTGGTCCCTGGTCAGGTCCAAGATGGGTGAACTCCTAGGAAGTGGTCCTTGGTCAGGTCTGATTCGCTCTAAAGGGCAAAACCATGCGGTTTCGTCCAGAACGGACAATACCATCTATACTAGGGCATGGGGCATTACATCGCCGCTGCTTTCTCCGCCCTCCACCGTCGCCACCACCATCGGCTCCCCTCTCTCGAGGTTAACCCCCTCCCTCCCCCCTCTCTCTCTAACTCACTGTATCTCTCTGTCTCTTGTCCAGCCATCGCTATTCGATTCGCCGGCCTCCACCATCGCCACCACCATCGTCCTCCACACTGCCTTTTTCTCGTGGATAGCACCTCTCTCTCTCTCTCTCACTATCTCTCTATCACTCAAAACCATACGCTTTCGGCCAGAGCGGACAATACCATCTATACAGGGGCATGAGGCATTACACCGCCGCCTTCTCTTCCCTCCACCATCGCCACCACCATCGACTCCCCTTTCTCGAGGTTAACCCCCTCCCTATCTCTCTCTCTCTAACTCTTTGTCTCTCTCTGTCTCTTGTCCAGCCATCGCTATCCGAGTCGCCGGCGTCCAATATCGCCACCACCATCGTCCTCCTCACTGCATCTTTCTCGTGGTTTTCTCTCTCTCTCTCTCACTCACTATCTCTGTCTATCACTCAATGCCTCTCTCTCTCACTCGCTATCTCTCCATCTTTTGCAGTCCACCAATTGTCACCGGCCTCCACCATCATCTTCCTTGTGGTAAGTCCCTCTCTCACTTACTACCTAACTCTCTCTCACACTGTTTCTCTCTCTCACAAATACTCTGTCTCTCTCTCACAATCTCTCGATTCCTCTACCTCGAATTGTTTCGTTATGATAAATTCAAAATGTGGAACTAAACGAATGTTATGTTTATGGAAAATTGAAAATGTGGAAAAAGTTCCGATACGGTTTCGTGATTTTTTCGAAATAATTGAATGTTATGTTTATGAAATTTGCGATTACGAGGGAAAAATTGTTGATTATATGGTACAAATTGTTGATTATGTAGAAAATATTTCATGATATCGGTGAAATGAGGCAACCTTAATTTGACATCAAAACCCGAAAGTAAAAGCTCCAAAACTTGAAAACCCTAAAATAAAATCATGAAAACTTGAAAACCCTAAAATAAAAACTTGATAACTTGAAAATCCTAAAACCAAAACTTTGAAACTTGAAAACCTCGAAATTGAATTATAATAAACCAAGAAATGCTGATACGAAAACCATAAGTAATAACTATGAAACTCTGAACTGGAAACTTGATAACTTCAAAAGCAAAACGAAACCCTTATCTAAGTGTAAGGATATAACTAAACGATACCATGGAAATCCATGTTATCATCAAGGATTTTAAAAAATCATTGTACGCCTTAGTACCCGTCATTCAGTTATATGCGTAACAATATTCGTCGTGACATAAAACAACTTGATGGTTGTCAATATAAAGCATTAATCGTTTGTTTTTTACAACCATCATGTAGTTTATGTGAAGAGAAAACTAGTAGTACTATAACCGATAGATTTTTCAAGTGTGGACAGGTTAAGAATTTATAATGCAAACAACCCCATGCATTTGTGCTTTCACTCGTTTCGAGATTAGTTTCGTCGGTACCTTTTTGCTGGTTCTCCGTGCACAAATATAGAGGAGATGGTCATTTCAATGTTGATATTTATCATTAAAATGATTATTATCCCTTCTATTGCAGTGCATTCGGAGAAGAGGGAGGAGGCACTACTAAATTTTATTCTGAAATGAATGAAAGCATAAATGTAGAAGTGTATGCGTTATAAATTCTTAATAGGACAGAAATCTTACCCCCGACAACCGACATAATATATTGATGGATAACACTAAAATATTACACCTATCCTATAAATCATAAACTTGTTAGTGTTTGGTTCTAGGGTCGCAACATTTGCAGACGACGGTGGAAAAGGAAAAAAAATTCTAAAACATAGAACCAAACACAACTCCAAAATCATCCAAATACTACAAGTTGTAATGAATCTAGAGAGTTGTTTCTAAGAGTTTAGAGGCTACAACCTTTCTAGCGTGTCTACTCTTTTAGTGGAAGACCCTAGCTAAGCTACTCGGATACCCGAATGAGTTTGGAAGCCGATCTCCTCGTCAAAGATGATCCACTTCGAAGGAACCCGACCCAAGCTTCAACAACACTCATGAATTTTCTTAAGTGAAGCAACATGCTATCACTTTTTCCTAGAAAATGAGACGAAGATGATGGAGAAGAAGATCACTCCCTTTTTCTTTCTCTTTCCTTTTACTTTCTACAAAGGGAAAAATGATGAGAGAGAATGAGCATGAAGGTATGAATTAGGAGAGAGAATCCAACCAAACAAGTATAGTGTTTTATTTTTTGAATAAAATAAAACACCATCCCTCCAACCCATACCTTTCTACAAAATTACAATTTCTTTATCAAAATAAAGAAATATGTCACCATTTCTTTATCATATATAAAGAATGAGGTGTCCCTTCTAGATGCATACATCCATACATGTATCATATACATGTATTTGTATATGTATCAAATACATACATATTTATTTGTATCATTTACAAATAACAAATGAGAAAGAAAATGAGAGTGCAGAATACTAGAATATATATATATATATATATATATATATATGTTATTGTTATTATTATTATTATTATTATTAAATCAACACTTGATTTAATAATTAGGTTTTATAATAAACCGGATAGTATTAAAAAACATTCGATTAATTTATGCGTATCATATACACATATTTAATCAAACTGCTACACGTATCAATATATGCACGCTATTCGAACATTGGGGAATTGGATGATTAAATCCTCAATATCTGAATTCTTTGTAATTGGTGATATTTGAGGAAATCATCTAGGTTTAGCCTAACGTCAAATATTTGGTTTTGAATATCTATTGTTATGCACCAATTTCAAACTAATATATTCATAGGTTTATTTTATAAAGTGAGATATAACATTTTGAAATTATATTTATGACATTTACCTATATCAGTTGATCGTTACGTAAGGTGCATTTAATAACGGTGTAATTCTTCTTAAGCATAATACGGTTTTTAATCTACGACGCATAGGGTTTGAGTTATTAAACTCAGATGACTTATACAAAGTATTGTATGTTGTCTGATGTCCATTAGGAAAAAGGGATTGGTACTCGTACCATATTTCGTTTACTTATGACTTCTCTTGTTTTAGACAAGAATTTCGTTGAAATATAAGGTCTAAAGTTTGAGAAGTTATAAATATAAGAATAAAGTAGAGAACCATGTGTTGGAAGTATCAGGATTCTTCAAGGTGATCGAAAATGTAGATACTTATATTAGGTATTCCGTCGTAAATAATATATTTGAGAACTCGCTTCTCTCTCAGGTTACTCATCCATGGGTGTACTCCTTAATGAGTAATGCTGCATGGCCTTCTTCCATCTAGTCGATATACATTGGAAACAGCTGTATGATTTTTGTATACGGTTCAAATTAAATTAGTGCATTTGTTAAGGTATAAGGAGTTGTCGAGCTTATACTTAAACCCAGAATCCGGATAAACTCAAGTCATGTTTCAGTAATGGCAGTTTGTGGGTTATCCTGGGCTTTGATGAGGGTTAATATTCTACCATTTGGAGGATCAATGGTTATATTGTTCTTGACTCGCCATCCGTTTTAGTAAAATGAATTCTTTTTAGAAAACATTAGTAGGAGTATGGTAGAACTAGAAGTGATTCCAGAACAACAAACGATTATTGAAAATAAGGATTCAATTGGATTCGCCAATCCATTAGCCACTCCATAGATATGGTGGGTATCCTTAGCCATACGAGAGATACTTCGGTCTTCTCAAAGACGGTTGCAGGGAGGTTTTGATGACCCAAGCATGCCACTATAGTTGTCCTACACGATGAGATCTTGTAGGTGGATGACTATAATGTTGTTCTAGATTAGCTTTAGAAGTGCACGTGTATATGATTCTGTCAGAGGGTTGTTATAGTCAGTGGGAGCAGCGGAAGCGTAGTGGGTCTGTAGCTTATTTTTATTTATAGACTAAAGTAAGTATAACGGAGATAGATCATTTATTTTTCATATAACAGTCATAGAGTTTGACTTCATCAAAATAACAGATAGACCCGGTAAGAAAGTAGTATGGAGTGATGTCCTAGTATTTGAATGACGTACTCCTTATAGGAAGTAATGTTCCTATACTACGATCGGTTATACTGTGGTTGTCACTAGGTGTTTCTCAACATAAGATCTGGACAAAATATCTGGGATTCTGGTGACTAGATCTATGATTTTAGATCTAGATTTGGGAAGTGTCCTAATTTAGGTGCTTTGACACAATTCTAAAGTATTTTAGGATAGACGACTCCTGGCGTGGTGGTGTACCCGTAGATGATGGAGTCACCCTCTCTAAAGAGATGTCTTCTAAACTGATGAGGAGAGAGATTTGTATGATTGCCATAACACCTGGTTAGGTAATTGAGTGAGATGTCAAGTACCATATCAGATATTGATTTTGCACTAGTTGCAATAAACATATATTAATCCAATCTTGGAGAAACATTGGAAAGCAGTCTTGAACATAAGAGGATGTTCTTGGTATATGGTAACGGAAACCTCCTTCAGGAGGCGGTTATTATTTTAGGCTTCTAAGCTGACTTAGATGACATAGTGACTGTCAGAGTTAAAGTTTACCCTCTTCTGAGGGGAAGTATATTGGACAGGGGGTCTAAGCGGATACTAAGGAAAGCATGGTGCATGATACTGATTAAATTCAGTGGAGGATACAGTCTAAGAAGTTTGCTGGATTTGGAGTTCATTTATGAACTTAGTCCCATCATATATCCAGAGATAGGTATCGCTCATTTTGGAAGATAGTCTTTCTCCATGAAGTTGAGACATAGAGAGATAAAAATAGAAACATTGGAGCGGATCCACTCACTGAGGCTATTTCTCAAATGCGATAGTTTCGCAAACATGCTTTGCAGGACTGATTAGTACAGAAGTTGGGTGTTCTGTATCATACAGGATAGGAGTATGCGACACCGCAATAATTAATCATAAGTACAAGTGGAAGATTGTTGGTTATAGTGTCCTCAAGTCAATTATTGTAATTGCGTGAAGGCGATTGTGATGTTTGAGGGAGGACCTATACGGGTAGAACAGTCTTACTCGAGATTATAGTATGCTTTCTGGTTTGACTTTATCATTATATACATGCATTATGTGATATTATATATCACTATTATATGCTGATAGAGTCCATAGGATTCTTTCTTGACTACTAGCATTATGATGGCGATCATATACGTGGAAGTTCAATGGTCCATAAGCACATCCTTAAATTTCCCTGGTCGAGGGAGTATTGTGACTGGGCATCGATATTCCAGAGTTGTCTAGTGTATACTTTTTGAGACCCCGACAAGGGGCGATGGCCAGTTTCATAAACCATTGGTGTCAGTTAATCATCTAAGATAGTATACAGGTGCTCATTGGGTTATGAGTTACACTAGACGGACTCGCCGGGAACATGCTAGATGGCATTATACCTATTACCAAATAGCAGTTCTCAGGTGACATGAGTGCAGGTTAGTCTGTTGACTTAAGATCATCATTTGTCTCATGTGAGTTCGCACCGTACATAGATTACTATCCTACTACGGCTCAAAGGAGTCGTGCAAACAGGTTTTAGTTGGGTACAGTCTTAAGCCACATGGAGGCAGTATGTGGATCGTCGGGGATTTGTCTCTTCCGGTATTAGGGGTAGATGACACGCTATACACGGGCGGCCATCACTAGAAATCCTTGGCCAAGGTGGACGATAATTACTGATTTTGATCAGTAGTTTCTTAGTGGGTAATGGGCTTCACACCGACATAAAATATCGCATTATTAGGGGTCTGACTTTATCCACCCCCTAAACCCGATATGAGATACTCTTAGACGAACAGACCGAACTGTATGGAGATTGTCACAGACAGGATCAGTAGGGGTATGGATGAGTTTGCTCATCGGTCTTCCTTTCGCTCAATATCTGGGTAGCCATTACGTACAGCTAGTGCCGCAGACGTGCTTATTGTTAAACGCACTGCCAGCGTATTAACGACTCTTTAGAGTCCCACACAAAGGGGTTTCCCGGTTCAAGCGATATGATATAGATGACGTATGTTGGTATATATAGGTGTTCGATTAAATATATGTATAGGCTACATGGACTTTAATCGGACGGTTAACAATACTAACGGTTTAGGATTAAGTCGGATTATTAAATCAAGTTTTGATTTAATAATATATATATATATATATATATTTATATATGTATTCTAGTATTATTGTTCACTATTCATTTTCTCTCTTAGCTATTCATATTTTTATATGGATACGCGTATATGTATTTCGATACGTATATCTGGTTGTATTCCGTAGTTATACGGAATTTGTTCTAGAAGATGAACACCTCATTTGTGAATATTTATTTATGAATATTCATGAAATGAGGTGGAAGGTGAGGTGCATTGAGCATGGTTGAAGACATGTAGGGAGGAATGGGCTTCATTATATATTGCAAATTGTTATGAGTTTTTTTATATGTATGAATGCAAAAACCATATTAAGCTATTCCTCTTTCTACACTTGATTTATTCTATTCCCTCATTCCTTCAACACTTGCCCATGCTTAATTTCTTCACCTCCTCCTCATTCTCTTGAGCTTAAATTTAAGAGAAAAAGATAGTGGAAAATTCCCACATCCCCACTCTCCATTCCTAACGAGTTCAGAGCGTCGGTTGCTTCATGTCACGACCCGAAAGTACGAAACATGACCGGCACTTAAACTACGAACGTCTCGAGGCGTACGTAATCTAAGTAAACCGAAAACCCAGAAATCTAAACCAAGAAAAGTAGTAGAGTGAAGGAAAACCAATTTAAAAGCAAGTAGTTTTAATAGCATAAGCCGAGTTATGCGGTTTTAAAAAAACATCAAGTATTTCCTGAAAATTTCGGCAGAGTCTCCTTTGTAAATACTGGCTCCCAAACGGGATACAACATGAATAGTATACGAAATCAATAAAAAGGCATCCCCAAGCGGGAGCTAGCTCTTCGTCAATCGACGGTCACAACCACACAAGCAATATAATATACAACGCCAAGGGCGAGAATCAAAACTCAAAAGGAACTCAAAACAACAAGAAAACCATAGAAATACCACGCGCGACTCTAAGGTCGAAAGAATAACATCACTGGTCTCTATCTCAAAAATAACACATGTTTGGTTGATGGAACTTCTAGATACAACAGGATAATGATATACAAGATATATAATGCGGGTACGATACAAATAAACCCACCTACTAGCAAATCACCCAAAGGAAACTATGCCCGCAAAGCCGTAATGAAACCTGTACGGCAAACCTGCAAGAAACTGGAGTACAACGGGGGTGAGTTGCCAACTCATGAATAGAAAAACATCTACGGAAAGAAATCGCATAAATAACGCAACCTAGGTCAATGATCATAATATAAGCTCAATTATATATATAACATGCAACCTATAACAAGGCTAGGGTAAATATCTAACCCGAGTGTAATCTCATGTGCCCGTGTCAGTGCCTCAGGTAGCAATATATCATATGAATGAGATAAGAATGCATGAAAACAGAATACATGTAAGTGAAGAACTGTTTTCATAATTTAGTGAGATTTCCTTTGTATATTTTAAAATGAGGTATCATAATGAAATCAGCATAAAACAGTGCCTAGCATCGGCACAAAACGTAATCCTAATATCTCGATATCTCTGTATCACTGTCTCTGTACCTCAATATCTCGAAATCTCAATGTCTCAATCACAATATCTAGGGCGCCGTCAGTCCAGACCGGCCCCTACCATCCATCTCAAGACCACGACGGTATCCTCCGGATATCCGACGCGTCGGGTAAAATCACCGGTAGGTAGTGCTCCCTTGCCAGGCTCACATCATCATCATCACGCGCTTCTTGCCCCGGGGTACCTTACCGGGTCCACCATGTACCCGAAACGGTTCATCCGTCTCCTCGAATCGGGTCTCGAAATCCAACAGCAAACTCATGGTGGACGACTCATACATCATGGGAAAACCGCACTTTTTATTTTAAAAGAGAGAAAGGTTTATTTATGTTTTTGCGGTTTTCCTCCAAATCCAGAAAAAATCTCATGGAAATCCGAATCCAAAACCTCAATAACACGTAAAATAGTGAATATATGCATGAAAATCCATGAATGCGGCATAACAATGAATAACAGTATGCATGAAGTAGCAGGTAATAACTACAATGTCTAAACTAATATATAAGGCAAGTACGCTAATATCATTCTAAACTATTAGCTAACAGGCTATGTCAATCAATAATATTTTCTAAGGTGTACGTGACATGGCAATTACCGATGAAGATGTGTGTGAGCCGGCAAGTAAGTGTACGTGGTACATACGCATCATCGGTAATGGTGCTGGTGTCCTAACAATATGATATCAACATTGCAATAAGAAATTATAACATAAGTATGCGATGCGAAGCGAACCACAATAATAAGCGGGAGCTGAATACTAGACGCAACTGCAACTAACCTGTATTAATCTAATATAAGTCCTACAAATTGTGCCTTTTGAAATAACACGAATCATGGGGTTTTGAAAATAGGGGCTACGGTGTTTTTATGAAAAGATACGTCTTTTGAAATATCCGTAGGATCCCTTGGGCTGCCTTTTAAAATACCCACGATTCGTTAGTTTTTGAAATAGGTAAGAATCGAATCTAATCTAACAACTAAACTAAACTAAAGGGCTAAGCTAACAAGCTGGACTACCGGTAAGAAAACCGCCTAACATCTGAGTCGATACATATACATACATGTATATATATTAGTCGGTGATCCCGCCTCAATAATATCATATCCGATACCATATCTATAATCAGACATCCCAAGTCAAGAGTGCGGATCAATCATCAATATATAGCTCGTACGTAAATCCGTCGTACGGCATCCCAAATCGGGGTACGGGTCAACATCACATTCATCATACTATTCATCTGGTATCCTCTTTATCAAATATCATGATCGGGGTACTGATCTACGTCTAGTACAATACTGATACCGTCTAAGTATGCATGCACGTGTGTGAAACACTACGTCAAGGACCCGCTACAACGTCATGTCGTATCTCCAATACGAACCCTGCCATATCACTGATCTCGTGGCCTCAAATCAAATCTCATCGGCTCATCTCAAATCCCAAGTACCATCATCATTATCCATGAATGTGTATATGAATGTATATATGCATAGTCCCATACCCACGCGTATATACATATATACCCATCCCCATCTACGCACAAAAAAGTAATGTATGCAAGTCTCTACATGCGTATGTGGGTAAAACAACTACTCTAGGGTTTCGCAACTAACGCTAAACTAATCCATGAACACCTAGAATCTACCTTTATCATCAAGTCTCATATCAACAATAATATAATCAAAATATATGTGTGTATACGTATTCGTATACATCACCACGAACTGCGGGGGTGCTATACGCCATCCACCCGACTTCTCCCCGTAGATATAAATCTACTCACCTGGTCCTCGCTCGCCGGTGCCGACGTCGCCACGCGCTTGCTTGTCGTCTCGAATTCCACATGGGTACCTACATATCATAACGCACCGTATCGCATTAAAATCCGATTCATGACCAAAACGACACACGAATCCCATATAAGTCAAAACCTATGGTTTGCTTTCACAAATCAACCCAAAAACCCTCGACGTCGGCGTACAAACGCCAAACCATCGAGAAAAACCTAAGTACACTAATTTGCACATTCACGAATACTAATTTAAATATAGAATAGGTTAAAATTCACAAAAACCCCAATTTCGCTTAAAAAGTCATTTTTCCGAAAATCTACCAAGCACAAATCACCGTCTTAGTACAAAACTCGATGTGTAAGCGAATCTAGCGGCCACAATATTTACTAAATATTTTAAATAAGTCATAAAAACCATTTCCATAATTTAATCTCATAAATTTGCATAATTTCCAAAATCCTAGTTTGCAAAAATATCAATTTTTAACACCTTTTAAAGCAAAATTCACAATTCATCAATTAAGCTTGGTTTTGCATGAACCAAAATCATTAAACCACTCATTATAATATTAATAATGACATGAAACCTCAATTTAGATTTTAATCCCACATTGTAATTTAATTTCAAAAACCTAGTTAGCAAAAATAGCATATTTAGCACAATTTTAATTTAACAATTAGCAACCTAGCAACTAGCTTATCTTTTACATGATTTAACATGTTAAACTACAACTCACCACCACAAATAAATGATCAAAACCCTAACTATATTCAACCCTAAACTTAAATTTTCAAGTTAGCAACTAGAACCAAAATTAAACACCAAATTTAACTAAATTGGAGTAATTAACCAACAATCAAAGCATAAGTTAAGGTTTATACCTCACAAAATTAGAGATCTAGCACCAAAATCTTGGACTCCAAATTGCTCTCTTGATCCATGATCCACACTAGAATAGGTCAAGAAGAAATGGGTAGAGATTGGATTTAAGAAATATTGAATTTTTAGCTTGATTTTGAGGCAAAAAGATGAAATTTTTGAAGGAAAAAGAGATAGGCTTTTGGGGAAATTTCTGGACAGCAATGAAGGGGGGCTCGGCTGCAACTGAGGAAAAAGGAGGAGAGAGAGGGAGGTGGGGAAAATCACATCTAGTCAAAGTCCACATGTTTCTTTCATTTTCTATTCTATTCTTTTCTTTTCTTTTGAAAAAGGAGGTGATTGGAGAGAGGGAGAGGGGGAGGGCTGTCATGGTGGGGCCGGACACATGGGGAGAGGGAGAGAGGGTGAGGTTTGGGTGTGTGGGTTAGATAAAAAGATAAATGTATTACCCCAATTCCCATTAACACTAATTTCACCGAAAAAAAGCCTTTTTCTTCGATATTTTCTAAACCGTTTTGGAAAACGATTTCATTTCAAAAACCACATGATAAAATTCTATTTAATGTTTTATGATGCACAAAATTTGTTTCAACTCATTCCAATTTGTAATTTTCCCTAATTAAATATATTAGTGACGGCTTAAAATAATATTAAAATAATTATTTTCGGAAAATTTTTCAGAAAATTTGAAATTTCACCAGTGGGTCGATAAACACCAAATACTAGTGATTACATAGATAGAATATGTATATTTAATTTTATAATAAAGATATTTGCATTTTGACTTTTTACAGAAAACCCCCTTATTTTACCGTTTTTTCGAAATTTCACCGAAACGATTTTCAAAACGTTACACTTCACTAGGTGAAGTCGAAGATTGGATCGGTTCTCTCGGATGGATCATCTTCGGCAAAGGAGGACCGGCTTATAAACGCGACCTGGAGGTCTTGACAGCATGTTAGAGTCCAATCCAATTGGAGCAAATGAAGATGCTACAAAGGTTGTGATTTTTATCTTGTTATGTTTCTAGTTTAGGTGTTTGGTTAGATTTTTAGTGTAGGGTTTCTAGTGCCATAAAATTTATGTTTTTGGATTCCGCATTGGCCCCGGGTTAGCAGCGAGAGCACTAGGAACCAACAAGAATAAGGTGTCCCTTCTACATGCATACACGTATCATATACTTGTATTTGTATATGTATCAAATACATGTTCATATCAGATTTTTGCATTTTCATACCGTCCAATTTTTATCACATTGCATATCGGTAGATACTCTTGAGCCGTGTTTGCTAGTCAATTGCAGGATACAGGTTCTCGGTTCTAAAAACGGTGAAATTCATGGAAAACACGACAAAATCCGGTTCCTGCCAACCACAGATAAAACACGGATCTCCGCTCTTTATCCGTCTGTTGCCACACACCAGTTTAAGAGACGAAATGTCAAATCAATGTCGTTTTCATGCACAAGGCTCAATGGCAGCACAAGATCCAAGAAATCTACACGGAGCTCTAGGAAATCATGACAAAAAGTCCACATCAAATCACCTTTCCCTCAACAGAAATTCTGGAAAAATCGTGAAGCAATTCTGAGAAAAATCATGTACCAGAATAATGGGCATAACAAACCAGGAAAAGCCACCAAAGATGATGGACCAATTCCTCTAAAGTGCCACGGTTCCGCGGCAATAGCAGGCTTAGGCCGCGGAACCGCGGCCGTACTGTGGCGGCAGATTGTCAAACTTTGGGGGTATTTTGGTCATTCCATGTTAGTTCTGCTTGTTGCCCTAGGTTTTCATTTTTCAGCCTATAAATAGCCCAGAATTTTGTGAAGGGAAAAAGGTCCATAATCTTGTATTTTTTTTCTCTAGGTTTTAGAATACATGTTCTTCTTCCTCTTCTCATCTCTTCTTTATTAAAACTTGTAGTGAGCTTGTGAGTGAAGAATGATGAATAAAGAAGAACCGTTTATTATTTTGCTTGTCTTATTCTCTTGCTAATTGTTGTAATTTTCATTTGTTAACTAGTTGTTATTTCTTGTTGTTTCTTTCTTCTCTCTTTTTCTTTATCCTTAACACAACCATGATACTTACGCTTGATCCTTGCCAAGGTGAGGTCGCAAATAGCTAGTTGTTATCTTCTAATCTCTTTCTTTCTATCTTTCTCTTTTGTTTTGTTTTATTTTTCCGTATCATGATGTGTGAGTAGTTTCATACTTGTTAGGGTAGGATAAGGGAAGTTTGAGAGAAGGAAATCTCTCTCACTCTTTCCTTGCCCAACAACTTAATTCGACTCCCTTTAATTGAACCACAATCCGCTCCTTACGGCACCCTATCCTACATGATACCGGTGATTCCGTAGTGAGACCGGTTGTGGTTGAATTAACCGGAGGTTATGGCTAAGAGCCAAGAACGGTCGGACAAGCACCAAAAAAAAGAACTTATGCGTTGGAAAGCCTAGCTTATACTCGCAAGTTCCTTCCTAGTCGTGCTAATCCCCGTTGTTGCCGATTACCGTAACACCGATATTAAGAGGGGCAACGAAAGATGTGGGAGACTCCTAACTCAAACTAACCTAATCCTAACCCTAACAAGCTCTCTTTACATATCATTTTACCACTTAATTAATCACAACAAAAATCTGAAAAACTGGACTTAACTCGTTAAAGCACATAGAAAAAGATTCCCATCTCCCTGCGGACGACCCGTACTCAACCGGCTAGCTACAAGCAAAACCGTCTTGATTGCGGTAATTAACTAAACTTGAACACGCAGAATCCCTAACAATCTCACTTCTTCTCCCGTTCTTTCTTCGCCTGACTGGACGCACCCATTTGAGATTATGTGCGACGCATCCGACTTTGCCATCGGTGATGTCCTTGGACAGCACATCAACAAAATGCCGCACGTAATCTATTACGCCAGCCGAACCCTGAACGACGCCCAACTCAATTATACAACAACTGAGAAGGAATTCTTAGCTGTTGTATTTGCTTTAGAAAAGTTCAGGCCCTACATCATCGGCTCTCCAGTCATTGTCTACACTGACCATTCTGCTCTGCGCCATCTTTTTGCGAAGAAAGATGCAAAATCTCGGCTAATACGTTGGATCCTCTTACTGCAAGAGTTTGACCTTGTCATTAAGGACAAACGAGGATGTGAAGACGTAGTTGCCGACCACCTCTCACGACTTCCTTCTTCGCCTTCGCTTCCAATTCCGATCAACGATTTTTTCCCGGATGAACAGCTCTTGACAGTATCTTGCGAACCCTGGTTCGCAAATATTGTGAACTATTTGGCCACAGGATTACTACCGACTGAATGGTCAAGTCAGGACATACTTCGCTTCTTATCCCAAGTAAAACATTTTTACTGGGACGAACCCTATCTGTTCAAGTACTGTCCCGACCAGATTATTCGTCGGTGTGTCCCTGACGAGGAATTCAAGAGTGTGCTGTCATTTTGCCACGATCAAGCATGTGGCGGGCATTTTGGCCCCAGAAAGACAGCTGAGAAGATCTTGCAATGTGGTTTCTACTGGCCACAACTCTTCAAAGACGCTCATGACTATTGCAAGACTTGCTCCTGGTGCCAACACATGGGCCGGATATCCCGGAGGAACGAGATGCCGTTCCAACCGATCTTGGTTGTGGAGATTTTCGATGTTTGGGGGATAGATTTCATGGGGCCGTTTCCCAGCTCTTTTGGGAACTTGTACATCCTTCTCGCTGTTGATTACGTCTCTAAATGGGTCGAGGCTGTGCCCAGCCGGACTAACGACAACAAGGTTGTCGTTAGGTTCCTTAAAGAAAACATTTTCTCCCATTTTGGGCACCCCCGAGCGATCATTAGTGACAATGGAAGTCATTTCTGCAACAAGACTTTCGAGGCCTTGATGCGGAAATACTCCATTAATCATAAGCTATCCACGCCCTACCACCCCCAAACCTGCGGGCAGGCTGAAGTTTCAAATCGGCAAATCAAGCAGATACTGGAGAAGACGGTTTCCAAGAACCGTAAGGATTGGTCGCTGAAACTCACTGATGCCCTTTGGGCATTTCGAACCGCTTATAAGACCGACCTTGGCATGTCTCCCTATCGGCTTGTGTATGGAAAAGGCTGCCACCCACCTGTCGAAATAGAGCATCGCGCATTTTGGGCGATAAAGGAGTTGAATCTGTCTCTCGAAGATGCGGGCAGCCATCGGAAGCTGCAGTTGAACGAACTGAGCGGGCTTAAGGATGAGGCTTACGACAACGCGGTAGTCGTTAAGAATCGAACGAAGGTGTTTCACGATAAACACCTTTTGCGCAAAACCTTCGTACCTGGTCAGCAGGTACTGCTTTACGACACCCGACTTCACTTCCATCCTGGAAAGCTCAGATCTCGCTGGAAAGGGCCGTATTTTGTGTGGAATGTATATCCGCAGGGCGCTGTGGATTTGGAAAATCCAAAGGACGGTTCATTTTTCAAAGTGAACGGACACCGACTAAAACCGTACCTTAGCGCCGAACCAACAGAGGAGCTCCTATTCTTACAGGAGCCGGTTTACCCTGCATAATCTTCCTCTGCCTACCACAAAACTTCGGTTATCCAGCCAAGAACAGTGGACACTGTTCCAAATAAGTTTGGGGGTATGTACAAGCCATTTTGTATATATTTGTGTATATTCGTTTTCTTTTCTTTAAAAACAAAAACAAATAAAAATTGTGTATCGCTAACCGACAATTTTGACCCTTCAAATGATCTCTTCATGCAATGACAGTGAGGACACTGTCCAGTTTAACTTTAGGGGTACGCTCGGTACGCATTTCTTACCTTCGCATTCATATGTATATTTTGCATTTGCATATTTAAATCCATAAAATCCATAAAAATATGAAAATTTTCTAAAAACATAAAAACTTTTCTATCAAGTTAGCTAGTGGGAGGACTCTGATTCAACATTTCGACGATTTTGTTTGATAAAATAAGAATAACTAAATCTTATGTTTAGATTTTGAAAACCTGAAAGATAACCCTCCTTTAAAGTTAACTATAGCTAATATACGTCTTTACATCACACTACACGTGTCGTGAGTTTTTGGAAATTAGATGACAAGTCTTTTTATGTCTAAAAACTTTTAAACGGATAAATGATTTTCTGAGGATCAAATAGGTTTGTTCGGAAATAAGTAATATCAAGAATAATTTATGAAGTGAGTGAATATGAAAGAATGTTATTGATGCCTTAATTGGAACTAAGTCTGAAAAATAACCCATCTGGAACTTGATTGGAATGATTACACACCAAAACCCACTAAACACGTCTTTTATCCAAAAAATAACTGAACTGCCGGTTATATCTCCGTTCGTATTAAATCATCTGATTTTCACGCCAAACTGTCTTTTGTTTTTGGACCTAGGTAACTTGAGTAATCCGCTGGGGTGTTTCTACACCTAATGCCCTAAAACCAACTGGTTTGGGTGCATTGGCCCAAAGCTCGCTAAGAAGCCTAGAAAGTCCAGATAAAAACAAAGTCAAGCAAGTGTTCTCTCCGAGTTAAAATTCCTAACGATTCTTTTTGTGAGAATAATCTTGATAAAAGACAGGCTTTTATAAAAATTTTAGCGGAGATATGAAGGTTTTATTCTATGATAAAGACTATTGCACGTTCACAGAGGTGTGTATGAAATGAAAACAAGAAAAAGGTGGAGTGAAAAATAAGACCTAGTTTCTTGTTAAGGAAAATAGAAATTCTGAAGTTGAAACTTTACTGGAAAACGAAACTTGAAAAATGCTTAACTCTTTATAAAACTTGTGTGATCCTTTTAAAATTGTTATCAGGGCTTTATTGTGTGACATGATGACTTTATTCGACCCTTCTTGAACTTAACGACACTATTTGCACTACACGTAAAGACATATAAAAGCTGTAGTTAAATAAGAAGCGAGGTGTGAAAAATAAAGGTTCGATAGTCTAGACTTAGGATAATACAATTGTTATTTTCCGAAACAAAACTTTAGGATTTGGATCTTAGTTATTTTACAAAACCAACTTGACCGGATTTTGTGGGTAGTATCCGCTGAAAACCCTCAGGAGACAACACTCCTCCTACTAGGGACACCTAGAGGTTTAACGGCTTGTTGCACATGCTCAGTGCAATCGAGTTCCCTGTGAAAGTGAGGTTAGAAAATTTTTTGTGAATAAATTGGCTTTGCTCGGGACGAGCAAATGATAAGTTTGGGGGTATTTGTTCATATCAGATTTTTGCATTTTCATACCGCCCAATTTTTATCACATTGTATATCGGTAGATACTCTTGAGCCGTGTTTGCTAGTCAATTGCAGGATACAGGTTCTCGGTTCTAAAAACGGTGAAATTCATGGAAAACACGACAAAATCCGGTTCCTGCCAACCACAGATAAAACACGGATCTCCGCTCTTTATCCGTCTGTTGCCACACACCAGTTTAAGAGACGAAATGTCAAATCAATATCGTTTTCATGCACAAGGCTCAATGGCAGCACAAGATCCAAGAAATCTACACGGAGCTCGAGGAAATCATGACAAAAAGTCCACATCAAATCACCTTTCCCTCAACAGAAATTCTGGAAAAATCGTGAAGCAATTCTGAGAAAAATCATGTACCAGAATAATGGGCATAGCAAACCAGGAAAAGCCACCAAAGATGACGGACCAATTCCTCTAAAGTGCCGCGGTTCCGCGGCAATAGCAGGCTTAGGCCGCGGAACCGGGGCCGTACTGTGGCGGCAGATTGTCAAACTTTGGGGGTATTTTGGTCATTCCATGTTAGTTCTGCTTGTTGCCCTAGGTTTTCATTTTTCAGCCTATAAATAGCCCAGAACTTTGTGAAGGGAAAAAGGTCCATAATCTTGTATTTTTTTTCTCTAGGTTTTAGAATACATGTTCTTCTTCCTCTTCTCGTCTTTTCTCCATTAAAACTTGTAGTGAGCTTGTGAGTGAAGAATGATGAATAAAGAAGAACCGTTTATTATTTTGCTTGTCTTATTCTCTTGTTAATTGTTGTAATTTTCATTTGTTAACTAGTTGTTGTTATTTCTTGTTGTTTCTTTCTTCTCTCTTTTTCTTTATCCTTAACACAACCATGATGCTTACGCTTGATCCTTACCAAGGTGAGGTCGCAAATAGCTAGTTGTTATCTTCTAATCTCTTTCTTTCTATCTTCCTCTTTTGTTTTGTTTTATTTTTCCGTATCATGATGTATGAGTAGTTTCATACTTGTTAGGGTAGGATAAGGGAAGTTTGAGAGAAGGAAATCTCTCTCACTCTTTCCTTACCCAACAACTTAATTCGACTCCCGTTAATTTAACTACAATCCGCTCCTTACGGCACCCTATCCTACATGATAGCGGTGATTCCGTAGTGAGACCGGTTGTGGTTGAATTAACCGGAGGTTATGTCTAAGAGCCAAGAACGGACGGACAAGCACCAAAAAAAAGAACTTATGCGTTGGAAAGCCTAGCTTATACTCGCAAGTCCCTTCCTAGTCGTGCTAATCCCCGTTGTTGCCGATTACCGTAACACCGATATTAAGAGGGGCAACGAAAGATGTGGGAGACTCCTAACTCAAACTAACCTAATCCTAACCCTAACAAGCTCTCTTTACATATCATTTTACCACTTAATTAATCACAACAAAAATCTGAAAAACTGGACTTAACTCGTTAAAGCACATAGAAAAAGATTCCCATCTCCCTGCGGACGACCCGTACTCAACCGGCTAGCTACAAGCGAAACCGTCTTGATTGCGGTAATTAACTAAACTTGAACACGCAGAATCCCTAACAATCAATACACACACATTTATTCGTATCATATACAAATAATAAATGAGAAAGAAAATGAGAGTGCATAATACTTGAATTTATATATATATATATATATATATATATATATTATCATTATTATTAAATCAATACTTGATTTAATAATCCATTTTATAATTAACCGGCTAGTATTAACAAACATCCGATTAATGTATGTGTATCTTATACACATATTTAATCGAACTTCCGCAGGTATCAACATACGTACACTAAATCGTTTCGCCTGAGCGGGAAAACCCTCTATGTGGGACCCTCTAAAGACTCGATAATACACTGGTAGTAGGTTAGAATCATATCCAATTGAATCTAAAATATTATCATATCAATCCCCTAACGGGTTAAACCCTAAGCATGTCAGCAGTACTAACTGCACGTAATAGATACCCGGGTATTAATTAAAAGATAGGTCAACAAGAAAACTCATTCATACCCTATAAAGCCTATTGGTGACAATCACCGTACAGTCCAGTCTCTTCGTCAGATAGTGTCATATACCGGGTCTGGGGGTGGATACTGTTAGACCCCTAATAACCAAATAATTTGTGCCGATATCAAACTCATAACCATTTAAGATACTACTGATAACACTTATCAGTATATCTCATCCACCGTGCCAGGGGCTTTTGGTTATAGCCAATCAAGCACAGTGCGACATCAGATCCTTATACCGGGAGAGATGAATCCCTTCGATCGCTTACTGCCTCCATGTGCTTCGAGACTATATCCAACTAAAACCTGTATGCACAGCTCTTTAAAGCCATGCTTGGGTAGTAATCAAAGTACAGTGCGAACACACATAAGACACTATGATGATCTCAGGTCAAAAGACTACCTTATACTTTTATCACCAGAGAACTGCTATATGTCAATAGGTATAATACCATCTAAGAGTTCTCGCCGAGTTCGTTTGGTATACTTATTGTCTAATGAGCACTTGTATACTATCTTTGGTGTTAAACTTAAATGGCTGTGGGACCAACCATCGTCCCGGTCGTAGTCAAAAAACATATACACTAGTCTACTCTGGAGTACCGATGCCCAGTCTCGATACTCCGACATCTAGGAACATTTAAGGATGTGCTTATGGACTACGCAGGCCCCACTAGTATGATTCCTATCATAATCCTGGAAGTCAAGCAAAGTTCATACGGGCATTATCAACATGTATTAGCGATACGTAATAGCAAGTAAAACATATACACATGAATGATAAAGACAAACTAGATAGCATACTATTGTTGGATATGTATGTCCTAGAGGCATGTATTGTATATGATGCTAGGGATATGTATGTATTGGATATGTATGCCCTAAAGACCTGTATCGTATAGGATGCTGGGGATATGTATATACAGGATTATCTTGCTCAGTTATATAGTATACTATTTGAGTTGTCTTTATCTAAACATGTGTATTTGTTTTTCTTACTACTTTTTATTGTTTATACTTGTTGATAAAGACTCGTTACAGTAGTATACTATTTTGGTTTGGCTTTATCTTAACATGCGCCTATATTATACTTGATATCACATATGGCTAATACATGTTGATAATGCCTGTAGGATTTTGCATGACTCCCAGCGTTATAATGACGATCATACTTGTAAGAGCTGGGTAGTCCATAAGCACATCCTTAAAGGTCCCAAATCACAGGAGTATTGAGACCGGGCATCGATATTCCAGAGTAGAATTGTGTATACGCTTCTAGACCCCGACGAGGGGCGGTGGTTGGTCCAACAGCCATTAGTGTGATCACCTAAGATTGTATACAGGTGCTCACTGTGGGAGAGTACACTAGAAGAACTCACCGAGAACCTCTAGATGGTATTATACCTATCATCAAATAGCAGTTCTCAGGTGACATGAGTATAGGTTAGTCTTTAGACCTGATATCATCATTTGTCTCGTGCGAGTTCCCACTGTACTTTGATCACTACCCTACCACGGCTCTACTGAGTTGTGCAAACAGATTTTGTTTGGGTACAGTCCCGAGTCACATGGAGGCAGTGAGTGATTGTTGGAGATTCGTCTCTTTCGGTATTAGGGGTTGATATAGTACTGTGTCCGGCTGGCCAGAACCATAAGAACTTGGTCAAGGCAGTTGAGATTTCCTGATGGTTAGATCAGTATTTTCTCGGATCGGTCCTGAGCCGAATCGACATGACTTATCAGGTTATTAGGGGTTTGAAATTTACCACCCTTAGACCCGATATGCGATACACTTAAACGAAAAGACGGTACTGTACGGAGATTGTCACAGATAAGCTTAGTAGGGGTTCAAATGAGCTTGCTCGTCGGCTTTCCTTTCGATAGGTACCTGGGTATCCTTTACGTACAGCTAGTGTCGCTAGCGTGCTTGTGGTTAAATCAACTGCCAGCGTACTGTCGAGCCTTTAGAGTCTCACACAGAAGGTTTTCCTGGTTCGGGCGAAATGATATAGTGGTCGTATTTTGATACGTGTAGAGTTCTGATCGAATGATAATACTAGCCATCTTAGGATTAAGCCGGATTATTAAATCAGGTATTGATTTAATAATTTACATATGCATATTTCGATAAGTATAATCTAGTGTTATTCGGGCTTTTGATCGGACGGTTAATAATACTAGCCGGCTAAGAATTAAGTCGGATTATTAAATCAGGTATTGATTTAATAATTTACATATACACATTTCGATATGTGTATTCTAGTATTATATTCTTTGTATTATTCTACCTCGTTGGGGATTTGTATTTTGATACGAAGACGGGTTTGTATATACGGTAGAGTATATTCCATATTTATACGTAAAACATTCTAGAAGGAGGACACCTCATTTCCTTGTTTTTTATTTTCTAGAAAATTGAAATAAGGTATAGGGGTAAGATGGCAAAGAGAATAGGATGAAGCATGGCTGAATAGGGTAGACTATAATTCATTTGTCTACACTATTCAAGTATGGTTGTATTTTATATTTGCAAAATTCATCTAATAAAACCATGCTTGCATTGTTGGTTTTGTGATGAGATTTTCATTTCACCATTCTCTTTCTCTCTACATTCTAGAGCTTCTTCTTCTTCTTCACCCTACACTCTCATAAGTTGAGAATTAAGGTGAAGAGAGGTAGAAAATTTACTTGAACAACACACTATATCACTAGACACTCTACATTAGGAACCTAGAGCTTTTAGTTGCTCCACTAGGTTTTTTGTATGGAGCTAGAGCCATAAACCACATCTTTCGGGTGGATCATCTTCGACGGAGGAAGACCGGAGATCAAGCTCGATCATGGAGACCGTACGGAGCTAAGGAAGAGGGTAGAAGACTGAAGGACAAGGATCATTCGGTATAACCCTCTTATCATAGTAGCAAAACTCATCATCTTTACTAGTTTAATATTTGGTTAGATTCTTGGTAGTCATTTCTAGTGCCAAGTTTCTAAAAGTTAAAGTTTTTCATTCCGCAACGGCCGCCTTTGGCGGCCAGGGCGCTAGAAACCCAACATGGTATTAGAGCCACCCAAACATTAGAAACTAGTAGTAGATGATGCTTTAGTTTCAAAACCGAAAAATTCCAATTTTCATAAACCCACAATCTGTCCAAATTATTTTTGGTCTCTGAATTTTTTTAAAATAAGTGTAAAAGCTTGCTCATGATATGAGTGTGACATACGATGAAAAAGAGATGTTTCCACCTCCCAAAAACCACCGAAAACCTTAAAATCCCCGATTATGGCGGCTTACCGTTCATATTAGGCCCTCGTTTTCATCCAGTGTCTTGGGTTTTGGAAATTGGTATTTTTGGTCTTGTTTGATTTTCCCTATATTTCAATTAGTGTTATCTTTGCATTGGGGCAACTTGGAAACTTTCAAGACTTGAAATTTAGCATCATTGACAGGATTGGACATGTATTCTTAATGAAACATAAATTCGAGACCTTTGAGAAATTCTAAGAGTATAAGAATGAAGCGGTAAAGCAAACCGGCAAAAGTATCAAGATGCTCCGATCCGATCGTGGCGGTGAATACTTAAGTGTCGAGTTCTTGGAATATCTAAAAAAGAATGGAATTCTCTCTCAGCTTACTCCTCTATACACACCACAACATAATGGTATATCAGAAAAACGGAATCGCATCTTACTAGATATGGTGCGTTCCATAATGAGTAATACTGAGTTGCCGCCCTCATTCTAGGGTTATGCACTAGAAACTGCTGCATACCTATTGAACAAGGTTCCAACTAAGTCTTTGCTTACCACTCCATATGAAATATGGAGTGGGAAGAAACCATGTCTTAAGTATCCGAAGATATGGGGTTGTCCTGCCTTTGTCAAAAAGGTTCATCCGAACAAACTCGAGGCACGTTTAGTATTGTATAAGTTTGTAGGATACCCTAGGAATTCTAGGGTATATTATTTCTATCATGCTGAGGAAAAAAAGGTATTTGTTTCTCATCATGCCCGCTTCATGGAAACTCAATTTCTCGAAAAAGAGATAAGTAGGAGCGCAATAGAGCTAGAAGAAATTCCAGACCCACAAACTATTATTGAAAACTTAGTAGAACCTGAGATTTCAGTGGAACAGGATGTACCCACGCCACTCCGCAGATCTAGTAGTCAGTCTCATCTGTCCGAGAGATACTACAGTTTTCTCGTAGACGGGGATCGAGAGGATTGCATCATCGACGATGATGAGCCAACTAGTTTTCAGCAAGCCATCACGAGTAAAGACTTAGTGAAGTGGCTAGATGCTATACGATCTGAGATGGAATCCATGTACACAAACTAAGTTTAGACTTTGGATTTTGCTCCTAATGGGGTAAAACCCGTAGGATACAAATGAATCTTCAAATAGAAGATTGGTGTAGATGGTCAGGTAGAAATCTACAAATCTAGACTTGTTGCTAAAGGTTTTCATCAAAGACCAGGATTAGACTATGACGAAACCTTTTTACTAGCGGCTATGTTTAAATCTATTCGGATCCTACTTGCCATTGCTGCCTTCTATGACTATGAAATTTGGCAGGTGGATGTTAAAACTGCTTTTCTAAATGGAAGTTTAGAAGAGTGTGTTTTCATGGATATGTTAGTGATATATGCCGTTGAGGCCATTATTGTATCATATTGTATTGTATATTGCATATTGGAAGCTTGGGATATTCACAGTTATAATAATAGTCTTGCTCGAAATGGTAGTATGCTACTTGTTTGATTCTATCTCAATATGTGCATTTGTTTCTTTTAACATATCGCTTATACAAATTGGTAGAGCCCTTAGGATCTTTGCTTGACTACCAGCGTTGTAATGGCAGTCATACTAATGGAGGTTGGGTAGTCTATAAGCACATCCTTATACAGGTCCCTAGTCGTAGGATTATCGAGACGGGGCATCGATACTCCAGAATAGACTAGTATATATGCTTCTCATCCCAGCATTGGAGATGGTCTATCCCACAGCCATTGGTATATCGTACTGGAGATAGTATATAGGTGCTCATTAGGTTATGAGTTACACTGGACGGACTCGTTGGGAACTGCTGGTTGGTATTATACCTATCGTTGGGTAGCAGTTCCTGGGTGGCATGAGTACAGGTTAGTCCATTGACTTGACATCGCTATTCGTCTCTAGTATGTTCCTACTTGTTAGTGATATATGCCCTAAAAGCCATTGTTGTATCATACTGGTTTGTATATTATAATTGGAAGCTTAGGTATACACGGATATAGTAACAGTCTTGCTTGAAATGGTTGTATGCTACCTGGTTTGTTTCTATCTCAATATGTGCATGTGTTTCTTTTAGCATATCTCTTATACATATTGGTAGAGCCCTTAGAATCTTTGCTTGATTACTAGCGTTGTGATGGCAGTCACACTAGTGGGGGCTGGGTAGTCTATAAGCACATCCTTATACAGGTCCTTGGTCGTAGGATTATCGAGACGGGGTATCGATACTCCAGAGTAGACTAGTGTGTACGCTTCTCATCCCAGAAGGTGCTCATTGGGTGCTCATTGGGTTATGAGTATACTGGACAGGAGTCATAGGGAGCTACTGGTGGGTATTTTACCTATCGTCGGGTAGCAGTTCCCAGGTAACATGAGTACATCTTAGTCCGTCGACTTGACACTGCTACTTCGTCTCGAGTGTGTTTCTACTGTTCTTTGATTACTACCCGACCACGGCTCAAAGGAGTCGTGCAAACAAGTAGTAGTTGGGTGAAGTCCTGAAACACTTGGAGGCAGTAGCGGTTAGATAGGATTCTTCTCTCCCGGTATTGGGGGTTGATATTGCGCTGTGTTCGGAAAGCCATTACACAAAGTCCGTGGCCAGGGAAAGTGAGATTTACTGGTAGGTACTCCAGTAGTTTCTCAGAGTGTTTTGGGCTCTGCTCTGGCACAACTTATTGCGCTATTAGGGTCTGACGGCTACCGCCCCCTAGGCCTGATATGCGATACTTTTACACGAATAGACCGGACTATACGTAGATTGTTACAGATAGGCTCAGTAGGAGTTCAGATGAGTTTGCTCATCGGCCTTCTTATCGAAAGATACCTAGGTAGCTGTTACGTGCAGCTAGTACCGCTGACGGCTTGTGGTTAAACCCACTGCCAATGCCGAGTTTTTAGAGTCCCACACAGAGGGTTTCCCTGCATCGGACAAAAGATGTAAAGGCCGTATGATTTTACGGCAGGGCTTCGATCACATACGTGTACTTGTACACGGATGCTGATCGGGCAGACAATACTGGTGGGCTTTGGTTTAAGACGGAACTTAGTATTGTCTCGTCTCAGTGTATTCGTATTTTTCGGAATACGGATACGGGTATGTATATACGGTGAGGGGCATTCTTGTAATTTGGCAAAGAGTGCTTCTAGAAGGGCCACCTTATTATATGTATTATCCATTTTCCAAATGGATTAATAAGGTGGAAAAGGGAAAATGGAGGAGACTTAATGTGGCATGGTGTAAAGAATGGGCTTGGATTATTTTATTTGGTTTGGGATCACTATTGAAGCATGGGAGGTATTTTATATTGTGAGATATTTCCATGGTCCAATAAGTGATCATATACTTAGCCATTCTCTACACTTCATTTTATGATGTTGGCTCATTTTCCTTCTCCTCATTCTCTCTCTTGATTTCTACATCTCCTTCTTCCTCAAACTAAACCCTAATTCTTTACAAGTGTTGTGAGCCATAGGGTTTAGTGAGACTAAACAATCCATTTGCACTCTCTTCATCATCTTGGACATCTAGTTTAGCGAACTAGGTGCCCTAGTTACCTCGGTTTTGAGGTTGGAGCTCGGACTATAGACTCTCGGGTGGATCGTCTTTGACTTGAGAGGACCGATGAGGAGGCCTGATTCGTGTACGATCTGAGGAGCCTATGACGAAGAGGAGGATAGCAAGAAGACCTAAAGGATATGGTTCTATGAGGTATAACTTTCTATCGGAATAGTTAACCTCATACAGTTTAGCTAACTAGGGTTTATGGTCGATCCGGGGTTCAAGTCGGTGTTGTGAAGCCCATAAAAATCATTTTTTTGCGTATTCCGCCTCCCCGCGAACCCACGGGGTGCACGACATCGATTTACAGTGCTATCAGATCCTCTCCATAAGCCTTAGATATCTTGTAGAGATGTTTAAAATCCGTCATTTTTGTCGCGCACGAACTGCCGACAAAAACAGTACCGAAAAAGTTGTTTTAAGATGTTTGTGTTGGAGATAGTGCCCTCAGAGTCAATTATTGGATCACAGGCACGTGATTGCAATGATTGAGGGAGGACCTATCCCGGTAGGATAGTCTTACTCAAGATGATAGTATGCTATCTGGTCTATCTTTATCATCGTGTACTGCTTTAGGCGACCTGACATATCGCTATTACACGTTGATAAAGACCCTAGGATTCTTGCTTGACCACCAGCAGTATGAGGGCGATCATATAAGTGGGAGCTGGGGTCTATAATCACATCCTTAAATGGTCCCTAGTCGTGGGAGTTTCGAGACAGGGCATCGATACTCCAGAGTAGACTAGTGTATACAGTCGAGACCCCGACGAGGGGCGGTGGCCGGTCTCACAAGCCACTGGTGTCAGTTGGTTCACCTAAGATGTATATAGGTGCTCATTGGGTTTTGAGTACACCGGACAGGACTCGCCGGGAACATGCTAGTTGGTCTTATACCTGGCGTCAGATAGCAGTTCCCTGGTGACATGTGTACAGGTTAGTTCATCGACCTGGGGATCGTCATTTGTCTCGTGTGAGTTCCCACTGTACTTTGATTACTACCCTACCACGCTCAAAGGAGACGTGCAAACAGGTTTTAGTTGGGTACAGTCCCGAGCCACATGGAGGCAGTGAGCGGATCTTCAGGGGTTCGTCTCTCCCGGTATTGGGGGTGAGGTCGTGCTGTGTCTAGGAGAGCCATTAAAAGAAGCCCTCGGCCGAGGAAGGAGATTTACTGGTAGGTATTCCAGTAGTATCTCAGGGTGTTCTGGGCTACACTCCGACACGACTTGTACCGCTTTTGGGGTCTGACTTTACCAACCCCCTAGGCCCGCCATGCGATGCTCATAGACGAACGGATCGGACTGTACGGATATTGTCACTGACAGGCTCAGTAGGGTGTCAGGATGAGTTCGCTCATCGACATCCCTTTTGGTCAATACCTGGTAGCCCGTTACGTATTGGCTTATACCTATGACGTGCTAGTGGTTAAATCCACAACCAAGGTGTTGACGAGTCTTTAGAGTCCCCCACATTCAGTTGCTCAAGTTTTCAGGCGAAAAGCTGTAGAGGCCGTATGGAGATATGGCAAGATTCGATCAGATACGTGCGGTATTGCACGGATCAGGATCGAACGGATATTACTAGCTGGCTTTGGTTTAAGCCGGATCCTAGTATAGTACAGTGTAGATTTTGTCTCATTGCATTTGTATTTCGGTCGGAATACAGATGCGGGTGTGTATGCACAGTAGCGGGGTTTTCCTGTAATTTATTACGGGACCAGTTTTCTGGAGTTGCCAGTTTGCTTTCCGTTTCGGCCATATTCCTTTGTATCTTTCATTGGCCGAAGATTGGTAGAGGAGGGCTTATTTGCATTTGTGCAAATTAGCTATTTGGAGGGTTGTCTTTGCATACTTTTGTATCATGATGGAGCCCCATCCCTTGACCGTCCATAGTTCATGATTGCTTGACTTTTTGTAGCAATCATGGTTGTTGATTAGTTGATGGAGTGTAGTTTTGCTAGTGATGATGATTCTTGCATGATGACCATTCCTCTCACTTGCATTATTCTTGTGGCTATCTCTTTTTCACTCACTCCCTCTCTCATTCTCTCCTCATCCACCATCATGGCCGGCCAAAGCTCATGGGGGCTGTCCAAATTTTGAGATGTGGGATTTTGTTCTCTTTTGGCTTTGGAAAAATCCCACAACAACATCTCCAAAAGCTTATATCATTTTCTCCACCAAATGGCAACTCCCTCAACCCCGAAATGAGAAATATAGATCTTCACACTGTTCTACAGCAAATCTTGGGCACGTCGACTCGCCAGCTTCGTGCCCGAGTTGCCTCGGTATAGAGGTGGGAGCCCGTAAAAGAAGCAGGCGACGTGGTGCCTTTCCGGCGAGGAGGTAGAGACCGGACATTCCGCGGGAGATCGGAACGACGGCGAGAAGACCGGAGGACACGGATCTGTTAGTTATATGTATGCCCTAGAGGCCATTACTATACATAGGATGTATATTGTAGTGGATGCTTGGACATATATAGGGAGGACTTTCTTGCTCGACATGATAGTATGCTATCTGGTTACTCTTTACCTTAACGTGTATACTGATTGTCTCTCTGTTACATGTTGGTAAAGCCCTTAGGATGTGTACTTGACTATCTGGACTATGATGCAGATCATACTAGTGGGGACATGGTAGTCCATAAGTACATCCTTCAAGGTCCCTAGTCGTGGGTGTATCGAGACGGGGCATCGATACACCAGAGTAGACTAGCGTATACCTTCTCGACCCATACAGATGGGCGATGGATGATCCCATATCTATTGGTGTTTGACATCAGAGATGATATACGGGTGCTCAGTGGAGACTGGGTACACTGGACGGACTCGCCGAGAACTCCCAGATGGTATTATACCATACGTCAGATGGCAGTTCTCTGGTGACACTGGTACAGAGTAGTCTGTTGACCCGAGATCGTCATAGAGTCTTGTGTGGTTCCCACTGTGCTTTGATTTCCACCTTACCACGTCCAAGAGGGCATGCAAAACGGTGGTTTTTGGGTACAGTCCCGAATCACATGGAGGCAATGAGCGATAGGAGGGGATTCGTCTCTCCCGGTATAGGGAGTTGATGTTGCGCTGTGTTCGATTGGCTATAACCGGAAATCCTTGGCCAGGGTTGCTGAGATTTATTGGTTAGTGTTACCAGTAGTTTCTCGAACTGTTATAGACCTCATATCGACACGACTTATCGAGCTATTGGGGTCTGACGTTTACCACCCGTAGGCGAGATATGCGATATATCAGACGAACAGACCGGACTGTACGGTAAGTGTTACTGGTTGGATTCACAGGAGTATGAGCGGGCTTGCTCGTCGATCTTCTGATCGCTCAATACCCGGGTGGCTGTTACGTTTAGCAAACCGCTTGCGGCTTGTGGGTGCTTGATATGATCATCACCTGCTGCCGGCGTATTGACGAGTCTTTAGAGTCCTACACAGAGGTTTCCTGGCTCAAGCGAAACGAAATAGGAGCGCATATGAGATATGTGCAGGACCGAGAATAATGGGTGTATGTGATACCGTATTCCATTCTCGCGATGAATGTATCGAAAGGTTGTATGCGATATAACCTAGTTATCGAATCAAGGATTGATTCGGTAAGCCGATACATAGGATACTAGTCGGTTATATGCGATATGATCGGATCGTTAAATCAAGTGTTGATTTAATGATTTAATGTATAATTATATATTTGATATATTACTTTGCATTAACTAGTATTGGTTCACTTTAAATGGATTTTCTCACTTGATTTGTGCAAGTTGTATATGTGATATACTTTTGTGCACTTCATTGTATCATGTTTGATGATACATGTTTATTTGGTTAAGTGTAAAGAATTAAACCATGGTTAAGTTGTTGATTAGGGTTTTACTTATTCATTTATCTTATTTATTTATTCATTTTGAATAAATTGAAAGATAAATGAATGGTGGCTTGATTTGTTTTTAGTTGAAGCTTCATGAAGCTTTAACTAAATGACCTTTTTGTTCTCATCCTTAACCCTATCCATTTAAACTAACCCTAGTCTATTCTCTACACTTAACTAAGGTTAGAATATGATAAGAATCAATTCTTTTTCAATTATTTTTTTAACACTTATCATATTCTTTCTTCATCTTCTTCTTCATGAGCAAGAAAGAAAAGCTTGCCTCATCAATGGCAAGTGATGAAATCATGTGAGAAATCCAATTCCAAAGTGAACCCACTTCCTATTTCTTCATCCTCTACCTCTTGCTAAGTAGTAAAGGGTGTTTTCTTCACAAGTTTCATGACTTGGTGAAGTGGGAGCTTGATCTTGTGTTGCCTCGATGTAGATCATCTTCGGCATCGTAGTCGATGACCTAGCCCGCCCATTTTTCCGATGAAGCCGACGCTAGAGCCCGTGATTCGATTTGGACAGAAATGAGACTTCATCATGGAGCTATGGACGTGGAGAACCGGATCTACAAAGGTTGTATTTCCGTTCACTTAGTTAAGTTGTTAACTAGTTGCTTGTTTCGCCTAAAATTCTAGTTAACGATCCGTATTAGGGTTTCTCGGCACATGTAAATTGTTAAAATGGCATGGTTAATGCCTTGTGTGACCTCATTAGTGTGCCTAGGATCCCTACAGTGGTATCAGAGCCTAGCTAGAGCCTTAGGCGATGCGTAGACGTAGTTTGAAACCCGAACGAACCCGAAACCCTAATCCGAGACCACTCTCTGTCCAATTTTTGAAAATGTGGATTTTTCAATATTAAAAATATGCAGAAAATTCAGCAGGGTTTTCTAAGAAAAACTGTGAAAAACGAGATCATGATTCCACTACAGTACGGCGGAACCGCGGCATTAGCATGGCTAATGCGGCGGTTCCGCGGCAAATTTGTCCCTTCTCCCAGTACTTTTTGCACAGTAACTCTTACAATTTAATGCTGTATTTTCTGGGAATTTTTAATTTGACTCAAGAGTTGAGTGTTCTGGGGTTGTATTGGGAGTTCGTATATTCAATCGGATTATCAAACTTTGTCTATGTGTTTTCCGGATATTTTAGATTATGTTAAAAAGTTCGACCGGATATAAATACCCACTTTTTCCCCTGCCGGGAAATTTCCAATTGTTGGATTTTTCTGTAGTTTAATCACGTTCTAAGTAGTGCAAGTAACGCGATGGTCCCTCTAGAAGACAACAAACCTTAACTCGATTATGTGACCGTCTTGAACTGCCCTTTGAACCTTTGGGTTTGGGGCAGTACGGCGTGCCACATGTGAGGCGTTGGCTTGACCCTTCTACGGCTGGACCATTGGTACTGAGACATGAACTGAATGTTTTTAGACTTATTTCATGTGTTGAGCTGTATTGGGAAAACCTGGGTGTTCGATTGTTCGATCGGAAAGTTTAATATTTTCTATTTATCCGGAATGTGGTACAACATTTGGAATTCACAAGTAGTTATGGGATAACTGATTTGAATGTTATAAACATAGCACTTTAGTCTCACTTGATCGGTTGCCACGGAATTTTGATGTGATCAAAAGTCCGTCGCAATCACGTAGCGTACGCGGATACTCACCGGATAAACTTAAAAGACAGCTACACCCCTTAGCCCCGACCAAGTGACTATAGGAGAACCCCGTCGCCGAAAGCATCCGTCCGGGTGCTCGCGGTAACGGTGTTCCGCCTTGGTGCACTTCGTCGACGGTATCGGGGGTGCGGCCATCTACTGAAGTTTGCGACGAGCATTCGATCAGGAAGTCGGGAATCTTGTTGAATTGCCCGACTTGATATTGAAAAGTGTTTTTGATAATGAGACTAAAATGCGGGGTTTATAATTGTTAGGCATGCGATGTCTAAGGAATTCATTTGATTAGGCATGCGATGTCTATGCAGGTTGCGGATTCCAACTGTTGTAGTTTTACACTTTCTTTTCTGTGACCGTAAGTGTAATATGTGATATCGCCGGTTTCGTTGCTATATGTCAACGACAATTGGGATGCGTATATTTACTTACGTTGATGACATGTGATGTTATGTGTTGCTGGATATGTTATATTGGATCGTCGTGTTTGAATAGCCGGGGTTTTTTTTATGTGAGATGAGTGTTTTTTCATTTTCATTCATGTAAAAACTTGTATGTAATATTCTTTTATTAGGGCACTTCCAGGTTGCGGAAGATGTCACCCTTTGTATATTATTTACTTTTCCGCACTAGGATAGACCCAAGGAGGGGAGCACAAGTAACCGGGTTCTGGAGTCCAGCGGGAGACCAACTCGAGGAGTCGAGTCCGGGTCTCCTAACTCTAGAATTGGTAGGTTTCTTGCCGCTCTCGTAGGAGTCTAGGGGTGTGGGTTTGGCTATTCATCATGACCGTGGAATCCGTGTTTTATACTGGCTCGTATTGAAAACACGGACGTCCTAGTATATCCAATATTTCATATGATTCTTCTGCTGCGATATCTGTGATGTGATCATGTGATATGTTCTGTGATGGATACAGTATATAGTATATATGATATATTATATAGACGTTGCTTATGTTTTACACCCGCGCTAGCCCTGCCTCGCTCTGGCGTTAGTTACCTAACCTAACGGTGCAGACGGGACATCGAGGCGAATGCGGCTGGCATAAGCGTACGTTATATTTATCTATGATGTTTAGGTACTTAAATGATGGGACTTCATTAATGTGATTAATGAAAGTAAAAGAAATCTAAAGATGTTGTAGAATTGAATTTCAAAAATAAAACATGTAGCTACAGTTCTTGCTTTGCATAGAGGTATATGTGATATATCCTCTACCTTATTCGATAAGGAAAGGACCGAGATCCCTTCACCGGGAGTGACTCCTTTAGCAATAACTGGCAGATGCTACACACTCGGTTTGTCTTTTGATTGCTTTTAAGAGTTCTGCTTTGCACAGTGATATATATGATATGTCCCGCACCTCATTCGACGAGGAAAGGACTGACGATCCCTTCACCGGGAGTGACTCCTTTAGTAAAACTAGAAAAGCCTAAAAAACACTCCATTTTAAAATCATTTGATTCTACAACGATATCAAGTTCATTACGCAATAGGTTTTCAGAAAAACCTGTCGTAGCCCTCCGTCATTTCAGATAAGTTGTATATAGTATTCGTGCTGCATTTGTTGGCTTTCGTCAAGGTGCAGTGTGCGGTAGCTATATGCTCCTTATCTGCTGCATACGATGCGATTGGATTAGGGTAGTCGTGTGGCTTTGTTGGCTTTCGTCAAGGGTCGTGCGGGTGGTTTTAATTCAATCAAGAAATGTACGGGTTGAACTTGACTAGCGGGCTATGGTTTGTTGGCTTTCGTCAAGGTCATAGCACGTTAGGGGCAAAATATTATCGGGAATTTCAAGTGTTGAAATTTGCAATGAGATTGCATACCTTCTATGAGATAGTTGGATCCCGATACCCGCTGCGAGTAATTGTTACTCCTGGGAGAGTTTTACACATTACAATTAGCCGATCAAGTAGGTGTCTAGAAAGGTGTTAACGAGGTTACGCCTCTGGGAAAACGAGGTTTACATTAATTAGGTTCGTACGAAAGCACGGGGGACCTCCCTCAAAGTACCGACACTGGCCTGGCTGAAAGATTGGCGAACTTGTAGTGTGTAATTAATCCCGGCTAGTCTTTCCTTTTAGGGTTTGAAGGAAGATTTGATAAAAGCAGTGGGAGCCATCCTGATTAGATAAAATAATAACCAATCTGATCTTACAAGAGCATACGCTGAGTGTTTTCTTCTCTCTCTCTCCAGGTAGCGACCATATCACGCCTTAATCAAGATAATAATACGGATTATTGACCGAACCCGCTTGTTATACTGAGCTGGGGAACGTTGGTCCCGCTCCAACTTATAATTGTTATAAGACCGAGCAGGAATTAGGGAATTACCAGAATTCCCGTGCCGCCCAAACGAAGAAAGTGCATATGATGCATCTCCTTCGGGTGTGTTCATTACAAAGAACTGTTTCTCAGTGTCCTTTACGTCCTGGGTATACGATACCGGATCAGGATCCCGCATATATAATATGTTACATAGGCTACAGATAGGTAAAGAACTGAGAACGGGTGATAAGTTTCATGAGGCAGAAAACGGGGCAAGTGTTGCAGCCAAGTCTGTTGGTCACTGTCACCCTGTATTCCAAATACATTGATTCTGAATGAATGTTATTAGATACCGAACCTGATATATAAAATCATATCGGTCTCTTTATTAGTAAAGAAAGGATATAATTTTGTATTGTTGGATAATGTTTTGAACATTTCCTATATCAAAAGTTGATCGGTTTAGGCACGTTATCTAGAAGTATTGATGTTCTAAATCAAACTACAGTTCTTAGTATAGAGAACACACACAAGAGGAAGAGTTCAGAAATGAACGGATCCTTTTTGAGGTATTGTAGACTAGGTCATATCAATGCGACCTGACTAGCTGAAGTTACTTGTAGATGCATATTTAAATCAGTTTGAATTTACATCTTATGAAACTTGCCAGTCATGTCACAAAGATTAGATGACCGTAGCTCTGTTTATTGGAAACGGAGAAAGAGTTAGTAAACTCTTAGGATGATACATGTTGATGTATGCAAGGTCCCCTGTCTACACTTGCCAAGACTGGTTCTTTATACTTCATTACGTTCTCTGATGATCTCTCAAGATTCAGACATATGTTCCTGTTGAAACACAAGTCCGAACCTTTTGAGATATTCACAGAATATAAGTTAGAAGTAGAGAACCAAAATACGGGTATAAGTATTATGTCCTTTGATGTGATCGAGGAGGAGAATACTTGAGCACGAAAATCCTGGATTATTCTAAAGGAGAATGAGATTCTCTCTCAGCATTACTCCTCCGTATACACCGCAGTACGTCGGTGTATCGGGGCGGAGCAGATGCACCCTATATGATATGGTGTGCTCTATGATAAGTACTACTGAGTTTTCTATTTCCTTTTGGGAGTTATGCGCTTGAGAAGCTGCATACCTATTCAATAGGGTTCCAATCAAATCAGTAGCCTACCGCTTCATATGTGATATGGAAAGGGAAGAGCCCATATCTTAAGTTGGTTAAGATTTGGGGTTGTCCGGGCTATGTCTAAAAGCATAATCCGGACAAGCTCGAGGCAAGATCAGTTATGTAGAACTGGAATGGTTTCAGCTATACAAACTGCAGCTGATGATTTGGTAGAACCAAAGGATTCAATAGTTTCCAACAAACCTCAACCTCTCCGCCGATCTAGTAGGGTTCCTCACCCACCTGAGAGATACTTCGGTTTCTCGATGACAGTGGGAGCGAGGATTGCATCATGGGATGATGACCCAACTAGTTTCGAGCTGGCCATCAGGAGTAAGACTCTACGAGAATGGCTGGATGCTTAGCGATCTGAGATGGAATCCTTATACACCAACAAAGTATGGACTTTGGTTGCTATATCTGAAGGGTTAAATCCCCATCAGGAGCAAGTATATCTTGAGAAGATTACTTGGTGTAGATGGAAAGGTTGAGACTTTCAAAGCTAGACTTGTTAAAGCTTTTCGTCATCGACCAGGCGTGGATAATGATGAAACCTTTTTCAAGTGGCTATGCTTAAGTCTATCCAGATCCTACTTGCCACGGCTACATACCATAACTACGATATCTGGCGGTTGGGTGTCATGACTGCTTTTCTAAATGATGTTTTAGAAGAGAGAGTCTATAAGTACACAGTCAGAGGGCTTCGTAAACAGTGGGAGCAGCGGAAACGTGTGCAAGATGTTTTATGTGATAAAGCAGGCATCGCGGAGTTGGAACATCTGTTTTGATGTGGAAGTCAAAGAGTTTGACATCATCAAAATGGTAGATGAACCTTGTATAAACGAAAAGGTAGTAAGGAGTATGGTGGCGATCCTCGTAGAGTACGTGGATAACATACTCTTGATAGGGAAGGAGTTTCCTATGCTACGCTCGGTCAATCTCCGTTTATCACAATGATTCTCCATATAGGATCAAAGTGATACCTCCTAAATCTTGGATTTTGGATCTATGAGATAGATCTAATTGGATGTTAGGAGACTCACTAGTTGTAGTAAGATGGTATCAGTTGATCCTGGGGAGAATCACTGGAAGGGTTCCAGGGTGATAAGGACGACTGAATGTCAGTGACAGGCATTGTCTTCACCCTCAGTGGAGGGACGGTATGTTGGAAGAGTTCCAAGCTAGATACCGTAGCATACTAGACGATTAAGGCTGGATACATCGCTACTTAAAATGCTACCAAGGAGGAAGTCTGGGTGTATATTAGTTCATGAGATGAACTTCGTTCCTCCCATTGTGTGATAATGGAGTTTGTGGCTTATGCCAAGGAACGTCCATCCCATCAGTGATCCAGACATATTCTAAGGCAGTGTCACCTAATCGTGGAGATGGTTGATCTCCAGGGGATCAAGGTTAGGAGAGTAGACTCAGAGGACAACACGGCAGATCCACTCACAAAGGCCTTTTCCCAGAGAGAGACTTTTATGGGATGGTTGAGTATGAGATACTTCAACCACTGCTATCAGATGGCCGTAGTGAAAGTGGGAGATTGTTAGTTATATGTATGCCCTAGAGGCCATTACTATACATAGGATGTATATTGTAGTGGATGCTTGGACATATATAGGGAGGACTTTCTTCCTCGACATGATAGTATGCTATCTGGTTACTCTTTATCTTAACGTGTATACTGATTGTCTCTCTATTACATGTTGGTCAAGCCCTTAGGATGTGTACTTGACTATCTGGACTATGATGCAGATCATACTAGTGGGGACATGGTAGTCCATAAGTACATCCTTCAAGGTCCCTAGTCGTGGGTGTATCGAGACGTGGCATCGATATACCAGAGTAGACTAGCGTATACCTTCTCGACCCATACAGATGGGCGATGGATGATCCCATATCCATTGGTGTTTGACATCAGAGATGATATACGGTTGCTCAGTGGAGACTGGGTACACAGGACGGACTCGCCGAGAACTCCCAGACGGTATTATACCTTACGTCAGATGGCAGTTCTCTGGTGACACTGGTACAAAGTAGTCTGTTGACCCGAGATTGTCATAGAGTCTTGTGTGGTTCCCACTGTACTTTGATTTCCACCTTACCACGTCCAAGAGGGCGTGCAAAACGGTCGTTTTTGGGTACAGTCCCGAATCACATGGAGGCAATGAGCGATAGGAGGGGATTCGTCTCTCCCGGTATAGGGAGTTGATGTTGCGCTGTGTTCGATTGGCTATAACCGGAAATCCCTGGCCAGGGTTGCTGAGATTTACTGGTAAGTGTTACGAGTAGTTTCTCGAACTGTTATAGACCTCATATCGACACGACTTATCGAGCTATTGGGGTCTGACGTTTACCACCCGTAGGAGAGATATGCGACATATCAGACGAACAGACCGGACTGTACGGTAAGTGTTACTGGTTGGATTCACAGGAGTATGAGCGGGCTTGCTCGTCGATCTTCTGATCGCTCAATACCCGGGTGGCCGTTACGTTTAGCAGACCGCTTGCGGCTTGTGGGTGCTTGATATGATCATCACCTGCTGCCGGCGTATTGACGAGTCTTTAGAGTCCTACACAGAGGTTTCCTGGCTCAAGCGAAACGAAATAGGAGCGCATATGAGATATGTGCAGGACCGAGAATAATGCGTGTATGTGATACCATATTCCATTCTCGCGATGAATGTATCGAAAGGTTGTATGCGATATAACCTAGTTATCGAATCAAGGATTGATTCGGTAAGCCGATACATAGGATACTAGTCGGTTATATGCGATATGACCGGATCGTTAAATCAAGTGTTGATTTAATGATTTAATGTATAATTATATATTTGATATATTACTTTGCATTAACTAGTATTGGTTCACTTTAAATGGATTTTCTCACTTGATTTGTGCAAGTTGTATATGTGATATACTTTTGTGCTCTTCATTGTATCATGTTTGATGATACATGTTTATTTGGTTAAGTGTAAAGAATTAAACCATGGTTAAGTTGTTGATTAGGGTTTTACTTATTCATTTATCTTATTTATTTATTCGTTTTGAATAAATTGAAAGATAAATGAATGGTGGTTTGATTTGTTTTTAGTTGAAGCTTCATGAAGCTTTGACTAAATGACCTTTTTGTTCTCATCCTTAACCCTAACCATTTAAACTAACCCTAGTCTATTCTCTACACTTAACTAAGGTTAGAATATGATAAGAATCAATTCTTTTTCAATTATTTTTTTAACACTTATCATATTCTTTCTTCATCTTCTTCTTCATGAGCAAGAAAGAAAAGCTTGCCTCATCAATGGCAAGTGATGAAATCATGTGAGAAATCCAATTCCAAAGTGAACCCACTTCCTATTTCTTCATCCTCTACCTCTTGCCAAGTAGTAAATAGTGTTTTCTTCACAAGTTTCATGACTTGGTGAAGTAGGAGCTTGATCTTGTGTTGCCTCGACGTAGATCATCTTCGGCATCGTAGTCGATGACCTAGCCCGCCCATTTTTCCGATGAAGCCGACGCTAGAGCCCGGGATTCGATTTGGACAGCAAGGAGACTTCATCATGGAGCTATGGAGGTGGAGAACCGGATCTACAAAGGTTGTATTTCCGTTCACTTAGTTAAGTTGTTAACTAGTTGCTTATTTCGCCTAAAATTCTAGTTAACGATCCGTATTAGGGTTTCTCGGCACATGTAAATTGTTAAAATGGCATGGTTGATGCCTTGTGTGACCTCATTAGTATGCCTAGGATCCCTATAGGATCGCTCGGTATATCTCTTTTCCCCATCTTGTAGTTAGCTAGGACTAGTTAATGGTACGATCCGGGTTTTAGTGCGCGGTGGTGCCGGTTCAAGAAAATTAAAGTTAACCATCGCTTCCGTATTTGGCCTCGGGATGGAGGCCGGGGCGCCGCCGTGCACTTACAGTGGTATCAGAGCCTCGCCATTAACCTATTCTAGTTTTGTCTAATGTGTTTTACGTTTCCGATCGAACAAAAATCCCAAAACCACATTTTTCACCGTATCAGTTTTCTGTCGAATTTTTTCTGGCTCGAAATTTTTTTCAGGTAGTCTCAGAATACTGTGCAGGGAGTTATAAGAATTCTGTGAAATTTTTATTGCATGATCTCACTTTTCGACCGCGGAACCGCGACCAAAGCCATGCTTGGGCCGCGGTTCCGCCGCAGTCTTGACTGTTCATGGCCCCAAAATTTTACAGAATGCTCCTAAGTGGAAAATAGGTTTTTTGGAATATTAAGTTTGGGCCCAGAATTTCTTGATGTGCTACAGTAGTACTTGGGGCCCACTTGTTTTAATTTTGATCGATCGGATATTAAAAACACATTATTTCACAGTATTTACATTATATCTGCGATCGTGAATGTCACTTGATCGGTAAATCCTGTCTAACTGCTATAGCCCGGTTAAACGGATTTGCGAACGTGACATTCACGTTGATGTTCTGTGATTTTGCTGTGATGTTGCGGATTGGTCGTGGGGGATAGCCTGGTTGCAGTGGTAGTACAGTTTTGTTGTATTATTTACATTTGATATTGCGGGATGAGCGTCCGACATGTGGACTGCCGTCACTGCCTGTTTGTATTATTATTTTGGGGCACGACCAGGTTGCGGTCGATGTACCCGTTGTATGTATATTTTACTTTCTGTACTAGGATTGCCCCACGGAGGGGTGCACGGATAGCCGGGTTCTAGAGGGCAACAAGCCCGCATCTCATGGCATTGGGACGGAGGGGGCTTTACTCTGGAATTGGCGGGCTATTCGCTGCACTCGTAGGGGGTACAGGTTGACCCAGGAGGGGTTCCCAAGTTACCGGATTCCGTGAAGTGCTGGGTGGTCCATTCACGTTGCTGAAGGGGGCTGCCTCGCTTCAGGTTTTGGTGGGTAACTTGCCGCGCCCGTAGGGGTCTAGAATTTCATTGCACAGGCTATCCACACGACCAGGGGAACGTCGGGTTTCAGTAGTGGCTCTGTGAAACCCGGGGATCCCAGATATCTGTATTGTTCTGTGATGCTGTACATTTCTGTGATGTTGCATTTTTTATCACGCCTTGAGCGAAATATAATATATTGGAATATATATTAGTAGATGTTGTATATGTTTTGCATCCACTCTAGTCCAGTCCCTGCTCTGTCGTTAGTTAGCTAACCTAACGGGTAATGACGGGACCCAGTTGCGAATGCGGATGGCATATACGTACATCAGTATATTTTCGTTTTTTATGGTGTGATCAATTGATGGGACTGCGCTGATTCGGATCAATTCAAGTTAAAAACAAACCTAATCTGATGTTGTTGGAACACTTTTCAAAAAGCTGTTATTGCAAGGACGTTCACTTTTATTTTGCATCGAGGTATTCAGTTGGAATATCCTGCTCCTCAGTCGACGAGGCAAGGGCCGAGATCCCTTCACCGGGAGTGACCCCTTAGACAAAAGTTTGCGTCAGGGCAATAACTTCACTATAGCCGATTGCTTTTGCTTTGCATCGTGGTATTCAGTTGGAATACCTTGCACCTCATTCTACCGGGAAAGAGCCGAGATCCCTTCACCGGGAGTGACCTCTTTAGCAAAAGTTTTCGTCACTATATTTTTATAAAGCTATCCGTTCCTTCAACGATATCAAGTTCATTACGTTAAAGGTTTTCGCCAGAAACCATTCGTAGCCCTCCATCATTTCAGTTAAATATTCGGTAGTATTCAAGCTATGTATTTTGACCTCACGCCAAGGCATAGTGTTTGGTAGCTGCCGGGTATTTATCTGTTGCATAGATAGATGCGTTGGTTTGGGACAGTCGTACTACTATTTTGGCCTACGTCAAGAGTATGTACGGGTGGGTTCAAATTAACCTGGACAATGATGGGTAGAACTTGACATGTGACTTATGATATTTTGACCTCACGCCAAAGTCATAAGAGCATGGGGCAAAAATCCACATCGGGAGTTTCAAAAGAACTGAAACTTGCCAGATATGCGCATACCTTCTGGAGTGTGATGACGTGAGCGGATTCCGTCACGTTTTCATGTGATGATAGTTAGATCCCGATTCCCACTGATGAGTTGGTTTACTCCTCGGGTGATCCCGACTAATTCTTCTTTCGGGTTTGGAGAAGAATTTGAGGTTACAGTGGGAGGTTTCCAGATTAGATAAATTGGTAACCATTCTGATCTAGGTTAGAGTGCACGCTGAGTGTTTCTTTTCTCTCTCTCTTTGGCAACGACCATTGACCCGACCCTAAGACTATGGCTCAGTGACCAAGTTGACCGAACCTTCTAAAACACTTGCTTTTGGATTGTCAGAGTTGCAAACCTCATTGCCACTCCTACTTTTACTATTTTCTCCAGGACACCCCGTATTACTACGAACGTCCACTTCTATTGGACAAAACTATCATATGGTTATATACGAACTCGAAGGAATTTATTCGAGGATGGTTTCCGGTTCTGGAGAAAACGGATAGGACTATTCAGTTGTCTTTTCCTTTTGCCTTCTCTCAGGTTGCGAGTACTCCTTGGTTTAGGAGATAGTACACTTATTACGCAAATTGGATAGTCTTCTTCCAAACTATAGGCAGGTGCTGAATGGTGGGGAATGAAGAAAACCAATTAGCATAACGATGGTGTGCAGAAGGTATTAAGTTAAGACAAAGCAAGGGATTAGTAAGAGGGAAAAGTAAACTGCGACTGCTACTCACGACCAAACCAAGTATTTCTTCGCCAATCCTAAATCACCTTTGTATTTCTCCAGGACACTCCGTATCACTACGAAGATCCACAGTTTATTGGATACTCCATCGTATGGTTATATACGAACTCGAAAGGAACTTGTTCCAGTTCGGGGATGGATTCTGGTTCAGGAGAAATAGGAATAAGGTTTATTCGGTTGTCTTTTATCTTCACCTTCTCTCGCATTGCGAGTGTTCCTAGGATTAGGACAGTACACCCATTATGCTTATTGGATGGTCTTCTTCCAAACCATAGGCTGGTGCCGAACAGTAGGGAAGGAAGAAAACCATTTGGCCTAAAGGGGTGTGCAGAAGGTGATGACTAAAGAAATAAAAGGGATTTGGAAAGGTGGCAAAGAATTACACGGTTATAGTTGTGAATCTGGAAGAGGCATTACTAGGAATACCGGGATACCCCATCGAAACATTTCAATGTTTCAGTTTCACTGTGTACTGTTAAAGGAAAACTGATTTCCCAGTTAGACACTTGCTCCAGGGTATGTATTTACCAGATATGATTCTCACATCTGTATGGTTTTACAAATGATGAGTGGGAGTATGTTATTGGGAATTAGGTGATCGTCCTCATTATATCGGGATTCGTTGTAATCGGTGATATTTAAGGAAATCGCCTGGGTTGGTTGCCGGAAGGCAAATATTTGGTTTTGAATATCTGCTGTTATGCACAAATTTCAAATTGATATATCTGTACGTCTATTTTTATAGAGTGAGATATATCTTTTTGAAATTATGTCAGTGACATTTACCTATATTAGTGGAAGGTTAGGTAAGGAGCATTAAACAGCGGTGTAATTCTTCTTAACCATATGTACAGTTTTCAACCTACGACACACAGTGAATGAGTTATCAGACTCAAGGGACTTATACAGAGTATTGTATGTTGTCCAGGGTCCACCAGGACAGAGGGGTTGGTCCTCGTACTGTATTCGGTTTACTTATGACTTCTCTAGTTTTTAGACAGGTGTTTCGTAGAAACACAGGGTCCGAATTTTGAGAAGTTATAGGTATTTGAATAGAGTAGAGAACCAGGTGTAGCAAGTATCGGGATTCTTCAAAGTGATCGAAGATGTAGATACTTGAGTATGGTATTCAGTTGATAGTAGTGATTAAGAGAACATACTTCTCTTTCAGGTTACTCTTAATTGGAAGCATTCCTAAGTTGAGTAATGCTGATTGGCCTCCTTCCATTTAGTTGACATGCACTGGGGACAGCTGCATGATTTAAATCTGGTTCAATTAAATCAGTGCCTCTGGTTCTATATTGGATATAGAACAGTTCATATCTTAACGATGTTAAGGTACGGGGAGTTGTCTGGCTTATGATTAAAACCAGACTCTGGATAACTCTTAGGCACGTTTCTGTAATGGCTGTTTGTAGGTTGACCCAGGCTATGACGCGGGTTGACTTTCTACCATCTGGAAGATCAATAGTGATATTGTTCTTCACTTGCCACAGTTTTATTAAAAATGGATTTTTTCAGAAAACAGAAGTGGGAGTATGGTAGAACTGGAAGTGATTCCAGAATCCCAAACGATTACTGAAGATTTGATAAGGAACCTAAAGATTCAATCTGGTTTGACATTCCATTGGCCACTTCGCAGATACGGTGGGTAACTTCAGGCACCCGAGAGGTACTCCGGTAGCCTCAAGGACGGTGACAGGGAAGTTCTTGTTTACCCAGACTTGCCATTGTTGTTGTTCCAGACTGTGAGACCCGGCAGGAGGATGAGTATAGCATCGTTATGAACTAGCTTTAGAAGTGTACGTCTATATGACTCTGCCAGAGAGTTGTCGTAGTCAGTGGGAGCAGCGGAAGCATTGGTGGACAGGTAGCTTATGTCTATTTATAGACTAAAGCAGATGTAGCGGAGATAGATCATCAATTTCTGATGTGAAAGTCATAGGTTTGACTTCATCAGAATAGGGGATGGATCTGTTGAGAAGGTAGTAGGGTGTGATTTCCTGGTATTTGGATGACATACACAGAGTAGGAAGTGATATTCCTATACTACGATCGGTTATACTTTGGTCGTCACACAGTGGTTTCTCCACATGGGACTTGGACATTATATCAGACATACTGGTTACTAGATCTATGGTTTTAGATCTAGATTTGGGTGGTTTCCCAATCTGGGTACTCAGACAGCATTTTAAGAGTATTTAGAATGGATGACTCCTGGCTTGGTGGTGTACCTACAGGTGATGGAGTCACCCTCTTTAATGGTGTCTTACAGACTAAAGGGGAGAGGGATGTGCATGATTGGCAGATCACTTGCTCAGGCAATTGAGTCAATCATGAGATGTCAAGTACGACACCAGATGTTGTTCTTGCACTAGATGCAATAAGTTGACATTGATCCAATCCTGGAGAAACAGTCGGAAGCAGTTTTAGAACATAAGTGGATGTTCTAGGGATATGATAACGACAGCCTCATTCGGGAGACAGTTATCATTCCAGGCTTCCAAGGTGACCTCGACGACAAGGAGGTTGTCAGAGTTATAGTTTTCCCTCTGACGAGGGGCAGTATTTTGGACAGGTGGTCCAAGGCAATACTGGGGGAGGCATGGCGCAGGATACTGGTTAAATTCAGTTGACGATACAGTCTAAGAAGTTTGGATTTGGAGTTCATTTATGAGCTAGGTCCCATCAGACATCCAGAAACATTCTAAGACAGGTATTGCTCATTTCGGGAGATGGGTTTCTCCGCGAACTTGAGATATAGAGAGACATAGAAAGAAACTTCAAAGCGGATCCACTCACAGAGGCTATTCCTCGAACGCAATAGTTTCGCAAACGAGATTTGTGAGACTGACTAGTAGAGGAGTTGGGTGTTCGGTATCACACGGGCTGTGAGTATGCGACATCGCAATAATTAGCCTTGAGTGCAAGTGGGAGATTGTTGGAGATAGTGCCCTCAGAGTCAATTATTGGATCACAGGCACGTGATTGCAATGATTGAGGGAGGACCTATCCCGGTAGGACAGTCTTACTCAAGATGATAGTATGCTATCTGGTTTATCTTTATCATCGTGTACTGCTTTAGGCGACCTGACATGTCGCTATTACACGTTGATAGAGCCCCTAGGATTCTTGCTTGACCACCAGCAGTATGAGGGCGATCATATAAGTGGGAGCTGGGGTCTATAAGCACATCCTTAAATGGTCCCTAGTCGTGGGAGTTTCGAGACAGGGCATCGATACTCCAAAGTAGACTAGTGTATACAGTCGAGACCCCGAAGAGGGGTGGTGGCCGGTCTCACAAGCCACTGGTGTCAGTTGGTTCACCTAAGATGTATATAGGTGCTCATTGGGTTATGAGTACACCGGACAGGACTCGCCGGGAACATGCTAGTTGGTCTTATACCTGGTTTCAGATAGCAGTTCCCTGGTGACATGTGTACATGTTAGTTCATCGACCTGGGGATCGTCATTTGTCTCGTGTGAGTTCCCACTGTACTTTGATTACTACCCTACCACGCTCAAAGGAGACGTGCAAACAGGTTTTAGTTGGGTACAGTCTCAAACCACATGGAGGCAGTGAGCGGATCTTCAGGGGTTCGTCTCTCCCGGTATTGGGGGTGAGGTCGCGCTGTGTCTAGGAGAGCCATTACACGAAGCCCTCGGCCGAGGCAGGAGATTTACTGGTAGGTATTCCAGTAGTATCTCAGGGTGTCTGGGCTACACTCCAACACGACTTGTACTGCTTTTGGGGGTCTGACTTTACCAACCCCCTAGGCCCGCCATGCGATGCTCATAGACGAACGGACCGGACTGTACGGATATTGTCACTGACAGGCTCAGTAGGGTGTCAGGATGAGTTCGCTTATCGACGTCCCTTTTGGTCAATACCTGGTAGCCCGTTACGTATTGGCTTATACCTCTGACGTGCTAGTGGTTAAATCCACAACCAAGGTGTTGACGAGTCTTTAGAGTCCCCCACATTCAATTGCTCAAGTTTTCGGGCGAAAAGCTGTAGAGGCCGTATGAAGATATGGCAAGATTCGATCAGATACGTGCGGTATTGCACGGATCAAGATCGAACGGATATTACTAGCTGGCTTTGGTTTAAGCCGGATCCTAGTATAGTACAGTGTAGATTTTGTCTCATTGCATTTGTATTTCGGTCGGAATACAGATGCGGGTGTGTATGCACAGTAGCGGGGTTTTCCTGTAATTTATTACGTGATCAGTTTTCTGGAGTTGCCAGTTTGCTTTCCGTTTCGGCCATATTTCTTTGTATCTTTCATTGGCCGAAGATTGGTGGAGGAGGGCTTATTTGCATTTGTGCAAATTAGCTATTTGGAGGGTTGTCTTTGCATACTTTTGTATCATGATGGTTTCATGATGGAGCCCCATCCCTTGACCTTCTATGGTTCATGATTGCTTGACTTTTTGTAGCAATCATGGTTGTTGATTAGTTGATGGAGTGTGGTTTTTCTAGTGATGATGATTCTTGCATGATGACCATTCCTCTCACTTGCATTATTCTTATGGCTATCTCTTTTTCACTCACTCCCTCTCTCATTCTCTCCTCATCCACCATCATGGCCGGCCAAAGCTCATGGGGGCTGTCCAAATTTTGAGATGTAGGATTTTGTTCTCTTTTGGCTTTGGAAAAATGCCACAACACCATCTCCAAAAGCTTATATCATTTCCTCCACCAAATGGCAACTCCCTCAACCCCGAAATGAGACATATAGATCTTCACACTGTTCTACAGCAAATCTTGGGCACGTCGACTCGCCAGCTTCGTGCCCGAGTTGCCTCGGTATAGAGGTGGGAGCCCGTAAAAGAAGCAGGCGACGTGGTGCCTTTCCGGCGAGGAGGTGCAGACCGGACATTCCGCAGGAGATCGGGACGACGGCGAGAAGACCGGAGGACACGGATCGCTCGGTATATCTCTTTTCCCCATCTTGTAGTTAGCTAGGACTAGTTAATGGTACGATCCGGGTTTTAGTGCGCGGTGATGCCGGTTCAAGAAAATTAAAGTTAACCATCGCTTCCGTATTTGGCCTCGGGATGGAGGCCGGGGTGCCGCCGTGCACTTACAGTTTGCACACCCCGCGGCTCATAGTTTGAACAGAGAAGCCGAGGGATGGATCGTGGAGACCCAAGGGATACCCTCGAGGCCCAAAGGCCAGGCCTACTCTCCAAGACCACCACAAGGTGGCCTTGGGGGGTGGTGATCCGAGAGCACCACAAAACGGTGCTCTCGGGTCTGCCTCCACTTGGGGGCTACCTCATGGTTGCCCCCTGGGCTGGGTACCCCCCGAGGTCCCTGGATTGATAGTTAATTTTTGCCCCCTCACCTCCGCAAAGCTTTGGATGGGTTTCGAGTTTGTTTCGACTCCCGGATTGGTTTAAAACGATTTTTTGGTGACTTTAGTGGACAGTTTTTCATGGTCTTGGAAAATTAGTTTCGTTCGCTAATTGTGCGAGGATTTTATAACATCGTGGGTTACTTTAAAAACTTTGTGATGTGTATATGTGTTCTTAAATGTCTTCTAACCGCTATACGTCGATTAGAAAGAGTTACACATATCTGTGATCTGTTTGTGGTTTGTAGATATGCAGTATTAGATCATCGTGGATGAATAGCCGGGGGATGTGAGAAGAGTGTTTCCTTTTCTTTCATTCAATGTACAATTTGTAAAGTGATGTAACATTATTTTGCAGGGCACATCCGGATTGAGATTGTAGCCACCGTTGTATTTTTTCTTTTACTGTTTTTACTCCTAGGATAGACCCACGGTGGGGTACACAAACTACTGGGTTCTTGAAGTACCGAGTTGCTTACTCATTTTTCTGAGGGAGGTTGCTTCACTTCAGAAATTTGGCAGGTAGTTTGCCGCACCCGTAGGGGTCTAGGTTGTGGTTTTGGCTATTTATCTCGACCATGGAATCCGTCTTTCGTTACAGGCTTAAACGAAATGCGGAATTCCTAGTATATCTAATATGTTCATCTATGATCTGGAATGCCTATTATTGCATGAGATGAATGTATATTATATATATGCTATATAGTAGACGTTGCTTATGTTTAGCACCCGCGCTAGTCCATCCCCCGCTCTGGCGTTAGTTAAGTAACCTAACGGTGTTAGACGGGGCCTAGTAGCGAATGCGGATGGTTTAAGCATACATGGTATTTTCGTTTGTTTTTGCAATGGTAGGTGTAAATGATTGGACTGCATTATATGTTTAATGCAAAGCAAACAAACCAAAGCTGAATCGTTGGAACAATTTCAAAACCACTCGGTTTTTTCAAAAAAGCAAACTTTTAAATGCGGAGCCTAAACCACTCCTTTAAAAGCTATCATGGTTCCTTCGATTAAATCATGTTCATTACGTTCACGGTTTCACCAAAACCAACCGTAGCCCTCCGTCGTTTCAGTTGGATATTGAGTAGTATTCAAGCTATGTATTTTGACCTTTGCCAAGGCATAGTGATTGGCAGCTGCTGAATACTCATCTGTTGCATAGATAGATGCGTTGGTTTGGAACAGTCGTATTACTATTTTGGCCTTCGTCAAGGATATGTACGGGTGGGTTCAAATTAACCTGGACAATGACGGGTAGAACTTGACTTGCGACTTATGATATGTTGGCCTTCATCAAGGTCATAAGAGCTTGGGGTAAAAATCTACATCGGGAGTTTCTAAAGAAACTGAAACTTGCTAGTGTTGTATACCATTTGGAGTGTGATAATTTTGGTAAGATTCCTTCAAGATTATCACAGAATGATATTTGGATCCCGATCCTACTGTGAGTATCTGCTACCTCTCGGGAGATTTTTTCACTAAACGATCAATACTATAAACCAAGTAGGTGTTTAGAATGGTGTTAGCGGGGTTACGCCTCCAGAGAAAAGTGGTTATGTAATTAAGGAACTTCGCGAAAGCATTGGAAAACCTCCCTCGAAATACCAACACCAGCCTGACCGAAAGGTTATGCAAGTATTGTAAGAGTGAGATTAATCCTGATTAATTCTTCTTTTATGGTTTGAGGAAGGATTCGAGATACAGTGCGAGCCATCCTGTTTAGATAAATTAATAACCAATCTAAACTTGCAAGAACATAATGCTAAGTGTTCTTTCTCTCTCCCCTAATTGCAGCGACCAGGTGACTGGACATAGGTTACAGCTAGATAATAAATTGACTGAGCCAAACTATATTGATTGGCAAAGTTTTGTCCAGATGTCTATTACCTATGACAAGCTGGGCCACCTCCTTACTACTAAAGCCCCCGCTGTCTCAGGTCCAGTTTCTACTGTCATGGATGTTGATATCCGTAAGACAAGGGCAAAAGACTGTACAAATGCCAAGTGCCTCATGTTGGCCTCAATCGATAGTGAACACCAGAGGCAGCACGAGAAGAAGGACATAACTTCTATCTTCCTCCATAACAAAGATTTATATGGAGAGCAATCTCGTATCACAAGATATGAGACCTCGAAGGAATTGCTTCAAGCGAGGTTGGCTGTCGGGTCATCTGTAGGGGACCACGTCCCTAGAATGATTAGCTATATTAAAGAGCTCACGGACCTGGAGACCACGTTGGAGAATGGGTTATGTACTAACTTGATTCTACAGTCCCTACCTTCTATTTACACCCTGAAGGAAACTAGGAAGACACCCGCTCAGCTTATTGGGGAATCTTCCTCTTCTAGATCTATGGCAAAAACCAATGGAGAGAAGAAGAAGGCCTCCACCAAGCTGATAGGCGGTGTCAGTAAGGTAAAAGGAAAGAGCATGGAAAAAGTTTTAGGGCAAACAGTAGGGAAGGAGGATTGTTCGTATTGTCATGGGAAAGGGCATTGGCAGTAGGAATGTAGGGCTTGGAAAGCCAGAATCGAGGATCCGAAACACATTGTGGCTCCGGCTTCGGGTGTGTTTGTGATTGAAAACTGTCTGTCAATTGAATCTACTTCCTGGGTACTAGATACCGGATCAGGATCTCATATCTGTAATTCATTACAGGCTTTGAGAAACCGTAGAGTTATCAAAGCAGGTGATATGACTCTCAGGGTTGCTAACGGAATGAGCGTGGAAGCTGTATTCGTAGGGGAATATCATCTAGGATTGACATGTGGGAAGATATTAATTTTACGTAACTATTTGTATGTACCTAGTCTAGCTTGTAATATCATATCTGTATCTTTACTTTCCAAAGAAGGATATAATTTTACATTTGTAAGCGATGTGGAACACATCAACCTAAATCAAGTTTTGATTAGGTCAGGTACACTAGATAATGGTATATATGTCTTAAATCAAGCTTAGGTTTTCAACGTCCAGAACACACTTAAAAGAAAGTCTCCATAATTAAATAAGGCTTTCTTGTGGCATTGTAGACTGGGTCACATCAATGAAACACGGTTGATGAAGTTACAAAGAGAGGGATATTTGGATCCGTTCGAATATTAGTTTTATGCAACTTGTCAATCATGTCTTAAAGGAAGGATGACAAAGACTCCGTTCACTGGACATGGAGTAGGAGCGAGCAAGCTCTTAGAACTCATACACAGCGATGTGTGTCGTCCAATGTCTACACATGCATGAAGTGGTTATTCCTATTTCATTACTTTTACGGATGATTTCTCTATGTATGGACATGTTTTCTTGATGAAATATAAATCCGAGACCTTTGAGAAATTCCGAGAATATAAGAATGAAGTGGAAAAACAAACAGGCAAAAGTATTAAGACACTGAGATCTGATCGAGGTGGTGAATACTTAAGTGCGGAGTTCTTGGATTAATTAAAAGAGAATGGAATTCTCTTTCAGCTTACTCCTCCATACACCATAACACAATGGTGTATCGGAAAGGCGGAAAAGAATCCTATTGGATATGGTACGTTCCATGATGAGTAATGCTGAGTTACCGCGATCCTTCTGAGGTTATTGTTAGTTATATGTATGCTGTAGGGTTACTAGGCACTTTCAGAAGGGTCTATAAGGCATCGACCATTCCCGATTTAAAATTTACAAGTGCCGAACAACCTAAAGTGAGGATCTTAGCTAGATAATTAGGGTTTACAAAGCATGCAAACAACTTAACATCTAAGAGAGAGGGATTACAACCTTTGTAGTCCGCTCCTTCGCTTCATAAGCTCCGAGTAGTAGTTCCTTCTCCGCGATCCATGATCTCCCGGACTCAAGAGAGTCTTCACAAGCCGAACGATCCATGCTTGCTAGAAGTCTTCCTTTTCGAAGATGATCTACCTTGAAGAATCTATAACTCAAGCTCTCACTTCTCTAATCAAGTATTAAGGAAGTGAACACCCTAATCTAAGTGGCTAGAATAGATGAGGATGATGAAATAGGAATTTAGCTCTCTTTTATTTTCAAATTCTCACACTAAATCATCACAAAACCAAAAGCTAGAAAGCTTTTCAAGGAGGAAGAAAAAGATGAAACCTTTTGTGATGAATAATGAAAAATTACTATGGTTACGAAAACAACCTTGAGTTAATAATATCAAGTATTAACTCATGTAGAGAATTGACTAGGGTTAAGGGTTTGGGTTGGGTTAAATAATATCTCCAAAATATCAACACAAAATATCTTTGCTTAAAACAAAACATAAAGCTTCTAGAAACTTCATGAAAATGCTAACCCAAATAAAACCCTAACCATGTTTAATCTCCACAAATCATGTTGCATTAGTAATCATAACTTGTTACAATATTATATATCACATATATAATATATTTTTGTAACAAAAGAAAATAATACAATTAACATATATCGCATATATATCAATGTAATATCCGGTGAGAAAATGAATAAATAAAGCGAGCCAATATTAGTTAATGTAATGTAATATATCACATATATAATTATCCATTAAATTATCGAATCAACACTTGATCCGACAATCCGGCTATATCGCATATAACTAAATAATATAACATATACCGATTCATCGAATCAACACTTGATCCGATGACCCGGCTATATCATATATCGCGAGAATAGAATACGGTATCTCATATCGTATTATTATCGGTCCCGCACATATCACATATGTACTCCTACTCCATTTTGCCTGAGTCAAGAAACCTCTATGTAAGACTCTAAAGAATCATCAATACACCGGCAGTAGGTGATGATCATATCAAACACCCACAAGCTGCAAGCGGTCAGCTAAACGTAACAGCCACCCAGGTATTGAGCGATCAGAAGATCAACAAGCAAGCCTGTACATTCTCCAGTGAATCCAATCAGTAACACTACCGTACAGTCCGGTCTCTTCGTCTGATATGTCGCATATCTAGTCTAGGGGTAGTAAACGTCAGACCCCAGTAACCGATAAGTCGTATCGATGTGAGGCTCATAACAGGTCGAGAAACTACTGATAAAACTTACCAGTAGCACTCTATATCAGCCCTGTCCAGGGACTTCCAGTTATAGCCAATCGAACACAGCACAACATCAACTCCCTATACCGGGAGAGACGAAACCCATCCTATCGCTCATTGCCTCCATATGATTCGGGACCGTGCTCAAAAGCCACCGTTTTGCACGCCCTCTTGGACGTGGTAAGGTGGAAATCAAAGCACAGTGGGAATCACACAAGACTCTATGACGATCTCGGGTGTACAGACTACCCTGTACCAGTGTCACCAGAGAACTGCCATCTGACGTGAGGTATAATACCATTTGGAAGTTCTTGGCTAGTCCGTTCAGTGTACCCAGTCTCCACTAAGCACCCGTACCCCATCATTGATTTCAAACACCGATGGATATGGGAACATCCATCGCCCATCATATGGGTCAAGATGCGTATATGCTAGTCTACTCTGGTGTATCGATACCCTGTCTCGATACACCATCGACTAGGAGCAATTATAGGATGTACTCATAGACTACCGTGGCCCCACTAGTATGATCTCATCATAGTCCCAGTAGTCGAGTATATATCTTAAGGGCTATATCAACATGTGAGAGCAAGACAGTAAACTAATACAAGTCAACATATTAAGACAAAGTGAAACCAAATAGCATACTATCATTTTGAGCAAGAAAGTCCTCTCTCTATATATCCAAGCATCCACTATAATATACATCATATGTACAACAATGGCCTCTAGGGCATATATATAACTAACAATCTCCCACTTGCACTAAGGCCAGCTGTTGTAGTATCTCATACCCAACATCCCGAAGAGTCTCTCGAACTGTGTTTGGGGAATGGCCTTCATGAGTGGATCCGCAGTGTTGTCCTTCGTATCAACTCTCCTAATCTCGATCTCCCGGTGATCAACTATCTTCCGGATCAGGTGATACCGCCTCAGAATATGTCTGGACTTCTGATGGGACCTGGGTTTCTTGGCCAAAGCCACAGCTCCATTGTTATCACAATACAAAGGTATTGGATGCTTAATAGATGGAACCACACCGAGTTCATTAATGAACTTCTTCATCCAGACAGCATCGTTGGCAGCGATGTATTCAGCCTCCATCGTCGAGTCTGCAACGGTTTCCTGTTTGGAACTCTTCCAACACACCGCCCCTCCATTGAGGGTAAAGACAAAACCCGAGTGCGAATTAGAGTCGTCCTTATCACCTTGGAAGCTCGAATCGGTAAAAGACTCCACCTGGATTTCTCCGTTACCATACACCAAGAACATTTCTTTAGTCCTTCTCAAGTACTTGAGAATGTTCTTCACAGCTATCCGGTTACTCTCTCCAGGATCTTCTTGATACGTACTCACTATACTTAGTGAGTATGCTACATTGGGTCAGGTACATAGCATCGTATACATGATAGAGCCTATTGCCGAAGTATAGGGTATCCCTTGCATGCGAGCTCTCTCCAAATCAGTCTTGGGAGACATCTCTTTGGAGAGAGTGAGTCCAGAGATCATGGGTTGATTTCCATGCTTAGATTCTTCCATACTAAACCTTTTAAGTATGGTGTCAACATACCTGGATTGGGACAATCCCAGTATCCGTTTAGACCTATCTCTATAGATCATAATTCCCAGTATGCAGGAGGCATCACCAAGATCTTTCATTGAGAATCTTTGTGATAAGAAAAACTTGACCGATTGCAGCTTGCACACCTTTATTAAGAGTATGCCATCGACGTACAATACGAGGAAGACAACCTTACTCTCTGCAACCTTTTTATATATACGAGGTTCATCTACGTTTTTGATGAAGTCAAACTCTTTGACTACAACATCAAAGCAGATGTTCCAACTCCGCGATGCCTACTTTAACCCGTAGATAGATTTAAGCAGCTTGTACACCTTTACGCTGCATCCACTATCTACGAAGACCTCTGGCTGAGTCATGTACATGCACTCCTCTAAATCACCATTTAGAAAGGTTGTCTTAACATCCATTTACCAGATTTCATAGTTATGGTATGCAGCAATGGAAAGTAAGATCCGGATGGACTTAAGCATAGCCACTGGAGAAAAGGTTTCGTCATAATCCATACCTGGTCACTGACGAAAACTCTTTGCAACAAGTCTAGCTTTGAAAGTCTCCACTTTTCCATCTACACCAAGTTTCTTCTTAAAGATCCATTTTCTCCCAATGGGTTTTACCCCTTCAGGAGCAACTTCCAAAGTCCATACTTTGTTGGTGTACATGGATTCCATCTCAGATCGCATTGCATCCAGCCACTTCACAGAGTCACCACTCGTGATGGCCTGCTCGAAGCTAGTCGGCTCATCATCATCCATGATGCAATCCTCGCTCCCACCATCAACGAGAAAACCGTAGTATCTCTCAGGTGGATGAGAAACCCTACTAGATCGGTGGAGAAGCTGGGGTTCGTTGGGTACTACTGAATCCTCTGGTTCCAATAAATCATCATTTGTAGTTTGTGGTGCTGGAACTTCTTCCAGCTCTACCTCTTTGCCACTAATTTCTTTTGCAAGAAATTCCCTTTTCAAAAAGGTGGTATGTTGAGCCACAAACACCTTTAGTTTCTCAGCGTTGTAGAAAAAATATTCTTGAGAATTCTTTGGATATCCTACAAACTTGCAAAGAACTGATCGTGCCTTGAGCTTGTCCGGATTTTTCCTTTTGACATAGGCCGGACAACCCCATATCTTAACTCATTTAAAATATGGTCTCTTCCCACTCCATATCTCATATGGTGTGGTGGATACAGATATAGATGGAACTAGATTCAATAGGTATATGGCTGTCTCAAGCGCATACCCCCAGAAGGAAATAGGCAACTCAGCATAACTCATCATAGAGCGTACCATATCTAATAGAGTGCGATTCCTCCGCTCCGATACACCGTTGTGCTGTGGTGTATAGGAAGGAGTAAGATGAGAGAGAATCCCATTCTCTTTTAGATAGTCCAGGAACACATTGCTCAAGTATTCTCCTCCTCGATCAGATCGGAAGATCTTAATACTTTTTCCCGTTTGGTTCTCTACTTCGTGCTTATATTCCCTGAATTTCTCAAAAGCTTCAGATTTGTGTTTCATTAGGAACACATGTCCGTATTTGAGAGATTGTCAGAGAATGTAATGAAGTAGGAAGAACCGTTCCTGGCATGTATAGACATGGGTCCACATACATCACTATGTATCAGCTCCAAGAGTTCTGTAACTCTTAATCCATTTCCACTAAACGGAGTTTTGGTCATCTTGCCTTTGAGACATGACTGGCAAGTGTCATAAGATGAAAATTCGAACGAATTCAAATATCCATTCTTATGTAATTTGGCTAGTTGTATCGCATTGATGTGACCAAGTCTACAATGCCACAAGAAGGATTTGTTCATTTCTGAACTTTTCCTCTTGTTTGTGTTCTGTACATTAAGAATTGTAGTTTGATTTAGAACGTACATGCCATTATTTAACGATCCTGATCCTATTAACTTTTGATTTAGGAATATGTTCATAACATTATCCTGTATTACAAAATTATATCCTTCATTATTCAATAAAGAAACTGATATAATATTGCATATCAGGGTCGGAATGTAATAGCATTCGTTGAGAATCAATGTATTACCTCTTGGTAATACAAGGTGATATTCGCCAACAGCCTTGTCTGCAACATCTACACCATTTCCTACTCTTATGGAATGATCACCCAATCCCAGTTCTCTACCTTTACGTAGCCCACGTAACGTATTACATATGTGGGATCCTGATCCGGTATCTAATACCCAGGACGTAGAGTGAACTGAGAAACAGTTCTCAATAACTAACACTTCCGAAAAAGTTGCATCAGCATGCTTGTTCTTCGTTTGGGTGGTGTGAGAATCCAGATATTTTCCTATTTCTTGCTCAGTTTTATAACACTTATAAGAAAGAATGGGACCAACGTTCTCCTGCTCAATATAATAAGCGGATTCAGTCAATACATCCATATTATTATCTTGATTAAGGCCTGACATGGTCGCTACCTGGAGAGAGAGAGAAGGAAACACTTTAGCGTATGCTTTTGCAAGATTTAGATTGGTTATTATCTTATCTAATCAGGATGTCTTCTACTGTTTTTATCAAATCTTCCTTCAAACCCTAAAAGGAAAGACTAGCCGCGATTAATTATACCTTACAAGTTCGCCAATCTTTCAGCCAGGCCAGTGTTGGTACTTTGAGGGAGGTTTCCCGTGCTTTCGCATGGACCTAATTAAAATAAACCTCGTCTTTCCAGAAGCATAACCCCGTAAACACCTTTCTAGTTACCTACTTGATCGACTAATTGTCCTGTGTAAAAGTCTCCCAGGAGTAACTCTTACTCACAGTAGGTATCAGGATCCATCTATCTTATAGAATGTATGCAATCTCATTGCAAATTTCAACACTTGAAATTCCCGATAATAATTTTTGTCCCTAGCGATCTATGACCTTGACTAAGTCAACAAACCATAAATCGCAAGTCAAGTTCAACCCGTACATTTCCCGATTGAACTAAACCCACCCGTACGACCCTTGACTAAGTCAACAAGGCCGTACGACCACCCTAATCCAATTGCATCTCATGCTTTAGCAGATAAACACTATTTAGATACTGTACACTACTCCTTGACTAAGTCAACAAACGTAGTACGAATACTAAATATTATTTATCCGAAATGACGGATGGCTACACAGGTTTTTCAGAAAACCATAAGCGTAATGAACTTGATATCGTTGTAGAAACAAGTGATTTTGAAAAGGAGTATTTTTTAGGCTTTTCTAGTTTCGCTAAAGAGGTCACTCCTGGTGAAGGGATCTCGGCTCTTTCCTCATCGAATAAGGTGCAGGATATTTCATAAAAACCGCTGTGCAAAGCAAGAACTATAGAAGTAATCAAAAAACAAATCCGTGAGTTTGTAGCATCTACCAGTTCTGCTAAAGAGGTCACTCCCAGTGAAGGGATCTCGGCTCTTTCCTCATCGAATAAGGTGCAGGGTATATCATATATACCGCTATGCAAAGCAAAACTGTAGCTACCCTTTTTATAAAGTTTTGATTCTACAACATCTTCTAGGTTTCTTTTTTTCTTTTATTAATCTCATTAATAAATCCCATCTGTTATGCTTCCAAAGTATCATAGAAGAAATGAAAGCTGTAATATTTATATATCATATATATAGTATAAGCATTCGTCTCAGGCAGTAATATGATCTCATCACAGAACATTGCAGCAGAAGATAACATATGAAATATTGGATATACTAGGACGTCCGTTTTTTATATCGAGCCTGTATAAAACATGGATTCCACGGTCAGGATGAATAGCCAAACCCACATCCCTAGACCCCTACGAGAGCGGCAAGCAACACTGCCAATTCTAGGGTTAGGAGACCCGGTCTCAACTCCTCGAGATGGCCTCCCACTGGACCCTAGAACCCGGTTACTTGTGCTCCCCTCCTTGGGTCTACCTAATGGGGAAAAATAAATAATATACAATGGTGACATCATCCTCAGCCCGGAAGTGCCCCAATAAAACAATATTACATACAAATGAATTTTACATGAATGAAAATTAAAACTCTCATCTCACATAAAACCCCCGGCTATTCAGAACACGACGATCCAATATAACATATCATAGCAACACATAATATCTCATATCATCAACGTAAGCAAGTATGCGTATCCCGATTGTCGTTGATGTATAGCAACGAAGCCGGCGATATACCACATACTACGCTTACGGTCACAGAAAAGAAAGTGTAAAACTACAACATTTGGAATCCACAATTACTTTAGACATCTTAAATCCGAAATATCACATACTTCGCATTTCATGCCTAACTATATGAATTCCACATATTGTATCACATTCCAGATAAATAGACAAAGTTAAACTTTACGATCGAATAATCAAACACCCAAGAATTCCCAAATAGCTCAACACTTGAGCGGAGTTCAAAAATCCCAGAACATGTCACAGCCCCAATGAACCAGCCGTAGAAGGGTCAAACCAACGCCTCACATGTGGCAAAGCTAAACTACCACAAACCCTAGGGTTCAGTGGCAGTTTTGATGGTCACATAATCGAGTTAAGATTACGTTCTTCTAGAGGGTCCACAGATATGCTTTCATGTTTTTCCGAAAGATTCAAACAAAAGAAAAATTCAACACTTGAGTGTTTTTCGTGTCGGGAAAAAAGTGAGTTATTGATATCCGTTCGAACATTTTAACACATTCTAAATTATCCGGAAAAACTAAACGATGTTAAACTTTCCGATCGAATCAATGAATTACAAAGATCTCCAGAAAACGCAACACTTGAGTAATATTAAAAATACCCAGAAGCATGTAGTAATACATACGGATGAACCCTAGAAACAACCACCCCTGTTACCTAAGTACGGCAGCGGAACCGCCGCCATAAGCCTGTTATGGCTGCGGTTCCGCGGCGACTTGAAGGCTACAGTGACTCGTATTTCACAGTAATCCATAAAATTACCTGCTAGATTTTTTGAGTATTTATAATGCAGAAAAAAACATGTTTTAAAAAATTTCGAGAGAAGGGTCAACGTTTGACGTTTCGGGGTTCGATCGGACTTTTAACTTCGTCTGCACTTCGCCTAATGCTCTAGCTAGGCTCTGATACCACAGTAGAGTTACTAGGCACTTTCACAAGGGTCAATAAGGCATCGACCATGCAAGATTTAAAATTTACAAGTGCCAAACAACCGAAAGCGAGGATCTTTGCTAGATAATTAGGGTTTACAAAGCATGCAAACAACTTTACATCTAAGAGAGAGGGATTACAACTTTTGTAGTCCACTCCTTCTCTTCATAAGCTCCGAGTAGAAGTCCCCTCGCCTCGATCCATGATCTCCCGGACTCAAGAGAGACTTCACAAGCCGAACGATCCATGCTTCCTAGAAGTCTTCCTTTTCGAAGATGATCTACCTTGAAGAATTTTTAACTCAAGCTCTCACTTCTCTAATCAAGTATTAGAGACGTGAACAACCTAATCTAAGTGGTTAGAATAGATGAGAATGATGAAATAGGAATTTATCTCTCTTTTATTTTCAAATCCTCACACTAAATCATCATAAAATCAAAAGCTAGAAAGCTTTTCAAGGAAGAAGAAGAAGATGAAAACTTTTGTGATGAATAATGAAAAATTACTATGGTTACCAAAACAACCTTGAGTTAATAATATCAAGTATTAACTCATGTAGAGAATTGACTAGGGTTAAGGGTTTGGGTTGGGTTAAATAATATCTCCAAAATATCAACACAAAATATCTTTGCTTAAAACAAAACATAAAGTTTCTAGAAGCTTCATGAAAATGCTAACCTAAATCAAACCCTAACCATGTTTAATCTCCACAAATCATTTTGCATTTATAATCATAACTTGTTATAATATTATATATCACATATATAATATATTTTTGTAACAAAAGAAAATAATACAATTAACATATATCGCATATATATCAATGTAATATCCGGTGAGAAAATGAATCAATAAAGCGAGCTAATATTAGTTAATGTAATGTAATATATCACATATATAATTATACATTAAATTATCGAATCAACACTTGATCCGACAATCCGGCTATATCGCATATAACCGACTAATATAACATGTACCGATTCATCGAATCAACACCTGATCTGATGACCCGGCTATATCATATATCGCAAGAATAGAATACGGTATCTCATATCGTATTATTCTCGATCCCGCATATATCACATATGTGCTCCTACTCCGTTTTGCCTGAGTCAAGAAACCTCTGTGTAGGACTCTAAAGAATCGTCATTACGCCGGCAGTAGGTAATGATAATATCAAACACCCACAAGCTGCAAGCGGTCAGCTAAATGTAACAGCCACCCAGGTATTGAGCGATCAGAAGATCAACAAGCAAGCCTGTACATTCTCCAGTGAATCCAATCAGTAACACTACCGTACAGTCCGGTCTCTTCATCTGATATGTCGCATATCTAGTCTAGTGGTGGTAAACGTCAGACCCCAGTAACCGATAAGTCGTATCGATGTGAGGCTCATAACAGGTCGAGAAACTAATGATAACACTTACCGGTAGCACTCTATATCAGCCCTGGCCAGGGACTTCCAGTTATAGCCAATCGAACACAGCACAACATCAACTCCCTATACCGGGAGAGACGAAACCCCTCCTATCGCTCATTGCCTCTATGTGATTCGGGACTGTACCCAAAAGCCACCGTTTTGCACGCCCTCTTGGACGTGGTAAGGTGGAAATCAAAGCACAGTGGGAATCACACAAGACTCTATGACGATCTTGGGTCTACAGACTACCCTGTACCAGTGTCACCAGAGAACTGCCATCTGACGTGAGGTATAATACCATCTGGGAGTTCTCGACGAGTCCGTTCAGTGTACCCAGTCTCCACTGAGCACCCGTACACCATCTTTAATGTCAAACACCGATGGATATGGGAACATCCATCGCCCATCATATGGGTCAAGATGCGTATACGCTAGTCTACTCTGGTGTATCGATGCCCTCGATACACCCTAGACTAGGAACAATTATAGGATGTACTCATAGACTACCGTGGCCCCACTAGTATGATCTCATCATAGTCCCAGTAGTCGAGTACATATCCTAAGGGCTTTATCAACATGTGAGAGCAAGACAGTAAACTAATACAAGTCAACATGTTAAGACAAAGTAAAACCAAATAGCATACTATCATGTCGAGCAAGAAAGTCCTCTCTATATATATCCAAGCATCCACTATAATATACATCATATGTATAACAATGGCCTCTAGGGCATATTTATAACTAACATATGCCCTAGAGGCCATTACTGTACATACGATGTATATTGCAGTGGATTCTTGGACATATATATGGAGGACTTTCTTGCTCGACATGATAGTATGCTATCTGGATGCTTTTTATCTTAACATGTACACTGATTGTTTCTATGTTACATGTTGATAAAGCCCTTACGATGAGTACTTGACTACCAGGATTATGATGCAGATCATACTCATGGGGACAGGGTAGTCGATAAGTACATCCTTCAAATATTCCTAGTCGAGGGTGTATCGAGACAGGGCATCGATATACCAGAGTAGACTGGCGTATAGCTTCTCGGCCCATGTAGATGGACGATGGATCATCCCATATCCATTGGTGTTTGACATCAGAGACAGTATATGGGTGCTCAGTGGAGACTGGGTACACAGAACGGACTCACCGAGAACTCCCAGATGGTATTATACCTAACGTCATATGGCAGTTCTCTGGTGACACTGGTACAGGTTAGTCTGTAGACCCGAGATCGTCATAAAATCTTATGTAATTCCCACTGTGCTTTGATTTCCACCTTACCACGTTTAAGAGAACGTGCAAAACGGTGGCTTTTGGGTACAGTCGCGAGTCACATGGAGGAAATGAGTGATAGGAGGGGTTTTGTCTCTCCCGGTATTGGGAGTTGATGTTGTGCTGTGCTCGATTGGCTATAACAGGAATTTCTTGGCCAAGGCTGCTTCAGAGATATACTGGTAAGTGTTATCAGTAGTTTCTCAACCTATTATGATCTTCAAATCGACACGACTTATCGAGTTACTGGGGTCTGACGTTTACCACCCCTAGACGAGATATGCGACATATCAGACGAAGAGACCGGACTGTACGATTGTGTTACTGATTGGATTCGCAGGAATGTGAGCAGGATTGCTTGTTGATCTTCTGATCGCTCAATACCCGGGTGGTTGTTACGTTTAGCAGACCGCTTGCAGCTTGTGGGTGTTTGATATGATCATCACCTACTGCCGGCGTATTGACAAGTCTTTAGAGTCCTACACAGGGGTTTCCTGGCTCAAGCGAAACGGAGTATATAGGAGCACATATGTGATATGTACGGGACCGAGATTGATACGATATGAGATACCGTATTCTATTCTCGCGATATGTGATATCGGCGGGTTATATATGATATAGCCGGGTTATCGGATCAAGTGTTGATTCGGTAAGTTGATTCATATGATATTAGTCGGTTATATGTAATATAGCCGGATTATTAAATCAAAAGTTGATTTAATAATTTAATGTATAATTATATATTTGATATATTACATTACATTAACTAATATTAAGCTCACTTATGATTTCTTTTCTTATTTTGTGCACATTGAATATATGTGATATATTTTTGTGTACATGTAATGTGTCATGCTTGATGATAAATACAAGATGGGTGTATGAGACTTAAACCATACTAGGGTTTGTGTCTGCGTTTTATTTATCATTAAGTAATTCACAAAAAATTTGAATTAGTCATGGATAAGCTTGTAAAAGCTTATGGATACATTGACTTTTTCAACTCTTTTGTCATTGTTTAAGATATTTGTTAACCCAACCCTTAACCTTAGCCCTTGGTTAATTCTCTATATGAGTTAGGCATGAGGGCTTATCCCACCCATGGTTGCAATAATTCATTTGTATGATGATATGAGATATTTTCTTCATCTTCTTCTTCTTCTTCCTCAAAACTTTCTAGCTTCAATGGAGTTGTGAGAAAATGAGTGAGAAAATCAAATCTAAAGTGATCCCACTTCCTACTTCATCATCCTCTACTATTTGCTATTTAGTATAGGGTGTTTTCTTCACTAATTCGATAATTAGTGAAGAGATAGCTTGGGTTGGTGTCTCCTCGACGTAGATCATCTTCGGCCTCGAAGACTTCGAAGAAAGCATGTTCGTTTCTTCATGAGAGCCTCTCTTGAGTCCGGGACTTCTTGATCGCAGCGAAGGGACTACTACATGGAGTTATTGAAGTGAAGGACCGGTCTACAAAGGTTGTATTCCTTGCTCACTAGACTTGCAAAGTGTTTGCATTTACTTTTCCATCGATTTCTAGTAAACAATTCTAGGGTTAGGGTTAGCTAGAACGACAAAATTTGAATTTGGCATGGACGATGCCTCTCGAAACTTTGCTGCCGTGCTAGGTAACCCTGCAGTGGTATCAGAGACATGCTAGAAATTTATACGGATTTTGTTAAGATTGTGAAACCGAAATACTCCGATACTTGAAACGGAAAAATCAAGTTTCTGTCGATTTTAAATAATTGTCAATAAAAATTTTAAACTAGTACAGAGTGATGTATGAGATATATCATGAACATAGTCACAATTTCAGATGACTCTGCTCGGTTTTGGCCGAGATCATGCATATTGGGGCCGGCCACTTTGTGGTGAAATTGCTGAAATTTTCACTGTGTTCCAGTGACTTGGTTTTGATGTTTCAGGTGTTGTTTGTTTTTATTAATTTTGCATTTGATGTAAACTTACACTATAAGAAACTCGGAGTGTTTCGTATTTGTAGTTTTAACAATATTTTGGGTTATTCACATATTGTCTAGGCGAAGTTAAAAAGTTCGATCGAATGTCAAAAACCCGTTTTTCCAAGTTTAACGTATTCGGAAAAACATGCAAGTGATTCTATGAACCCTCTAGAAGAATGAAACCCTAACTCGACTTTTTGGATCGCGGAACCGCGGTCAAACCCTAGGGTCTGCCGTAATTTTGTGGCAACATGAGTGAGGCTTGGGTTTACCCTTCTACGGCTGGTGCATAGGTACTGTGGCATATTCTAGGTATTACTAAAACTGTGCTCAAGTGTTGAGCTGTCGGGAAATTGTGTGATTTTGATGAATCGATCGAAAAGTTTAACGTTCGTCCGGGTATCATGTGATGGGATACAATATTTGGAATTCACATGTAGTTATGAGATAATTAATTTGAATGTTATAAATCTAGCAATTTAGTATCATTTGATCGGTCGCCACAGGATTTTGATGAGATCAAAAGTCGTCACAATCACGTAGCGTACGCGGATACTTGCCGGGTAACATTATTAGATAGCCATGCCCCATAGCCCCGACCAAGTGACTGTAGGAGAATCCCGTCGCTAAAAGCATCTGTTCGGGTGCCCGCAGCAGCGGTGTTCCGCCTTAGTGCACTTCGTCGACGACATCGGGGGGTGCGGCCGTCTATTAAAGTTTCCGACTAACATTTGATCAGGATGTCAGGAATCTTATTGAATTGCCCGACTTGATATTCCAAAGTGTTTTCGAAATCGAGACTAAAATGCGGGGTTTATAATTATTAGGCAAGCGATGTCTAAAGAATTCATTTGGTTAGGCATGAAATCCAAAATATGTGATACGTTGGGTTTATGATGTGTAAGGGGGTTGCGGATTCCAACTGCTGTAGTTTTTCACTTTCTTTTCTGCGACCGTAAGTATAATATGTGGTGTATCGCCGGTTTCGTTACTATATGTCAACGACAATTGGGATTCGCATATTTACTTACGTTAATGACATGTGATGTTATAGGTTGCTGTGATATATTATATTGGATCGTCGTGATTGAATAGCCGGGGGTTTTATGTGAGATGAGAGTTTTTCATTTTCATTCATGTAAAATTCATTGTATGTAATATTCTTTTATTGGGGCATTTCCGGGTTTGGGATGAAGTCACCATTGTATATTATTTACTTTTCCGCATTAGGATAGACCCAAGGCAGGGAGCACAAGTAACCGGGTTCTAGGGTCCAGTGGGAGACCATCTCGAGGAGTCGAGACCGAGTCTCCTAACTCTAGAATTGGTTGGGTTGCTTGCCGCTCTCGTAGGGGTCTAGGGGTGTGGGATTGGCTATTCATCACGACCGTGGAATCCGTGTTTTATACAGTCTAAATTTAAAACACAGAAATCCTAATATATCCAATATTTCATGTGTTTTATTCTGCTGCGATATTCTGTGATGTGATCATTGATTATATTCAGAAACGAATGCCTATATTATATATATATGAGATATAATTAATATTGTAGCTTTCGTTTCATATGTGATGCTTGGGAAGCATAATAAATAGGACTTCATTAATGAGATTAATGAAATAAAAGAAACCTAAAGATGTTGTAGAAACTTGTTTTAAAAACTGGTAGCTCTAGTTCTTGCTTTGCATAGCGGTATTCCTTGTAGAATATCCAACACCTTATTCGATAAGGAAAGAGCCGAGATCCCTTCACCGGGAGTGACCTCTTTAGAGAAACTAGCAGATGCTACAAATTCGGTTTGACTTTTAATTGCTTTTATAGTTTTTTGCTTTGCATAGTGGTATTTGTGAAATATCCTGCACCTTATTCGATAAGGAAAGAGCCGAGATCCCTTCACCGGGAGAGACCTCTTTAGCAAAACAAGTAAAAGCCTCAAAAAACACTCCTTTTAAAATTCACTCGATTCTAGAATGATATCAAGTTCATTACGCAAAAGGTTTTCTTAAAAACCTGTCGTAGCCCTCCATCATTTCAGATAAGTACTACTTTGTATTCATGCTGTGGTAGTTTGGCATTCGTCAAGGCGTAGTATACGGTAGCTAACTAGTATTTATCTGTTAGCATACGATGCGATTGCATTAGGGTATTCATACGGTGTTGTTTGGCTTTCGTCAAGGGTCGTGCGGGTGGGTTTAATTCAATCTGGAAATGTACGGTTTGAACTTGACTAGCGGACTATGGGTTGTTTGGTATTCGTCAAGGTCATAGCACGTTAGGGGTAAAATATTATCGGGAATTTCAAGTGTTGAAATTTGCAATGAGATTGCATACCTCCTATGAGATAGTTTGATCCCGATACCCACTGCGAGTAAGAGCTACTCCTGAGAGAGTTTTACACATCACAATTAGTCGATCAAGTAGGTGTCTAGAAAGGTGTCAACGGGGTTACGCCCCTGGGAAAACGAGGTTTATTTTAATTAGGTCCGTGCGAAATCACGAGAAACCTCCCTCAAAGTACCGGCACTGGCCTGGCTGAAAGATTGGCGAATTTGTAGGGTGTAATTAATCCCGGCTAGTCTTTCCTTTTAGGGTTTGAAGGAAGATTTGACTAAAACAGTGGGAGCCATCCTGATTAGATAAATTAATAACCAATCTAATCTTGCAAGAGTATACACTGAGTATTTTCTTCTCTCTCTCCAGGTAGCGACTATGTCACGCCTTAATCAAGATAATAATATAGATGTATTGACTGAACCCACTTGTTATACTGAGCTAGGGGAACGTTGGTCCCGCTCCAACTTATAATTGTTGTAAGACCGAGCAGGAAATAGGGGATTACCAGGATTCCCATATCGCCCAAACGAAGAAAGTGCATGTTGATGCATCTTCTTCGGCTATGTTCATTACCGAGAACTGTTTCTCAGTATCCTCTACGTCCTGGGTATGAGATACCGGATTAGGATCCAGCATATGTAATATATTACATGGGCTACAGATAGGTAGAGAACTGAGAATGGGTGATAAGTTTCGAGAGTTGGAAACGGTGCAAGTGTTGCAGCCAAGTATGTTGGCAGTTATCACCCTGTATTACTAAATACATTGATTCTGAACGAATGTTATTAGATACCGAACCTGATATACAATATCATATTAGTCCCTTTATTAAGTAAAGAAGGATATAATTTTGTATTGTTAGATAATATTTTGAACATTTCCTATATCAAGAGTTGATCGGTTCAGGCACGTTATCTAAAAGCATATACGTTCTAAATCAAACTACAGTTTTTAACGTCAAAACACACACAAGAGGAAGTGTTCAGAAATGATCGAATCCTTCTTTAAGTATTGTAGACTAGGTCATATTAATGCAACCCGACTAGCTGAAGTTACATAAAGATATATATTTAAATCAGTTTGAATTTACATCTTGTGAAATTTGCTAGTCATGTCATAAAGATTAGATGACCATAGCTCTGTTTATTGGAAACAAAAAAAGGTTAGTGAACTCTTGGGATTGATACATGATGATGTATGAAGTCCCCTGTCTACACATGCCAGGACCGGTTCTTTGTACTTCATTACATTCACTGATGATCTCTCAAGATTCGGACATATATTCCTATTGAAACACAAGTCTGAAGCTTTTGAGAAATTTAGAGAATATAAATCAGAAGTAGAGAACCAAAACAGGTATAAGTATTATGTCCTTTGATGCGATCAGGGAGGTGAATACTTGAGCGTAGAATTCCTGAAATATTCTAAGGGAGAATGAGATTATCTCTCAGCATTACTCCTCCGTATACACTACAGCACGTCGGTGTATCAGGGCGGAGCAATCGCACCCTATGTGATATGGTGTGCTCTATGATGAGTACTACTGAGTTGCCTATTTCCTTTTGGGGGTTATGCACTTGTAAAGCTGCATACCTATTGAATAGGGTTCCAATCAAATCATATGCCTACCACTACATATGTGATATGGTATAGGAAGAGCCCATCTCTTAAGGATGTTAAGATTTTGGGTTGTCCTGCCTATGTCTAAAAGCAAAATCTGGACAAGCTCGAGGTAAGGCCAGTTCTGTGGAAGTTTGTTGGATATTCCAAGCATTTGCAAGGGAATATCTTCTACCACACTGAGGAGCAAAAGCCGTTTTGTTTCTCAGCATGCCACCTTTTGGAAAGGGAATTTCTTGTGAAGAAATTATGGGTCATGAGGTAGAACTGGAAGCAGTTCCAGCGATATAAACTGTAGCTGATGATTTGGTAGAACCAGAGGATTCAATAATTCCCGATGAACCTCAGCCTCTCCGCCGATCTGGTAGGATTTCTCATCCACCTGGGAGATACTTTGGTTTTCTCTATGACAATAGGAGCAAGGATTGCATCATGAGATGATGAACCAATTAGTTTCGAGCAGGTCATCAGGAGTGGGGACTCTGTGAGAATGGCTGGATGCTAAGTGATCTGAGATGGAATCTATGTACACCAACAAAGTATGGACTTTGGTTGCTTTATCTGAAGGGTTAAATCCCCATCAGGAGCAAGTATATCTTGAGAAGATTACTTGGTGTACATGAAAAAGTTATGACTTTCAAAGCTAAGACTTGTTGCAAAAGGTTCTCTTCATCCACCAGGTGTGGATTATGATGAAACCTTTTCTAGTCCCTATGCTTAAGTCCATCCAGATCCTACTTGCCATTGCTACATACCATGACTACGATATCTGGCGGTTGGGTGTCATGACTGCTTTTCTAAACAATGATTTAGAAGAGAGCTTCTATAAGTACACAGCCAGAGGGCTTCGTAGACAGTGGGAGCAGCGGAAACATGTGCAAGTTGCTTTATGGGATAAAACAGGTATCGCGAAGTTAGAACATCTGTTTTGATGTGGTAGTCAAAAAGTTTGACTTCATCAAAATGGTAGATGAACCTTGTATATACAAAAAGGTAGTAGGGAGTATGGTGGTGATCCTCGTATTGTACGTGGATGACATATTCTTGATAGGAAAGGAGTTTCCTATGCTACGCTCGGTCAATCTCCTCTTATCACAAGGATTCTCCATATAGGATTAAAGTGATACCTCCTAAATCATGGGTTTTGGATCTATGAGATAGATCTAAATGGATGTTAGGATTCTTACTAGGTGTAGTGAGATGGTATCAATCGATCCTGAGGAGAATCAGTGGATAGCTTCCAGGGTGGTAAGGTCGACTGAATGTCTGTCACAGGCATTGTCTTTACCCTCAGTGGAGGGACAGTATGTTGGAAGTGTTCCAAGATAGATACTGTGGCAAACTAGACGATAAAGTCTGGATATATTGCTACCAAGGATACTACCAAAGATGTAGTCTGGATGAATAGTAGTTCATGAAATGAACTTCGTTCCTACGATTGTGTGACGATGGAGTTGTGGCTTTGGCCTAGGAATCCCCGTCCCATTAGTTATCCAGACATATTCTAAGGCAGTATCGCCTGATCATGGAGATGGATGATCACCAGGGAGATCGAGGTTAGGAGAGTAGACACAGAGGAGAACAGGGCGGATCCACTCACAAAGGCTTATTCCCAGGAGAGACTTTTATGGGAACTGCTGATTGTTGGGTATGGGATACTACAACAGATGGCCCTAGTGCAAGTGGAAGATTATTAGTGTAGGGTTACTAGGCGCTATCACAAGGGTCTATAAGGCATCAACCATGCCGAATTTAAAATTTACAAGCGCCGAACAACCTAAAGCGAGGATCTTTGCTAGATAATTAGGGTTAACAAAGCAAGTAAACAACTTTACATCTAAAGGAAAGGGATTACAACATTTGTAGTCCGCTCCTTCGCTTCATAAGCTCCGAGTAGTAGTCCCTTCTCCGCGATCCATGAACTTCTAGACTCTAGAGAGGCTCCACAAGCCGAATGATCCATACTAGCTTGAAGTCTTCCTTTTTGAAGATGATCTACCTTGAAGAATTTTTAACTCAAGCTCTCACTTCTCTAATCAAGGATTAGTGAAGTGAACACCCTAATCTAAGTGGCTAGAATAGATGAGGATGATGAAGTAGGAATTTATCTCGCTTTTTATTCCAATTTCTCACTTTTATTCATCACTTTTCAAAAAGCTAGCAAGCTTTTCAAGGAGGAAGAAGAAGAAGAAGTCTTTTGTGATGAATAATGAATTATTGCTATGGTTACAATTGCAACCCTAGGTTAAGAAAGAAAAGCTTTAACCATTGTAGAGAATAAACCATGGTAAAGGGTTTGGGTTGGGTTAAGAAATAGCTTCACAAAATATCTAAGCTTAAAACAAAAGTAAAGCTTCTAGAAGCTTCATGAAAAAGCTAACCCAAATTAAACCCTAACTATGTTTAATCTCCACAAATCTTGTTGTATTTGTAATCATAACTTGTTACAATATTATATATCACATATATAATATATTTTTGCAACAAAAGAAAATAATGCAATTAACATATATCGCATATATATCAATGTATTATCATGTCAGAAAATGAATCAATAAAGCGAGCTTATATCAGTTAATGTAATGTAATATATCATATATATAATTATACATTAAATTATCAAATCAACACATGATCCGACAATCCGGCTATTTCTCAAATAACCGACTAATATAATCTTATCAGTTCATCGAATCAACACTTGATCCGATGACCCGGCTATATCACATATACCCGGCCGATATCTAATATCGCGAGAATAGAATACGGTATCTCATATCGTAATATTCTCGATCCCGCACATATCACATATGTGCTCCTACTCCGTTTTGCCTGAGTCAAGAAACCTCGGTGTAGGACTCTAAAGAATCGTCAATACGCCGGCAGTAGGTGATGATCATATCAAACACCCACAAGCTACAAGCGGTCAGCTAAACGTAACAGCCACCTAGGTATATTGAGCGATCAGAAGATCAACAATCAAGCCTGTACATTCTCCTGTGAATCCAATCAGTAACACTACCATACAGTCCGGTCTCTTCATCTGATACGTCGCATATCTAGTCTAGTGGTGGTAAACGTCAGACCCCAGTAACCAATAAGTCGTGTCGATGTGAGGCTCATAACAGGTCGAGAAACTACTGATAACACTTACCAATAGCACTCTATATCGACCCTGGCCAGGGCATTCCAGTTATAGCCAATCGAACACAGCACAACGTCAACTCCCTATACCGGGAGAGACGAATCCCCTCCTATCGCTCATTGCCTCCATGTGATTCACGACAGTACCCAAAAGCCACCGTTTTGCATGCCCTCTTGGACGTGGTAAGGTGGAAATAAAAGCACAGTGGGAATCACACAAGACTCTATTGTTAGTTATATGTATGCCCTAGAGGCCATTACTGTACATTGGATGTATATTGTAGTGGATGCTGGGACATATATAGGTAGGACTTTCTTGCTCGACATGATAGTACGCTATCTGGTTGCTCTTTATCTTAACATGTATATTTTCTGTCTCTCTGATTACATGTTGATAAAGCCCTTAGGATGTATACTCAACTTTCAGGACTATGATGCAGATCATACTAGTGGGGCCTGGGTAGTCCATGAGTACATCCTTCAATGTTCCTAGTCGTGGGAATATCGAGACGGGGCATCGATATTCCAGAGTAGACTAGCGTATATCTTCTCGACCCATGTGATGGGCGATGGATGATCCCATATCCATTGGTGTTTGACATCAGAGATGGTATGCGGGTGCTCAGTAGAGACTGGGTACACTGAACGGACTCGCCGAGAACTCCCAGATGGTATTATACCTCACTTCAGATGGCAGTTCTCTGGTGACACTGGTGCAGCTTAGTCTGTTGACCCGAGATCGTCATAGAGTCTTGTGTGTCTCCCACTGTGCTTTGATTTCCACCCTACCACGGCTCTACTGAGTCGTGCAAATAGGTGGTTTTTGGGTACGGTCCCGATTCACATGGAGGCAATGAGCGATAGGAGGGGATTCGTCTCTCCCGGTATTGGGGGTTGATGTTGCGCTATGCTCTACTGGCCATAACAGGAAATCCATGGCCAGGGTTGCAGTGATATATTGGTAAGAGTTATCAGTAGTTTCATGATTGTTTTGGACCTCATGTCAGCATGACTTATCAAGCTATTGGGGTCTGACGTTTACCACCCCTAGGTGAGATATGGGACATATCAGACGAACAAACCGGACTGTACGGTAAGTGTTACTGGTTGGATTCACAGGAGTGTGAGCGGGCTTGCTCGTCGATCTTCTGATCGCTCAATACCCGGGTAGCCGTTACGTTTAGCAGACCGCTTGCGGCTTGCGGGTGTTTGATATGATCATCACCTGCTGCCGGCGTATTGACGAGTCTTTACAGTCCTACACAGAGGTTTCCTGGCTCAAGCGAAACGAAATAGGAGCGCATATGAGATATGTGTGGGACCGATAATAATGCGTGTATGTGAAACCGTATTCTATTCTCGCGATGAATGTATCGATTGGTTGTATGCGATATAACCTAGTTATCGAATCAAATATTGATTCGATAAGCCGATACATTGGATACTAGTCGGTTATATGCGATATGACCGGATCGTTAAATCAAGTATTGATTTAATGATTTAATGCATAATTATATATTTGATATATTACTTTGCATTAACTAGTATTGATTCACTTTAAATGGATTTTCTCACTTGAAGTTCACAAGTTGTATATGTGATATACTTTTGTGCACTTGTTTGTATCATGTTTGATGATACATGCTCACTTGGGTTTGTATAAAGAATTAAACCATGGTTAAGTTAATGATTAGGGTTTACATTTTTCTTATTCATTTAATTATTTTTTCATTTTGGAAAGATAAATAAGAAATGGTGGCTTTCTTTGTTTGCTTGTTGAAGCTTCATGAAGCTTTGAACAAGTCCACCATTTTTGTCTCATGCTTAACCCTAACCATTCAACCTAACCCTAGTTTAGTCTCTACACCTAACCAAGGTTGGATTATGATAAGAATGAGTTGGATTTTCATTTTTGAGTATAATCCTTTTTATTCTATCATATTCTTTCTTCTTCTTCTTCATCTTCAACAATGAAGAAAGCTTGCCTCCATCAATGGCAACTAGTGAAAATGAGTGAGAAATCCAATTCTAAAGTGAACCCACTTCCTATTTCTTCATCCTCTACGACTTGCCAAGTAGTATAGGGTGTTTTCTTCACAAGTTTCATGACTTGGTGAAGTTGGAGTTTGATCTTGAGTTGCCTCGACGTAGATCATCTTCGGCATCGAAGTCGACGACCTAGCCCGCCCATTTCTCCGATGAAGCCGATGCTAGAGTCCTGGATCCGATATGGACAACGGAGGGACGTCATCACGGAGCCTAGGAGGTGGAGGACCGGATCTACAAAGGTTGTAGCCTCTTTCCTTTAAGTTAAAGTTGTTTAACTTGCATTGCATCGTCTATACATCTAGTTAACGATCCGTATTAGGGTTTGTAGGCACATGAAAAATTTGAATTGGCCATGTTTGATCACTTGTGAGACTTCATTAGTGTGCCAAGGAACCCTACATCTAAGACGATCTCGGGTCTACAGACTAACCTGTACCAGTGTCACCGGAGAACTGCTATCTGACGATAGGTATATTACCATCTAGGAGTTCTTGGCGAGTCCGTTCAGTGTACCCAGTCTCCACTGAGCACCCGTACACCATCTTTGATGTCAAAACACCGATGGATATGGGATCATCCATCGCCCATCATATCGGTCAAGATGCGTATACGCTAGTCTACTCTGGTGTATCGATACCCTGTCTCGGTACACCATCGACTAGGAAAAGTTATAGAATGTACTCATAGACTACCGTGGCCCCACTAGTATGATCTCATCATAGTCCCAATAGTCGAGTACATCTCCTAAGGGCTTTATCAACATGTGAGAGCAAGACTGTAAACTAATACAAGTCAACATGTTAAGACAAAGTGAAACCAAATAGCATACTATCATGTCAAGCAAGAAATTCATCTCTATATATATCCAAGCATCCACTATAATATACATCATATGTACAACAATGGCCTCTAGGGCATATATATAACCAACAATCTCCCACTTGCACTAAAGCCAGCTGTTGTAGTATCTCATACCCAACATCCCGAAGAGTCTCTTAAACTGTGTCTGGGGAATGGCCTTCATGATTAGATCCGCAGTGTTGTCCTTCATATTAACTCTCCTGACCTCAATCTCTCGGCAATCAACAATCCCCCGGATCAGGTGATACCGCCTCAAAATATGTCTGGACTTCTGATGGGACCTGGGTTCCTTGGCCAAAGCCACAGCTCCATTGTTATCATAATACAAAGGTACTGGATGCTCAATGGATGGAACCACACCAAGTTCAGTAATGAACTTCTTCATCCAGAGAGCCTCATTTGAAGCATCGTTCGCAGCGATGTATTCAGCCTCCATCGTCGAGTCTGTAACAGTTTCCCGTTTGGAACTCTTCTAACACACCGCCTCTCCATTGAAGGTAAAGACAAATCCCGAATGCGACTTAGATTCGTCCTTATCAGTTTGGAAGCTCGAATCAGTAAAGGACTCCACCTAGAGTACTCCGTTACCATACACCAAGACCATCTCTTTAGTCCTTCTCAAGTACTTGAGAATGTTCTTCACAGCTATCCAGTGACTCTCTCTAGGATCTGCTTGATATGTACTCACTATACTTAGTGAGTATGCTACATCGGGTCTGGTATATAGCATCGCATACATGATAGAGCCTACTGCCGAAGCATTGGGTATCCCTTGCATGCGAGCTCTCTCCAAATCAGTCTTGGGAGACATCTCTTTGGAGAGAGTGAGTCCAGAGATCGTAGGTTGGTTCCCGCGCTTGGATTCTTCCATATTAAAGCTCTTTAGTATGGTGTCAATGTACCTGGATTGGGACAATCCCAGTATCCGTTTTGATCTATCTCTATATATCATAATTCCCAGTATGCACGAGGCATCACCAAGATCTTTCATTGAGAATCCTTGTAATAAGAAGAGCTTGACCGATTGCAGTATAGGAACATCATTTCCTATCAAGAGTATGTCATCGACGTACAATACGAGGAAGACAACCTTACTCTCTGCAACCTTTTTATATATACAAGGTTCATCTATGTTTTTGATGAAGTCAAACTCTTTGACTACAACATCAAAGCAGATGTTCCAACTCCGCGATGCCTGCTTTAACCCGTAGATGGATTTAAGTAGCTTGCTCACCTTTCCGCTGCTCCCACTATCTACGAAGCCCTCTGGCTGAGTCATGTGCTAAATCACCATTTAGAAAGGAGGTCTTAACATCCATTTGCCAGATTTTGTAGTCATGGTATGCAGAAATGGCAGGTAGGATTCGGATGGACTTAAGCATAGCCACTGGAGAAAATGTTACGTCATAATCTACACCTGGTCGTTGACGAAAACCCTTTGCAACAAGTCTAGCTTTGAAAGTCTCCACTTTTCCATCTACACCAAGTTTCTTCTTAAAGATCCATTTGCTCCCAATGGGTTTTACCCTTTCAGGAGCAACTTCCAAAGTCCATACTTTGTTGGTGTACATGGATTCCATCTCAAATCGCATTGCATCCAGCCACATCACAGAGTCACCACTCGTGATGGCCTGCTCGAAACTAGTCGGGTCATCATCTTCCATGATGAAATCCTCTCTCCCACCATCAATGAGAAAATCGTAGTATCTCTCAGGTGGATGAGAAACCCTACTAGATCGGCGGAGAGGCTGGGGATCGTCAGGAACTACTGAATCCTCTGGTTCCACTAAATCATCAGTTGCAGTTTGTGTCGCTGGAACTTCTTCCAGTTATACCTCATTGCCACTATCTTGTTTCATAAGAAAACCCTTTTTCTAAGAAGGTGGCATGTCGAGAAACAAATACTTTTTGTTCCTCGGAGTGGTAGAAGATATACCCTTGCGAATGCTTAGGATATCCAATAAACTTGCATAGAACTGACCTTGCCTCGAGCTTGTCCGGATTTTGTGTTTTAACATATGCCGGAAAACCCCATATCTTAATGTAATTAAGATGTGTTCTCTTTCCTTTCCATATCTCATATGGAGTAGTTGGCACAGATTTGGTAGGAACCCTATTCAATAGGTCTATGGCTGTCTCAAGCGCATACCCCTAGAAGGAAACAGGTAACTCAGCAGTGCTCGTTATAGAGCGCACCATATCTAATAGGATGTGATTCCTCTGCTCCGATACGCCGTTGTGTTGTGGTGTATAAGGAGGAGTAAGCTGAGAGAGAATCCCATTCTCTTTTAGATAGTCCAGAAACTCATTGCTCAAGTATTCTCCTCCTCGATCAGACCGAAGGATCTTAATACTTTTTCCCGTTTGGTTCTCTACTTCGTTCTTAAATTCCCTGAATTTCTCAAAAGCTTCAGACTTGTGTTTCATCAGGAACACATGTCCATATCTTGAGAGATCGTCAGTGAATGCAATGAAGTAGGAAGAACCGTTCCTGGCATGTGTAGACATGGGTCCACATACATCACTATGTATCAGCTCCAAGAGTTCTGTAACTCTTACTCCGTGTCCACTAAACGGAGTTTTGGTCATTTTGCATTTGAGACATGACCGGCAAGTGTCATAACATGATAATTCGAACGGATTCAAATATCCATCCTTATACAATTTAGCTAGCCGTGTCGCATTGATATGACCTAGTCTACAATACCACAAGAAGGATTCGTTCATTTCTAAACTTTTCCTCTTGATTGTGTTCTGTACATAAAGAATTGTAGTTTGATTTATAACGTACATGCCATTATTTAACGATCCTGATCCTATCAATTTTTGATTCAGGAATATGTTCATAACATTATCCTGTATTACAAAATTATATCCTTCTTTATTCAATAAAGAAACTGATATAATATTGCATATCAGGGTCAGAATGTAATAGCATTCGTTCAGAATCAATGTATTACCATTTGGTAATACTAGGTGATATTTGCCAACTGCTTTGGCTGCAACATTTGCACCATTCCCTACTGTTGCAGAATGATCACCCATTCCCAGTTCTCTACCTTTACGTAGCCCACGTAACATATTACATATGTGGGATCCTGATCTGGTATCTAATACCCAGGACGTAGAGTGAACTGAGAAACAGTTCTCAGTGACTAACACTTCCGAAGAAGATGCATCAGCATGCTTGTTTTTCATTTGGGCGGTGTGAGAATCTAGATATTCTTCTATTTCCTGCTGAGTCTTATAACACTTATAAGAAAGAACGGGACCAACGTTTCCCTGCTCAGTATAATAAGGGGGTTCAGTCAATACATCCATGTTACTATCTTGATTAAGGCTTGACTTGGTCGCTACCTGGAGAGAGAAAGAAGAAAACACTTTAGCGTATGCTCTTGCAAGATTAGATTGGTTATTATCTTATCTAATCAGGATGTCTCCCACTGTTTTTATCAAATCTTCCTTCAAACCCTAAAAGGAAAGACTAGCCGGGATTAATTACATCTTACAAGTTCGCCAATCTTTCGGCCAGATCAGTGTTGGTACTTTGAGGGAGGTTCCCCGTGCTTTCGCATGGACCTAATTAAAATAAACCTTGTTTTCCCATAGGCATAACCCCGTTAACACATTTCTACATACCTACTTGATCGGCTAATTGTCCTGTGTAAGATTCTTCCAGGAGTAACACTTACTCGCAGTGGGTATCAGGATCCAACTATCTCATAGGAGGTATACAATCTCATTGCAAATTTCAACACTTGAAATTCCCGACAATTCTTTTACCCCTAGCGTGTTATGACCTTGACGCATGCCAAATAACCCATTGTCCGCTAGTCAAGTTCAACATGTACATTTCGTGATTGAATTAAACCCACCCGTATGACCCTTGACGCAAGCCAAACAACGCCGTACGAATACCCTAATCCAATCGCATCTCATGCTACAGATGAGTAGTAATTAGCTACCGTACACTACGCCTTGACGCATGCCAAACTACCATAGCATGAATACTAAATATTACTTATCTGAAATGACGTAGGGCTACACAGGTTTTTCAGAAAACCATGAGCGTAATGAACTTGATATCGTTGTAGAAACAAGTGATTTTGAAAAAGAGTGTTTTTGAGTCTTTTTCTAGTTTCGCTAAAGAGGTCACTCCTGGTGAAGGGATCTCGGCTCTTTCCTCATCGAATAAGGTGCAGGGTATATCATATATACCACTATGCAAAGAAAAACTATAGAAACAATCAAAAACTAAACCGCGAGTTTGTAGCATCTGCCAGTTTTGCTAAAGAGATCACTCCCGGTGAAAGGATCTCGGCTCTTTCCTCATCGAATAAGGTGCAGGGTATATCATATATACCGCTATGCAAAGCAAAACTGTAGCCACCCTTTTTATAAAGTTGTAATTCTACAACATCTTTTAGGTTTCTTTTCTTTTATTAATCTCATTAATAAATCCCATCATTTATGCTTCCTAAGCATCACAGAAGAAACAAAAGCTATAATATTTATATATCATATATATAGTATAAGCATTCGTCTCAGGCAGTAATATGATCTCATCACAAAACATTGCAGCAGAAGATAACATATGAAATATTGGATATACTATGACGTCCGTGTTTTACATCGAGCCTTTATAAAACACGGATTCCACGGTCGCGATGAATAGCCAAACCCACATCCCTAGACCCCTACGAGAGAGGAAAACAACACTGCCAATTCTAGGGTTAGGAGACCCGGTCTCGACTCCTCGAGGTGGCCTCCCACTGGACCCTGAAACCCGGTTACTTGTGCTCCCTTCCTTGGGTCTACCTAATGCGGAAAAGTAAATAATATACAATGGTGACATCATCCTCAACCCGGAAGTTCCCCAATAAAAGAATATTACATACAAATGAACTTTACATGAATGAAAATTAGAATCCTCATCTTACATAAAACCCCCGGTTATTCAGAACACGACGATCCAATATAACATATCACAACAACACATAATATCTCATATCATTAACGTAAGCAAGTATGTGTATCCCGATTGTCGTTGATGTATAGCAACGAAGCCGGCGATACACCACATACTACGCTTACGGTCACAAAAAAAAAGTGTAAACCTACAACATTTGGAATCCACAAATACTTTAAACATCTTAAATCCGAAATATCACATACTTCGTATTTCATGCCTAACTATATGAATTCCACATATTGTATCACATTCCAGATAAATAGACAATGTTAAGCATTCCGATCGAATAATCAAATACCTAAGATTTCCTAAATAGCTCAACACTTGAGCGGAGTTCAAAAATCCCAGAACATGTCACTACGCCAATGAACCAGCCGTAGAAGGATCAAACCAACGCCTCACATGTGGCAACGCTAAACTACCATAAACCCTAGGGTTCAGTGGCAGTTTTGACGGTCACATAATCGAGTTAAGGTTACGTTCTTCTAAAGGGTCCACAGATACGCTAGCATGATTTCCTGAAAGTTTTAAATAGAGGAAAAAATCCAACACTTGAAAGTTTTCCGTCATGAAAAAAATGATTTATTGATATCCGTTCGAACCTTTTAACACGTTCTAAATTACCCGAAAAACTAAACGATGTTAATCTTTCCGATTGAATCAACGAATTCCAAAGATCTCCAAAAAACTTAACACTTGAGTAATATTAAAAATTCCCAGAAGTATGTAGTAATACATACGGATGAACCCTAGAAATAACTACCCCTGATACCCAAGTACGGCCGCAGAATCGCCGCCATAAGCCTGTTATGGCCGCGGTTCCGCGGCGACTTTAAGGAATTAGGGGTTCTTACTTCTTTGTTATCCATAGAATCACCTGCTTATTTTTTTGAGTATTTTTAATACGGAAAAAACCACCTTTTTAAAAAAATTCCAGAGAGGGGGTCAAAAACGACGTTTCGGGATTCGATCGGACTTTTAACATCGTCTACACATCGCCTAATGCTTTAGCTAGGCTCTGATACCACTGCAGGCTTACTAGGCACTATCACAAGGGTCTATAAGGCATCAACCATGCCGAATTTAAAATTTACAAGTGCCGAACAACCTAAAGCGAGGATCTTTGCTAGATAATTAGGGTTAACAAATCATGTAAACAACTTTACATCTAAAGGAAAGGGATTATAACCTTTGTAGTCTGCTCCTTCGCTTCATAAGCTCCGAGTAGTAGTCCCTTCGCCGCGATCCATGAACTTCCAGACTCTAGAGAGGCTCCACAAGCCGAATGATCCATGCTTGCTTCAAGTCTTCCTTTTCGAAGATGATCTACCTTGAAGAATTTTTAACTCAAGCTCTCACTTCTCTAATCAAGTATTAGTGAAGTGAACACCCTAATCTAAGTGGCTAGAATAGATAAGGATGATGAAGTAGGAATTTAGCTCTCTTTTTATTTCATTTTCTCACTTTTATTCATCACTTTTCAAAAAGCTAGCAAGCTTTTCAAGGAGGAAGAAGAAGAAGAAGTCTTTTGTGATGAATAATGAATTGTTGCTATGGTTACAATTGCAACCCTAGGTTAAAAAAGAAAAGCCTTAACCATTGTAGAGAATAAACCATGGTAACGGGTTTGGGTTGGGTTAAGAAATATCTTCACAAAATATCTAAGCTTAAAACAAAAGTAAAGCTTCTAGAAGCTTCATGAAAAAGCTAACCCAAATCAAACCCTAACTATGTTTAATCTCCACAAATATTGTTGTATTTGTAATCATAAATTGTTATAATATTATATATCACATATATAATATATTTTTGTAACAAAAGAAAATAATACAATTAACATATATCGTATATATCAATGTATTATCAGGTGAGAAAATGAATCAATAAAGTGAGCTTATATCAGTTAATGTAATGTAATATATCACATATATAATTATACATTAAATTATCGAATCAACACTTGATCCGACAATCCGGCTATTTCTCAAATAACCGACTAATATAATCTTATATGTTCATCGAATCAACACTTGATCCGATGACCCGGCTATATCACATATACCGGGCCGATATCTAATATCTCGAGAATAGAATACGGTATCTTATATCGTAATATTCTCGATCCCGCACTTATCACATATGTGCTCCTACTCCGTTTTGCCTGAGTCAAGAAATCTTTGTATAGGACTCTAAAGAATCGTCAATACGCCGGCAGTAGGTGATGATCATATCAAACACCCACAAGCTGCAAGCGTTCAGCTAAACGTAACAGCCACCCAGGTATTGAGCGATCAGAAGATCAGCAATCAAGCCTGTACATTCTCCTGTGAATCCAATCAGTAACACTACCGTACAGTCCGGTCTCTTCGTCTGAAATGTCGCATATCTAGTCTAGGGGTGGTAAACGTCAGACCCCGGTAACCGATAAGTCGTGTCGATGTGAGGCACATAACAGGTCGAGAAACTACTGATAACACTTACCAATAGCACTCTATATCAGCCATGGCCAGGGACTTCCAGTTATAGCCAATCGAACACAGCACAACATCAACTCCCTATACCGGGAGAGACGAATCCCCTCCTATCGCTCATTGCCTCCATGTGATTCGGGACTGTACCCAAAAGCCACCATTTTGCACGCCCTCTTGGACGTGGTAAGGTGGAAATCAAAGTACAGTGGCAATCACACAAGACTCTATGACGATCTCGCTTCTATAGACTAACCTGTATCAGTGTCACCGGAGAACTGCTATCAGACGATAGGTATATTACCATCTAGGAGTTCTCGGCGAGTCCGTTCAGTGTACCCAGTCTCCACTGAGCACCCGTACACCATATTTGATGTCAAAATACCGATGGATATGGGATCATCCCTCGCCCATCATATGGGTCAAGATGCGTATACGCTAGTCTACTCTGGTGTATCGATGCCCTGTCTCGGTACACCATCGACTAGGAACAGTTATAGGATGTACTCATAGACTACCGTGGCCCTACTAGTATGATCTCATCATAGTACCAGTAGTCGAGTACATATCCTAAGGTCTTTATCAACATGTGAGAGCAAGACAGTAAACTAATACAAGTCAACATGTTAAGACAAAGTGAAACCAAATAGCATACTATCATGTCGAGGAAGAAAGTCATCTCTATATATATCCAAGCATCGACTATAATATACATTATATGTACAACAATGCCCTCTAGGGCATATATATAACTAACAGTTAGTTATATGTATGCCCTAGAGGCCATTACTGTACATACGATGTATATTGTAGTGGATGCTTTGACATATATATGGAGGACTTTCTTGCTCGACATGATAGTATGTTATTTGGTTTCTCTTTATCTTAACATGTACACTGATTGTCTCTATGTTACATATTGATAATGCCCTTAGGATGAGTACTTGACTACCAGGATTACGATGCAGATCATATTAGTGGCGACAGGGTAGTCGATAAGTACATCCTTTAAATGTTCCTAGTCGAGGGTGTATCGAGACAGGGCATCGATATACCAGAGTAGACTAGCGTATAGCTTCTCGACCCATATAGATGGGCGATGGATGATCCCATATCCACTGGTGTTTGATATCTGAGACAGTATACGGGTGCTCAGTGGAGACTGGATAAACTGAACGGACTCGCCGAGAACTCCCAGATGGTATTATACCCAACATCAGATGGCAGTTCTCTGGTGACACTGGTACATGTTAGTCTGTAGACCCGAGATCGTCATAGAGTCTTGTGTGATTCCCACTGTGCTTTGATTTCCACCTTACCACGTTCAAGAGAATGTGCAAAATGGTGGCTTCTGGGTACAATCCCGAGTCACATGGAGGCAATGAGCAATAGGAGGGGTTTCGTCTCTCCCGGTATTGGGAGTTGATGTTGCGCTGTGCTCGATTGGCCATAACAGGAAGTCCTTGGCCAAGGCTGCTTCAGAGATATACTGGTAAGTGTTATCAATAGTTTCTCGACCCGTTATAAGCTTCATATCGACACAACTTATTGAGTTACTGGGGTTTGACATTTACCACCCTTAGACGAGATATGCAACATATCAGACGAAGAGACCGGACTGTACGGTAGTGTTACTGATTGGATTCGCAGGAGTGTGAGCAGGCTTGCTTGTTGATCTTCTGACCGCTCAATACCCGGGTGGCTGTTACGTTTAGCAGACCGCTTGCGGCTTGTGGGTGTTTGATATGATCATCACCTACTGCCGGCGTATTGATGAGTCTTTAGAGTCCTACACAGGGGTTTCCTGGCTCAAGCGAAACGGAGTAGGAGCACATATGTGATATGTACGGGACAGAGATTGATACGATATGAGATACCGTATTCTATTCTCGCGATATGTAATATCGGCCGGTTATATATGATATAGCCGGGTTATCGGATCAAGTGTTGATTCAGTAAGTTGATTCATATGATATTAGTCGTTTATATGTAATATAGCCGGATTATTAAATCAAGAGTTGATTTAATAATTTAATGTATAATTATATATTTGATATATTACATTATATTAACTAATATTAAGCTCACTTATGATTTCTTTTCTCATTTTGTGCACATTGAATATATGTGATATATTTTTGTGTACATGTAATGTGTCATGCTTGATGATACATGCAAGATGGGTGTATGATACTTAAACCTTACTAGAGTTTGTGTTTGGGTTTTATTTATCATTAAGTAATTCACAAAACATTTGAATTAGTCATGGATAAGCTCTTAGAAGCTTATGGATACAATGACTTTTTCAACTCTTTTGTCATTGGTTAAGATATTTGTTAACCCAACCCTTAACCTTAGCCCTTGGTTAATTCTCTACATGAGTTAGGCATGAGGGCTTAACGCACCCATGGTTGCAATAATTCATTTGCATGATGATATGAGATATTTTCTTCATCTTCTTCTTTTTCCTCAAAACTTTCTAGCTTTAATGGATTTATGAGAAAATGATTGAGAAAATCAAATCTAAAATGAGACCACTTCCTACTTTCGTTTCTTCATGGGAGCCTCTCTAGAGTCCGGGACTTCTTGATCGCAGCGAAGGGACTACTATATGGAGCTATTGAAGTGAAGGACCGGTCTACAAAGGTTGTATTCCTTTCTCACTAGACTTGCAAAGTGTTTGCATTTACTTTTCCATTGATTTCTACTAAACGATTCTAGGGTTAGGGATAGCTATAACGGCAAAATTTGAATTTGGCATGGACGATGCCTCCCAAAACCTTGCTGCCGTGTTAGGTAACCCTGCAGTTATGCACTAGAATCAGCTGCATATATTTTGAACAAGATTCCTTCCAAGACTGTGCCTACCACACCATATCAGATGTGGAGTGGGAAGAAACCCTATCTTCAGTATCTGAAGATATGGGGATGTCCGGTTTTTGTAAAAAGGCATCATGCGGACAAGATCGAGGCCCGCTCAATACTGTGTAAGTTTGTGGGATACCCAAAGAACTCCAGGGGGTACCTTTTCTATTACGTAGAGGAACAAATGGTTTTTGTTTCTCATCATTCCCACTTTTTGAAAAATCAATTTTTGGAAAAAGAAACTAGTGGGAGCACAATAGAACAGGAAGAAATTCCAGAACCACAAGTTATTACTGAAAGCATGGTAGAACCAGAGGTTTCGAAAGAACAGGACATCCCCGCGCGAATCTGCAGGACTAGTAGGCAGTCTCATCCGTCTGAGAGATACTACGGTTTTCTCATAGACGGGGATATTGAGGATTGCATCATTAACAATAATGAGCCAACTAGCTTCCAGCAAGCTATTCAGAGTGGTGACTCAGTAAAATGGCTGGATGCAATGCGGATCGAGATGGAGTCCATGTACACCAACAAAGTATGAACTTTGGACATTGCTTCAGAATGGGTAAAACCCGTAGGCTGTAAATGGATGTTTAGAAAGAAGATTGGTGTAGATGGACAGGTTGAAACCTATAAGGCTAGATTTGTTGCAAAAGGTTTTCGTCAAAGACCTGTTTTGGACTATGATGAAACCTTTTCTCCAGTGGCCAAGCGCAAATCCATTCAGATCCTTCTTGCCATTGCTGCCGTCCACAATTATGAAATTTGGCAGATGGATGTAAAGACCGCTTTTTTGAATGGACATTTAGAATAGTGCATCTATATGGATTAGCCAGAGGGTTTCATTCAGTGTGGGCACAGCGAGAAAGTGTACAAGTTGCTTAAGTATATTTATGGACTAATGCAGGCATCGTCGACTTGGAACATCTGTTTTTATGAGACGGTCAAAGAATTTAACTTTATCAAAAATCCAGATCAATCATGCATCTATAGTAAGAGTGTAGCGAGAAGTATGGTATTCCTCGTCTTGTAAGTGGATGAAATTCTCCTGATAGGAAATGAAATTCCTATGCTACAATCAGTCAAAGGATTCTTGTCACAGAGGTTCCCATGAAAGACCTGGGTGATGACGCCTACATTCTGGAGATCCCGATCTATCGTGATAGATCTAAGAAGATGTTGGGACTTTCGCAGTCCAGCTACATCGATAACATACTAAAGAGATTTAGTATAGAAGATTCAAAGCGCGGTAGTCTACCGGCTTGTCACAAAATCACCCTCTACAAAGAGATGTCTCCCAAGACTGATTTGGAAAGGGATCGCATGTCGATTATACCCTACGCTTCTGCATTAAGCTCTATAATATATGCGATGATGTGTACCAGACCAGATATTGCTTATGCACTTAGCGTGGTAAGTCGGTATCAGTCAAACCCATGATAGAACCATTGGATAGCAGTAATGAACATTCTTAAGTACATGAGAAGGACTAAGGAAATGTTCTAGGTGTATGGTGGAAAAGACCTCCAGATCGAGGCCTTTACTGACTCCAGCTTCCAGAGTGACAAGGATGACTCTAAGTCTATGTCGGGTTATGTCTTTACCCTCAATGGAGTGGCAGTCTGTTGGAAGAGCTCTAAGAGGGACACCGTTGCTGACTCGATGATGGAAACGGAGTATATCGCTGCTTGTGACGCCGTGAAAGAAGCAGTCTGGATTTAGAAGTTCCTAACATAACTTCAAGTGGTTCTGTCTATTGGAGATCCAATACCTCTGTATTGTGACAACAACGGTGCTATAGCTTTAGCGAATGAACCCAAGTCCCATCAGAAGTCCAGACATATCTTGAGGCGGTACCACCTGATCAGGAAGATCGTTGATTGCTGGGAGATCGAGATGCGGAGAGTAGATACGGAGAACAACACAGCAAATCCACTCAGAAAGGCCATCCCTCCGACACAGTTCGAGAGGCTATTCGAGATGATAGGTCTGTGATATGCCAATACACGGTCTTAGTTCAAGTGGGAGATTATTAGTGATATATACCCTAGAGGCCATTATTGTATCATACCGGTTTGTATATTACATATTGGAAGCTTGGGATATATACGGATATAGTAACAGTCTTGCTCGAAATGGTAGTATGCTACCTGGTTTGTTTCTACCGCAATATGCGCATGTGTTTCTTTTAGCATATCGCTTATACATATTGGTAGAGCCCTTATGATCTTAGCTTGATTATCAGCATTATGATGGCAGCCATACTAGTGGGGGCTGGATAGTCTATAAGCACATCCTTATACAGGTCCCTAGTCGTAGGATTATCAAGATGGGGCATCGATATTCCAGAGTAGACTAGTGTATACGCTTCTCATCCCAGCAGGGAAGATGGTCTGTCCCACAACCATTATTATATCATACTGGAGATAGTATGCAGGTGCTCATTGGGTTATGAGTACACTGGACATGACTCATAGGAAGCTGCTGGTGGGTATTATACCTATCATCAGGTAGCAATTCCCAGGTGACATAAGTACAGCTTAGTCCGTCGACTTGACACTACTACTTCGCCTTGAGTGTGTTCCCACTATTCTTAGATTACTACCTTACCATGGCTCAAATGAGTCGTGCAAACAGGTTGTAGTTGGGTGCAGTCCCTAAGCACATGGAGGTAATGGCAATTAGATAGGATTCGTCTCTTCCGGTATTGGGGGTTGATATCGCGTTGTGTTCAGAAATCCATTACACAAAGTCCGTGGCCAGGGAAAGCGAGATTTACTGGTAGTTACTCCAGTAGTTTCTCAGGGTGTTTTGGGCTTTGCTCCGGCATGACTTATTGTGCTCTCAGTGGTCTGACAGCTACCGCCCCCTAGGCTCGATTTGCGATACTATTAGAAGAACAGACCGAACTGTACGGATATTTTCACAGATAGGGTCAGTAGGAGTTCGGATGAGTTTGCTCATCGGCCTTCTTATCAACAAATACCAGGGTAGCCTTTACATGCAGCTAGTACCGCTGATGGCTTGTGGTTAAACCCACCGTCAGAATAGTGTCGAGTCTTTACAGTCCCATACAGAGGTTTTCCCTGCGTCGGGCAAAAGATATAGAGGTCGTATAGTTTTACGGCAGGCCTTCAATCACATACGTGTACTTGTACACGGATGTTGATCGGGCGGACAATACTAGTGGGCTTTGGTTTAATCCGGATCATAGTATTGTATTTTTAGATTGTTATCATCTAAGTGTATTCGTATTTTTTGGATTACGGATATGGGTATGTATATACAGTGAGGGGCATTCTTGTAATTTGGTAAGGCATGCTTCTAGAAGGAGCCACCTCATTATATGTATTATCCATTTTCCAAATGAATTAATGAGGTGGAAAAGGGAAAATGGAGGAGACTTAATATGGCATGGTGTAAAGAATGGGCTCGGATTATTTTATTTTGTTTGGGATCACTATTGAAACATGGGAGGTATTGTATATTGTGAGATATTTCCATGGTCCAATAAGTGATCATATACTCAGCCATTCTCTACACTTCATTTTATGATGTTAGCTCATTTTTCTTCTCCTCATTCTCTCTCTTGATTTCTCCATTTCCTTCTTCCTCAAACTAAACCCTAATCCTTCATATGTGTTGTGAGCCATAGGGTTTAGTAAGACTAAACAATCCATTAACACTCTCTACATCATCTAGGACATCTAGTTTAGTGAACTAGGTGCATTAGTTATCTTCATTTTGAGGTTGGAGCTCGGACTATAGACTCTCGGGTGGATTGTCTTTGACATGAGAGGACCGACGAGGAGGCCCGATCCATGTACGATCTGAGGAGCCTATGACGAGGAGGAGGACAACAAGAAGACCCGAAGGACATGGTTCTGTGAGGTATAACTTTCTATCCGAGTAGTTAACTTCATATAGTTTAGATAGCTAGGGTTTATAGTTGATCTTGGGTTCAAGTCGATGTTGCGAAGCCCGTAAAAATCGTTTTTGCGTATTCCACCTCCCAGCGAACCCACGAGGTGCGCGACATCGACTTACACCACTACACTTAGATTACTACCCGACCACGGCTCAAAGGAGTCGTGCAAACAGGTAGTCGTTAGGTGCAATTCCGAAGCACTTGGAGGCAGTAGCGGTTAGATAGGATTCGTCTCACTTGGTATTGGGAGTTGATATTGCGCTGTGTTCGGAAATCCATTACACAAAGTCCCTGGCCAGGGCAGTCGAGATATACTGGTAGGTACTCAAGTAGTTTCTCAGAGTATTTTGGGCTCTACTCCAATACGACTTATTGCGCTATTATGGGGTCTGACAAGTACCGCCCCCAAGGCCTGATATGCGAGTATCTTAGATAAACAGACCGAACTGTACAGAGATTGTCATAGATAGGCTCAGTATGAGTTTGGATGAGTTTGCTAATCAGCCTTCTTACCGATAGATACCTGGATAGCCGTTACGTGTAGCTAGTACCGCTGACGTGCTTGTGGTTAAATCCACTGCCAGTGTATTGTCGAGTCTTTAGAGTCCCACACAGAGGGTTTCCCTGCTTTGGGCGAAACGATGCAGAGGCCGTATGGTTTCACGGCAGGCTTTCGATCACAAATGTATACTTGTGCACGGATGATGTTCGGGCGGATAATACTGGTGGGCTTTGGTTTAAGCCAGATCCTATTATTATATTGTTGGATTATTTTCGTCTCATTGTATTCATATCTTTTAGAATACGAATACGGTTATGTATATACGGTGAGGAAATTCTTGTAATTTTACAAGGTATGCTTCCAGAAGGGAACACCTCATTATTGGATTATCTATTTTTGGGAAATAGATTAATGAGGTGGAAATTGGAGAGACATACTTGGCATGGGGTGAAGCATGGCTCTTGGATATTTTTATTAGTTTGTGATCACTATTGAAGCATGGTTGCTATTTTCAATTTGAAAATAATCCATGCTTCAATGAATGAAGTGAGAGAGAGACATTCTTTACTAGCTTACCTTAGTTCATTTTGCATTCTCTCATTCTCTCTCCAAGTTTCCTCTCCTTCTTCCTCAAACCCTAGAAATCTCATTTTTTAAGAAACCTAGGGTTCCTGAGACAAATCAATCCGTTATCATTCTCTACATCATCTAGGCTACTTATCTTAGCATACTAGGTGCCCTATTTACCTCGGTTTAAAGGTTGGAGCTCAAAGTATATACTCTCGGGTTGATCGTCTTTGATGCGAGGAGGCCGACGTTGCAAGCTCGATCCAATCTTCGAGGAGCCAAGGAGATGAGGAAAAGAAGACCCTAAGGAATTGTTCATGAAGGTATAAAAACTCTTCATAGTAGTTAAACCTCAAAGTAGTTAACTAGTTAAGGTTCCGTAAAGATCCTCTGGAGTTTAGTCGGTGTTGCGAGCTTTAAAAAAATCGTTATTTGTGTATTCCGCCTCCTCGCGAACCCGTGGGGTACGCGACATTGACTTACAGTGGTATCAAAGCCTACTAAACCTTAACTAGCTAGTTAGAAAGTAGTTAGAACTTCGATCGTCGGAAAATTGCATGAAATCACGATTCATGGCCATGCTTGATGTCGAATTTTTAAAGTGTTCCAAACACTATTTCAGAGGGCTTAAAAATACAAGTAGGAGTTTTTAAGAACACAAAAGAAAAATAAGGAAGTAACTCGCAAAGACCACAGTGGAAGTACGGCGGAACAGTGTGTTTCGCCGTGGTTCTGCGGCCGAGTCGAGGCCGAGTTGCTCCGATTTTCTTCTGTGGGTCTTTAACAGGGAATTGTGATTTTTGGTATTTTTTTCTACCCAGATTGTTTATGTACTGGATTGTGCATGGTGTAGACACGGATTTAGTTTATCGATCGAAATCCTAAGTTTCTTGGCTATTGGGATTCTGTGTTTGTATATATGATGCTAAACGTCTACTAATCACTATACGTCAATTAGTGGGGGTTGCACATATCTGTGATCTTGATTGTGGTTTGTATATATGAAGTACTGGATGGTCATGGATGAATAGCCGGGGGATGTGAGAAGAGTGTTTTCTTTTCTTTTATTCATGTAATTTGTAAATGTGATGTAATATTATTTTGCGGGGCACATCAGGGTTGAAATTGTAGCCACCATTGTATTATTTCATTTACTATTTCTTGCACCTAGGATAGACCCAAGGTGGGGTGCACAAACTACCGGGTTCCTGAAGTGCCGAGTGGCCTACTCATTTTATTGAGGGAGGTTGCTTCACTTCGGCAATTTGGCGGGTAGTTTGCCGCACCCGTAGGGGTCTAGGGTGGGAGTTGGCTATTCATCGCGACCGTGAAATCCGTCTTTCGTTCTAGGCTTAAACGAAACACGGAATTCCTAGTATATCCAATATATTCATCTGTGATCTATGATCTGGAATGCCTATTATTGCGTAAGACGAATGGATATATATATATATATATGATATATATGATATATAATAAACATTGCTTATGTTTTGCACCCGCGCTAGTCCTGCCCCCACTCTGCCGTTAGTTAAGTAACCTAACGGTGCATGACGGGGCCCCATGGCGAATGCGGATGGCATAAGCGTATGTTCTATTCATTTTCTTTTCTGAAATGATAGGGTTAAATGATGGGACCCCATTAACATTGATTAATGCAAGAAAAACAAACCAAAGCTTAAATCGTTGGAACAGTTTCAAAACCACTCGGTTTTCATCAAAAAGCAACTTTTAAATGCGGAGCCTAAACCACTCCTTTTAAAAGCTATCATGGGTACTTCGACTATATCAAGTTCATTACGTTTACTGTTTCGCCAAAACCATTTGTAGCCCTCTATCATTTCAGATGGGTATTTAGTAGTATTCAAGCTATGTATTTTGACCTTCGCCAAGGCATAGTGTTTGGTAGCTGTTGGGTATTCATTTGTAGTATAGATAGATGCATTGGTTTGGGACAGTCGTACTATTATTTTGGCCTTCGTCAAGGGTATGTACGGGTGGGTTCAAATAAACCTAGACAATGACGGGTAAAACTTGACTTGCAACTTATGATATGCTGGCTTTCATCGAGGTCATAAGAGCTTGGGACAAAAATCCACATCGGGAGTTTCTAAGGAAATTGAAACTTGCTAGCATTGCATACCATTTGGAGTGTGATAATTTTGGTAGGATTCCTTCAAGGTTATCACACGATGATATTTGGACCCGATCCTACTGTGAGAATCTGCTACTCCTCAGGAGATTTTGTCACTGAACAATCAATGCTATAAACCAAGTAGGTGTCTAGATTGGTGTTAGCAGGGCTACGCCTTTAGGGAAAAGAGGTTACGTAATTAAGAAACTTCACGAAAGCATTGGAAAACCTCCCTTGAAGTACCAACACCAGCCTGGCCGAAAGTTTAAGAAAGAAGTGTAAGGTGCGATTAATCCCGACTAATTCTTCTTTTATGGTTTGAAGGAGGATTCGAGAAATAGTGAGAGCCATCCTGTTTATAAAAACTCATAACCAATCTAAATTTGCAAGAGCATTAAGCCGGGTGTTTCTTCTTTCTCCTAATTGCAACGACCATAATGACTGGACTTAGGTTACTACTAGATAATAATATATTGACTGGGACAAATTATAAAGATTGGCTAAAGAATGTCCAGATGGCCATTACCTATGACAATCTGGGCTACCTCCTTACTACTAAAGTCCCTGCCATCCCAGATCCAGATTCCACCGTCACGGATGTTGATATCCATAAGACATAGGAAAATGACTGTGCGAGAGTCAAGTACCTCGTGTTATCCTCAATGGATTATAAAAACCAGAGGCAGCACGAGAAAATGGACTTAGCTTCTATTTTCCTCCATACAAAAGTTTTATATGGAGAGCAAACTCGTATCATAAGATTTGAGACCTCGAAGAAATTGTTTCATACAAGGATGGCTGTCGGGTAATTTGTAAAGGACCACGTCCTTATGATGATTAGCTATATTAAAGAGCTCACAGACATTGGAACGACGTTGGAGAACGAGTTATTTACTGACTTAATTCTATAGTCGCTCCCCTCCACCTACGCCCAGTTTCTCTTGAATTTCAACATTCAAGGAAATGAAGTTTCACTTCCAGAACTCCTCAATATATTAAAGAGCGCTGATGGCACCCTTTAGGAGTCCAGGGAGATACCCACTCTACTCATTGGGGAATCTTCCTTTTCAAGATCTAAGGCGAAAGCCAAGGGAGAGAAGAAGAAGGCCTCTGCCAAGACGATAGGCGGTGTCAGTAACGTAGAGGAAAACGACAGGGAAAAAGTTTTGGGGCTAACATTAGGGAAGGAGGAATGTTTCTATTGTCACGGGAAAGGGCATTAGCAGAAGGACTGCAGGTCTTAGAAAGCCAGAAACCAAGATTCGAAGCACGTTGTTGCTTCGGCTTCAGGTGTGTTTATGATTGAAAACTGTCTGTCAATTAACTCTACTTCCTGGGTACTAGATACCAGATCAGGATCTCATATTTATAATTCATTACAGGCTCTGAGAAACCGTAGAGTTATCAAGGAAGATGATATGACTCTCAGGGTTGCTAACGAAATGTGCGTGGACGCTATATCCGTAGGGGGATATCACCTAGAATTGACAAGTAAATAGATTTTGATTTTGCGTAATTATTTGTGTGTACCTAGTCTGGCTTGTAATATCATTTCTGTATCTTTACTATCTAAAGAAGGTTATGATTTTACATTTGTAAGCGATGTGGTCCACATCCAACAAAATCAAGCTTTAATTGGGTCAGGTTCACTAGATAACGTTATATACGTATTAAATCAAGCTCAGGTTTTCAATGTTCAGAACACACTTAAAAGAAAGTCTCCAGAATTAAATTTGTCTTTCTTATGGCATTATAGACTGGGTTACAGACTTGCGTAGGAGCATCGATCGATCGGAGGTAATCCGACCAAGCAAGGTCAATGAAACACGGTTGACGAAGTTACATAACGAGGGATATTTGGATCCGTTCGAATATCAGTCTTATGCAACTAGTCAATCATGTCTCAAAGCAAAGATGACAAAGACTCCGTTTACTGGACACGGAGAAAGAGCCACTGAGCTCTTAGGACTCATACACAGTGACCTGTGTGGTCTAATGTCTACACATGCAAGAAGTGGTTTTTTCTATTTCATTACTTTTATAGATGATTTCTCAAGGTATGGATATGTATTATTGATGAAACATAAATTCTAGGCCATTGAGAAATTCCGGAAATATAAGAATGAAGTAGGAAAAAAAACCGGCAAAAGTATCTAGACACTTAGATCTGATCGAGGTAGTGAATACTTGAGTGCCGAGTTCCTGGATTACTTAAAAGAGAATGGAATTCTCTCTCAGCTTACTCCTCCATACACACCTCAACACAACGGTATATCGGAAAGGCGGAACAGAACCTTATTAGATATAGTACATTCCATGATGAGTAACGTTGAGTTACCGTGATCCTTCTCGGATTATGCACTAGAATCAGCTGCATATCTTTTGAACAAAATTCCTACTAAGTCAGTTCCTACTACACCATATCAGATGTGGAGTGGGAAGAAACCCTATCTTAAATATCTTAAAACATGGGGATGTCCAGCTTTTGTAAAAAAACAGCATACGGACAAGCTCGTGACACGCTCGGTACTGTGTAAGTTTGTGGGATACCTAAAGAACTCTAGGGGGTATCTTTTCTATTACGCGGAGGAACAAAAGGCCTTTGTTTCTCGGCATGCCCACTTTTTGGAAACTCAATTTCTTGAAAATGAGATAAGTGGGAGTGTAATAGAACTGGAAGAAATTTCAGAACCAAAAGTTATTACTGATTGTATGGTGGAACCAGAAGTTTTGAAAGAACCGAACATCCCCGCGCCACTCCACAGGTTTAGTAGGCAGTTTCATCCGTCTGAGAGATACTATGATTTTCTTATAGACGGGGATAGAGAGGATTGCATCATCGATGACGATGAGCCAACTAGCTGCCAACAAGCCATTCAGAGAAGAGACTCGGTAAAATGGCTGGATGCAATACGGACCGAAATAGAGTCCATGTACACCAACAAAGTATAGACTTTATGTTGGATATGTATGACCTAGAGACCTTGATTGTATAGGATACTAAGGATATATATGTGCAGGACAATCTTGCTCAATATGATAGTATGCTATTTGGTTTGTCTTTATCTTAACATGTAATGTGTTTTACTTTGTATTTCATATATTGTATACATGTTAATAAAGCCCGTAGGATGTTTTCCTGACTACCAGAGTTGTGATGGTTATCATACTTGTGGGAGCTGGGTAGTGGATGTAAGTTGATGTTAGACACCCCACATGATGCGGGGAGGCGGAATAGGTAAAACAATCATTTTGTTTAACCTAACATCGACTAACTATACGGATCTTTGCTAAACCCTAACTAACAACAACATAGAAGTGATAAGCTACTATGAAAGATGATTATACATAATGAATCAAGCCCTTCTTGTTCTCGTAGACCACCTCCTCGTCGGCCTCCTCGTTGTGATAGAAGATCCAGCCGAGAGCTACTTCTCCAAGATTAACCTCTAACTTGAGGTAATTAGGTTGCTATGAGTGCTAATCAAAGTAACCTAGTTAGGGATCTATTAGTCTTTCTAACCTTTGGATCTCAACACATGAGAGGTTAGGGTTAGTTCTTTGAAGAGAGAGAGCTTGAGGAGAGAGAAGGTGAGAGTGAGAATGATATAAAATAATATCTCATTTGTGAATATATAAAGCATAATAATTATTAAATGAATAACAAATAATAATATCAACCATGCTTCATTAACTCACTTTGTGTGATTCATCTCATGATTCATTAAGCAATAAATGCATCATTAACTCCTTTGGATGAATCACACCATGAGTCATTAAACCATTTAATGCAAATTCCACCTAAGCCTCCAACTCATCAATCTTCTAGAAGTTTCTCAACTAATTACGAGAATGCCCTTCCCATCCGTGAAAACACGGAAATACTAAGACTGTATAAATCCAATAATCCAATACTAGAATCTGGTTTAAACCAAAGTCTGATAGTATAAACTGTCCGAACGTCGTACGTGCGTAAAAACACGTATGTGTCCGAACCTTGTCGTAAAACCATACGACCTCTATATCGTTTCGCCCGAAGCAGGGAAATACTCTGTGTAGGACTCTAAAGACTCGACACTACGCTGGCAGTGGGTTTAACCATAGACCGCAAGTGGCACTAGCTGTACGTAACGGTCCCCAGGTAGATGTCGATAAGAAGGCCGATGAGAAAACCCATCCGAAATCCTACTGAGCCTGATGTGACCATCTCCGTACAGTCCTGTCTGTTCGTCTAAGACTATCTCATATCTGGCCTAGGGGGGCGGCAAGTGTCAGTCCCCTAAAAGCTGTATAAGTCGTGTCGGAGCAAAGCCCATTACACCTTGAGAAGCTACTGGAAATCCTACCAGTATATCTCGTTTGCCCTGGCCAGGGACTTTGCACAATGGCTTTCCAAACACAGCGCGATATCAACTCCCAATACCAGGAGAGACGAATCTTATCTAACCACCACTGCCTCAAAGTGCTTCGGGACTACACCCAACTGCTACCTGTTTGCACGACTCCTTTGAGCCGTGGTAGGGTAGCAATCTAAGAACAGTGGGAACACACTTGAGACGAAGCAGCAGTGTCAAGTCTGCGGACTATGCTGTAGTCATGTCACCTGGGAACTGTTAACTGACGACGGGTATAATACCAACCAACAGTTTCCTGTGAGTCCTGTCCGGTGTACCCGTAACCCAACGAGCACCTGTATACTATCTCCAGTACAACGTATTAATGGCTGTGGGACAGACCATCTCCCCAACTGGGATGAGAAGCGTACACACTTGTCTACTCTAGAGTATCGATGCCCTGTCTCGATAATCCTACGACTAGGGACCTGAAAAAGGATGTGCTTGTAGACTACCCAGCCCCCACTAGTGTAACTGCCATCACAACGCTGGTAGTCAAGCAAGATCCTAAGGGCTCTATCAATATGTATTCTCGATATGCTAACATATACACATATTAAGATAGAAATAAACCAAGTAGCATACTACCATGTTTAGCAAGACTGTTAATATAACTGTGAATATCCCAAGCTTCCATTAAATAATATACAAGCTAGTATGATACAATAATGGCCCCTAGCGCATATACACTAACAATCTCCCACTTGCACTAGAGCCATGTACTGGCGTATCGAAGACCTATCATCTCGAGTAGCCTCTCGAACTGAATCTAAGGTAAGGCCTTAGTGAATGGATCTGCAGTGTTCTCCTCTATAGGAACTCTCAGGACCTCGATCTCCTGTCGATCTATGATCTCCCTGATCAGGTGATACCTCCTCAAGATGTGTCTGGACTTCTGATGGGACCTGAGTTCCTTCGCTAAAGCTATAGCTCCGTTGTTATCACAATACAGCGGTATTGGATCAGCAATGGTAGGAACCACCTGAAGTTCTGTTAGGAACTTCTTCATCCAGACTGCTTCTTTTGCAGCATCGCAAGCAGCGATATACTCCGCTTCTATCGTCGAGTCAGCAACGGTGTCCTTCTTGGAACTCTTCCAGCACACCGCCCCTCCATTGAGGGTAAAGACATAACCTGACATGGACTTGGAGACATCCTTGTCACTCTGGAAGCTGGTGTTGGCAAAAGCGTCGATCTGGAGGTCTTTTCCATCGTAAACCAAGAACATATCCTTAGTCCTTCTCAGGTACTTGAGAATGTTCTTTACTGCTATCCAGTGCTTCTCCCCTGGGTCTGACTGATACCTGCTTACCACGCTCAGTGCGTAAGCTACATCTGGTCTGGTGCACAACATCGCATACATTATAGAGCCTACCGCAGAAGCGTAGGGTATAACTGACATGCGATCCCTTTCCAAATCAGCCTTGGGAGACATCTCTTTGGATAGGGTGATTCCGTGAAAAACCGGTAAATTAACATACTTAGAATCTTCCATACTGAATCTTTTTAGTATAGTGTTGATATACCTGGACTGCGAAAGTCCCAACATCCTTTTAGATCTATCACGATAGATCTGGATCCCCAAAATGTAAGAGGCATCACCCAGGTCTTTCATGGAGAACCTTTGTGACAAGAATCCTTTGACAGATTGTAGCATAGGAATGTCATTTCCTATTAATAGAATGTCATACACGTACAAGACAAGGAATACGACAGTTCATTCTACAATTTTACTATATATACATGGTTCATCTGGATTTTTGATAAAGTCATATTCTTTGACCGTTTCATCAAAACAAATCTTCCAACTCCGCAATGCCTGTTTTAGTCCATAAATGGACTTAAGCAACTTGCACACTTTCCTGTTGCTCCCACTCTGATTGAAACCTTCTGGCTGATCCATATAGACGCACTCTTCTAAATTACCATTTAGAAAAGCCGTCTTTACGTCCATCTGCCAAATCTCATAATCATGAAAGGCGGCAATGGCAAGAAGGATCCAAATGGATTTGAGCATAGCCACTGGAGAAAAGGTTTCGTCATAGTCCAAACCAGGTCTTTGACGAAAACCCTTTGCAACAAGTCTAGCCTTATAGGTTTCCACCTGTCCATCTACACCAATCTTTTTCTTGAAGATCCAATTGCATCCTATGGGTTTTACCCCACCTGGAGCAAAGTCCAAAGTCCATACTTTATTGGTGTACATGGACTCCATCTCGGTCCATATTGCATCCAGCCATCTTACCGAGTCGCCGCTCTGGATGGCCTGTTGGAAGTTAGTAGGTTCATCATTTTCAATGATGCAATCCTCTTTATCCCCATCTATGAGAAAACCGTAGTATGTCTCAGGCGGATGAGACGGCCTACTACTCCTGCGGTGGGGTGCGGGAATGTCCTGTTCTTCTTGAACTACTGGTTCTACCAAACTTTCAGTAGTAGTTTATGGTTCTGGAATTTCTTCCAGTTCTATTTCACTCCCACTTGTTTCCTTTTCTAAAAACTGCTGTTTTAGAAAATAGGCATTACAAGAAACAAAAACCTTTTGTTCCTCTGCGTAATAGAAGAAATACCGCGTGGAGTTCTTTGGATATCCTACAAACTTACACTGTACTGATCGTGCCTCGAGTTTGTCCGCATGCTACTTTTTAACAAAAGCTGGACATCCCCATATCTTTAGATCTGAAGATAGGGTTTCTTCCCACTCCACATCTGATATGACGTGGTAGGCACAGTCTTGGTCGGAGCCCTGTTCAAAAGATATGCAGCTGATTCTACTGAATAACCCCAGAAAGATCGCGGTAACTCATCATTACTCATCATGGAACATACCATATCCAATAGGGTTCGGTTCCGTCTCTCCGATATACCGTTATGCTGTAGAATGTATGGAGGAGAAAGCTGAGAGAGAATTCCTTTCTCTTTTAGGTAACCCAGGAACTCGGCACTTAAGTATTCACCACCTCGATCAGATCACAGTGTCTTGATACTTTTTTCGGTTTGGTTTTCTACTTCATTCTTATATTCTTGGAATTTCTCAAAAGGCCTCGGATTTATGTTTCATTAAGAAAATGAATCCATAACTAGAGTAATCGTCCGTAAAAGTAATGAAATATGAAAAAACACCTCTTGCATATGGAGACATTGGACCACATACATTGCTGTGTATGAGTCCTAAGAGCTCGCTCGCTCTTACTCCATGTCCAGTGAATGGAGTCTTTATCATCTTTCCTTTGAGACATGATTGACAAGTTGCATAAGATTGATATTCAAACGGATCCAAATATCCTTCTCTATGTAAGTTAGTTAACCTTGTCTCATTGGTGTGACCCAGTCTACAATGCCATAAGAAAGCCTGATTTATATCTGGAGACTTTCTTTTTAGTGTGTTCTGGACATTGAAAATCTAGAATTGGTTTAATACATATATACCATTATCTAGTGTACCGGACCCAATCAAATCATGATTAAGGTGGATGTTAACAACATCGCTTACAAACATGAAATCATAACCTTCTTTTGATAACAACAATACTGATATGATATTACATGTTAAACGAGATACACAAAAACAGTTGTGCAAAACCAAAATATGTCCACTCATCAATCCTAGGTGATAATCCCATACGGACACAGCACTCACGCTAGCTCCGTTAGCAACCTGGAGGGTCACATCACCAACCTTCAACACTCTACGGTTTCTCAGTGCCTGCAATGAATTGCATATATGAGATCCTGATCCGGTATCCAATACCCAGAAAGTAGAGTTGATTGACAGACAATTTTCAATTACAAACACACCTGAAGTCGAAGCCACAGCTTGCTTCGGGTCCTTGTTCTTGGCAATCCAAGCTTTGTAATCTTTCTTCCAATGGCCTTTCCTATGACAGTGGAAGCACTCGTCCTTTGCCACTACTGGCACCGCAACCTTTGTCTTTCTCTTAAATCCCACCTTACTAACACCACCTCTTGGTTTGGTAGCGGCCTTCTTCTTCCTTCCTTTGGCCCTAGCCTTGGACCCGGAAGAGGAAACACCACGAACAAACATAGTGGGCGTTTCCTTTGCTTTCTGTAAGGTGCCCTCTGCAGTCCTCAACATGTTAAGGAGTTCTGGAAGTTCAACTTCTTTTCCTTGAATGTTGAAATTCAGAATAAACTGGGCGTAGGTGGAAGAAAGGGACTGAAGAACCATGTCTGTATACAGCTCGTTCTCTAAAGTCGTCCCAAGGTCCACGAGATCTTCTATATAACCAAACATCTTAAGGACATGTTCTCCTACAGATGACCCGACGGCCAGCCTCGACTGAAATAAGTTCTTCGAGGTCTCGTATCTAGCTATACGAGATTGCTCTCTATATAGATCCTTTGTGTGGAGAAATATGGATTCAAGATCCATATTCTCATGCCTCCTCTGATGTTCATTATTCATAGAGGCAAGCACGATGCATTTGGCCTTCGCGCAATCAATCTCCCAGGTCTTGTGGATTTCCTTATCCGCGACACTGGATTCTGGACCAGGGACAGCAAGTGCCTTAGTGGTAAGGACATACCCCAATTTGTCATAAGTAATAGCAATTTTAACATTCCAGAACCAATTTTTATAGTTTGGCCCTTTCAAAATATTTTTATCTAATAGTAACTTAAGTCCTGTCATGTTCTGGGTCGCTGCAATGAGAGAGAGAGGGAAAACTTTAGCATGATGCTCTTGCAAGTTTAGAGTGGTTTTTAGTTTATCTAAACTGGATGGCTCCCACTGTTTCTCGAATCCTTCCTCAAACCAAAAAGGAAGAACTAGTCAGGACTATTCTCACCGTACAATACTTGCTTAACCGTTCAGCCAGGCCGATGTCGGTACTTCGAGGGAGGTTTTACGACGCTTTAGCAAAGTTCCTTAATTAAATAACCTCTTTTCTCTGGGGGTGTAGTCCCCCTGACACCTTTCTCGACACCTACTTGGTTTATAGCATTGATCGTTAAGAGATGAATCTCCTGATGAGTAGCGGATACTCACAGTAGGATCGGGATCCAAATATCATCGTGTGATAAAGCTGAAGGAATCCTACCAGAATTATCACACTCCAAATGGTATGCAACTCTTAGCAAATTTCAGTTTCTTTAGAAATTCCCGATATAAATTTATGCCCCATGCCCTTATGACCTTGGCGTTAGTCAAAATGTCATAAGTCACATGTCAAGTTCTACCCATCATTATCTTGTTAATTTTAACCCATCCGTACATACCCCTGATGTTGGCCAAATGATAATACGACTGTCCCAAACTAACTCATCTACCTATGCAACAATTGAATACCCAGCAGCTACCAAACACTATGCCATGGCGTTGGTCAAAATACATAGCTTGAATACTACTGAATACCCAAATGAAATGACGGAGGGCTACGAATGGTTTTGGCGAAACCGTGAACGTAGTGAACTTGATATGATCGAAGGAACCTGATAGCTTTTAAAAGGAGTGGCTTAAGCTCCGCAATTTAAAAAATATCTTCTGTTTTAAAAAACCGAGTGGTTTCTTTTAAACTGTTCCAACGATTCAACTTTGGTTTATTTTTTTTTGCATTAATATAATGCGTCCCATCAATTAACCTATTATTGCAGAAAACAACGAAAATACAACGTCCTCTTATGCCATCCGCATTCGCCACTGGGTCCCGTCATTCACCCGTTAGGTTACTTAACTAACGACAGAGCGGGGGCTGGGCTAGCGCGGGTGCAAAACATAAGCGACGCCTAATAGATATTATATATAGATATTGTACATTCGTCAGACGCAATAATAAGCATTCCAGATCACAAATGAACATATTTGATTTTCTAAACCATGTTTTCCCAGTGGCATAGCCCCGTTGACACCTTTCTAGACACCTACTTGATCGGCTAGTTGTAAAGTGCAAGACTCTCCCAGGAGTAACACTTACTCACAGTGGGTATCAGGATCCAACTATCTCATAGAAGGTATGCAATCTCATTGCAAATTTCAACACTTGAAATTCCCAATAATATTTTGCCCCTAGCAAACTATGACCTTGACGAAGGCCAACAAACCATAGGCCGCTAGTCAAGTTCAACCCGTGCATTTCTTGATTGAATTAAACCCACCCGCACGACCCTTGACGAAGACCAAAAAAGTCGCACGACTACCCTAATCCAATCGCATCACATGCTATAAGCAGATAAGTACTAATAAGCTACCGCACACTACGCCTTAACAAAGGACAACAAACAAAGCACGAATACTAACTAGTGCTTATCTTAAATTGTAGGGTTCCTAGGCACACTAATGAAGTCTCACAAGTGATCAAACATGCACAAATCAAAAAATTCCTTGTGCCTACAAACTCTAATACGGATCGTTAACTAGATATATAGGCGAAGCAAGCATGTAATCGAATTAAATGCTAAGGGAAAGTGACTACAACCTTTGTAGATCCGGTCCACCACTTCCTAAACTCCGTGATGATCTCCCTCCACTGTCCAAATCGAACCCTTGACTCTAGCATTGGCATCATCGAAGAATGGGCGGGCTTGATCGTCGGTTCGATGCCGAAGATGATCTACGTCGAGGCATCACAAGAACAAGCTCCAACTTCACCAAGCCTTGAAAACTTGTGAAGGAAACACCCTATACAACTTGGCAAGAGGTAGAGGATGAAGAAATAGGAAGTGGGTAGACTTTAGATTTGGATTTCTCACTCATTTTGGCTAGTTGCCATTGATGGTGCAAGCTTTCTTCAAGTTGAAGATGAAGAAGAAGATGATAAAGAATTAAGATAAGTGTTATGTAAATGATAAATAAATCAATACTTATCATTTACTAACCCTTGGTTAGTTGTAGAGAATGGACCATGGTTAACTTGAATGGTTAGGGTTAAGGATGAGACAAGAATGGTGACTTAGTCAAAGTTTCAAGAAACTTCAACTACAAACAAATCAAGCCACCATTCTATTTTCTTTATCATTTTCTTTTTCCAAAATAAACAAAAAGAATAAATAAATGAATAAGAAAATAAAATGAAAACCCTAATCATAAACTTAACCATGGTCTAATTCTTTACACTAACCTTAGCTTGCATGTATCATCAAACATAATACAATCATGTGCACAAAATATATCACATATACAATGTGCACAAACCAAGTGAGTAAATCCATTTAAAGTGAACCAATACTAGTTAATGCAAAGTAATATATCAAATATATAATTCTACATTAAATCATTAAATCAACACTTGATTTAACGATCCGGTCATGTCGCATATAACCGGCTAGTATCCAATGTATCGGCTTATCGAGTCAATCCTTGATTTGATAACTAGGTTATATCGCATATAACCATTCGATACAATCATCGCGAGAATAGAATACGGTATCACATACACGCATTATTCTCGGTCCCGCACATATCTCATATGCGCTCCTATTTCGTTTCGCTTGAGCTAGGAAACCTCTGTGTAGGACTCTAAAGACTCGTCAATACGCCGGCAGCAGATGATGATCATATCAAACACCCACAAGCCGCAAGCGGTCTTCTAAACGTAACGGCCACCCGGGTATTGAGCGATCAGAAGATCGACGAGCAAGCCCGCTCACACTCCTGTGAATCCAACCAGTAACACTTACCGTATAGTCCGGTCTGCTCGTCTGATATGTCGCATATCTCGCCTAGGGGTGGTAAACGTCAGACCCCAGTAGCTCGATAAGTCATGCCGACTTGAGGTCCATAACATTCGTGAAACTACTGATAACTCTTACCAGTATATCACTGCAACCCCGGCCAGGGATTTCCTGTTATGGCCAGTCGTGCATTGCGCAACATCAACCCCCAATACCGGGAGAGACGAATCCCCTCCTATCGCTCATTGCCTCCATATGAATCGGGACTGTACCCAAGAACCACCTGTTTGCACGACTCAGTAGAGCCGTGGTAGGGTGGAAATCAAAGCACGGTGGGAGACACACAAGACTCTATGACGATCTCGGGCCAACAGACTAAGCTGTACCAGTGTCACTAGAGAACTGCCATCTGACGTGAGGTATAATACCATCTGGGAGTTCTCGGCGAGTCCGTTCAGTGTACCCAGTCTCCACTGAGCACCCGCATACCATCTCCGATGTCAAACACCAATGGATATGGGATCATCCATCACCCATCACATGGGTCGAGAAGATATACGCTAGTCTACTCTGGAATATCGATGCCCCGTCTCGATATTCCCACGACTAGGAACAATGAAGGATGTACTCATTGACTACCCAGGCCCTACTAGTATGATCTTCATCATAGTCCTGGAATTCGAGTATAAATGGTGGGGCTTTATCAACATGTAATCAGAGAGACAGAGAGTATACATGTTAAGATAAAGAGCAACCAGATAGCATACTATCATGTCGAGCAAGAAAGTCCTACCTATATATGTCCCAGCATCCACTACAATATACATCCAATGTACAGTAATGGCCTCTAGGGCATACATATAACTAACAATCTCCCACTTGCACTAGGGCCATCTGTAGCAGTAGTTGCAGTATCTAATACTCAACCATCCCCTAAAAGTCTCTCTTTGGGAAAAGGCCTTTGTGAGTGGATCCGCCGTGTTGTCCTCTGAGTCTACTCTCCTAACCTCGATCACCCTGGAGATCAACTATCTCCATGATCAGGTGATGCTGCCTCAGAATATGTCTGGGTCACTGATGGGACCAGGGTTCCAGGGCCAAAGCCACAGTCCCATTGTCACACAATGGTAGGAACCTAGTTCATCCTATAAACCAATATACACCCAAACTGCCTCTTTGGTAGTATCTTTAATAGCGATGTTACCAGCCTTTATCGTCTAGTTGGCCACGGTATCTAGCTTGGAACTCTTCCAACATACCGTCCCTTTACTGAGGGTAAAGACAACGCCTGTGACTGACATTCAGTCATCTTTATCACTCTGGAACCTTTCCAGTGATTCTTCCCAGGATCGATTGATACCATCTCACTACAACTAGTGAGTATCCTAACATCCAATTAGATCTATCTCATAGATCCAAAGCTTAGGATTTAGTAGGTCACTTTGATCCTATATGGAGAATCATTGTGATAAGCGGAGATTGATCGAGCGTAGCATAGGAAACTCCTTCCCTAACAAGAGTATGTCATCCACGTACTCTACGAGGATCGTCACCATACTCCCTACTGCCTTTTTGTTTATACAAGGTTCATCTACCATTTTGATGATGTCAACTTCTTTGACTAATCCATCAAAATAGATGTTCCAACTCCGCGATGCCTGCTTTATCCTATAAAGCATCTTGCACACGTTTCCGCTGCTCCCACTGTCTACGAGGCCCTCTGGCTGTGTTCTTATAGACGTTCTCTTCTAAATCATCATTTAGAAAAGTTGTCATGGCACCCAACCACCAGATATCGTAGTCATGGTATGTAGCCATGGCAAGTAGGATCTGGATGGACTTAAGCATAGTCCCTGGAAAAGGTTTCATCATTATTCGTGCCTGGTCGATGACGAAAACCTTTAACAAGTCTAGCTATGAAAGTCTCAACTTGTCCATCTATACCAAGTAATCTTCTCAAGATATACTTGCTCCTGATGGGGATTTAACCCTTCAGATATAGCAACCAAAGTCCATACTTTGTTGGTGTATAAGGATTCCATCTCAGATCACTAAGCATCCAGCCATTCTTACAGAGTCCCTACTCTCGATGGCCTGCTCGAAACTGGTTGGGTCATCATCTCATGATGCAATCCTCGCTCCCACTGTCATCGAGAAACCGAGGTATCTCTCAGGTGGGTGAGGAACCCTACTAGATCGCCGGAGAGGCTGAGGTTCGTCGGAAACTATTGAATCCTTTGGTTCTGTCAAATCATGAGCAGTTTTGTACAGCTGGAACCTTTCCAGTTCTACAGAACTGATCTTGCCTCGATCTTGTCCGGATTTAGCTTTTGACATAAGCCGGACAATCCCAAATCTTAACTTACTTAAGATATGGGCTCTTCCCTTTCCATATCACATATGAAGTGGTAGGCAGTGATTTGATTCGAACCTAATTCAATAGGTATGCAGCTTCTCAAGCGCATAACACCCAAAAAGGAAATAGGTAACTCAGTAATACTCATCACAGAGCACACCATATCTAATATTGTGCGATTGCTCCGCCCTGATGCACCGTTGTGTTGTGGTGTATTCAGAGGAGTAATACGGAGAGAGAATCTCATTCTCCTTTAGAATGGTCCAGGAATGCTATGCACAAGTATTCTCCTCCCTGGTCTTATCATAGGACATAATACTTATACCCGTATTTTGGTTTTCTACTTCTAACTTATATTCTGTGAATACCTCAAAAGCTTCAGACTTATATTTCAACAGGAGCATATGACTGAATCTTGAGAGATTATCAGAGAATATAATGAAGTATAAAGAACCAGTCCTGGCATCTGTAGACAGGAGACTTTACATACATCATCATGTATCAGTCCCAAGAGTTCATTAACTCTTTCTCTGCTTCCAGTAAACAGAGCTGGTGTCATTATATCTTTGTGAGATGACTGGCAAGTTTCACAAGATGTAAATTCAAACTGATTTAAATATGCATCTAAAATGTAACTTCAGCCAGTCGGGTCGCATTGATATGACCTAGTCTACAATGCCTCAAGAACGAATCGTTCATTTCTGAACTCTTCCTCTTATGTGTGTTCTGTATACAAGGAACTGTAGTTTAATTTAGAACGTCAATGCTTTTAGATAACGTGCCTGAACCGATTAACTTTTGATATAGGAAATGTTCAAAACATTATCCAACAATACAAAATTATATCATTTCTTTACTAATAAAGAAACTGATATGATTTTGTTTATCAGGTTCGGTATCTAATAGCATTTGTTCAGAATCAATGTATTCGTAATACAGGGTGACAGTGACCAACAGACTTGGCTGCAACACTTGCCCCGTTTTCTGTGTCATGAAACATATCACCCTATCTCAGTTTTTCTACCCTTTTGTAGCCCTATGTAACAGATTACATATCTGGGATCCTGATCTGGTATCATATACCCAGGATGCAGAGGATACTGAGAAACAGTTCTTTGTAATGAACACACCCGAAGGAGATGCATCATATGCACTGTCTTCGTTTGGGCGGCATAGGAATTCTGGTATTCCCTATTTCCTGCTCTGTCTTATAACAATTATAAGTTGGAGCGGGACCAACGTTCCCCAGCTCAGTATAACAAGCGGGTTCGGTCAATACATCCATTTTATTATCTTGATTAAGGCGTGATATGGTCGCTACCAGGAGAGAGAGAGAAGAAAACACTCTGCGTGCGCTCTTGCAAGATCAGATCGGTTATATATTTTATCTAATCAGGATGGCTCCCACTGTTTTTATCAAATCTTCCTTCAAACCTTAAAAGGAAAGACTAGCCGGGATTAATTACACTCTACAAGTTCGCCAATCTTTCAGCCAGGCCAGTGTCAGTACTTTGAGGGAGGTTTCCCGTGCTTTCGCACGGACCTAATTACAGTAAACCTCGTTTTCCCAGAGGCGTAACCCCGCTGACACCTTTCTAGACACCTACTTGATCGGCTAATTGTAAAGTGCAAAACTCTCCCAGGAGTAACAATTACTCGCAGTGGGTATCGGGATCCAACTATCGTATATAAGGTATGCAATCTCATTGCAAGTTTCAACACTTGAAACTCCCGATAATGGTTTTTACCCCTAGCACCTATGACCTTAACTATGGTCAACAAATCATAAGTACTAGTCAAGTTCTACCCGTCATTTCGTGATTAATTAGACCCACCCACATGACCCTTAACTAAGGTCAACAAAGTCACACGACTGTCCTAACTAATCGCATCATATGCTGTATAGGAAGACATCACTTAGCTACCGTACACTGTGCCTTGACTATGGTCAACAAACACAGCACGAATACTAAGTACTCTACTTCCTAAAATGACGGAGGGTTGCGAATGGTTTTTATGAAAACCTTTAACGCTTTGAACTTGATCTGGTTTCGGAATCAAATGGTTTTTAAATGGAATGTTTTTGAAGCTTTTCTAGTTTAGCTAAAGGGGTCACTCCCGGTGAAGGGATCGTCGGCCCTTTCCTCGTCGAATGAGGTGCGGGATATATCATATATATCACTGTGCAAAGCGGAAACTATAGAAGCGATCAAAGACAAACCGAGGGTTGTAGCATCTGCCAGTTATTGCTAAAGGAGTCACTCCCGGTGAAGGGAGCTCGGTCCTTTCCTCATCGAATAAGGTGCAGGATGTTCTATAATGAACACCACGATGCAAAGCAAAAACTGTAGCTACCTATTTTTATTTTGAAATTCGATTCCACAACATCAATTAGGTTTATTTTCTTTCATTAATCTCATTAATGAATATCCCATCATTTAAGTCCACCTAAACATCACAGATAAATATAACGTACGCTTATGCCATCCGCATTCGCCTCGATGTCCCGTCTGCACCGTTAGGTTAGGTAACTAACGGCAGAGCGGGGCAGGGCTAGCGCGGGTGTAAAACATAAGCAACGTTTATATAATATATCATATATACTATATATAATATCTGTCACAGAACATCACATGATCACAGATAAATCACAGCAGAAGAAACATATGAAATATTGGATACACTAGGACGTCCGTGTTTTCAATACGAGCCAGTATAAAACACGGATTCCACGGTCGTGATGAATATCCAATCCCACACCCCTAGACCCCTACGAGAGCGGCAAGTAACCCTACCAATTCTAGGGTTAGGAGACCCGGACTCGACTCCTCGAGTTGGTCTCCCTCTGGACCCCAGAACCCGGTTACTTGTGCTCCCCTCCTTGGGTCTATCCTAGTGCAGAAAAGTAAATAATATACAAATGGTGACAACATCCGCAACCTGGAAGTGCCCCAATAAAAGAATATTACATACAAGTTTTTACATGAATGAAAATGGAAAAACACTCATCTCACATAAAAACCCCCCGGCTATTCAAACACGACGATCCAATATAACATATCCAGCAACACATAACATCACATGTCATCAACGTAAGTAAATATGCGCATCCCAATTGTCGTTGACATATAGCAACAAAACCGGCGATATCACATATTACACTTACGGTCACAGAAAAGAAAGTGTAAAACTACAACAGTTGGAATCCGCAACCACCTCAGACATCGCATGCCTGACCAAATGGATTCTTTAGACATCGCATGCCTAACAATTATAAACCCCACATTTTAGTCTCATTATCGAAAACACTTTTCAATATCAAGTCGGGCAATTCAACAAGATTCCCGAAAAACTGATCGAATGCTCGTCGCAAACTTTAGTAGGCGGCCGCACCCCTGATACCGTCGACGAAGTGCACCAAGGCGGAACATCGCTGCCGGGAGCACCCGAACGGATGCTTTCGGCGACGGGGTTCTCCTACAGTCACTTGGTCGGGGCTATGGGGTGAGGCTGTCTATTAAGTTTACCCGGCGAGTATCCGCGTACGCTACGTGATTGCGACGGACTTTTGATCTCATCAAAATTCCGTGGCAACCGATCAAGTGAGACTAAACTGCTATATTTATAACATTCATTCAGTTATCTCATAACTACTTGTGAATTCCAATTATTGTATCACATCCCGGATGAATAGAAAATGCTAAACTTTTCGATAGAACAATCGAACACCCAAGTTTTCCCGATACAGCACAACACATGAAATAAGTCTAACAACATTCAGTTCGTGCCTCAGTACCAACGGTCCAGCCGTAGAAGGGTCAAGCCAACGCCTCACATGTGGCACGCCGTACTGCCCCAAACCCGAAGGTTCAAAGGGCGGTTCAAGACGGTCACATAATCGAGTTAAGGTTTGTTGTCTTCTAGAGGGTCCATCGCGTTACTTGCACTACTTAGAACGTCGTTAAACTACGGAAAAATCCAACAATTGGAAATTTCCCGGCAGGGGAAAAAGTGGGTATTTATATCCGGTTGAACTTTTTAACATATTCTAAAACACCCGGAAAAACACACTGACAAAATTAGACAATCCGATCGATACACTGAGTTCCCAATACAACCCAGAAAATAAAACTCTGGAATAAATATTAAAATATTCCCAGGAAAACCAGCACTTCTTACTAAGAATTACGGTGCAAACTTCGATGCACAAAACGACAAACTAGCCGTGGAACCGCCGCATGAGCATGCTAATGCCGCGGATCCGCGGTGACTTTATGGAATCAGGCCATCGAATTTTACAGTAAGTCTTAGATCTTCCTGCTGATTTTTCTGCATATTTTCAATTCACAAAAATCCACGAATTTCAAAAAAGTCCAGAAAGCATGTTAAAATCGGGGTTTCGGGTCGATCGGACTTCTAATTCCGTCGGGACTTCGCCTAAGGCTCTAGCTAGGCTCTGATACCACTGTAGGGTTCCTAGGCACACTAATGAAGTCTCACAAGTGATCAAACATGCACAAATCAAAAAATTCCTTGTGCCTACAAACCCTAATACGGATCGTTAACTAGATATATAGGCGAAGCAAGCATGTAATCGAATTAAATGCTAAGGGAAAGTGACTACAACCTTTGTAGATCCGGTCTACCACTTCCTAAGCTCCGCGATGATCTCCCTCCGCTATCCAAATCGAACCCTTGACTCTAGCATTGGCATCATCGAAGAATGGGCGGGCTTGATCGTCGGTTCGATGCCGAAGATGATCTACGTCGAGGCATCACAAGAACAAGCTCCAACTTCACCAAGCCTTGAAAACTTGTGAAGGAAACACCCTATACAACTTGGCAAGAGGTAGAGGATGAAGAAATAGGAAGTGGGTAGACTTTAGATTTGGATTTCTCACTCATTTTGGCTAGTTGCCATTGATGGTGCAAGCTTTCTTCAAGTTGAAGATGAAGAAGAAGATGATAAAGAATTATGATAAGTGTTATGTAAATGATAAATAAATCAATACTTATCATTTACTAACCCTTGGTTAGTTGTAGAGAATGGACCATGGTTAACTTGAATGGTTAGGGTTAAGGATGAGACAAGAATGGTGACTTAGTCAAAGTTTCAAGAAACTTCAACTACAAACAAATCAAGCCACCATTCTATTTTCTTTATCATTTTCTTTTTCCAAAATAAACAAAAAGAATAAATAAAAGAATAAGAAAATAAAAAGAAAACCCTAATCATAAACTTAACCATGGTCTAATTCTTTACACTAACCCTAGCTTGCATGTATCATCAAACATGATACAATCATGTGCACAAAATATATCACATATACAATGTGCACAAACCAAGTGAGTAAATCCATTTAAAGTGAACCAATACTAGTTAATGCAAAGTAATATATAAAATATATAATTCTACATTAAATCATTAAATCAACACTTGATTTAACGATCCGGTCATGTCGCATATAACCGGCTAGTATCCAATGTATCGGCTTATCGAGTCAATCCTTGATTCGATAACTAGGTTATATCGCATATAACCATTCGATACAATCATCGCGAGAATAGAATACGGTATCACATACACGCATTATTCTTGGACCCGCACATATCTCATATGCGCTCCTCTTTCGTTTCGCTTGAGCTAGGAAACCTCTGTGTAGGACTCTAAAGACTCGTCAATACGCCGGCAGCAGATGATGATCATATCAAACACCCACAAGCCGCAAGCGGTCTGCTAAACGTAACGGCCACCCGGGTTTTGAGCGCTCAGAAGATCGACGAGCAAGCCCGCTCACACTCCTGTGAATCCAACCAGTAACACTTACCGTATAGTCTGGTCTGTTCGTCTGATATGTCGCATATCTCGCCTAGGGGTGGTAAACGTCAGACCCCAGTAGCTCGATAAGTCATGCCGACTTGAGATCCATAACATTCGTGAAACTACTGATAACTCTTACCAGTATATCACTGCAACCCTGGCCAGGGATTTCCTGTTATGGCCAGTCGTGCATTGAGCAACATCAACCCCCAATACCGGGAGAGACGAATCCCCTCCTATCGCTCATTGCCTCCATGTGAATCGGGACTGTACCCAAGAACCACCTGTTTACATGACTCAGTAGAGCCGTGGTAGGGTAGAAATCAAAGCACAGTGGGAGACACACAAGACTCTATGACGATCTCGGGTCAACAGACTAAGCTGTACCAGTGTCACCAGAGAACTGCCATCTGACGTGAGGTATAATATCATCTGGGAGTTCTCGGCGAGTCCGTTCAGTGTACCCAGTCTCCACTGAGCACCCGCATACCATCTCCGATGTCAAACACCAATGGATATGGGATCATCCATCGCCCATCACATGGGTCGAGAAGATATACGCTAGTCTACTCTGGAATATCGATGCCCCGTCTCGATATTCCTACGACTAGGAACAATGAAGGATGTACTCATTGACTACCCAGGCCCCACTAGTATGATCTTCATCATAGTCCTGGAAGTCGAGTATAAATGGCGGAGGGCTACGATAGGTTTTTAAGAAAATCTTTTGCGTAATGAACTTGATATAGTTGTAGAAATAAGTGATTTTTGAAAAGGAGTGTTTTTTAGGCTTTCACTTGTTTTACTAAAGAGGTCACCCCCGGTGAAGAGATCTCGGCTCTTTCCTTATTGAATAAGGTGCAGGATATTTCATAAATACCACTTTGCAAAGCAGAAACTATAAAAGCAATCAAAAGAGAAACCGAGTGGGTTGTTGCATCTGCCAGTTTCGCTAAAGAGATCACTCCCAGTGAAGAGATCTTGGCTCTTTCCTTGTCGAATAAGGTGCTAGATATTCTACAAGGAATACCGCTATGCAAAAAAAAACTAAAGCTACCTTTTTTGAAAATTTGATTCTACAAAATCTTTTAGGTTTCTTTTCTTTCATTAATCTCATTAATGGAGTCCTATCATTTATGCTTCCTAAGCGTCACAGAAGAAACAAAAATACAACGTACGCTTATGCCATCTGCATTCGCCACAGTGTCCCGTTATGCACCGTTAGGTTACTTAACTAATGGCATAGCGGGACGGGACTAGCGCGGGTGCAAAACATAAGCAACGTCTATTATATATCTCATATATAATATATAGCCGTTCATCTCAGAATTCACAATGATCACATCACAGAGCAGCAGAAGAAACATATGAAATATTGGATATACTAGAAGATCCGTGTTTTATTTTGAGCTTGTATAAAACACAGATTCCACGGTCGCGATGAATAGCCAAACCCACATCCTTAGACCCCTACGAGAGCGGCAAGAAACCATACCAATTCTAGAGTTAGGAAACCAGGACTCGACTCCTCGAGTTGGTCTCTCACTGGACTCTAGAACCCGGTTACTTGTGCTCCCCTCCTTGGGTCTATCCTAATACGGAAAAGTAAATAATATACAACAATGGTGACATCATCCTCAACCCGAAAGTGCCCCAATAAAAGAATATTACATACAATGAATTTTACATGAATGAAAATAAAAACTCCCATCTCACATAAAACCCCCGGCTATTCAAAACACGACGATCCAATATAACATATCACAGCAACACATAACATCACATGTCATCAACATAAGTAAATATGAGTATCCCAATTGTCGTTGACATATAGCAACGAAACCGGCGATACACCATATATTACACTTATGGTTGCAGAAAAGAAAATGTCAAACTACAACATTTGGAATCCATAATAACATTAGACATCTTAAACCCAAAATATCTCATACTTTGGATTTCATGCCTAATTTTATGAATTCCACATATTGTATCACATTCCAGAAAAAGCTAGACGACATTAAACATTCCGATAGAATCAAAAAACACCCAAAATTTCCTAAAAAGCTCAGCACTTCAGCGTAGTTTAAAAATACTCAGTACATGCCATAGCTTCCATGAACCAGCCGTAGAAGGGTCAACCAATGCCTTACATGTGGCACCGCTGAACTACCACAAACCCTTATGTTTAGTGGCGGTTCTAACGGTCACATAATCGAGTTAAGGTTTCGCTCTTCTAGAGGGTCCTCAGTATCGCTTGCATGATTTTCTAAAAGTTTTAAACTAAGGAAAAATCCAACACTTGGAAAATTTTGCGGCAAAGGTTAAAGTGGGTTTTTGATATCCGATCGAACTTTTTAACACTGTCTAAAATAACCCGAAAAACGGTTAGAATTACGACTATGAAACACTCCGAGTTGCCTTTGCAGAAAATTAACATCACATGAAAATTTAGGAAAAACAAACAACACCTGAAACACCAAAACCCAGAGCCTGGAACACAGTGTAAGTCTACGGTAGCGCCCCGGCCGTCAATCTGAGGCCAAACGCGGAAAAAAAAACTTCTACAACGGGCGCTATCGCATACTATAACTCGGATCTTCCCATTAACGCTAAACTAACAAACTGTAATGAGGATAGAAAGTCTATACCGATCGATCCGTGTCCTTCGGTCTTTAGCCATCATCCCACGTTCCTCGCGGCATCTCCGATCTCCTGTCTCCTCGTCAAGGTGGCACCACGTCAACGGATCATTATACGGGCTCCCGCCTCTAAACCGAGGCAACTCAGACACGAAGTTTGCTAGCCGACATGTCTAAGATTGATGTAGAGATAGTGTAGAATACTTTGTCTCAAGGCAATCAAGCCATTGCGTGAAGGTAAATTGAAGTTGCCAATTGGGGTGATGAATTGAGCTTTTTATTTTACAAAATGAATCACACTTTTCACAAAATAGGGTCAGCCATTTTATGGGCTGAATTGGGTGGGGCCGGCCAAAGAGGTAGGGGGCGCTCATAAGGAAAACAAAGGTGAAGCTAAGAAGAAAATATCATACAAAAGATCTTCATCAAATATCTTAAGCTTGACAAAGGAAATAAATGCAAATGGTGGCTCAAAAACACTACACAATACTAGAACCTTCACATGTGCTGCTGGAGCCCCAGCCAACACAGAAAATCCCCTCCCTTTATAAATGTAGCATTTGCAAGAAACCCCCTCACAACAAGAAATTCAGCCAAGAAGGATAGAAAGGAAAATGGCCAAAACGAAGATACAAACTGCCAACTTCAAAAAGCGATCCCGTAACTAATTACAGGATAACCCTACCGCAGTATATACATTCCCGCATTTATATTCCGACCGAATACAAAATGCAAAGAGACAAAAATACTCCAACACAATCTAATACTAGAATCCGGCTTAAACCAAAGCCCACTAGTACTATCTGTCTGAACCATGACACGTGCACAAGTGCACGTGCATGTTCGAACCCTGCCATAAAACCATACGGCCTCTACACCGTTTTTCCCGAACTTGGGAAACTATCTGTGGGGGACTCTAAAAACTCATCAGTACCCTGGCAGTGGGTTTAACCACAAGCACGTCAGCGGCACTAGCTGTGCGTAACGGCTGCTCATGTACTGACCGAAAGGGAAGCCGATCAGTGAACTCATCCTGGAGCCCTACTGAACCTATCAGTGACAATATCCATAAAGTCCGGTCCGTTCGTCTATGAGCATCTCATATCAGGCCTAGAGGGTTGGTAACGTCAGACCCCCAAAAGCTGTATAAGTTGTGTCGGAGGGTAGCCCTGAACACCCTTAGAAACTACTAGAATACCTACCAGTAATTCTCACCTTCCTTGGCCAAGAACTTGGTGTAATGGCTCTACTAGACAAAGCACGATCTCACGCCCAATACCGGGAGAGACGAATCCCCTGCCGATCCGCTCACTGCCTCTATGTGGCTCGGGACTGTACCCAACTAAAACCTGTTTGCGCGACTCCTTTGAGCCGTGGAAACATGGTAGTAATCTAAGAACAGTGGGAACTCACACGAGAAAAATGACAACCTCAGGTCGATGAACTAACCTGTACACATGACACTAGAGAACTGCTATCTGACGCTAGGTATAAATACCAACTAGCAGGTTCCCGGCGAGTCCTGTCCGGTGCACTCATAACCCAATAAGCACCTGTATACATATCAGGTGATCCAACTGACACCAATGGCTTGTGAGACCGGCCACCTCCCCTCATCAAGTTCTCGACTGTATACACTAGTCTACTCCGGAGTATCGATGCCCTGTCTCGAAACTCCTACGACTAGGGACCACTTTTAAACATGTGCTTATGGACTACCCAACTCTCACGTATATGATTGCCATCATACTACTGGTAGTCAAGCAAGAATTCTAAGGGCTCTATCAATGTGTAATAGTGATCATGTCATCTAAAGCTGTACACGATGATAAAGGCAAACCAGATAGTATACTATCATCTCGAGTAAGACTGTCCTACTGGTATAGGACCTCCTCAGTCATTGCAATCACGTGCCTGCGATCCAATAATTGACTTTGAGGGCACTACGACCAACAATCTCCCACTTGCACTTAAGGCTAATTATTGCGATGTCGCATACTCACAGCCCGTGTGATTCCGAACATCCAACTCCTCTACTAATCAGTTTCACAAAGCTCGTTTGTAAAACTCTTGTGTTCGAGAAATAGCCTGAATGAGTGGATCCACCCTGATGTTTCTTTCTATGTCTCTCTTAATCTCAAGTTCGCGGAGAAAACCATCTCCCGAATTGAGTAATACCTGTCTTAGAATATTTCTGGATATCAGATGGGACCTAGTTCATAAATGAGCTCCAAATCCAAACTTCTTAGACTGTATCATCAATTGAACCTAATCAGTATTTTGCACCATGCCTCCCACAGTATCCTCTTGGACCACCTGTCCATAATACTGCCCCCTTCGTCGAAGGGAAAACTATAACTCTGACAATCACTCTATCATCCATGTCACCTTGGAAGCCTGGAATGATAACCTTCCCCCGAAGGAGGCTGCCATCATCAAATCCGTAGAACATCCACTTATGTTCTAAAACTGCTTCCGTATGTTTCTCCAGGATTGGATTAATATAAACTTATTGTATCTAGTGCAAAAACAACATCTGGTGTGGTACTCGACATATCACGATTGACTCAATTGCCTGAGCAAGTGATATGCCAATCATGCACATCCTTCTCTTTTTTAGTCTGTAAGACACTTTTAGAGAGGGAGACTCCATCACCTGCAGGTACACCACCATGCCAGGAGTCATCCATTCAAAAATACCTTTTAGAATACTGTCTAAGTACCCATTGGGAAACTACCCAAATCTAGATCTAAAACCATAGATCTAGTAACCAGAATGTCTGATATTATATCCATATCCTTTGTGGAGAAACAACTGTGTGACAACTACAGTATAACCGATCGTAGTATAGGAATTTTACTTCCTACTCTGTGTATGTCATACAAATACAAGGACATCACACCCTACTACCTTCTTAACAGATCCACCCTCTATTCTGATGAAGTCAAACCCATGAATGCCACATCAAAAATAGATGATCTATCTCCGCTATATCTGCTTTAGTCTATAAATAGACATAAGCTACTTACCCACTATGCTTCCGCTGCTCCCACTGACCACAACAACCCTCCGGCAGAATAATATATACGTGCACTTCTAAAACTAGTTTAGAACGACGCTATACTCATCCTCCTGCCGGGTCTCATAGCCTAGAATAACAGCAGTGTCAAGTTTGGGTAAACAAGAACCTCCCTGTCATCGTCCTTGAGGCTACCAAAGTACCCCTCGGGTGCCTGAGGTTACCTATCATATATGCGGAGTGGCTAATTGAATGTCAAACCTGATTGAATTTTTAGGTCCTATTAAATTTTCAGTAATCGTTTGCGATTCTGGAATCACTTCCAGTTCTACCATACTCCAACTACTGTTTTCTAAAAAAATCCATTTTACTAAAACTGTGGTGAGTCAAGAACAATATCGCTATTGATCTTCCAGATGGTAGAAAGTCAACCCTCGACATAGCCCGGGTCAACCTACAAACTGCCATTACAGAAACGTGCCTTGAGTTATCCAGAATCTGGTTTTAAACATAAGCCGGACAACTCCCCGTACCTTAACATCGTTAAGATATGAATCATTTTATATCCAATATAGAAACTTTGGCACTTATTTAATTAGAACCAGATTCAAATCATGCAGTTGTCTCTAGTGCAAATCAACTTAATGGAAAGAGGCTAATCAGCATTTACTCAACTTAGGAATGCATCCAATTATGAGTAACCTGAAAGAGAAACAAGTTTCTCAAAACCATTATTATCAACTGAATACCAATCACAAGTATCTACATCTTCGATCTCCTTGAAGAATCCCGATACTTGCGACATCTGGTTTTCTACTTTATCCTTGTACCCACAACTTTTCAAAACTTAGACCTTGTATTTCTACGAAACACTTGTCTAAAAACTAGAGAAGTCACAAATAAATAGAACATAGTACGAGGACCAACCCCTTTGTCCTTATGCACACTGGACAGCATACTCTGTATAAGTCCGCTGAGTTGAATAACTCATAACCTATGCATCGTAGATTGAAAACTGTACTTATGGTTAAGAACTACTCCGCTGTTCAATGCTCCTTACCCAATCATCAACTGATATAGGTAAATATCACGGACATAATTTCAAAAAGTTATATCTCACTTTATAAAAATAAACGTACAGATATATCAGTTTGAAATTGGTGCATAACAACGGATACTCAAAACCACATACTTGCCGTCCGGCAAAAACCCAGGAGATTTCCTCAAATATCACCAATTACAACGAATTACGATATAATGAGGATGATCACCAAATTCCTAATAACTTACTCCCACTCATTATCTGTAAAACCATACGGATGTGAGAATCATTCCTGGTAAATACAAACCCTGGAGTAAGTATCTAATCAGGAAAACAGTTTTCCTTTAACAACGCATGGTGAAACTGAAACATGAAAATTTTTCGAAGGGGTGTCCTGGTATTCCTAGTAATGCCTCTTCCATTATCCAGATTCATGACTATAACCGTATATTTCATTGCCATCTCTCCAAATCCCTTTATTTGTCTTTAGTTATTACCTTTGTACACCTTCGTTAGGCTTAATGGTTTTCTTCCTTCCCTACCTTTCAGCACCAGCTTATGGTTTGGAAAAAGACTATCCAATAAGTGTAATAGGTGTACTCTCCTAATCCTAGGAGTACTCGCAACTTGAGAGAAGGTGGTGATAAAAGACAACTGAATAAAACCTTATTCTATTTCTCCTGAACTGGAGAAAAAGCAAAGGTGAAGTAAGAGTGGCGATGAACTATGCGGTTTGGTCGTGAATGATAGCAGTCGCAATTTACCCTGCCCTCTTTCTAATCCCTTTATTTTGTCTTTACTTAATACCTTCTGTACACCCTACTTTGGCTAATTGGTTTTCTTCATTCCCTACCTTTCGACACCTGCCTATGGTTTGGAAGAAGACTATCCAATAAGCGTAATAGGTGTACTCTCCTAAACCAAGGAGTACTCTCAACCTGAGAGAAGGTGATAATAAAAGACAACTGAATAAACCAATTCAATTTCTCCTGAACCTGGATCCATCCTTGAAGAAGTCCCTTCGAGTTCGTATATAACCATACGATGGATTTATCCAATGGAAGTGGATGTTCGTAGTAATACGAGGTGTTCTGGAGAAATGTAAAGGGTAAAAGAAAGAGTGGCAATGACTTATGCAACTCATACAATCCAAAAGCCAGTATTTTAAGAAAGTTCGGTCAACTTAGTCACCGAGTCATAGTCTAGGGTCGGTCAATGGTTGCTACCAAAGAGAGAGAGAGAGAGAAAATAAACACTCTGCGTGCACTCTAACCTAGATCAGAATGGTTATCAATTTATCTAATCAGGAAACTTCCCACTGTACCATCAAATTCTCCTCCAAACTTAAAAGAAGAATTAGTCGGGATCATTCGAAGAGTAAACCAACTCATCAATGGGAATCAGGATCCAACTATCACTGCATGATAACGCGAAGGAATTCACTCACGTTATCACACTTCAGAAGATATGTGCATGCCTGGCAAGTTTCAGTTTCTTTAGAAACTCCCAATATGGATTTTTGCTCCATGCTCTTATGACCTTGACTAAGGGCCAATAAATCATAAGTCACATGTCAAGTTCTGCCCGTCATTGTCCAGGTTAATTTGAACCCACCCGTACTCGCCCTTGACTAAGGGCCAACAAGGCTGCACGGCTGTCCCAAAACAATGCATATATCTATGCAACATGTGAACATCCCAGCAGCTACCAATCACCATGTCTTGACTAAGGGCCAAACAAACATAGCTTCAATACTACTGACCATTCATATGAAATGACGGAGGGCTAAGGCTGGTTTTTGGTGAAAAACCTTTAACGTAATGAACTTGATCTCGCTGAAGGAACCTGATAGCTTTTTACAAAAATATAGTGGCAAAAACCTTTGCTAAAGAGGTCACTCCCGGTGAAGGGATCTCGGCTCTTTCCTCGTGGAATGAGGTGCAGGATATTCCAACTGAATACCGCAATGCAAAGCAACAAGTAATCGACTATAGTGAAGTTATTACCCTGATGAAAACTTTCGCCCAAGGGGTCACTCCCGGTGAAGGGATCTCGGCCCTTGCCTCGTCGAATGAGGTGCAGGATATTCCAACTGAATACCACTGTGCAAAACAAAAGAAAATGTCCTTGTAATAACACTTTTTGAAAACTGTTCCAACAATGTCAAACAGGTTTGTTTTCCTTGCATTGATCAAAATCAACACAGTCCTATCAACTAATCACACCAGAAAGGAACGAAAATAAAATGTACGTATATGACATCCGCATTCGCCACTGGGTCCTGTCATCACCCGTTAGGTTACTTAACTAACGACAGAGCGGGGACTGGACTACCGCGGGTGTAAAATATATACAACATCTACTAGTATATATACCAATATACAATAATCGCTCCAGGCGTGATAAATGCAACATTACAGAAAAGTAATAAGCATCACAGAACAATACAGATAATCTGGGATCCCCGGGTTTCACAAAGCCGCTACTGAAATCCGACGTTCCCCTAGTCGTGTGGATAGCCTGTGCAATGAAACCCTAGACCCCTACGGGTGCGGCAAGTCACCCGCCAAAATCTGAAGAAGGGCAGCCCCCTACAGCAAAGTGAATGGACCACCCTGCACTTCACGGAATTCGGTAACTTGAACACCCCTCCTTGGGTTAACCTGTACCCCCTACGAGTGCGGTGAATAGCCTGCCAATTCTAGACTGAGGCCCCCTGCCTCTTAAAGCCATGAGATGTGGACCTATTGCCCTCCAGAACCCGGCTATCCGTGCACTCCGTCGCGGGGTAAACCTAGTACATAAATGAAAATATGTACAACGGGTACATCGACCTCAACCCGGTCGTGCCCCAAAAGAATAATATACAAACAGGCAGTGACGGCAGTCCACATGTTGGACGCTCGCCCCGCAATATCAAATGTACAAATAAATCCAAACTGCACTACTATTGCACATAGCTATCCACCACGACAAATCCGCAACATCACAGCACAACACAGAACATCAACGCGAAAGTCACGTTCGCAAACCCGTCTAAAAGGACTATAGTAATTAGACACGATTTACCACTCGAATGACATTCACGGTCAGAGATATAATGTAAGTACTGTAACTAACACATTTAAAATTCCGATCGACAAAACATCCCGGCCCCAAGTACAACTCCAGTACTCAAACAAAATCTGGGCCCTAAAAAAATATTCCAGAAACCGCAATTCCACATGAAAGACACCCAGAAGTGTTAGTTATGTATATGCCCTAGAGGCCATTGTTGTACATATGATGTATATTATAATGGATGCTTGGATATATATAGAGATGACTTTCTTGCTCGTCATGATAATATGCTATTTGGTTTCACTTTATCTTAACATGTTGACTTGTATTGGTTTACTGTTTTACTCTCACATGTTGATAAAGCCCTTAGGATCTGTACTCGACTACTGGGACTATGATGAGATCATACTAGTGGGGCCGCGGTAGTCGATGAGTACATCCTATAACTTTTCCTAGTCGAGGGTATATCGAGACAGGGCATCGATACACCAGAGTAGACTAGCGTATACGCATCTTGACCCATATGATGGGTGATGGATGATCCCATATCCATCGGTGTTTGACATCAGAGATGGTGTACGGGTGCTCAGTGGAGACTGGGTACACTGGACGGACTCGCCGAGAACTCCCAGATGGTGATATACCACACGTCAGATGGCAGTTCTCCGGTGACACTGGTACAGGGTAGTCTGTAGACCCGAGATCGTCATAGAGTCTTGTGTGATTCCCACTGTGCTTTGATTTCCACCTTACCACGTCCAAGAAGGCGTGCAAAACGGTGGCTTTTGGGTACAGTCCCGAATCACATGGAGGCAATGAGCGATAGGAGGGGATTCGTCTCTCCCGGTATAGGGAGTTGATGTTATGCTGTGTTCGATTGGCTATAATTGGAAGTCCCTGGCCAGGGCTGATATAGAGATTTACTGGTAAGTGTTACTAGTAGTTTCTCGACCCGTTATGAGCCACACATCGACACGACTTATCGGTTACTGGGGTCTGACGTATACCACCCCTAGACTTGATATGCGACATATCAGACGAATAGACCGGACTGTACGGGAGTGTTACTGATTGGATTCACAGGAGAATGCACAGGCTAGCTTGTTGATCTTCTAATCGCTTAATACCTTGGTGGCTGTTACGTTTAGCTGACCGCTTGCAGCTTGTGGGTGTTTGATATGATCATTACCTGCTACCGGCGTATTGACGATTCTTTAGAGTCCTACACAGAGGTTTCTTGGCTCAGGCGAAACAGAGTAGAGGCACATATGTGATATGTGCAGGACCGAGAATAATGCGATATGAGATACCGTATTAAATTCTCGCGATATTTGGATATGAACCGGGACATCGGATCAAGTGTTGATTCGATGAATCGGTACATGATATATTAGTCGGTAATATTCGATATAGCCGGATCGTCGGATCAAGTGTTGATTCGATGATTTAATGTATAATAATATATATGATATATTATTACATTATCTAATGTTGGCTCGCTTTATTATTTCATTTTCTCATTGGAATTAATATATATGCGATATATGTTAATTGTATTATTTTCTTTTGTTGCAAATATATAATATATATGTGATATATATTATTGTGACATGATATGATTAATTGTTAAACATGTTTAAGGATGATTAATTGAGGTTAGGGTTTGATTAGGTTAGATGCTTCATGCACCTTCTAGAAGCTTTTTCTTTTGTCATTCTTAAGATATTTTTGGATGACACATTCTTAACCCAACCAAACCCTAACTTTAGTTTATTCTCTACTAAATCCTAGCCACTCATCCCTGACCATGGTTTATAAATCAATCATATAGTCTTCTTTCTATTCATCACAAAAGGATTAATCTTATTATTGATTTTCCATTATCATCTTCTTCTCTCTTGAAAAGCTTACTAGAAAATCTTTAAGTGATGAATAAATATGAGAAAATGATATAAAAAGAAAGCACAATTACTACTCTCTTATCCTCATCTCATCTAGCCCATGAGATTAGTGTGTTCATCTCTTTAGAGTGAGAAAGCTTGAGTCTTTGCAATTTCGAGGTAGATCATCGGAGATTTGGAATACTTCAAGCTAGCATGGATCGTTCGAGTCGTGGAGCCTCTCATGAGTTCGGGAGATCATGGATCGCGGCAAAGGGACTTCTACTCGGAGCTTGTGAATCGAAGGAGCGGACTACAAAGGTTGTAATCCCTCACACTTAGATAAAAGTTATCATCTTGCATGTTAAACCCTAATAATCTAGCAAAGATCCCGGCTTTGGGTTGTTCGGCACGTCTAAATTTTTATCCGGGCATGTTTGATGCCTTATAAACCTTCACTAGAGTGCCTAGGAACCCTACAGTGGTATCAGAGCCTAGCTAGAGTATTAGGCGATGTGTTTATGAAGTTAAAACTCCGATCGAACCCGAAACGACAAAATTAGACCCCTCTCTGGAAATTTTTTAAAATTTGGGATTTTTCTGAATTAAAAATATGTAAAAAATTCAGCAGGGAATTCTAAGAATTACCATAAAACCCGAGCCCCCAATTCGTCCAAACGGCGGCGGAACCGCGGCGCAAGCATGCTTGCGCGGCGGTTTCGCGGCGGATTAATGGATTGGCGACACGTGGCTTTTATGGTAATATCCGTAGGTGCTTGTTGATGCTTCTGGGTATTTTTAATCTGTTTCAGGTGTTGAATATTCTGGGGTTTGTTTTGTAATAGTAGACTCGATCGGAAATTTTAAATTCGTATTTCTTTCCGGATATTTAGAAACTGTTAAACTATTTGAACGGATATCATTAACTCACTGTTTCCCGGTACGGCAAACTTTCAAGTGTTGAAATTTTTTTCGGGTTTAAATCTTTCGGAAAAATTGTACAAGTTAAGCGGTGGACCCTCTAGAAGACAACAAACCTTAACTCGATTATGTGACCGTCTTGAACTGCCTTTTGAACCTTCGGGTTTGGGGCAGTACGGCGTGCCACATGTGAGGCGTTGGCTTGACCCTTCTACGGCTGGATCACTGGTACTTTGACATGTTCTGGGATTATTTGAACTCTGCTCAAGAGTTGAGCACTTTGGGAAATCTTGGGTATTTGATTATCTGTTCGGAAAGTTTAATACTGTCTATTTATCTGGAATGTGATACAATATGTGGAATTCATAGAGTTAGGCATAAAATGCGAAGTATGTGATATTTCGGATTTACGATGTCTAAAGTGATTGTGGATTCCAAATGTTGTAGTTTTACACTTTCTTTTCTGTGACCGTAAGTGTAATATGTGATATCGCCGGTTTCGTTGCTATATGTTAACGAAAATTGGGATGCACATATTTACTTACGTTGATGATATGAGATACTATGTGTTGCTGTGATATGTTATATTGGATCGTCGCGTTCAGAATAGCCGGGGGTTTTATGTGAGATGAGGGTTTTTATTTTCATTCATGTAAAATTCATTTGTAATGTAATATTCTTTTATTTGGGGCACTTCCAGGTTGCGGTTGCTGTCACCAGTGTATATTATTTACTTTTCCGCATTAGGTAGACCCAAGGAGGGGAGCACAAGTAACCGGGTTCTAGGGTCCAGTGGGAGGCCATCTCGAGGAGTCGAGACCGGGTCTCCTAACCCTAGAATTGGCAGTGTTACTTGCCGCTCTCGTAGGGGTCTTGGGATGTGGGTTTGGCTATTCGTCGCGACCGTGGAATCCGTGTTTTATACAGGCTCATATTGAAAACACGGACGTCCTAGTATATCCAATATTTCATATATGTTCTTCTGCTGCAATGTTTTGTGATGAGATCATATTACTGCCTGAGACGAATACTTATACTATATATATATATGCTGATATATAAATATTACTGCTTTCGTTTCTTCTGTGATGCTTAGGAAGCATAAGCTGATGGGATATTTATTAATGAGATTAATAAAAAGAAAAGAAACCTAAAAATGTTGTAGAATCAAAACTTTATAAAAGGGGTAGCTACAGTTTTGCTTTGCACAGTGATATATATGATATATCCTGCACCTTATTCGATGGGGAAAGAGCCGACGATCCCTTCATCGGGAGTGACCTCTTTAGCGAAACTGGCAGATGGTACAAAACTCGGTTTGTCTTTTGATTGCTTTTAATGTTTTGCTTTGCACAGCGGTATATATGATATATCCTGCACCTTATTCGATAAGGAAAGGGCCGACGATCCCTTCACCGGGAGTGACCCCTTTAGCGAAACTAAGAAAAGCCTCAAAAACACTCATTTTCAAAACTTCACTCGATTCTACGACGATATCAAGTTCATTACGCTCAGGGTTTTCTGAAAAACCTGCGTAGCCCTCCGTCATTTCAGATAGATATTATTTAGTATTCGTGCTATGTTTGTTGACTTAGTTAAGGCATAGTGTACGGTAGCTAAGTAATGTTTATCTGCTAAAACATGAGATGTGATTGGATTAGGGTATTCGTACGGCCTTGTTGACTCAGTTAAGGGTCGTACGGGTGGGTTTAATTCAATCGGGAAATGTACGGGTTGAACTTGACTTGCGATTTATGGTTTGTTGACTTAGTTAAGGTCATAGATCGCTAGGGGCAAAATATTATCGGGAATTTCAAGTGTTGAAATTTGCAATGAGATTGCATACCTCCTATAAGATAGTTGGATCCTGATACCCACTGCGAGTAAGTGTTACTCCTGGGAGAGTTTTACACAGGACAATTAGCCGATCAAGTAGGTGTCTAGAAAAGTGTTTAACTTGGCCGCCAAAATATTACTTTTGGCCGCAAATTGCGGCCACTTAGGGGAATTAGGGTTCCAGGTTTGGTCCATAGCTCAATCACTAGATGTATAGGCCTATCCAATGTGCAAAATATTCTAATTTCACTTTAATAAAAATCTGGGAGTGTTTTACTAAGTTTCAGATTTCTTTTTGCGACTATAGTATACAACCAAAAATTTTCAGATTTCACTAGATGCCTTGGGCATAGTATATTCTTATTTGTATGGTTGTGATTCCGCCAATTGGCTAAGTGCTAGCTCCCGCTTGGGGATGCCATATTATTATTGTATATTTAATGGTTTTTGGATCAAAATTTACAAAAGAGGTGATGCCCAAATTTCAAATGATGAAAATGTTTTCAACTATAGTATACAACCCACTTGTATTTTCATATAACATTACTTATACTTTCTAAGAAAGAACTTGATTATATTATACCCTTATTTTAAAACTTCACAACTATTATTTCCTTAAAAATGTTTAGATTTCTGGGCTTTCGGCTTACTTGGGTTACGGTGGGGTCATATAAACTTCACGTGATTCAAGTGTCGGTCACGTGCCAATTCCGGGTCGTGACACAGCGCCGCAAGCTGAGACCATGCATGTGCTTGTTGTTGTTTATACAAAGAAAATCGATGCTCAAGCTCCTTCTCAGCAGTCTTGTGAGTCTCAACCATTTCATTCGTAAAAGTGACAGCTTTATCGAGAGCCGCCACCTCCGTAATTGCCTCTTGAAGAACTCGCCAAATCTCATAAGCCCGAGTAGTTTTAGTTGTGAGCTAGGCTTGGAGTTCCCTCAAAGCCTTCAAGGCTAGCTCCCTCTCCGAAAATTTCCGATTGAGCCTTTTCTCACAGGATCGGAGGTTAGCCACACACCGATCAATCCATTCATGCAATTTGGCCTTTACAGATGAGATCTCCGAAGGAAGGCGTATGCATTCAATGTTAGTGATATATGCCCCAGAGGCCATTATTGTATCATATTGGATTGTATATTAATTAATGGGAGCTTGGGATATACACGGATAAAGTAACAGTCTTGCTCGAAATGGTAGTATGCTACCTGGTTTGTTTCTACCTCAATTTGTGCATGTATTTTCTTAGCATATCACTTATACATATTGGTAGAGCCTTTAGGATCTTTGCTTGATTACCAGTGTTGTGATGACAGTCACACTAGTGGGGGCTGGGTAGTCTATAAGCACATCCTATACAGGTCTATGGTCGTAGGATTATCGAAACAGGGCATCGATACTCACTAGTGTATACGCTTCTCATCCCAGCAGGGAAGATGGTCTATCCCACAGCCATCAGTATGTCATACTGGAGATAGTATGCAAGTGCTCATTGGGTTGTGAGTACACTGGACAGGACTCGTAGGGAACTGTTGGCGGATATTATACCTATCGTCGGGTAGCAGTTCCCAGGTGACATGAATACAGCTTAGTCCGTCGACTTGACACTGCTGCTTCGCCTCGAGTGTGTTCCTACTATACTTTGATTACTACCCTACCATGACTCAAAGGAGTCATGCAAACAGGTAGTAGTTGGGTACAGTCTCGAAGCACTTGGAGGCAGTGGCGGTTAGATAGGATTCGTCTCTCCCGGTATTGGGGGGGTTGATATCACGCTGTGTTCGGAAGGCCATTACACAAAGTCCTTGGCCAAGGCAAGCGAGATTTACTGGTAGGTACTCCAGTAGTTTTTCAGGGTGTTTTGGGCTAAACTCCGACATGAATTATTGCGCTATTAAGGGTCTAACGATTACCTCCCCCCTAGGACGGATATACGATACTCTTACATGAACAGACCGGACTGTACAGAGATTGTCACATACAGGCTCAGTAGGAGTTCGGATGAGTTAGCTCATCGGCCATCTTATCGACAGTTACCTGGGTAGCCATTACGTTCAGCTAGTACCGCTTGCGGCTTATGGTTAAACCCACCGCCAGCGTAGTGTCGAGTTTTTAGAGTCCCGCATAGAGAGTTTCCCTGAACCGGGCAAAAGGTGGAGAGGTCGTATGGTTTTACGGCAGGGCTTCGATCACTTACGTGTATGATGATCGGGCGGATAATACTAGTGGGCTTTGGTTTAAGCCGGATCCTAGTATTATATTGATGGATTATCTTCGTCTCTTTGTATTCGTGTTCTTCGGAGTACGGATGCGGGTATGTATATACGGTTGAGGGGCATTCTCGTAATTTGTCGGGAAAGCTTCTAGAAGGTCAAACCTCATTAGGGTTTCTTTTCTTTATTGGATTAAACTTAATGAGGTGGAGGAAATGAGGTGGAGGCTTGACAAAAGGTCAAGCACGACTCACCATGAGATATTTTCTAGCATGCTTGATATTTTGAGGAGATATTTTTTTTCCTCCTCAATTATTATCTAGCATGCTTGATTATTCTATTCTTGAGCCAAGTATTTTCTTTAGTTGCTTTCACATCTTCATCTTCCTCAAGTGACCTTCTTCTTCCTCTAAACCCTAATCCTCTCATGTGTTGAGAATCCTAGGGTTTCAAGAGACAAAGCACTCCATCTTCACACTCTACACCCTCTAGGACTTCTAGTTTAGCGAACTAGAAGCCATAGTTATCTCGGATTTATGGTAGGAGCTCGGACTATAGACTCTCGGGTGGATCGTATTTGATTCGAGGAGGCCGTCGAGGTTGCCACGATCCATTATGATCCTTAGAGCCAGCGACGAGTGGAGGACGGCGATGAAGACCCGAAGGACTTGTATCGTGAGGTATAAGTTCTATCTTTGTTGTTTACATCATACCCTAGTTAGCTAATTAGGGTTTAGACATGATCCGTGAGCTCGAGCCCGTGTTGCGATGCTTCGAAAGATCATTTTTCATATATTTCACCTCCCCGCAAGCCCGTGGGGTGCGTGACACGGACTTACAGTGGTATCAGAGCCTACTAAACCCTTACTAGCTTGTTAGCAACTTATTAGAACTTCGATTGTCGGAAAACACGAAAACAAAACTCCTAATCCCTAAAGTTTCTATCGAATTTTAAAACTTCTCTAAAAATTATTTCAGAGGCATGAAAATTCACTGCAGGGAATTCTAAGAACGCTGCAGAAAAACGAGTCCCTAACGCGGCTAGACCACTACCGAACCACGGCGAATCGGTGCGATTCGCCGCCATTCCGCGGCCGAATCAACACCGAGTCGGCTCATTTTTCCACAGTTTGTCTTATTTTGGGTGTTCTGTCTTCTTGGATATTTAGTTTCTACCCAAGATATTTTGAGTGCTGGTTTGTATTTGGGGTAGACACGGAAAATAATTTTCGATCGAAATTCTAAGTTATTTGCTAATCGGGTTTTATCTATGTTGTTATATGTGCTGAACGTCTGCTAATCGCTATACGTCGATTAGTGGGGGTTGCACATATCTGTGATCTGTGATATTGGTTTGTGTATATGAACTTGTTGGATCATCGTTGATAAATAGCCGGGGTTGTGAGATGAGAGTTTTCTTTATCTTTCATTCGATGTAAATTGTAAAATGATGTAATATTCTTTTGCGGGGCACATCCGGTTTGAGGTTGTAGCCACCGTTGTATTATTTTCTTTTACTGTTTTCTGCTCCTAAAATAGACCCAAGGTGAGGTGCACAAACTACCGGGTACTTTGAACTGCCGAGTGGCCTACTCACTTTGCTGAGGGAGGTTACTTCACTTCGGGTATTTGGCGGGTAGTTTGTCGCACCCATAAGGGTCTGGGGTGGGGTTTGGCTATTCATCACGACCGTGGAATCCGTCTTTCGTTAGATGCTTAAACGAAATGCGAATTCCTAGTATATCTAATATGTTCATCTGTGATCTAAAATGCCTATTATTGTGTCAGACGAATGTATATATCTATATATGATATCTAGTAGGCGTTGCTTATGTTTTGCATCCGCGCTAGTCCAGCCCCCGCTCTGGCGTTAGTTAAGTAACCTAACGGTGTTAGACGGGGCCCAATGGCGAATGCGAATGGCATAAGTGGACGTGGTATTTTCGTCTTTTTCTGTGATGATAGGTGTAAATGATAGGACTGCATTACATTAATGCAAAGCAAACAAACAAAGCTGAATCGTTGGAACAAATTTTAAAACCACACGGTTATTTTATAACAAGAGACTTTTAAATACGGAGCTTAAACCATTCCTTTTAAAAGCTATCAGGTTCCATCGATTATATCAAGTTCACAACGTTCACGGTTTCGCCAAAACCATTCGTAGCCCTCCGTCATTTCAGTTGAATATTTAGTAGTATTCAAGATGTGTATTTTGACCTTCGCCAAGGCATAGTGTTTGGTAGCTGCTGGATATTCATCTGTAGTATAGATAGATGCGTTGGTTTGGGACAGTCGTACTACTATTTTGGCCTTCGTCAAGGGTATATACGAGTGGGTTCAAATTAACCTTGATAATGACGGGTAGAACTTGACATGTGACTTATGATATATTGGCCTTTGTCAAGGTCATAAGAGCATGGGGCAAAAATCCACATCAGGAGTTTCTAAAGAAACTAAAACTTGCTAGTGCCGCATACCATTTGGAGTGTGATAATATTGGTAGGATTCCTTCAGGATTATCACACAATGATATTTGGATCCCGATCCTACGGTGAGTATCCGCTACTCCTCGGGAGATTCTTCACTTAACGATCAATGCAATAAACCAAGTAGGTGTCTAGAACAATGTTAGCGGGGCTACGCCTCTAAGGAAAAGAGGTTATTTAATTAAAGAACTTCGTGAAAGCGTCGTAAAACCTCCCTCGAAATACCGACACTAGCCTGGCGGAACGGTTAAGCAAGTATTGTACGGTAAGATTAACCCTGACTAATTCTTCTTTTATGGTTTGAGGAAGGATTCGAGAAACAGTGGGAGCCATCCTGTTTAGATAAATTAAAAACCAACCTAAACTTGCAAGAGCATCATGCTGAGTGTTTTCTTCTCTCTCTCCAAATTGCAGCGACCAGGTGACCAGATTAGGTTACATATAGATAATAAAATGAATGAGTTATACTATTGTGACTAGCAAAGGTTTGTCCAGATGTCCAATACCTATGACAAGCTGGACCACCTCATTACTACTCATAGCCTCCGCCGTCCTAGGTCCAGTTTCCACTGTCGTGGATGTTGATATCCGTAAGACCAGGGAAAAATACTGTGCGAATGCCAAGTGTCTCGTGTTGGCCTCAGTAGATGGTTTATACCAGAGGAAGCACTAGAAGATGGACTTAGCTTCTATCTTCCCCCATAACAAAGTTTTATATGGAGAGCAATCTCGTATCTTAAGATATGAGACCTCGAAAGAATTGCTTCAAGCGAGGTTGGCTGTCGGGTCATCTGTAGGGGACCACGTCCCTACAATGATTATCTATATTAAAAAAACTCATAGACCTAGAGACCACGTTGGAGAACGAGTCATATGCTGACTTGATTCTACAGTACCTACCTCCTACTTAATCCCTGGGGAAGAAAGTTATACTTCCAGTTGAGGGCACCCTGAAGGAAACCAGGAAGACACCCACTCTGCTTATTGTGGAATCTTCCTCTTCTGGATCTGAGGCGGATGCCAAGGGTGAGAAGAAGAAGACCTCCACAAAGCCGATAGGCGGTGTCGGTAAGGTAGAAGAAAAGGGAAGGGCAAAATTTTAGGGGTTAACAGTAAGGAAGGAGGGATGTTCCTATTATTACGGGAAAGAACATTGGCAGAAGGGATGCGGGGCTTGGAAAGACAGAATCCAGGATCCGAAGCATGTTGTGGCTTCGACTTCGGGTATGTTAGTGATTGAAAACAGTTTGTCGATTAACTCTACTTCCTGGGTACAAGATACCGGATCAGGATCTCTTATTTGTAATTCATTACAGGCTTTAAGAAACCGTAGAGTTATCAGGCGGGTGATATGATTCTCAAGGTTACTAACGGAATGAGCGTGGACGCTGTATCCGTAGGGTATATCACCTAGAATTGACAAGTGGGCAGATATTGATTCTACGTAACTGTTTGTGTGTACCAAATCTAGTTTGTAAGCAATACGGTTCACATCCACCTAAATCAAAGCTTGATTGGGTCAGGTACACTAGAGAATGGTATATACGTGTTAAATCAAGCTCAGGTTTTCAACGTCCAGAACACACTTAAAAGAAAGTCTCCAGAATTAAATAAAACTTTTTTATGGCATTGTAGACAGGGTCACATCAATGAAACACGGTTGTCGAAGTTACATACAGAGGGATATTTGGATCCGTTCGAATATCAGTCTTATGCAACTTGTCAATCTTGTCTTATAGGAAAGATGACAAAGACTCTATTCACTAAGCATGGAGTAAGAGCGAGCGAGCTCTTAGGACTCATACACAGCGACATGTGTGGTCCAATATCTACAGATGCACGAAGTGGTTATTCCTATTTCATTACTTTTACGGATAATTTATCTAGACTAGGACATGTATTCTTAATGAAGTATAAATCTGAACCCTTTGAAAAATTCCGGGAATATAAGAATGAAGTGGAAAAACAAACAGGCAGAAGTATAAAGACACTGAGATCTGATCGACGTGGTGAATACATAAATTGCCGACTTCCTGGATTATCCAAAAGAGAATAGAATTCTCTCTCAGCTTACTCCTCCATATACACCACAACACAACGGTGTATCGGAAAGGCGGAACCGAACCCTATTAGATATGGTTCGTTCTATGATGAGTAATGCTGAGTTGTCGCGATCCTTCTGAAGTATATACACTAGAATTAGCTGCATATCTTTTGAATAAGGTTTCTACCAAGACTCTGCCTACCACACCATATCAGATGTGGAGTGGGAAGAAACCCTATCTTCAGTATCTGAGGATATAGGGATGTCCAGCTTTTGTCAAAAAGCAGTATGTGGACAAGTTCGAGGCACGCTCAGTACTGTGTAGGTTTGTGGGATACCCAAAGAACTCCAGGGGGTATCTTTTCTATTACGCAGAGGAACAAATGGGTTTTTGTTCCTCGTCATGCCCACTTTTTAGAAAATCAATTTTTTGAAAAAGGACTAGTGGGAGCGTAATAGAACTAGAAGAAATTCCAGAGCCACAAACTATTACTGAAAGTATGGTAGAACCAGAGGTTTCATAAGAACAGGACATCCGTGTGCCAATCCGTAGGACTAGTAGGTAGTCTTATCCGCCAGAGAGATATTATGGTTTTCTCATAGACGGGGATCGAGAGGATTGCATCATTGACAATGATGAGCCAACTAGCTTCCAGCAAGACATTCAGACCGGCGACTCGGTAAAATGGCTGGATGCATTGCGGACCGAAATGGTGTCCATGTACACCAAAAAAGTATGCACTTTGAACATTGCTCCAGAAGGGATAAAACCCGTAGGCTGCAAATGGATCTTCAGAAAGAAGATTGGTGTAGATGGATAGGTTGAAAACTATAAAGCTAGACTTGTTGTAAAAGGTTTTCGTCAAAGACCTGGTTTGGACCATGATGAAACCTTTTCTCCAGTAGCTATGCTCAAATCCATTCGGATCCTTCTTGCCATTGCTGCCTTCCAAGATTTTGAAATCCGCCAGATGGACGTAGAGACGGCTTTTCTAAATGGTGATTTGAAAGAGTGGGTCTATATGGATCAGCCAGAGGGTTTCAATCAGAGTGGGAGCAGCGGAACAGTGTGCAAGTTGCTTAAGTCCATTTATGGACTAAAGAAGGCATCACGGAGTTGGAACATCTGTTTTATTGAGACAGTCAAAAATTTCGACTTTATCAAAAAATCCAGATGAACCATGCATTTATAGTAAGATTGTAGCAAGAACTATAGAATTCCTCGTTGAGTACGTAGATGACATTCCCTTGATAGGAAATGATATTCCTATACTACAATCAGTCAAAGGATTCTTGTCACAGAGGTTCTCCATAAAAAACCTGGGTGATACCAACTATATTCCAGGGACCAAATCTATTGCGATAGATCAAAGAGGATGGTGGGACTTTTACAGTCAAGGTACAACAACACCATACTAAAAATATTTAGTATGGACGATTCTAAGCGCAATAGTTTACCGGCTTGTCACGGAATCACCCTCTCCAAAGAGATATCTTCCAAGACTTATTTGGAAAGGGTTCGCATGTCGATTATACCCTACGCTTCTGCGGTAGGCTCTATAATGTATGCGATATTATGTACCAGACCAGATATATCTTACGCACTGAGCATGGTAAGCTGGTATCAGCCAAAACCAGGGAAGAAGCACTGAGAAGCAGTAAAGAACATTCTCAAGTACCTGAGAAGGACTAAGGAGATGTTCTTGGTGTATGGTAGAAAAGAACCTCCAGATCGAGGCCTTTGCTAACTCCAGCTTCCAGAGTGATAAGAATGACTCCAAGTCCATATTAGGTTATGGCTTTACCCTCAGTGCAAGGGCGGTCTGTTGGAAGAGCTCCAAGCAGGACACCGTTGCAGACTCGACGATGGAAACGGAGTAGTTCGCTGCATGAGATGCCGCAAAAGAGGCAGTCTGGATGAGGAAGTTCTTAATTGAACTTCAGGTGGTTCCTTCCATTGTTGGTCCAATACTTTAGTATTGTGACAACATACGGCGCTATAACTTTAGGGAAGGAACCCAGGTCCCATTAGAGATCCAGACATATCTTGAGGCGGCACCAGCTGATCAAGGAGATCGTTGATCCCAGGAGATCGAGGTGAGGAGAGTAGATACGAAGAATAACACTGCAGATCCACTCATATAGGCCATCCCTCAGATAGTGTTCGAGAGGCTATTCGAGATCTTCAGTCTACGATATGCCAGTATATGGCCTTAGTGCAAGTGGGAGATTGTTAGTGATATATGCCCTAGAGGCCATTATTGTATCATACTGGATTGTATATTACTTAATGGAAGCTTGGGATATACACGGATAAAGTAACAGTCTTGCTAGAAATGGTAGTATGCTATCTGGTTTGTTTCTACTTCAATATGTGCATGTGTTTTCTTAGCATATCGCTTATACATATTGGTAGAGCCCTTAGGATCTTTGCTTAATTACCAGCGTTATGATGGCAGTCACACTAGTGGGGGCTGGGTAGTCTATAAGCACATCCTATACAGGTCCCTGGTTATAGGATTATCGAAACAGGGCATCGATACTCCAAAGTAGACTAGTGTATACGCTTCTCATCCCAGCAGGGGAGAGGGTCTCTCCCACAGCCATCAGTATGTCGTACTGGAGATAGTATGCAAGTGCTCATTAGGTTATTAGTACACTGGACAGGACTCATAAGGAACTGTTGGTGGGTATTTTACGTATCGTCGGGTAGCAGTTCCCAGGTGACATGAGTACAGCTTAGTCCGTCGACTTGACACTGCTGCTTCGCCTCGAGTGTGTTCCCACTGTACTTTGATTACTAACCTACCATGGCTCAAAGGAGTCATGCAAACAGATAGTAGTTGGGTACAGTCCCGAAGCACTTGGAGGCAGTGGCGGTTAGATAGGATTTGTCTCTCCCGGTATTGGGGATTGATATCACGCTGTGTTCGGAAGGCCATTACACAAAGTCCTTGGCCAAGGAAAGTGAGATTTACTGGTAGGTACTCTAGTAGTTTCTCACGGTGTTTTGGGCTATACTCCGATACGACTTATTGCGCTATTAGGGGTCTGACGATTACCGCCCTAGGACCGATATGCGATACTTTTAGATGAACAGACTGGATTGTACAAAGATTGTCACATACAGGCTCAGTAGGAGTTCGGATGAGTTATCTCATCGGCCTTCTTATCGACAGTTTCCTAGGTAGCCGTTACGTGCAGCTAGTACCGCTTGCGGCTTGTGGTTAAACCCACTGCCAGCGTAGTGTCGAGTCTTTAGAGTCCCACATAGAGAGTTTCCCTGTACCGGGCAAAAGGTGGAGAGGTCGTATGGTTTTACGGCAGGGCTTCGATCACTTACGTGCACTTGTGCACTATGATGATCGAGCGGATAATACTATGGGCTTTGGTTTAAGCCGGATACTAGTATTATATTGATGGATTATCTTCATCCCTTTTTATTCATGTTCTTCGAAATACGGATGCGGGTATATATATACGGTTGAAGGGCATTCTCGTAATTTGTCGGGAAAGCTTCTAGAAGGTCAAACCTCATTACAGTTTCTTTTCTTTATTGGATTAAACTTAATCAGGTGGAGGAAATGAGGTGGAGGCTTGACAAAAGATCAAGCATTACTCACCATGAGATATTTTCTAGCATGCTTGATATTTTGAGGAGATTTTTTTTTCCTCCTCAAGTATTATCTAGCATGCTTGATTATTCTATTCTTGAGCCAAGTCTTTTCTTTAGTTGCTTTCACACCTTCATCTTCCTCAAGTGACCTTCTTCATCCTCTAAACCCTAATCCTCTCATGTGTTGAGAATCCTAGGGTTCCAAGAGACAAAGCACTCCATCTTCATACTCTACACCATTTAGGACTTCTAGTTTAGCGAACTAGAAGCCATAGTTATCTCGAATTTGAGATAGGAGCTCGGAATATAGACTCTCGGGTGGATCGTCTTTAATTCGAGGAGGCCGTCAAGGTTGCTGTGATCCGTTATGATCCTTAGAGCCGGCGACGAGTAGAGGACAGCGGTGAAGACCCGAAGGACTTGTATCGTGAGGTATAAGTTTTATCTTTGTTGTTTACATCATACCATAGTTAGCTAGTTAGGGTTTAGACACGATGCGTGAGCTCGAGTCCGTGTTGCGATGCTTCGAAAGATCGTTTTTCAAATATTCCGCCTCCCCGTGAGCCCGGAGGGTGCGTGACACAGACTTACATTCAAGTCTATGAAGAGAATTCTCCACTCGACGGCAGTACTCAACCCAAGTACGCACCAGCGCCTCATCATGATAGGTGGAAAGGACGGAAAAAGAAGTATTAGCTTCAACAGAAAATTCCTCTACAATGACGGAAGTGCCAGCGCGGAGATCTTCGATAAGAGGGCTAGTAAATGTAGACTCTGCTTTGCCATCCTTTCAGACATACGTCAGGCATAAGCGCCCGGCGGCATGCAAATATGGGACTCAAATGGAATCAAGGTTGGCAGAACTGTGAATATACATAAAAGATTAGTCGCCTTTCCAAATGGGAAATAAGCAAAAGAATACCAAGGCTAAAGTGTCACTTACCCATGGCCATAGAAGGCAAATCTGAGAAATCCCCACGCCCGTCAAGAATCTCAACTTCATCATCGGTTTGTAGGACTGTGGTTCAAAATAAGGGTACGTCAGTGCCGTTACGGAAATATAATACAGAAGGCAAGAGAATACCAACCATGGCCGGAAGAAAGGATGACACGCTGAGGGTATCGCGTGTGAGGCCTCCATATTAAGTAGGCGTGAGAAGGTTTCTTCCGGAGAATGATCCACAATGGAGGATGCCAATTCCCGCAACTCTAGAAATAGAAGAAAGGGTCAGACATATTAAAAGATAGTTAAACAGAAAGAGAGATATAAGATTACCTTCAATACTTCGTCCGTTCTGGACCAAACGGACGGCAGCCTTAGGAATGTCCTCTACATTCTTTGGTGAACCATCGGTGACATCTACAGAGTATGTAGCTAGTCTACGGACCTCCGCTGAAGGAATAAAATCCATCACCGGAGTCTCTAAGGCGTGATCTGGGCTCGAAACTGCGCACGCCACGGAAGGTCCTGCAAAAGAAAAATGTGTACAGACGAATTCAATATGAGAGCAATATAAACCATTTACTGAAAAGGATGTAAAAAGTACATATTGATATGCCAAGGAGCCTAAAGTATAGCTTTTTTGAGCCGCTGCCCTTTTCTTGTTAACCACGCTCATCAGGTTTCGATTGAAAATAGAGCTTTACCTGCTTTCAGAGCAGCCTCATCTTCAGAAGCATCTGATACCAGTTGTTTAAGAGCACTTTCTTCTGTTAGCGTTAAAGGAACTGCTGGTGACACAGCAGGAGCCGAATCAACATCACGGAACTGGACGGGGGGAAAACCTCCCTTCTTTTAGCGCACGTTTTCGGTCTCATCCTATGATCGCTTAATGGTTTCGGCTAACTGAGCAGCGGCCTCGGCAGATGTACCCAAAATAAGAAGACCGTCATCTGGTTCGCACGCAGGCATAGGCTCATCACAAATGAGAGGCTCAGGCTCGAGCAAGGTGTCGATTAAGTGCGCAGCCGAATTCTTCCTATTTTTAGGGCCCAAGCTAGCACTCGCAGAAGGACGCTTCCTCCCCCTAAGCACCTTTGGACGGAGTTGCCTAATTTCATCTTCAGGGTCCGACTTAGTTAATGTCACAGCTTGTGTAATATTGGAAATCCCTACGCCGGGTCTAGTGTGAACTGGCATACCCGCAATACGGGGGGTCGATCCTGTTCGAGAAGCCTTCGGAATAATCACTGAATCGTTGTCTCTCAGAGGAGGGCGAACGACCGATCGTGGTCGCAGCAGAACGTTGACGGCATGGACATGTGAAGATGCCTTATACTCGAAAAGAACCCATGTCACGACCCACCCCTAAACACAGATGGTATTGTCCGCTCTGGCCGAAACCGCACGGTTTTGCCCCTTTGAATTAACCGGACTCAAGAAGGGGGCCACTTCCCAGGAGGTCACCCATCCCAGAATTTCCCTAGCTCAAGCACGCTTAACTATGGAGTTCTTCAAAATCTGGAGTTCCGATTCATCCAAAAGTCGCCTCCGTGTTATTAGAGTGGTATCGTTCCATTTATAGTTCTGATCGTGCCCTCTTTCGGAATGGAATTCGATACTCCCCATTGTTCTACAGTTAGTCCCCGTTTGTATCCGTATCGGTAACATTCCCACCTCGATACCGAATAACATCTCACTTCTCACGGGGTAGGTGGTATTCATCCCTAATTCCACCTGGGGTATTACATCCCCTCCCCCCCCCACTTAGAACAATGGTTCGTCCTCGAACCAAAGACGACCTACTTTTTTTAAGGGACCGGCTCTGATACCATATATATCACGACCCACCCCTAAACACAAATGGTTTTGTCCGCTCTGGCCGAAACCGCACGGTTTTGCCCCTTTGAATGAACCGGACTCAAGAAGGGGGCTACTTCCCAGTAGGTCACCCATCCCAGAATTTCCCTAGCTCAAGCAAGCTTAACTACGGAGTTCTTCAAATTCCGGAGTTCCGATTCATCCAAAAGGTGCCTCCGTGTTATTGGAGTGGTATCATTCCATTTACAGTTCTAATCGTGCCCTCTTTCGGAATGGAATTCGATACTTCCCATTGTTCTACAGTGGGTCCCCGTGTGTATCCGTATCGGTAACATCCCCACCTCGATATCGGATTACATCTCACTTCTCACGGGGTAGGTGGTATTCATCCCCAACTCCACCTGGGGTATTACAACTCGTCTCTCCTCTATAATGATCAGACTAACCCTGTGATGATACTGTTGGCTATATATGCCCTAGAGGCCTTCATTGTATAGGATGCTAGGGATATGTATGTACATGACAGTCTTGCTTGATATGATAGTACGCTATTTGGTTTGTCTTTGTCTTAACATATGATATATTTTACTTGGTATTTATATATACATGTTGATAAAGCCCATAGGGTGTTTGCCTGACTACCGGCGTTGTGATGGCAGTCATACTTGTGGGAGCTGGATAGTCAATAGGTACATCCTTAGATGTCCCTGGTCGCAGGAGTATCGAGATTGGGCATCGATACTCCGGAGTAGACTAGTGTATACATATCTAGACCCTGAGGAGGGGCGATGGACTGGTCCCATAGCCATTGGTGGAGCGCACCTAAGATTGTATACATATGCTCACTGGGTGTGAGTACACCGGACAGGACACGCCGAGAACTGACTAGATGGTATTATACCTAACGTCAGATAGCAGTTCTCAGGTGACATGTGTGCAGATAGTCCGTTGACTTAAGGTCGTCATTTGTCTCGTGTGAGTTCCCATTGTGCTTTGATTACTACCCCACCACGATTCAAAGGAGTCGTGCAAACAGGTTTTAGTTGGGCACAGTCCCGAGTTACGTGGAGGCAGTGATCGACTGTTAGGGATTCGTCTCTTCCGGTATAGGGAGTTGATATCGCACGGTGATCGGTTGGTCATTACCATAAGTCCCTGGCCATGGCTTATTGAGAATTACTGATGGACTGATCAGTAAATTCTCGGATGGTCTTGAGCCATACCGACACGACTTGTACGGTTATTAGGGGTCTGACATCCACTACCTCCCTAGACCATACATACGATACTCTTAGACGAACAGACCGGACTGCATGGATATTGTCAAGGACAGGCTCGGTAGGATTTCGGATGGGTTACCTCATCGACTTTCTTATCGACAACTACCTGGGGACCGTTATGTACAGCTAGTACCGCTTGTGGTATGTGGTTAAACCTACTGCCAGCACAGTAGTCGAGTCTTTAGAGTCCCACACAGAGATTTCCCAACTCCAGGCGAAAAGATATAAAGGTTGTATGGTTTTATGACAAAGGTTCGGACGCATACGTGTTTAAACGCACGTACGACATTCGGACAGTTTTTACAAGCCGGCTTTGGTTTAAGCCAGATTCTACTATCAGGTTATTGGATTTATACAGTCTAAAGTTTTTCAGTATTTTCACGGATGCGAGGGGCATTTTCGTAATTTCCGAGAAGCTTCTAGAAGGATGTGACATGAGGGGTTAAGGTAGCATTTTCATTAATTGCTTTAGTGACTCATTCATTTGATTCATCATATCATTAAATGCATCATTAATGCATCATTAATGATCTAATGACTCACATGATGAATCACTCTTCTTGAATAAATGAAGCATGGTGAATAATCATTTAATTGATATTATTTGATAATTCATTATGTTTGATATATTCAAGTGAGAAGCTTTTCTATTCTCATTATCATCTCCACCTCTTCTCTCCTCAAGCTCTCTCTCCTTCTCAAAACCCTAATCTTACCACTCATGAGTTGAGTACAAGGATTAGTAAAGACAAAACACTTCATAACCTAACTCTACATCACCTTAGTTACTTTAATTAGCAACTAGAGAAACTAAGTAACCTCAAGTTTAGAGGTAATAGCTTGGATTAGGGTTCTCGGGTGGATCGTCTATCATGGAAGGAAGTCGAGGAGGACGTGGAGATCCGAGGAGGACGTGGAGATCGTAAAGACGAAGGACTAGAATCGTTTGGTATAATCTCTTTACATAGTAGCTTAGAACTCTATGCTTATTGTTAAGTATTGTTTAGAAAAGATCTTCGGTTAGTTGATGTTCGCTTTATAAACATGATCGTTTTTTAAATTTCCGCCTCCCCGCAACTCGTGGGGTGTTGCACATCGACTTACAGTGGTATCAGAGCCACACTAAACAATAATTAACTCACTTGCAAAGTCGTATGAATTTCGAACGCGAAACAAACCGGAAAATACACCGATATTGCATAGTTTCTGTCGAATTAAAAATGAGGTCTAAAAATTTTTCAGGGACGTCCAGAATGACCATCTTGAATATATAAGAACACACAAGAAAAATGGGCTCCTGAATCGGCCAAAGAGCCACGGAACCGCGGCCGATCCCACCGATCCGCCGCGGATCCGCGGCCGAATTGGGGCCGATTCAGCCCAGTTTTCTTCTGTGCATCTTTTGTGATATTTTGTATTTTCTGATATTTTTATTTTCTGCTCAGGTTTCAAATTTACAGAGAAGATTTGGAGTAGAATTTAAAGTGTTTAATCGATCGAAATTATACGATGTTTGCTTGTTTGATTATATCTGTGAACTGTATTATGTGTTCGTAAACCTCCCCTAACTGCTAGTATGTCGGTTGGCAGGGGGTTGCACATATCTGTGATGTTGTTTTTAACTGTTTGTGGATATAAACTGTATTGGACTGTTGTGATGATTAGCCGGGTTATGTGATGGGTTATTGTATTAATTCACTCGATGAAATTGTAATAAGTTGTAATATTTTTTTTGCGGGGCACATCCAGGTTGCGGTTGTAGCCACCGTTGTATTATTTCTTTTTACTGTTTTTGCTCCTAGGATAGACCCAAGGTGGGGTGCACAAACTACCGGGTATTTTGAAGTGTTGAGGTAGACCGCTTCACTTCTGGTACTTTGTGGGTAGTTTGCCGTACCCGTAAGGGTCTGGGGTGGGGTAATCGCTATTCATCACAACTGTGTAATCCTTCTTTCATTACAGGCTCACAAAGAAACGTGGATTGCTTGCAAATCCAATATTGTTTATCTGTGATCTGGAATGCCTATTATTGCGTCTGACGAATGTACAATATCTATATATGATAGCTATTTAGACGTCACTTATGTTTTACACCCGTGCTAGCCCAGCCCCCGCTCTGCCGTTAGTTAAGTAACCTAACGGGTGATGACGTGACCCAGTGGCGAATGCGGATGGAATAAGAGGACGTTGTATTTTCGTTGTTATCTGTAATGATAGGTTAAAGATGGGACGCATTATTTTTTAATGCAAAGAAAAATAAAACCTAAACTGAATCGTTGGAACAATTTCTAAAAACCACTCGGTTTTCTTGAAAAAGCAAATTTTAAATGCGGAGCTTAAACCACTCCTTTTAATAATAGCTATCTTAGTTCCTTCGATCAAATCAAGTTCACCACGTTAACGGTTTTTTGCCAAAAACCAGCCGTAACCCTCCGTCGTTTCAGATAGACAGCACATCGTATTCATGTTATGCTTGTTGGCCTACGTCAAGGCATAGTGTATAGTAGCAGTGTGTGGGCCTATTTGTTGCATAGATAGATGCATTAGTTTAAGACAGACGTGTTTCCCAAATCTGAGCAAGGCTCATTTGAATTTTGAAAATTTTCTGAAGCAACGCTTCGATTTCTGTGCGTTGCGCAGTGCGCAAAAGGCTCACAGTGCGACACGTGTCTGCGCAGCTGCGCAAGCGCACCGCTGCGCGACACGTGGCTGCGCAGTTACGCAAACACTGTTGCGCAAGTGTACCATTGCGCGACACGTGGCTGCGCAGCTGCGCAAACACTGTTGCGCAGTTGCGCAATCGCAACTGCGCAAGCGCACGGATGCGCGACACGTGTCACGCGCTGGTGTGTTGCGCAGCAACTGAATGAAGATTTAAATAAATCTTTTCTGTTCTCCTGTAAAACAGGGACCCTTGGATCTCTGATCCAATGGTGGGAAAATTCCCAAAATAATTCAGGAAAGATTTTGTTAACAAATCCAACAACTTTGTGGGCACTATAAATAAGACCCCAGACCTCATTAAAAAAAGGAGGAACTTCTGGAAAAAAAGAGAGCTGCTGAAGATTAAGAACAGAGAAGAAGAAACAAAGAAAAGAGGTAGAATTTCTATAAAAAAATAAAAAAATAAAAAGAACAAAAAATTAGTGCCTTGCACTTGATATGAACCCCTGGTTCTAAAAAAAAATAATAATAATAAAAGAATAAAAAAAATTAGTGCCTTGCACTTGATATGAACCCTTGGTTCTGTATGATCAGGAAAAAACAAGAACTTGTTTTTCTTAGATCCAAATTCAAATCAAAAGTGCCATGCACTTGTGTTCTTAAACCTAAAGGTTTCTAGGGTTTCTGCAACCCCTTGTTTTGGGCCTGGCCCAAATTAAATTGCAGAATAAATAAAAGGGCAAGGCCCTGTTGGGAAAATTCCTGAGTTTCTGCAAACTCATTAAAAGGGCCTGGCCCAACTCAAGAAAATTATTGAGTTTCTGAAACTCATTATTTAAAAAGGGCCTAGCCCAATTGCAGAATAAATAAAAGGGCAAGGCCCTGTGTGGAGAATTCCTGAGTTTTTGTAACTCATTATTTAAAAGGGCCTGGCCCAAATCAGACTTGCAAAATAATAAAAGAGGCAGAGCCCTGTTTAGATTGATTCTTTTAATCGGGCAGAGCCTAAAATAAAAATTGGACTTAACCCAATCCTGGCTGTAAGTCCTTAAATTAAATGCCTCTCACAAACTAAGTCACGACCGGTTCGAGGGTACATCTCCGAACTCCTTTGACATCGGTCGTTGTAATTCCTCAACGACGTCAAAGAGGTGACGAGTCCCAACGACCACTCATCTAATATCGGACCGAAACGTCCCTAAACTAATATCGGACCGAAACGTCCCTAAACTAATATCGGACCGGAACGTCCCTAAACTAATTTGGACCACTACGTCCTTAAACTGGCGATGGACCACTACGTCCTTAAACTGGCGATGGACCACTACGTCTTTAAACTGGCGACGGACCGGAACGTCCCTAAACTAATTTGGACCACTACGTCCTTAAACTGGCGACGGACCACTACGTCCCTAAACTGGAATATGGACCACTACGTCTTTAAACTGGCGACGGACCGAAACGTCCCTAAACTAATAATGGACCATCACGTCCCTAAAACTGGCATATGGACCACCACGTCCCTAAACTAGCACAATTGAGCCTAAATGCTCTTTTGCCGGACCTAAACGGTCCCGTCTAAGTTGATCTTAACCCCAAATATGGTTAACGTGTCCTCAGATACTCAAATAAATGATAAAACCCTAAATAAACTTTGGTGCAAGGGTACATCTCGGAACTCCTTTGACGCATGTCGTTGTAATCCCTCAACGACGTCAGAGAGGTGACGAGTCCCGACGGCCAGATAATTAAATCAATCACTATGTTAAGTCGATCTTAGTCTAGAACATGACTAATGTATCCTTAACGAAGGTTTAATTTGATCTTAGCCGCAATGCGACTAATGCATCCTTAAACTAAAAAACACCAAACTCAAATCTAAGCAAACACGGATTTGGACTAATCCACGTCCTACGGGCGACGACATCACTAAGTCTCCGTATACAATCCACGGGCAACCATAAACAAAATAAACATACACGACACGAAGTGAAATTCTGGAGAAGGAGAAAGTTGTTACCGCAAAGCGGTAGCGTAATTAACTGCAGGGGCTTGCGCCTGCAGGGAAGAGCGTCCCTACAATCAAAAACCCCTCAAGCGAGGGGGAATCTGACAAAGTCTGCTACATCGGCCGCATCCGTCTAAACCTTCGATACACGGTGCCATAAATCAACTTGGCATCTTCGAAGAGGTGGACGGATAAAAACCAAATAGCATCTGCCCCGAACCTCAGGCACGTGACGTCCTAACGTCGCAGGCCACCGTTCGGAGGGGAACAAATTCTGGCACGCCCGGTGGGACCTTTTCCTCTTTCCACTCCACACTTCGTGTGTCGTCTTCGCGAATCAATCGCGGTTTGTTAAATGGTTGTCTTCGGATTTCAAGTTGCTAAGATTTGGTCTTTTATCTGGCGCAGAATTCGAGATTCAATGGCCTCCAATTGCACCAGCTGCTCGAAATGCCACTACAACAAACACTCCACTTCACCAGGAGGGGTGACGTATGGGCCCCAAGCGGCTTCTTTCCTTACTCTGCCGGTAGGCCAGGTGACCCAGGCCACCACCGGCCCGTTTTTCGGGACCATGGTCCCACCTGCAAGCTTCCCCATGCCGATATCCGCACCAGAAGCGAACAAGAAGTCGGTATTCGACCGGCTCACTGCTACCACGACCCCTGTCAACGGGTCGCCCGCTACTAAGCTGACAGCCTCTGTTTTCACCAAGCTAGGTCAGGATCATAAAGTGGCTGTCCCAAAGAGGGCAACGGCCACAGCTTCGGAAGTCGTTGAAGCGGCTTCTCCTATCAGAAAGTCGGTCTTCACAAGATTGATGGTTCCTACTCCTCCTCCAGCCGGTCAAAAAGCATCAGTCTTTGATAGGCTGACATCGGCAGTTACCCCACACCCAAACAGGGGGCAACAAGAAACTATCTCGATTTCCGAGCCAGTCCCAACGGCTCGTCGTGCGCGACGCCGCCATTGGCAGCGAGTAAGGAAAGCAGGGGGCAGCTCCCCCTCAGGGCTAACCCCACCTGCTCCAACGGTGGAGGTCAATGCTGCTGTTCCAACTGGGAACAGCTTCGAATTGCTGAGGAAGGTGAGAAAGAACTCTCCGATGGCTACATTGAAAAGGTCTCCTCCGCCCATGGAAAAAGCTTCGGAGACGAAGCAGGAACAGTCCCCTCAACGGCTGTCGTCAAAAATTTATAAAGTTTGGCGGAGGGTTCAAGACTCTGTGATCAATCCAGACCACTTGCGTCACCAGAAAAGGGCGATGGTGGAAAATAACAAAAACTGCCCCATTAAACAGCAGGGGGCGACGGTTGCTAGGATGCCCACTACAACGGCTCCTTTAACCTCGATGGCCCACAAAAGAAGGAGGCCAGAGAAAGCTCCCGCAACAGCAGCAAGAGTTAAGAGCGGTGAACCTAAACGCCCCAAGTCAGGGGGCATAACAGTCCATACGGTCTATATGGCTTCTGGAAAGGAAGAGAGTCGTGCTTCTACGGGTCACCGACCACTTACCCGGTCGGTAACCAAGGCCCAGGAGCAACAACAGAAGCTCCAGGAGATGATGACTGCAATGGCTGCACTCACGGAGCCAAAGGAGAATCCTGGGACGTCCTTAGACGAACGCCGAGAGGAAGAGACCGACGCCGAGTTCCTCCGCCGAATACTGGAAAAGAGAGACAAAGAGGCTGCTGAACAAGCAGCCAATATACAGCGTATGGGCCTCCTCTTCCAGGACGTGATAGGAATGATGATACAACCAGATCCCCCAACTGAAGAACCCCCGATCGTCCTTGGAGATGATAGGGGAGAGTCATCAAACCCTCAGCCCGTTCTATCGACAGTTAAAGAGGATACAATCTCTAAGACTGATCTGGACGAATACATAGCCCAGCAAATAAGGGTTCATCATGCGGCAGAAGCAGCCGGACACGTCGTGAAAACGGGGCGACCATATCCAGGCTGGTATGACCAAATCAGGTACCCGCCGGGCTACACAATCCCCAAGTTTCATGTCTACAAAGGGACCGGCAACCCCCATCAACATGTGGCCCAATTCAGGGCTCTTTGTGGTAATACCGGCGGCGACGACAAACTCTTGCTTCGCCAGTTTGTTGGAAGCTTATCAGATACGGCGTTTGAATGGTATTCTGAGCTTCCCAATGACTCTATTAAAACCTTTGCGGAGATGGAACTACTCTTCACCCAACGTTTTGCAAGTGCCAGTGAGCGTACTCCAATGACGGCGCTGATCAATGCCAGGGTAAAACCCGGCGAGACATGGGTTCAGTACGCTATACGCTGGCGGAACTTGTGGTCGAGATGTGAGCAACGTATTGAGGAAGCACCTGCGGTGGGCATGTTCGTGGGAACTCTAGACCCCCACGCAACTATCTCCCACTTTATGATGTTCTTTAAGCCAACCACATTCCAGGCTTTAATCGACAAATTGGCTCAGATGGACCAAATGGGTCATAGGCCGTCTCCCCCGAAGCCAGAACCTCGGAATGACAAGGGTAAAGGAAAAGCAATCATTGTCGCTAATGCTCAACAACAGCCGAACAACCCGAAGCCGACCATCCGCCAAAATAATATGCGTCCGAATGTACCCCTTGGAGAGAGGCTAGGACGTCCTTACTCGTTTCCCCGAGATAAGACGAGAAGATTATTCGAGCTGGCATTGCGCAACCAACTCATAAATCTGCCGGAACCAAAACGTCCATCACAGCCAAATGATGTCAACGAGCCCAACTACTGTCCTTATCATCGAGTACTGGGTCATTCGATCGAGGATTGCTACGTCTTCAAAGATTGGCTTGAAGACCAATACCAACAGGGCAAGTTCGTGTTATCCGACAAATGGAAGGTGAATCCGCCACAACCTCACACCTCTAAGAGGACAAATACACCGGGAGCAACGTGCTCCCTCATTGAGGAAGCCCCATGGGAGGTTATGCTATCAACTAAAACAAAGAGGATGCTGAACGATCTTCAAGCATGTCCAGCGATTAGGTGGAAGAACCCGTTGGAACCTCAAATCATGGAAGGGATGTTGAAACCGCGTTCAACTCAAACGATCGATGGGAGTGGCCCGAACGTTCACAACCAGCCGTTGAAATCTTCGAAGAAAAAGAAGAAGAAATCTAAGAAGCCCGTGAAGCCTGGCGACAAGCACACGGACTTACAAAAACAACTTGATGCACTGGAGGAACACAGCCAAAAAGCACGGACCCCGATCACGCTCCAGGAGTTCTTCAACCCCGTCTTTCAAAAGGAAAATGAGGGGGAGAGTTCGTCGGATGAATCCGAGGACTACGTAGCGACTTGTCATGTGATTTCTCCTTCGCTGACGGATGATGAGGAGGATCCTTGCACTGAGAAATCAATGGCGGACCCTGAAACAGAAATTCCGCGGCTGTCAGACAAGTTGATCGATGCCTTCCTAAATGAAATTCGTCTGAAAGCAAAAGCCAATCAAGAGCATGAAATGGCCATACTGGAAAGAACCAAGGTATTTCCGTCAAATCAAAAGCCATATACTGCGGGTAAAAACAAATTCAAGACGAGGAAACGGTTCGCCAAAGCTCTATCAGTAGGAATGAAGCTACCGCCCTCTGAAGAAAATTCTCTCTCTGAGGTAGAGATGCACCCTAACTTCTGTTTATACCATCAGAAGATCATACACCCTACCGAAGACTGCGAATTCTTTAACTGTTGGTGGCAAGGGTATGTCGCTCACAAGGGTTACGTCAACAGAACAAAGCGGGAAGCTCGTAGACGGTCAGAAAATGCGACGAATAAGCATAAAAGAGTCACTGGCAATTGCCCCAGGAACGACCCTGATGGAAAAACAGCCTTCAACCCTCTCTTCGAGGTATCCATCTCTGAAAAATTGAAGAATCATGAAAACTTTCATCCGCGCGAGGGCATACTACCGGGAAAGAATCACGGACCCGCAAACGACGGAGCGGACAAAAGGGATAAAGGAAAGGGAAAAATGACCTTCGCCGCCAACACTCAACAACGGCCGAGCGACTCAAAACCAGTTGTTCGCCAAAGCAATATGCGTCCACGCCCATCACTCGAAGAAAGACTGGGACGTCCTTACTCGTTTCCTCAAGATAAAACAAGGAAACTATTTGAACTGGCAGTGCGCAACAAATTTGTCAATCTGCCAAATCCGAAACGTCCGCTACAACTAGGGGATGTAAACGATCCTAATTACTGCCCATACCATCGAGCAGTAAGTCATCCGATCGAAGATTGCTTTGTCTTCAAAAACTGGGTTGAAGACCAATACCAACAAAGTCAGCTCGCGCTGTCCGAAAATTGGAAGGTGAGCCCACCACAACTACATACTCCAAAAAAGGTGGATATGCCGGGGGCATCATGCTCATTCATGGAAAATGCCTAATGGACCACTACGTCCTAAAACTAATATTAGACCGAAACGTCTTTAAACTACTACCGCTGCATCTTTAGACTAACGAGATATAAAAAATAAAAAAAAAACGGTATGTCCATAAGCAAGAAGGGCACGGATGAAAACCCGAAAGGGCTCCGTGAGTAAAAACAGCAGGACTGCCGGCGAATGTTTGTGAAAACCCGAAAGGGCGCAACTTCGTTAAAGAACCTTTACAGAGTCCTCTCGACCCTGTAAGGAGAAACCACCCGCGTGAGATCCTTACGACTCACAAGGGAACAACACGCTTAGGAACCCCACGATTCCTAAGGAGAAAATACGCTTGCGAGATCCTCACGACTCGTAAGGAGAACTCTCTTATGGGACCCTCACGGCTCATAGGATTTGAAAGTCTTAAGTCACAGAGACCTAAACCTGTGCTTAAGCAAACCCCCACAAACTTCCAATGTTGCCCTACAAGTGGTTCAATATTGACCCTTGTATACAATCCACGGACGCGAATAAACGTTTCCCTAACCAAGGTCCATCCGTGACCGGAGATATGTTCGCATAACCCTTGTAAGCCCTCTCGATTTACAAGAAGAAAACCCCCCTGTAGGATCCTTACGACTTACAGAGGAACAAAACACTTTGGAACCCTTACGATTCCTAAAAAAAAAAAAAATATATATATATATATATACACCTACAAGATCCCCACGACTTGTAGGGAGAAATACCTTCACGAGACCCTTACGGCTCATGAAGTCAAAAGCCTTAGCCGACAGGACCCTAACCCTGGTCGCTAAGCCTCCTTTGTTCGACAACGACAGAGGCAAATGATGATTCGCTCCTGGCAATATCCCAGTTGTAGCGGTGCTGATGCCGAAAGCAGTGTCCAATTTCAGGTTTACGGCGAAAGCCAGTAGGCCGCTCAGGCACACGAAATAGCCGAAATGATTGGGCAACTCGTAATGAAAATCAACGAGTAAAAATAAAATAAATAGCCGAAATGATTGGGCACCGCGAAAAATAGCCGAAATGATTGGGCAATCGCGACCTTCGCGATATAAAAGCTGAAATGATAGAGCATCGCGAAAATAAAATAAAATAAAAAGAAGAAATGACAAAACTTTGGCCCTACAGTTAAGGTCACATCGATCCCTGTATACAATCCAAGGGCGTAAACAAAGAAGGAACCATACTTCCCCAGCGGAGTCCGTCAAACGACGAAGCCAAAACCTCAACGGTCCATTTCAACCGAAGAAGCCAATGACTTCAACAAAAACTTCTCAACTCACGGATACAAACACTCCTTGACGAGAGCCTTCTGATTCGCGTCGACTCGCAGAGTCAACAAACGACCTCCGTCACGGAAACAAGTCAACAAACGACCTCCGTTACGGAAACAAGTCAGCAAACGACCTCCGTCACGGAAACAAGTCAGCAAACGACCTCCGTCACGGAAACAAGTCAGCCAACGACCTCCGTCACGGAAACAAGTCACCCAAACGACCCCCGTCACGGAAACAAGTCAGCAAACGACCTCCGTCACGGAAACAAGTCAACCAACGACATCCGTCACGGAAACAAGTCAGCAAACGACCTCCGTCACGGAAACAAGTCAGCAAACGACCTCCGTCACGGAAACAAGTCAGCCAACGACCTCCGTCACGGAAACAAGTCACACAAACGACCTCCGTCACGGAAACAAGTCACACAAACGACCTCCGTCACGGAAACAAGTCAACAAACGACCTCCGTCACGGAAACAAGTCAGCCAACGACCTCCGTCACGGAAACAAGTCAGCCAACGACCTCCGTCACGGAAACAAGTCAGCCAACGACCTCCGTCACGGAAACAAGTCAACAAACGACCTCCGTCACGGAAACAAGTCAGCCAACGACCTCCGTCACGGAAACAAGTCAGCCAACGACCTCCATCACGGAAACAAGTCAACAAACGACCTCCGTCATGGAAACAAGTCAGCCAACGACCTCCATCACGGAAACAAGTCAACAAACGACCTCCGTCATGGAAACAAGTCAGCCAACGACCTCCGTCACGGAAACGAGTCAGCCGGCGACCTCCCCGTCAGAGCAATACTTCGACCAGGAAACAAGTCAACTCGCCAACCGCTTACAAGTCCTCTCGACTCGTAAGAGGGAGAAATTCTCTCATAAGATCCTTTCGACTTACGAGAGAAAACCACACTTGGGAATCCTCACGACTCCTAAGGAGAAAATCCACCTACGAGATCCTCTCGATCCGTAGGGAGAAAAGTCTCTATGGGACCCTCACGGCTCATAGAGTTGAAAAGTCTTAGGCAGCAGATCCGAACCTGCGGCCTAAGCCATCGTTATATCTTGAAGAAACCAAAATGCTTACTCTGTTACCTGTCAATCATGTTTATCAAGACAGCATGCTGATAATAAGAGAAGGGAGAAAGCAAAGAAATAATACAGGACATTGCAAAAAAAAAAAATGTGTATCTTTATTTATTAACTCAATCAAGTACATGGCGAATCGTATAAAAGAATAAAGAATGTATACATCTTATTCAAAAAAAAAAAAAGAAAAGAAAATTACAAGTATATTGATACAATGGCAGTTATTGGGAAGGAAGCGTCTTGCATAGGTGTAGCAATCGCTCGCAGATGTCCTTCCATGCCTTCTCTTGATCGGCTACCACCGCCAGCTCTGCCTCCACTTGGGCTCGTTGCCGCAAGACCACTGCAAGCTGCTCCCTCACGCACTGATAAGCAGCCTCCCGACTTGGGATATGGCGCTCAGCCACGTCAAGCTTCCTCTTTAAGTTTAGCCCATGGGAGATGCGCTCCAAGAGACCCTCAAAGATAGTCTTCACTTGGGCAGCATTTGCCTCAACCTCAGCGCACAGATGGGCCGTTTCGTTTGAGGTCTTTTGGCATTCCCTTAGTCTCCGAGCTACTTCTTGCTCCAAGTGGCGGGAGTGCGAAGTGCTTTGCTCGAGCCAAGTTGTGCGTTGGGCGCTCAGAGCTAAAACTTCGGGAGCAGGGCGCGTAAACGCCAGCCGATACAAGCAGGCCTCGATCTCCCTGCAGTGGTTAACCCAAGATTCGACGACGCCCTCGTCATGAAAAGTTACGAGCGCCACTAACATTGGGTTAACATCCGCAGCGAAATCGACAGCAGAAGGGAGAGCGTCCATGCTGAGCTCTTCAATATACCCGCTCAGCATTCCTAGACTCATCACCGCACCCTTTGAAGACGGACGTCTCAGAAAGGGGCCTGCCGGTAAAAGGACGCGAGCCTCGAAGGGGACCGGAACCGGAACAATAGCTGCAAAACAAAACAGGGTTAAGCGATGGTTCAAAAGATGTTAAAGGATTACCAAAAAGGAGATCTACTATACCAGCAGCAACGGACGGCAGAGCCGGAGGCGCCGGTGGCAGCGCAGGCCTGGTGTCCCCTCCTTCGATTTGAGGCACTGCAATCAGGAGGAGGAAAAGTCAGATGCGATCCTATATTCCCTCAAAAGAGACAAAGACAGCACTTACCGGCACCCCTAGAGGGAGAAGCGAGCTCGGATGGGAAGAGGAAGTGTGGGAGCAGCACTTGATACAGATGATTGAAGAACACTCCTGAAAAGAGCATAGTGGTATAATGTTAGTGCATAGGCTACACGTTAAAAGATTAATGCATAAGTCGTAAATTCATACCTTCCGACATCCGTGATGGCACAAGGGAAGGCTGAGGAGTAACCACCGCCAAGGCAATGGTTGAAGGTGTGCCTTCAAGCAATAGAGCATCGGCACTAGCCGCACCTGCGTTTAAAACAAGGACGAACTGGTTAAAAGAGATCGTGAGGCACATATAAATGAAGAACATTGGTCATTTAAAACTTACCCGACAAGCTGCCCGCAGAAACAGAGGCAATTCCTTCCTCCACTGACGGAAGGCCACCGCCTGTAGCTTCGTCGCCCGACTCAAGGGGAACCGTTGTTATGCTCTCAAGCTCTACAGGCGGCGGGGGACCATAGGCGGGGAGGGCTATGATAGGAACATTGCCAGATTCCTGAGAAGGAGCGCCTAACTCGTCTTCAGGAATCATGGCCGCCTCACCTGCTGCTCCCTCAGGATTGGCGATTACAGCTGCCTCGTCCATCGGTACCACGAGGTCCCCAGCCTCAAGCACTTCGCCCTCTACCGCTTTCGGCTCGGTTGAGACAACCATCTCATCTGCCGCCACTTCAGGCGCGGCATCAATGGCCCTCTCCGCGGCAGGTTCCTCAATCTCGGTTTCAGGCACTGTGGCCCCGACGACGGTGCCCACCGTCGGCTCAGGTTCGGCAAGCGCCGCTTCCGCCGTTTCCTGGGGTCCAACGGTCTCCGCCTCCCCCTCAGTCGAACTAGGCCCTGCCAGATGAAATGCATGTGAGCCAATGGATTTATAATTCTAACAACAAAGCTCTGAAAGAAGTACTACCTGAAGAAGATTTACCATTTGCACTTCGGGCCGCGCACGCCGCTCGCCTATAAGCAGTAGATAGGGCAATAGGGGCCTCCTCAGAAGGAGTGTCAGCGCGAGGAATGGTGCTAGGGCCCGCTCCCGTAGCCAAAGCAGCTCCGCTCGCCTCTGCTTCAGAAGGAGTGTCGGCACAAGGAAGAGTGCTAGGGCCCGCTCCCGCGGCCAAAGCAGCTCTGCGTGCCCTTGCTTCGCGTCTCAACCGCTTCCGCTCCTCTCGAGCCGTTGAGACGGATGCCACTAGGGCTTCCTTGAGTGAGGCTCCCTCGTCCGTATATAGGGATGCCTCTAGATTCTTCAAAGCATCCCTCATCGTCTTGTCAAGCCGAGGCTCTTGTGGCAATTTTGACGAAGCCGGGACTTCGATAACAGACTTGGAGGGGACCCCTGCGTCAATTGATACAGCGCCTGCAAAGAAACAAAAGAAGGTCAGGTTGATTATCAGAAAAAAAGACAACAAACTTTCCTTGTAAAAGAGAAAGGGGTGAAACATACCAACGCCTGCTAAGGCACGCTTCTCCTCCTCTTCCTGAAAGGTTTTCAGGGAGGCAACAATAGCCTCTTCAGTGGAAACACCTGTTGAAAATGGAGCGAATATTAGTTAAGGATAACAATATAAAATGCAATAAAACGAAAAATAAGGCGTTTGATAATTACTGGACTCAGCGAGTTTGTTCAACATCGCTTCAAGCCTCGCCGATCGCTCTGAAGCTGCAATGGCGGCAGCCAAATTGGTGTCCGCAGGGTCCACCACAAAGCCCTCATTGCTGCCGTACTCGCATATGGTCCTGGCAGGAGAAGCCGCAGGCTTTAACCCGAGGATCGCATCAAGGGAAAGGGCGGACTTTTTCTTTTTCTGCTGTCCACCAGCTTTAGATCCACCTGGAGCGGATTTGCGCTTGGAAGCCACTTTAGGGCGGCGGGTCCCAACATCTGCCCCTACGCCTGACTCTGGCGATACTACTTTAGTCGCCTTCGTGGGAGCACGAGGCGCCGATGGTGCATCCACCGTAGCGGGCAACGGTAATCCCCGCGGAGGACTCAACACGCGTGGTCGATCGACTCCAGCATCTTTTAGCGGAGGGACGACCGGGAGCCTTGGCTGCAAAGGGGCCTTGCGATCACCGCCAGGAGGCGCACCCCTACGGTTAACCAATAGGCGTCTCTCCATCAAAATGATTGGACCCATAGCGTGCGCATACCAAGCCACATATGAATTAAGCATCTTAGGGACACAGCTGGGTTCACTAATGAAGAAATAAGAACCCGTGTTAAGCCGTATAAAGTGATGCATCGCATTCTTTACCCCCTCTGGGCCAACCACAGGCGTTTCCAAAAAGGCTTCCATCGGGATCCCCTGGTTGTAGCTTGATTGCTGGGCAAATCGATGTGGATTATACCTCATGAATAAAGCCGTCTCATTCTGCCGAAACACTAGGTAGCCCGGCCGAATGGAGTAGAGATGGACGATTTCCCGAGCCTTCAGTACAGAAGCCCCGCCCTTAAACTCGTCACGTAGGGGCACCACCGACTTAGTAGTCTCCGAGCCTATGGTGACAACTTTATCCACGAAAGAAGTCGTCGCTCCGACCAAATGTGGGCGCAGGAGGAGTCCCCTAGAATCCCGCGGGGATGCGAACACAATTGAAGCCCCGATTAACCGTACGACTCTCGGGAGTCTGTACTTCTCGAAGAATGGGGGAGTCTTGTGGGCGCCAAACACCCCTCGCACGTGCATCTCCATCCAAGAAACGAAGTAATGCATTGGGAAGTTAGCAGGCTGTGTCCCAGGATCATTAGCGTCCGCCGCTACGCTGAGTCCATGATAAAGATAAGCTAACCCAGCAATTCCTACCGACAACTGCAGACCGGCCACCATCCGATGTGCCGGGTAAAAAACAGAGGGCCGCATGAAGCGCGGGTGCATAGGGAGCGCAAAGTTGCATAACCACAGGCCCAGGAATCCAATAAAGAAAGTTTCCTCATCCATACCGGGGACGGCGATTTCCGAGAAAGCAACGATGGCAGCATTAGGGAGATAGAGATCCCTCTGGTTATTCTCCGATACGGGTCGGCGATCCAAACCGAAACCAAAAGGGTCGTCAAGCTGAGCGAACTTCTCACTCTGCTCTGATAAGAACTCCGGGCGGATAAAGCGAGCAATGAAAGCTGCGAAACTGACGCCCTTATCCCCCGATTCCAAATGGAGTTCCTCATAGATCTCCAACACTTTCACCAAACCCGGATACTGATGCTGAATGGCATTCTCCGGGGTTAAGTCAAATACCAGCTGCTTAGTGGCAAATACATACTCATCAGGAGGAAGCAACTCCTCGTAATGCTCTCCCCTCATTGGCAGGCCTGAAATTTCGGCAAATTCCTCCAAAGAGATAGAAACTTCCTTATCCGCCATCAGAAAGGTATGGGTGGGGATATTCCATTGTTCAACAAAAGCCTTTATCCACCACGTTGGAGGAGAGGGGTACTCGAAGAGCGAGACGAAGACGGCTGAGTATAGACCAATCTTCGTTAGGTGGGTCCTTTTCGCCGATAGAATGTACCGAGCCCACTGCAAATATCCGGCGGGGGGTCGCGGGATCATTCCAATGTTATAAGCCTGCCCCCAAGGGCGTGCTTCGCCCTGACAGATTCGCCTCCCCAGGATATCTATCGCCGGCGGCGGCTGCACGGGGATGGCGCCGATTGCAGGTTGAAGGAGGTTATCAGAATTCCAATTCTTAACCTCCACGGCATACTTCACCGGGGGTTTGTCCGCATAAGGGATCGTGACTGTGGGCTCAGAGGGTACGGCGGAACTAAAACTGCGGCGGCCTTGGATGATCTGGCTATACCACCTTCCCCACAGATGAAGCTTTTTGCACTCAGGATCGCGGTCTTTAATAAGAGCGAGTACCACCCGATCCACTGGCGCATGGGGGAACCCTCCTTCCGAGCGAACGAAGGGGAAAGACAAGTCGTCAGACATCTTTTCTATGGAAAGACAAAGAAACATACATCATTAGTGGCCTAACGCTTGGCATTTAAAATATATATATATATATATATTTTGCTCCACACTGTGATGCAGTAGGTAGGGGACCAAAGGGGGACCCACAAAATCTGGATGATGTGCATCATTTAATAAGACAATCCCATCATTAGATGGGACTGTCGATTCATAAATAAAAAAAAAAAATTCCCAATAGGATACACCCATTGGTGGGAAGATCCCTAGAGACAAGGAGAAAATCTCCTCTTTTAGAGCAAAGCTCTGTCGCAGAGTGACATTTGTCAAACTCTGGTCTCAGGGGAACAAGATTCCTTAAAAGAGCATGGCTCTGTGGTAATGATTGAAAAATCCATCAACACTTAAAAGAATTTGAAAGCTTATAAAAAAAAAAATTCATAAAAAATTTTTTGCTAAAAGAAATCTGCAGGTCATCCAAGAGCAAAGCTCTGTTCATGGGTCAAAACCCATGAACAGGACCTCTGCAAATCTCAAGAGCAAGGCTCTGTTGAAGAAACCCCAATGGGGTTTTCTTTGAATCAAAGATCTCAAGAGCAAGGCTCTGGGGTTTTCTTTGAATCAAAGATCTCAAGAGCAAGGCTCTGGGGTTTTCTTTAGATCGAAGATCTACAAGAGCAAGGCTCTGTGAATTAAAATTTAAATTAAATTAATTTAATTTTACCTAAAAGTGATTCTGAGTTCTGAAGTTCAAAGAAACGAGAGCAAGGCTCTAGAAATTCTCAAAAAAAGAGCAAGGCTCTGAGGAGTAAAATTCTCGAGGGAACAATAAGAAAATTACTAAGGACCAAGGGTCCTATTTATAGGCGCTTGCGCCCCTTCAACTAACCCCTTGATCCGACGGCTAGGATCTTACCACCGTTGCGCTCACGTGGCGCCACGTCAGCACAACGGTGGGGGGGCATTTGTTTCCCCAATCTGAGCAAGGCTCATTTGAATTTTGAAAATTTTCTGAAGCAACGCTTCGATTTCTGTGCGTTGCGCAGTGCGCAAAAGGCTCACAGTGCGACACGTGTCTGCGCAGCTGCGCAAGCGCACCGCTGCGCGACACGTGGCTGCGCAGTTACGCAAACAATGTTGCGCAAGTGTACCATTGAGCGACACGTGGCTGCGCAGCTGCGCAAACACTGTTGCGCAATCGCTCGGATGCGCGACACGTGTCTGCGCAGCTGCGCAATCGCAACTGCGCAAGCGCTCGGATGCGCGACACGTGTCTGCGCAGTTGCGCAATCGCAACTGCGCAAGCGCACGGATGCGCGACACGTGTCACTCGCTGGTGTGTTGCGCAGCAACTGAATGAAGATTTAAATAAATCTTTTCTGTTCTCCTGTAAAACAGGGACCCTTGGATCTCTGATCCAATGGTGGGAAAATTCCCAAAATAATTCAGGAAAGATTTTGTTAACAAATCCAACAACTTTGTGGGCACTATAAATAAGACCCAGACCTCATTAAAAAAAGGAGGAACTTCTGAAAAAAAAGAGAGCTGCTGAAGATTAAGAACAGAGAAGAAGAAACAAAGAAAAGAGGTAGAATTTCTAAAAAAAAATAAAAAAATAAAAAGAACAAAAAATTAGTGCCTTGCACTTGATATGAACCCCTGGTTCTAAAAAAAAATAATAATAAAAGAAAAAAAAAATTAGTGCCTGGCACTTGATATGAACCCTTGGTTCTGTATGATCAGGAAAAACCAAGAACTTGTTTTTCTTAGATCCAAATTCAAATCAAAAGTGCCATGCACTTGTGTTCTTAAACCTAAAGGTTTCTAGGGTTTCTGCAACCCCTTGTTTTGGGCCTGGCCCAAATTAAATTGCAGAATAAATAAAAGGGCAAGGCCCTGTTGGGAAAATTCCTGAGTTTCTGCAAACTCATTAAAAGGGCCTGGCCCAACTCAAGAAAATTATTGAGTTTCTGAAACTCATTATTTAAAAAGGGCCTAGCCCAATTGCAGAATAAATAAAAGGGCAAGGCCCTGTGTGGAGAATTCCTGAGTTTTTGTAACTCATTATTTAAAAGGGCCTGGCCTAAATCAGACTTGCAAAATAATAAAAGAGGCAGAGCCCTGTTTAGATTGATTCTTTTAATCGGGCAGAGCCTAAAATAAAAATTGCACTTAACCCAATCCTGGCTGTAAGTCCTTAAATTAAATGCCTCTCACAAACTAAGTCACGACCGGTTCGAGGGTACATCTCCGAACTCCTTTGACATCGGTCGTTGTAATTCCTCAACGACGTCAAAGAGGTGACGAGTCCCAACGACCACTCATCTAATATCGGACCGAAACGTCCCTAAACTAATATCGGACCGAAACGTCCCTAAACTAATATCGGACCGAAACGTCCTTAAACTAATATCGGACCGGAACGTCCCTAAACTAATTTGGACCACTACGTCCTTAAACTGGGGATGGACCACTACGTCCTTAAACTGGCGATGGACCACTACGTCTTTAAACTGGCGACGGACCGGAACGTCCCTAAACTAATTTGGACCACTACGTCCTTAAACTGGCGACGGACCACTACGTCACTAAACTGGAATATGGACCACTACGTCTTTAAACTGGCGACGGACCGAAACGTCCCTAAACTAATAATGGACCATCACGTCCCTAAAACTGGCATATGGACCACCACGTCCCTAAACTAGCACAATTGAGCCTAAATGCTCTTTTGCCGGACCTAAACGGTCCCGTCTAAGTTGATCTTAACCCCAAATATGGTTAACGTGTCCTCAGATACTCAAATAAATGATAAAACCCCAAATAAACTTTGGTGCAAGGGTACATCTCGGAACTCCTTTGACGCATGTCGTTGTAATCCCTCAACGACGTCAGAGAGGTGACGAGTCCCGACGGCCAGATAATTAAATCAATCACTATGTTAAGTCGATCTTAGTCTAGAACATGACTAATGTATCCTTAACGAAGGTTTAAGTTGATCTTAGCCGCAATGCGACTAATGCATCCTTAAACTAAAAAACACCAAACTCAAATCTAAGCAAACACGGATTTGGACTAATCCACGTCCTACGGGCGACGACATCACTAAGTCTCCGTATACAATCCACGGGCAACCACAAACAAAATAAACATACACGACACGAAGTGAAATTCTGGAGAAGGAGAAAGTTGTTACCGCAAAGCGGTAGCGTAATTAACTGCAGGGGCTTGCGCCTGCAGGGAAGAGCGTCCCCACAATCAAAAACCCCTCAAGCGAGGGGGAATCTGACAAAGTCTGCTACATCGGCCGCATCCGTCTAAACCTTCGATACACGGTGCCATAAATCAACTTGGCATCTTCGAAGAGGTGGACGGATAAAAACCAAATAGCATCTGCCCCGAACCTCAGGCGCGTGACGTCCTAACGTCGCAGGCCGCCGTTCGGAGGGGAACAAGACGTACACCTTGTTGGCCTACGTCAAGGGCTTGTACGATGTACTTAAATTGATAAGGACAACGACGGGTAGAACTTGACTTGCGTCTTATGATTTGTTGGCCTGCGTCAAGGTCATAAGAGCTTAGGGTAAAAATCACATCGGGAGTTTCAAACATAAAAGAAACTTGCAGATTTAGCATACCTTCTGGAGTGTGGTGACTAGAGTGGCTTCCATCTAGGGCATCATGCAATGATAGTTGGATCCCGATCCCACTGATGAGTAGGATTACTCTCGTGAATTTTTCTCACTTAACAATCAATACTATAAACCAAGTAGGTGACTAGAAAGGTGTTAGAGGGGCTACGCCTCCAGGGAAAAGAGGTTCTTTAATTAAGGAACTTCGCGAAAGCGTTGGAAAACCTCCCTCGAAGTACCAACACCAGCCTGGCTGAAAGGTTAAGTAAGTATTGTGACATATGATTAAATTCTGACTAGTTCTTCTTTTAGGTTTTGAAGAAGGATTTGAAGAAATAGTGGGAGCCATCCTGTTTAGATAAATTAATAAACCAATCTAAACTTGCAAGAGCATATGCTGAGTGTTTTCTTTTCTCTCTCTCTCTGGCAGCTACCATGACTGGACTAAAACTATTACTTGAAAAAAATATACTGACCGGGCAGAACTATAAAGATTGGCTAAGGAACGTCAATATTGCACTGACTTATGATAAAGTAGCATTTGTTACCACCGCTGTTCCTCCCCTTATCCCAGGACCAGATTCCTCAGTTGTGGACAGGGAAGTCCGCAAAACCTGGGATCTAGATTGTGAGCGAGCTAAGTGTATCGTGCTGGCGTCCATGAACAATGAACTCCAGAAACAGCATGAGAGTATGGATATTGTATCCATCTTTCTCCATGTCAAAGAATTGTATGGGGAGCACTCCTGTATCGCGAGGTATGAAACCTTAAGGAAACTCTTCCAGATGAGGTTAGCTCCAGGATCGCCTGTAGGAGAGCACGTCCTCAAAATGATCATCCTCGTTGAGGAACTCGCAAACCTGGGATGCGTGCTAGAGAACGATTTGTATATCGACTTGATTTTGTAGTCCCTTCCCCACACCTTCTCTCAGTTCGTGCTGAACTTCAACATGCACGAAATGGAAGCTGATTTTCCAAAGCTCCTCAATATGTTGAGGGTAGCTGAGACCTCCTTGAAAAAGGAGAAGACCCCCGTTCTGTATGTTGGCCAATCATCTTCTTCTAAATCTAAAGCGAAAGCTAAAGGGAAGAAGAAGATGAAAGCTACCAAACCGAAAGGTGGGGTCAAGAAGGTGCAGAGAACGAACAAGGCAGGAAGGGTGAAGACAGAAAAGAACGAGTGCTTCTATTGTCACAAGCAAGGGCACTGGAAGAATGATTGTCAGGCCTTCAAAGCCAAGGACATGAAGCAAGCAGTTGCTTCTACTTCAGGTATGTTTGTAATCGAAAATTGTTTTTCAGTTAACTCTACATCATGGGTACTTGATACCGGTTCTGGTTCTCATATCTATAATTCATTGCAGGATCTGAGAAATAGTAGAGTGCTAGGGACATGTGATATGACTCTCCGGATAGGCAATGGAATGCGTGTAGATGCAATTGCAATAGGGGAATATCACCTAGAGTTGACTAGTGGGCACATTTTGGTGTTGTACAGCTGTTTTTGTATTCCCAGTATGTTGTGTAATATTATATCAGTATCTTTGTTATCGAATGAAGGATATAGTTTTGTGCTTGAAAGAAATGTTATGAACATTCACCTAAATCAAGAACTGATTGGGTTTGGCACACTGGAAAATGGAATATACATACTTAATCAACCTCAAATTTTCAATATTCAAAACACGCGTAAAAGAAAGGCTCCAGATTCGAATCAAGCCTTCCTATGGCATTGTAGACTTGGTCATATAAATGAAACAAGGTTGACTAAGTTACATAAAGATGGATATTTAGATCCGTTTGAATATTCATCATATGCAACTTGTCAATCATGTATCAAAGGAAAAACGACCAAATCTCCGTTCAGCGGACATGAAGAAAGAGCCACTGAACTCTTGAACTTGTACACAGTGATGTATATGGTCCGATGTCTACGCATGCACGAAGTGGTCACTCCTACTTCATCACTTTTACTGATGACTTCTCTAGGTATGGACATGTGTTCTTAATGAAGCATAAATCCGAGGCTTTTGAGAAGTTTAAGGAGTATAAAAATGAAGTAGAGAAACAAACTGGTAAAAGCATCAAGACACTTCGATCTGATCGAGGTGGAGAATACTTAAGTACCAGTTTCCTTGAATGCTTAAAAGAGAATGGAATTCTCTCTCAGCTTACTCCGCCTTATACACCTCAGCATAATGGTGTATCAGAAAGGAGGAATCGCACGCTATTAGATATGGTACGTTCAATGATGAGTAGTGCTGAGTTGCCACTTTCCTTCTGGGGGTTTGCTCTAGAATCAGCCGCATACCTATTGAATAGAGTTCCAACTAAGTCTGTACCTACCACTCCATATGAAATGTGGAGCGGGAAGAAACCATATCTCAAGTATATCAAGATATGGGGGTGTCCGGCATATGTTAAAAAGCATAATCCGGAAAAGCTCGAGGCACGATCGGTTTTATGCAAGTTTGTAGGATACCCCAAGCATTCAAGAGGGTATATGGTCTACCACACTGAAGAACAAAAGGTGTTTGTCGCTCGTCACATTGTCTTCTTGGAAAGCGAATTTCTTGCAAAAGAAATTAGTGGGAGCGCGGTAGAGCTGGAAGAAATTCCAGAACCTCAAACTGCTATCGAGGAGTTAGTAGAACCTCAGATTTCAATAGAACATGACAAACCAACGCCACTCCGCAGATCTAGTAGGTTTTCTCATCCTCCTGAAAGATACTATAGTTTTCTTCTAGATGGGGATCGAGAGAATTGCATCATCGATGATGATGAGCCTACTAGTTTTCAGCAGGCTATCACGAGTAGCGACTCGGTGAAGTGGCTGGATGCTATGAGATCCAAAATGGAATCCATGTAGACCAATAAAGTATGGACTTTAGAAGTTGCTCCTCCTGGGGTGAAACCAGTTGGGTGCAAATGGATCTTCAAAAAGAAGATTGGTGCATTTGGACAAGTGGAAACCTACAAAGCTAGACTAGTTGCAAAAGGTTTTCGTCAAAGACCAGGATTGGACTATGATGAAACTTTTTCACCAGTAGCTATGCTTAAATCCATTCAGATCCTGCTTGCGATTGCTGCCTTCCATGACTATGAAATCGGGCAGATGGACGTAAAAACAGCTTTTCTAAATGGACATTTAGAAGAGAATGTTTACATGGATCAACCAGAAGATTTCTTAGACAGTGGGAGCAGCGGAAGAGTCTGCAAGTTACTTAAATCCATTTATGGATTAAAGCAAGCATCGCAGAGCTGGAACATGTGCTTTGATGAGACAGTCAAAGAATTTGACTTTATCAAAAATGTAGATGAACCATGTATTTATAGGAAGATTGTAGAAAGAGCAGTAGTCTTCCTCGTTTTGTACGTCGACGACATACTACTGATAGGGAATGATATTCCTATGCTACAATCAGTAAAGCTCTTCTTGTCACAGAAATTCTCCATGAAAGACTTGGGAGATGCATCATACATTCTGGACATTAAGATCCATCGTGATAGATCTAATAGAATGTTGGGACTTTCACAGTCCAGGTATATTGACACTGTACTAAAGAGATTTAGTATGGAAGATTCCAAGCGCGGTAATATGCCCGCTTGTCACGGAATCACCCTCTCCAAAGAGATGTTTCCAAAGACTGATGAAGAGAGGGCTCGCATGGGCATTATACCCTACGCTTCGGCAGTAGGATCTATAATGTATGCGATGTTATGTACAAGACCAGATGTAGCTTACGCACTTAGTGTGGTAAGCAGGTATCAGTCTGACCCAGGTGAGAAACATTGGATAGCGGTGAAGAACATTCTCAAGTATCTGAGAAGGACTAAGGAGTTGTTCTTAGTTTACGGTGATAAGGACCTCCTGCTAGAGGCTTTTACCGACTCCGGTTTCCAAAATGACAAGGATGATTCTAAATCCATTTCGGGTTTTGTGTTTACCCTCAATGAAGGGACGGTATGTTGGAGGAGTTCAAAATAGGATACCGTCACAGACTCAACTATGGAGCTGAGTATATAGCTGCTAGTGAAGCCGCAAAAGAAGCTGTCTGGATGAGGAAGTTCATTTCTGAACTTCAGGTGGTTCCGTCCATTACCAATCCAATACCTTTGTATTGTGATAACAATGGCGCTGTAGCTTTAGCGAAGGAACTAAGGTCCCATCAGAAATCCAGGCATATCTTAAGGCGGTTTCACCTGATCAGGGAGATCGTGGATCGTCGGGAGATCGAGATACGGAGAGTGGACACAAAAGACAACACGGCAGATCCATTCACCAAGGCCATCCCTCAAGTGCAGTTCGAGAGGCTGTTTGAGATGTTGGGCATGCGGTATGCCAGCAACTGGATCTGGTAGAGACAGTGGGTACTCATTGCGCCAATTATAGGCCTTAGTGCAAGTGGGAGATTGTAGGATATATATGCCCTAGAGGCCTTCATTGTATAGGATGCTAGGGATATGTATGTACATGACAGTCTTGCTTGATATGATAGTACGCTATTTGGTTTGTCTTTGTCTTAACATATGATATATTTTACTTAGTATTTATATATACATGTTAATAAAGCCCATAGGGTGTTTTCCTGACTACCGGCGTTGTGATGGCAGTCATACTTGTGGGAGCTGGATAGTCAATAGGCACATCCTTAGATGTCCCTGGTCGCAGGAGTATCGAGATTGGGCATCGATACTCCGGAGTAGACTAGTGTACACATATCTAGACCTTGAGGAGGGGCGATGGACTGGTCCCGCAGCCATTGGTGGAGTGCACCTAAGATTGTATACAGATGCTCACTGGGTGTGAGTATACCGGACAGGACTCGCTGAGAACTGACTGGATGGTATTATACCTAACGTCAGATAGCAGTTCTCAGGTGACATGTGTGCAGATAGTCCGTTGACTTAAGGTCGTCATTTGTCTCTTGTGAGTTCCTGCTGTGCTTTGATTACTACCCTACCACGATTCAAAGGAGTCGTGCAAACAGGTTTTAGTTGGGCATAGTCCCGAGCCACGTGGAGGTAGTGATCAACTGTTAGGGATTCGTCTCTCCCGGTATAGGGAGTTGATATCGCACGGTGATCGGTTGGTCATTACCATAAGTCCCTGGCCATGGCTGATTGAGAATTACTGATGGACTGATCAGTAGATTCTCGGATGGTCTTGAGCCATACCGACACGACTTGTACGGTTATTAGGGATCTGACGTCCACCACCTCCCTAGACCATACATACGATACTCTTAGACGAACAGACCGGACTTCATGGATATTGTCACGGACAGGCTCAGTAGGATTTCGGATGGGTTACCTCATCGGCTTTCTTATCGACAACTACCTGGGGACCGTTACGTACAGCTAGTGCCGCTTGCGGTCTGTGGTTAAACCCACTGCCAGCATAGTAGTCGAGTCTTTAGAGTCCCACACAGAGATTTCCCAACTCCAGGCGAAAAGATATAGAGGTCGTATAGTTTTACGACAAAGGTTCGGACGCATACGTGTTTAAACGCACGTACGACATTCGGACAGTTTTTACAAGCCGGCTTTGGATTAAGCCAGATTCTAGTATCCGGTTATTGGATTTATACAGTCTAAAGTTTTTTCGTATTTTCATGGATACGAGGGGCGTTCTCGTAATTTCCGAGAAGGTTCTAGAAGGATGTGACATGAGGGGTTAAGGTGGCATTTTCATTAATTGCTTTAGTGACTCATTCATATGATTCATCATATCATTAAATGCATCATTAATGCATCATTAATGATCTAATGACTCACATGATGAATCACTCTTCTTGAATAAATGAAGCATGGTGAATAATCATTTAATTGATATTATTTGATAATTCATTATGTTTGATATATTCAAGTGAGAAGCTTTTCTATTCTCATTATCATCTCCACTTTCTCTTTCCTCAAGCTCTCTCTCCTTCTCAAAACCCTAATCCTACCACTCATGAGTTGAGTACAAGGATTAGTAAAGACTAAACACTCCATAACCTAACTCTACATCACCTTAGTTACTTTAATTAGCAACTAGAGAAACAAAGTAACCTCAAGTTTAGAGGTAATAGCTTGGATTAGGGTTCTCGGGTGGATCGTCTATCACGGAAGGAAGCCGAGGAGGACGTGGAGATCCAAGGAGGCCGTAGAGATCGTAAAGACGAAGGACTAGAATCGTTTGGTATAATCTCTTTACATAGTAGCTTAGAACTCTATGCTTATTGTTAAGTATTGTTTGGAAAAGATCTTCGGTTAGTTGATGTTCGCTTTATAAACATGATCGTTTTTCAAATTTCCGCCTCCCCGCAACTCGTGGGGTGTTGCACATCGACTTACAGATACCAGCCCTTGAAGGGTCCCACAGGCCTTGGAATGTAATCAGGCTCGGGGACCATGAAGAGAGAACCGGTGTTCAGTCGCATAAAATAATGAATAGTGTTGCGGGCAATCTCCAACAAGGGAGTAGGCTCGACCAAGAACGCTTCGAGGGGCATACCCTGGTTATAACCCAACTGTTGAGTAAAACGATGTGGATTATATTGCATGAAGAGAGCGGCATCATTTAATCGGAATACCAAGTACCCCGGCCTGATCGAATACAGGTGCATGATCTCCTTGTGTTTCAATGTCGGCTCTTCGTTCTTCAATAAATCAAATAACTGTTGAATAAGCCCCGTTGGCACAGAAAGAACCCGATCATTGAAAACTATGCCTCCCTCATTTGAATAAGGGTTGAGCATCACGCGCAAAGCCCCCAACTGAGTCGGATCAGGAGCGGAAGCATCAACCAGTCTTATAACTCGTGGGAAAGTATAGGACTCGTAGAAATTAGGCCGCTGGTGCACAGCAAACACACCTAACACGTGCATCTTAATCCAGGATATGAAATAATGGAGGAAAAAGTTCATGGTGTCTGCACCCGGATTTGATGTGTTGGCCGCGGTACTCAAACCATGATACATGTGGAATAACCCTACAACGCCAACGGCCAGTCATGCTCTTTCGGCTATGCGGTGTGCAGGGTAGAAGATAGAGGCTCTCATAAAGTGCCGATGCATCGGCATCGGAAACAAGCTTAGCCAAAAACTGATGAAGCCTACAAAAAATGTTTCCTCGTCTATGCCAGGAGCAGCAATCTTATCAAAAGCCATGGTCGACGTACTTGAAATATAAAATTATGGCAGATCTTCCTCCTTAGTCGGCAGTTTGCCCAAGCCAAGTCCGAAAGGATCCTCGACCTTCGCAAATCTTGGAGCATTCTTAGATAGAGTCGTTGGCTATAGTGCCCTCAAGTCAATTATTGGATCGCAGGCACGTGATTGCAATGATTGAGGGAGGACCTATACCGGTAGAACGTTCTTACTCTAGATGATAGTATGCTATCTGGTTTGTCTTTATCATCATGTACATACTTCAGGTGACACTACAGATCACTATTGCATGTTGATAGAGCCCATAGGATTCTTGCTTGACTACCAGCAGTATGATGGCGATCATATACGTGAGAGTTGGGTAGTCCATAAGCACATCATTAAAGTGTCCCTAGTCGTGGGAGTTTCGAGACTGGGCATCGATACTCCAAGAGTAGACTAGTGTATACAGATCGAGACCCCGACGAGGGGCGATGGCCAGTCTCAGAAGCCATTGGTGTCAGTTGGTTCACCTAAGATAGTATACAGGTGCTCATTGGGTTATGAGTACACCGGACGGACTCGCCGGGAACATGCTAGGTTGTATTATACCTACTGTCAGATAGCAGTTCCCAGGTGACATGTGTACATGTTAGCCTATCAACCTGAGATCGTCATTTGTCTCGTGTGAGTTCCCACTGTACTTTGATTACTACCCTACCACGGCTCGAAGGAGTCGTGCAAACGGGTTTTAGTTGGGTACAGTCCCGAGCCACATAGAGGCAGTGAGCGGATCGTCCAGGGTTTCGTCTCTCCCGATATTGGGGGTAGAGGTGATTGGTCTCGAAAGAGTGTTTTTGTAGTTTAACCGCAATTAGAACGGTGTCGCGCGTAGCTAGACCGAGGTGAGTACGGGTCGTCCTCTGGGAAACGTGGAACCTTTTACTTTTACTTTAGATGTGTTAAAAAAAGAGAAAGAAATAAGAATTTTGTTGAATGGTTTCTAGATCTACGTTAAATAAAAATGTAAAATATAGATCTAGATTAGTTTAAAGATGTGATTAATATAATAAGAAGGCTTGTAGGGTTCGTTAGGATTTAGTAGTTATGGACGATTAATTAAAAGTTACCCTTTTTATCCATTAATAGATTTAGAACTAGAACGACGGCGATGCGTGTAGATTAGGGTTTCTGGAGGGAAAAGGAATCCCACTCTTAACCCTTATCTCGACACGGAACTCCGTTCATATCTAGCCTTTACCAAAACAATCATTAATCCAATCTCTAATCGCGGTCGGAACTAGCAAAGAATTGCTAGCGCGCTCGATTAGGATGTTAATGATTCTTTTGATAAAGTTCCTAAACTTTATAGGACTTAAAAATGTTTAGTGATTTTTATCGTCCATTAGCCTACCCTAATCCTACGAACCCTAACAAGCGGAGAATTACTCGCGCATGTTGGGAGAAGAAGATGAAAAGAAAGAGAGGGAAAACATAATGTAAAATGCAAAAAGAATTAAATAAAATAACTACCTTTATTAATCAACTGAACAGGCTACACTTTTATTCCGTAGAAAATTGATTACAAACTAGTGCTTCTCGATCTTTCCTATGGAGGCAGTCGAACAGTCGATGATCAGCCTGGATGCGTGAGCGTCGGGAGCTTCGTGATCTCTTCGGCTTGATAGCTTTTCCAAGAGGCCCTCGGTGCCCTTTTATAGTGCAAACCCAGAATCTTTTTGTTGAAAAGTTGGTAAAATATTGCATAGATCAATCTCCCAAAATATTGCCTTCTAACTCCTCAATAGTGCGGCGGATCCGCGGCCCAAGGGTGGGTTTGGCCGCGGATCCGCGCTCAAGGGATGAGATCTCTTTGTCGTTTTTCTTGGGCTCTCTGATGGTGACATTTGGCAATCCTAGGAACCTTCATATTTCAGAAATCTTCTCTCGGTTGCTTCCAGACTTGGTCTCCAAGTTTGCTTCTTAAATTGGCAAGTTTTCTTCAACAAATTGATTTGTTTGTTAAATCCTGCATAACAACTTGGAAAATTCTGCACCATAATCTCAAATAATATTTTGTAGACTTAGTTCTACTAGGATTTGGTTAATAGATTTATTTGCATATATTTTCCTACCAAATGATAATTAAAATATATTAACACATGGAAAATAATGTTTTTACACATAAACCCTCATATGTATAATATATTATAATAAAGTCCTTTTTTAATATAAAAATGGTAGGAAAAATGTACTACAAATGTGCAGTTTTATCGACTGAACAAATACCCCCAAACTTATCTTAGATCGTCCCGAGCAAACTAGTTTATTCAAGAGGAGAAAAAGAAAGGAGAAAACTAAGCACACTTTCGTAGGAAGACACGATTGTACTGAGCACGTGCAACAAGCCGTTAAACCTCTAGGTGTCCCTAGTAGGAGGAGTGTTGTCTCCTGAGGGTTTTCAGCGGATTACACCCACAAAATCCTATAACAAAAGAGAGATGGTGAAATTTACATATAAAGATAAGAACCATAAAAGAAATACTTTGAAAAGAAGAGTTTCCAACTATGCTAGCTTTTCAGTTGTCATGAGCCCTATCTTAATAGTCATGAAAAAATGTTAGAAATCACATTACCCCTCAATAAAACATCGTCTTTATTCTTCATTCCTACCTTTCTTCCAAACATTGATCATATAACCCCACGTGTGTGAAAATAACATCCCTACACTCGGAGAATTCAATTCAAGCTATCATACTCTTGTCCATCTACCTCAGTACTTTTTAATTTGATGAATATTAAGATTTGCTCACACATTTTCATGCGACCGTTAATACTTCTTGAGGTACTAACAGACCGATTTCTTATGTGCTTGCTGATTAGGTGATAATATTTTCCTCGTCTTGCACCACCTAAGGCTTAGCAGTGACTCCCAGACCAGTTGGCCTTAGGGCACTAGGTGAAGAGGCACCCTCGCTATATTTTTTATTGCTGCCTTGGCGATAACAAAACCAGTGTTCATTTTTCTTTTCACCATTTTTATATTTTCTTCATTTTTTTTCATTTCCTTCATACTTTGGCTTTTAGACAAGAGCATTTCAAGGTATCCTCTACTATCCCGAGTTTCAAGACGTGTGAAAGTGCATATAGTAGGGTATTGGCTTCCAGAATAGAAACTATTTTTTAGACTTATTTTATCCTCAGATTAGTGACTTCCTTCATCTTACTAACCCTTGGGACAATAGCTCATAACTACTTATTACTAGTTCGTTTAAGAAAACTTCTAATTTTCTTGGTTTTCTTAAATTATTCCTATCTTTTGGATGCAATTTTTCTTTTGTTATAAAATTTTATTTTTTTTAAATTTTTGAACATGTTGTGCTTATGCAAAATATGATGCAAATTGATGTGTAAATAAGCACAAACCTCCCCCAAACCTGTTTACAGCAGTGTCCTCACTGATGTCATCCGTTAAGCTCAAAAACCTGTAGACTTGGGAGGAAATTATTAATGGGGGCAAGAATATATGAAAGTGAAAATCCTCTCCCAAACTTATTTTAGGCTCACAATTTTTTAAAAATCATTTTCTTTCAAGAGCCAAAATATACCACCCCCTCCCCCAAACTTGAGTTAAACATTTTTAATCTTTTAAAATCACACGAGGGGGTCAAGGTTATTGGTCAATGCCAAGCTTTGCAAAGACCGAAGGTCAACACCAACCATTCAAAAATTTTATCAATGAAGCACCAAGGTTGGTGGAAGAACATGTCACCTATTGATGTGAAGAAGTGGGGAGGTGACAAGAGGTGTAATGGAAAAGGATTGCGTCTCAATTTGGAAAGACAACACAGTGATAGTAATGATGTATTACTCGCATTGTCATGATTGTCCAAAAGAGGGGGTGGAGGTCCAATTTCTTCATCTTGGAGTTGATTCATCTCAACACCCGTGTCTTGTAAAAATGCGAGTTCATCAGCGAAAATTTCCTCAAAGCTTTCATCGATACCCCGAAAAATAATGTCATCAGAAAAAATGGGGTGATCGTCAGACTCAATATAAAGTTCCTCATTAGATGTTGACCCGGACAATTCGGTGGAAAAGTAAATGGTTGGGTCAAACAACAACATATGAAAAGAGTCTGTATCATGAGGTTGATCAAATTCGCTGCTGTCGACATCCATTAATTCGACAGAACACACATGAGCATAAGGTTCGGAGGGTTCACTTCCCAACTTGTAAATGTTAAGCTCAATTGACTTCTTTCCAAAGGATAGGGTCATAGAGCCGTTTCTACAATTAATTACTGCATTGGAAGTGGCCAAAAAGGGTCGATCGAGTATCACCGGGATTTGATTGCGTGGGTTTGCCACAGGTTGTGTATCAATAACGATAAAGTCCACAGGAAATATGAATTCCCCGACTTTGATTAACACATCCTCTAGCTCACCCCTAGGTTGGGTGATAGATCGATCGGCTATCTGAAGAGTGCAATGCGCAGGTTTTAACTCTCCGATCCCTAATTGCTCATACACAGAATACGGAAGCAAGTTAACACTGGCACCTAGATCGAGTAGAGCACGATTAATATTTTTACCTCCAATAGAAATTGAAATTGTAGGACTTCCGGGGTCCTTTCGTTTCTTGGGTAGTTGTTGTGTAAAAGCAGTGCTCACATTACTCGCAAGGAAAACTTTTTTAGGTACTTGAACTTTTCGCTTCCTAGTGCACAAGTCCTTTAAGATTTTCGCATATGACGGAACTTGTTGAATAGCATCTAGGAGAGGAATGTTTATGTTAACTTGCTTAAAAATTTCCACAATCTTCTCCATTTGTGGACTTGGTCTGTTGCCCCTTAACCTGTTTGGATAAGGTGCTTGATCAATAAGTTTTGGGTCCAACGTTTGTGGAGAAGACTGTGGCGACGGATTCGATCCCAAAATTGGAGTGGGCATCGACTTAGATAGATTTGGCGAAATGGGCGAAAGGTTCGAGCCTTGGGGAAAATGGAGAATAGGCCCGGATGAAGGTAGGAGACTGGACGAATTATGGGAAGAAGAAGAAGCTGGGGTATCATTGGTGTCACTATCATCACACTGCTCACCCACTCGGTTATTCAGCACTTTCCCTGATCTCAACGTAGTAATGGCATTCACATTATGACTTTGTGAATGGCCAGGATTCGGTAGGGGTTGAGATGGGAGTTTCCCTTTCTCTCTCGCACTCATTGCGGCGTTTAACTGTGCGATTTGGTTTTCTATTGATTTAATAGTCTCACCATGGGAGGAGGAGTTTTTCATTAGGGTATCAATAGAAGACCTTATCTCAGCCGAATTTTGCATGGATTGTTTCATGAACATATCCAAAGTTTGTGCAAGTGAGTTGTCAGTACCGGCCACTTGTGGTGTAGAAATGTTGGCCGGATTTTGGAAATTTTGTGACTGAAAGGGAGGCTGATTCTGTGGTTGTGGTTGCTGTGGAGGAGGACTTTGATAATTACTTTGTTGGTTTTGATTCCAAGCAAAGTTAGGATGATTCCTCCATCCTTGATTGTATGTGGAAGAATAAGGGTCATTTCTAGGTCGCTCCTGAAAAGCAACATTAGCTTGAAACGATGCATTCATAGGACATTCTTCCGTTAAGTGTGAAGGATCCGAACAGCAACCACAGACAGTCTTGGGAAGCGTGACCTGATTTAGGGAGACTGATGAAAGTTTGTTCTCAATAGAATCGAGTTTCTTTTGCATCGCTGCCATTTCGGCTTTTACTGCGATGGAAACGTCGAGCTGGTGAATACCTCCCTTAGTTGTAGGTGGTCTTACGCTTTCCCACTGCAACGTGTGTTCAGCAAGGTCTTCCAGATATTTCCAAGCTTCACCGTCATCTTTAGACATGAAATTGCATTGACACATTGTTTCAAGCATCTGCTTTGTCGCTGGATTAATACCCTCATATATAATCCGACATAAATCCCATCTTTGTATTCCGTGATGGGGGCATTGGACAAGCAGATCTTTGAAACGTTCAAAGAACTTCCAAAATGGTTCATTGGGAAGCTGGGTGAACTGGTTGATCTCGCTCCTAACATGTGCGGTCTTATGATTTGGGTAGAACTTCTTAAGAAATGCTACGACGAATTCATCCCAATTAGTGATAGAGTGTGCGGCAGTATTGTAAAGCCATTTTTCTGCCAAGTCGCACAGTGTGAATGGGAGAAGACGTAAGCGCATAGCATCTAAAGTCAATTGTGAAGTACCCATCATTGCGCATACGTTTTCGAATTTGGTGATGAAAACGTACGCGTCTTCCGACTCAAGCCCGTGAAATTTGGGCAGCAGGTTGATGTAGTGGGGTTTAATTTCAAAATTATCCCCGTTCGGTGGTGGAAGAGATAGACAAGTAGGAAGAGGACCACGAATAGGATAGCACCTTTCTTGGAGAGAGATGCGCGGTGGATTCTGCGCACCTGCGGGCGGTGGCAGCATGGTGTTATAATTAGATGGAGTGCCATCCATCACAGTTGATGTGGTGTGTGGTGGGGGAAAAGAAGGTGAAGAAGTACCGACTTCGGTGTCGATAGAAGGAACGCGGACAAGACGGGCACTAGGATCCCGTGTCCAGCTGAGCATGCACTAAGCGGGTTTAGTGCAAGTGGCAGCGTGTGTGTGATTTAAAATTGGCTTGTTTTGAAAAAGTGGGACTCAACACAAATCTCCCTAAGATGCACAAGCAACCCTAGATCTAAGGTCACCTAGGTCCAGTCTCTAGACAGCTCCTAACTAAGGCTAGAAATAGGACCTCAAACTGCCTCTTCACGGACAAGTACGGCCAGGTAAGTGGGAAGGAACCACCGCTACAGTGGGCCTAATTAAAAACCACTAGCCTAGACACCGCAATGTCAGTTAGGATAAACGGCCGATGCCTATACTAGTCTTTTTCCTATTGAGCTCGACAGTCCTTAGAGTCTGGTCTAGATATTTTTTTAAATTAATGAAGGGTTGATCTATATGCTCGGTTTGTGATTTGTGGGGCTTAGGAAGGGTGATGAAATCCCCACCTAATCTTGATTTGGACTTTGCCCCTTAGAGTCCGTATTAAATATGCAAAACAAAACCAATCACAAAACTTTTGCAAAAAGATTTTTGAGCGGCGCAATTTTTTTGCAAAGAATCCTGCAGAAGATAGATTTTATTGGATTTGAGAGGAGAGAGAAGGAGTTAAGAAAGATACCAGAGAAGTGTGAAACCCTAGATCTCCCGTTTCCTCAAATCCGCGACTCCAGATTCCCTCGCAAAATTCACACACAAATCGTTAAATATGCAATTTGCAGTTTTGTTTTAATAATGATATGACTCGTCAAAGAATTCAACACAAATAGTAAAAATAAAAAATTACGCACGTATCCCCGGCAACGGCGCCATTTGATTGGTCTCAAAAGAGTGTTTTTGTAGTTTAACCGCAATCAGAACGGTGTCGCGCGTAGCTAGACCGAGGTGAGTACGGGTCGTCCTCTGGGAAACGTGGAACCTTTTACTTTTACTTTAGATGTGTTAAAAAAAGAGAAAGAAATAAGAATTTTGTTGAATGGTTTCTAGATCTACGTTAAATAAAAATGTAAAATATAGATCTAGATTAGTTTAAAGATGTGATTAATATAATAAGAAGGCTTGTAGGGTTCGTTAGGATTTAGTAGTTATGGACGATTAATTAAAAGTTACTCTTTTTATCCATTAATAGATTTAGAACTAGAACGACGGCGATGCGTGTAGATTAGGGTTTCTGGAGGGAAAAGGAATCCCACTCTTAACCCTTATCTCGACACGGAACTCCGTTCATATCTAGCCTTTACCAAAACAATCATTAATCCAATCTCTAATCGCGGTCGGAACTAGCAAAGAATTGCTAGCGCACCCGATTAGGATGTTAATGATTCTTTTGATAAAGTTCCTAAACTTTATAGGACTTAAAAATGTTTAGTGATTTTTATCGTCCATTAGCCTACCCTAATCCTACGAACCCTAACAAGCGGAGAATTACTCGCGCATGTTGGGAGAAGAAGATGAAAAGAAAGAGAGGGAAAACATAACGTAAAATGCAAAAAGAATTAAATAAAATAACTACCTTTATTAATCAACTGAACAGGCTACACTTTTATTCCGTAGAAAATTGATTACAAACTAGTGCTTCTCGATCTTTCCTATGGAGGCAGTCGAACAGTCGATGATCAGCCTGGATGCGTGAGCGTCGGGAGCTTCGTGATCTCTTCGGCTTGATAGCTTTTCCAAGAGGCCCTCGGTGCCCTTTTATAGTGCAAACCCAGAATCTTTTTGTTGAAAAGTTGGTGAAATATTGCATAGATCAATCTCCCAAAATATTGCCTTCTAACTCCCCAATAGTGCGGCGGATCCGCGGCCCAAGGGTGGGTTTGGCCGCGGATCCGCGCTCAAGGGATGAGATCTCTTTGTCGTTTTTCTTGGGCTCTCTGATGGTGACATTTGGCAATCCTAGGAACCTTCATATTTCAGAAATCTTCTCTCGGTTGCTTCCAGACTTGGTCTCCAAGTTTGCTTCTTAATTTGGCAAGTTTTCTTCAACAAATTGATTTGTTTGTTAAATCCTGCATAACAACTTGGAAAATTCTGCACCATAACCTCAAATAATATTTAGTAGACTTAGTTCTACTAGGATTTGGTTAATAGATTTATTTGCATATATTTTCCTACCAAATGATAATTAAAATATATTAACACATGGAAAATAATGTTTTTATACATAAACCCTCATATGTATAATATATTATAATAAAGTCCTTTTTTAATATAAAAATGGTAGGAAAAATGTACTACAAATGTGCAGTTTTATCGACTGAACAAATACCCCCAAATTTATCTTAGATCGTCCTGAGCAAACTAGTTTATTCAAGAGGAGAAAAAGAAAGGAGAAAACTAAGCACACTTTCGTAGGAAGACACGATTGCACTGAGCACGTGCAACAAGCCGTTAAACCTCTAGGTGTCCCTAGTAGGAGGAGTGTTGTCTCCTGAGGGTTTTCAGCGAATTACACCCACAAAATCCTATAACAAAAGAGAGATGGTGAAATTTATATATAAAGATAAGAACCATAAAAGAAATACTTTGAAAAGAAGAGTTTCCAACTGTACTAGCTTTTCAGTTGTCATGAGCCCTATCTTAATTTTGTGTTTGTGTGTGACTTATTTTCTCACCACAATATATAAATACACTCACTTGATTTATTTTGGACAGCCACTACTATTTTTCTTGAGCTTCACATTTTCCACCATGGGCATCTTCTTCAACCTCCACTCTATCCCTCTCATGTGTTGAGAATCGTAGAGTGTATTGAGACAAAGTAATCACACTATCTCTACTTCATCCTGGGCACCTAGGTTAGAAAACTAGTTGTTCGAGTTGCTTCGGTTTTTGAAGCGGGAGCCCGTATTACTAATTCTCGACATGGATCGTCTTCGACGAGAGAGACCGAAGAGCGAACTTGTTTGGGGCAGCCGTAAGGAGCTTAGCGCAGAGATTGAAGACCGACGGAAACGGATCGATCGGTATAATCTCTCCAAACACTTTACAGTTTGCTAGTAAACGGTTAATGGAAGATCCGGGTAATTGGATGTGGTAGCGCTAAGTTTTACAAATTTTTGTTCCGCATTTGGCCACGGATTGATGGCCGGGGCGCTGCCGTAACCCAACAAGAGCACCAATACGAAGGAAGCGAGTGATGAAATCGTCAAAACTGACACCTTGCCCTTCTGATGCCACAAACAAGCTCTTATAAATCTCCAAGGCTTTGATTAAACTCAGATGCTTGTGCTGAACAGCATTCTCAGTTGTCAAGCGCATAGCTAGAATCATGGCAAAAACGTACTCTTCAGGGGGTAGTAACTCCTCATAATTTTCTCCTCTGATCAGCAGTCCGGAAAATTCTCGAAATTCCTCCAGCGAAATAGAAACTTCATGATCCCCTAGTAGAAAAGTATACGTTAGAAGATTTCATTGATTTAAAAAAGCCTTAACCCACCAGACATAGGGAGCATGGTAGTAGAACAATGACACATACACCTCCTGCTACAGTCCATCTTTCTGCAACCATGAGCACTGGGAGGAGAGAATATACCGGGCCCAAGGAAGGTAGCCCACTGGATACCGTGGGGTGACGCCTATCTTATAGACCAGCCTCCAAGGTTGAGCTTCACCTTGGCATATTCGGCGTCCCAAAATGTCGATAGCCACTAAGGGTTGATTGGGTATCCCTGTCATTGATGGCTCAAGTCGGCCCTCAGGAGTGCAATTAGTCGCCTCCACTGCATAAGCAGTATGTGGACGCTCTGTAAATTGAATTGGGTGTAGGGTTCCTAGGCATCCTAGTGAGGTCTCACAAGGCATCGATCATGCCAAATTAAAATTTTAACGGTGCCGAGAAACCCGACTACGGATCGTCGGCTAGAAGTTTAGGCGAAAACATAAACTAGTTAACACTTAACTAATGGGATATCGAAAATACAACCTTTGTAGATCCGGTGCTCCACGTCCATAGCTCCGCAACCAAGTCATCTCCGCTGTCCAAAAGGAATCCGGGCTCTAGAGTCGGCTTCGTCGGAGAAAAAGCGAGCTAGGTCGTCGATGTCCATGCCGAAGATGATCTACGTCGAGGCATCGCTAAATCAAGCTCCACCTTCACCAAGCCCTAAAAACTTGTGAAGGAAACACACTCTACTACTTGGCAAGAGGTAGAGGATGAAGAAATAGGAAGTGGATAGACTTTAGAATTGGATTTCTCACTCATCTCATCAAGTTGCCATTGATGGTCAAGCTTTTCTTCACTTGAAGGAAGAAGAAGAAGAAGCTAAAAATATTATGATAAGAATAATAAAAATGAGAAAAGAAATTCATTCTTATCATAATTGAACCATAGTTAGGTGTAGAGAATCAATCATGGTTTAGTGGAGTGGTTAGGTTAAGGATGAGATAAGAATGGTGGACAAAGTCAAAGCTTCATGAATATTCCACTACAAACAAAGAAAGCCACCATTCTTCCCATTTCTTTTTCCAAAAAGAAAATAAACAAATAAATGAATAAATAGATATGAAAAACAAAACCCTAATTATCCACTTAACCATGGTTTAATTCTTTACACTTAACCAAAATGTATGTATCATCAAACATGATACAAGCAAGTGCACAAAATCATATCGCATATGCAATGCGCACATCCGAGTGAGAAAATCCATTTAAAGTGAACCGATACTAGTTAATTCAAAGTAATATATCAAATATATAATTATGCATTAAATCATTAAATCAACACTTGATTCAATGATCCGGTCATGTCGCATATAACCGACTGGTATCATCAGTAACAACTTATCGAATCAACACTTGATCCGATAACTCGGCTATATCGCATATAACCGATCAATGTCACATCGCGAGAATCGAATACAGTATCACATACTGGTATTATTCTCGGTCCCGCACATATCTCATATGCGCTCCTATTTCGTTTCGCTTGAGCCAGGAAACCTCTGTGTAGGACTCTAAAGACTCGTCAATACGCCGGCAGCAGGTGATGATCATATCAAACACCCACAAGCCGCAAGCGGTCTGCTAAAGTTAACGGCCACCCGGGTATTGAGCGATCTGAAGATCGACGAGCAAGCCCGCTCACACTCCAGTGAATCCAACCAGTAACACTACCGTACAGTCCGGTCTGATCGTCTGATCTGTCGCATATCTCGCCTAGGGGTGGTAAATGTCAGACCCCAATAGCTCGATAAGTCGTGTCGATATGAGGTCTATAACAATTCGAGAAACTACTGGTAACACTTACCAGTAAATCTCAGCAACCCTGGCCAGGGATTTCCTGTTATAGCCAATCGAACACAGCGCAACATCAACCCCCTATACCGGGAGAGACGAATCCCATCCTATCGCTCATTGCCTCCATGTGACTCGGGACTGTACCCAAAAACCACCTTTTTGTACGCTCTCTTGGACGTGGTAAGATGGAAATCAAAGCACAGTGGGAACCACACAAGACTCTATGACGATCTTGGGTCAACAGACTACTCTGTACCAGTGTCACCAGAGAACTGCCATCTGACGTGAGGTATAATACCATCTGGGAGTTCTCGGCGAGTCCGTCCAGTGTACCCAGTCTCTACTGAGCACCCGTATATCATCTCTGATGTCAAACACCAATGGATATGGGATCATCCATCGCCCATCTGTATGGGTCGAGAAAGTATACGCTAGTCTACTCTGGTATATCGATGCCCCGTCTCGATACACCCACGACTAGGGACTTTGAAGGATGTACTTATGGACTACCATGTCCCCACTAGTATGATCCGCATCATAGTCCAGGTAGTCAAGTACAGATCCTAAGGGCTTTACCAACATGTAACAGAGAGACAATCAGTATACACGTTAAGGTAAAGTGCAACCAGATAGCATACTATCATGTCGAGCAAGAAAGTCCTCCCTATATATGTCCCAGCATCCATTACAATATACATCCTATGTACAGTAATGGCCTCTAGGGCATACATATAACTAACAATCTTCCACTTGCACTAGGGCCATCTGTAGCAGTGGTTGCAGTATCTCATACTCAACCATCCCATAAAAGTCTCTCTCTGGGAACAGGCCTTTGTGAGTGGATCCGCTGTGTTGTCCTCTGAGTCTACTCTCCTAACCTCGATCACCCTGGAGATCAACCATCTCCATGATCAGGTGACACTGCCTTAGAATATGTCTGGATCACTGATGGGACCTGCGTTTCTTGGCATAAGCCACAACTCCATTGTCACACAATGGGAGGAACATAGTTCATCTCATGAACCTTTATATATCCAAACAGCCTCTTTGGTAGTATCTTAAGTAGCGATGTATCCTGCCTTTATCGTCTAGTATGTCACGGTGTCTAGCTTGGAACTCTTCCGACATACCGTCCCTTTACTGAGGGTAAAGACAATGCCTGCGACTGACATTCAGTCGTCTTTATCACCCTGGAACCCTTCCAGTGATTCTCCCCAGGATCGATTGATACCATCTCACTACAACTAGTGAGAATCCTAACATCCATTTAGATCTATCTCATAGATCCAAAATCCAGGATTTAGTAGGTATCACTTTGATCCTATATGGAGAATCCTAGTGATAAGCGGAGATTGACCGAGCGTAGCATAAGAAACACTTTTCTTATCAAGAGTATGTCATCCACGTACTCTACGAGGATCGTCACCATACTCCCTACTACCTTTTTGTTTATACAAGGTTCATCTACCATTTTGATGATGTCAACTTCTTTGACTAATTCATAAAAACAGATATTCCAACTCCGCGATGCCTGCTTTATCCTATAAAGCATCTTGCACACGTTTCCGCTGCTCCCACTGTCTACGAATCCCTCTGGCTGTGTACTTATAGACACACTCTTTTAAATCATCATTTAGAAAAGCAGTCATGGACCCAACCGCCAGATATCGTAGTCATGGTATGTAGCCGTGGCAAGTAGGATCCGAATGGACTTAAGCATAGCTACTTGAAAAGGTTTCATCATTATCCACGCCTGGTCAATGACGAAAACCTTTAACAAGTCTAGCTTTGAAAGTCTCAACTTTTCCATGTACACCAAGTAATCTTCTCAAGATATACCTGCTCCTGATGGGGATTTAACCCTTCAGATATAGCAACCAAAGTCCATACTTTGTTGGTGTATAAGGATTCCATATCAGATCGCTAAGCATCCAGCCATTCTTACAGAGTCACACTCCTGATGGCCAGCTCGAAACTAGTTGGGTCATCATCTCATGATGCAATTCACGCTCCCACTGTCATGGAGAAACCGAAGTATCTCTCAGGTGGGTGAGGAACCCTACTAGATCGGCGGAGAGGCTGAGGTTCGTTGGAATCTACTGAATCCTTTGGCTCAATCAAATCATCTGCTGCAGTTTGTATAGCTGGAACATTTCCAGTTCTACATAACAGACCTTGCCTCGAGCTTGTCCGGATTTTGCTTTTGGACATAGGCCGGACAATCCCCAAATCTTAACTAACTTAAGATATGGGCTCTTCCCCTTCCATATCACATATGAAGTGGTAGGCAATTGATTTGATTGGAACCCTATTCAATAGGTATGCAGCTTCTCAAGCGCATAACTCCCAAAAAGGAAATAGGTAACTCAGTAGTACTCATCATAGAGCACACCTTATCATATAGGGTGTGATTGCTCTGCCCCGATATACCATCGTGCTATGGTGTATTCGAAGGAGTAATGCTGAGAGAGAATCTCATTCTCCTTTAGAATAGTCCAGTATTTCCGTGCTCAAGTATTCTCCTCCTTGATCACATCAAAGGACATAATACTTATACCCTTATTGGTTCTCTACTTCTAACTTATATTCTGTGACTATCTCAAAAGGTTCGGACTCATGTTTCAACAGGAACATATGACTGAATCTTGAGAGATTATCAGAGAATGTAATGAAGTATAAAGAACCAGTCCTGGCATGTGTAGACAGGAGACCTTATATACATCATCATGTATCAATCCCAAGAGTTTACTAACTCTTTCTCTGTTTCCAACAAATAGAGCTGTGATCATCTTATCTTTGTGACATGACTGGCGAGTTTCACAAGATGTAAATTCAAACTAATTTAAATATGCATCTTTATGTAACTCTAGCTAGTCGGGTCGCATTGATATGACCTAGTCTACAATACCTCAAGAAGAATTCGTTCATTTCTGAACTTTTCCTCTTGTGTGTGTTCTGTATACTAAGAACTGTAGTTTGATATAGAACATTAATGCTTTTAGATAACGTGCCTGAACCGATCAACTTTTGATATAGGAAATGTTCAAAACATTATCCAACAATACAAAATTTTACCGTTTCTTTACTAATAAAGAGACTGATATGATTTTGTATATCAGGTTCGGTATCTAATAACATTCGTTCAGAATCAATGTATTGGTAATACAGGGTGACAGTGACCGACAGACTTGGCTGCAACACTTGCCCCGTTTTCTGCCTCATGAAACTTATCACCCGTTCTCAGTTCTCTACCTTTCTGTAGCCCTATGTAACAAATTACATATCTGGGATCCTGATCTGGTATCACATACCCAGGACGTAAAGGATACTGAGAAACAGTTCTGTATAATGAACACACCCGAAGATGATGCATCATCATGCACTCTCTTCGTTTGGGCGGCACGGGAATTCTGGTAATCCCCTATTTCCTGCTCTGTCTTATAACAATTATAAGTTGGAGCGGGTCCAACGTTCCCCAGCTCAGTATAACAAGCGGGTTCGGTCAATAATCCGTATTATTATCTTGATTAAGGCGTGATATGGTCGCTACCAGGAGAGAGAGAGAAGAAAACACTCAGCGTGCGCTCTTGCAAGAATAGATTGGTTATTATTTTATCTAATCAGGATGGCTCCCACTGCTTTTTATCAAATCTTCCTTTAAACCCTAAAAGGAAAGACTAGCCGGGATTAATTGCACACTACAAGTTCGGCAATCTTTCAGCCAGGCCAGTGTCGGTACTTTGAGGGAGGTCCCCCGTGCTTTCGCACGAACCTAATTAATGTAAACCTCGTTTTCCAAGAGGCGTAACCTCGTTGACACCTTTCTAGACACCTACTTGATCGGCTAATTGTAATGTATAAAACTCTCCCAGGAGTAACTCTTACTCGCAGCGGGTATCGGGATCCAACTATCTCATAAAAGGTATGCAATCTCATTGCAAATTTCAACACTTGAAATTCCCGATAATATTTTGCCCCGAACGATCTATGACCTTGACAAGGTCAACAAACCATAGACCGCAAGTCAAGTTCAACCCGTCATTTCTTGATTGAATCAAACCCACCCGCACGACCCTTGACAAGGTCAACAAGGCCGCACGACTACCCTAACCCAATCTGCATCATATGCATAAGCAGATAAATACTGGTTAGCTACCGCACACTGCGCCTTGACAAGGTCAACAAACGCAGCACGAATACTAAACAGGATTTATCTGAAATGACGGAGGGCTACGACAGGTTTTTCTGAAAACCTATTGCGTAATGAACTTGATATCGTTGTACAATCAAATGATTTTAAAAATGGAGTACTTTTGAGGCTTTTCTAGTTTTGCTAAAGGAGTCACTCCCGGTGAAGGGATCATCGGTCCTTTCCTCGTCGAATGAGGTGCGGGATATATCATATATATCGCTGTGCAAAGCAAAAACACTTAAAAGCTATCAAAAGACAAACCAAGTGTGTAGCATCTGCCAGTTATTGCTAAAGGAGTCACTCCCGGTGAAGGGATCTCGGTCCTTTCCTCATCGAATAAGGTGCAGGATATATCATATATACCGCTGTGCAAAGCAAAAACTGTAGCTACCTGTTTTATTTTGAAATTCGATTCTACAACATCTTAGGTTTCTTTTATTTAATTAATCACATTAATGAAGTCCCATCATTTAAGTACCTAAACATCACAGATAAATACGACGTACACTTATGACATCCGCATTCGCCTCGATGTCCCCTCGTGCACCGTTAGGTTAGGTAACTAACGACAGAGCGGGGCAGGGCTAGCGCGGGTGTAAAACATAAGTAACGTCTATATAATATATCATATATACTATATATGTATCTATCACAGAACATCACATGATCACATCACAGATATCGCAGCAGAAGAAACATATGAAATATTGGATATACTAGGACGTCCGTGTTTTCAATACGAGCCAGTATAAAACACGGATTCCACGGTCGCGATGAATAGCCAAACCCACACCCCTAGACCCCTACGAGAGCGGCAAGCAACCCTATCAATTCTGGAGTTAGGAGACCCGGACTCGACTCCTCGAGTTGGTCTCACACTGGACTCCAGAACCCGGTTACTTGTGCCCTCCTCCTTGGGTCTATCCTAGTGCGGAAAAGTAAATAATATACAAACGGTGACAACTTCCGCAACCTGGAAGCGTCCCAATAAAAGAATATTACATACAAGTTTTTACATGAATGAAAATGAAAAACACTCATCTCACATAAAAACCCCCGGCTATTCAAACACGACGATCCAATATAACATATCCAGCAACACATAACATCACATGTTATCAACGTAAGTAAACATGCGTATCCCAATTGTCGTTGACATATAGCAACGAAACCGGCGATATCACATATTACACTTACGGTCATAGAAAAGAAAGTGTAAAACTACAACAGTTGGAATCCGCAACCACCTCAGACATCGCATGCCTGACCAAATGAATTACTTAGACATCGCATGCCTAACAATTATAAACCCCGCATTTTAGTCTCAAAATCGAAAACACTTTTCAATATCAAGTCAGGCAATTCAACAAGATTCCCGACATCCTGATCGAATGCTCGTCGCAAACTTCAGTAGACGGCCGCACCCCCGATACCGTCGACGAAGTGCACCAAGGCGGAACACCGCTACCGCGAGCACCCGAACGGATGCTTTCGGCGATGGGGTTCACCTACAGTCACTTGGTCGGGGCTATGGAGTGAAGCTGTCTATTAAATTTACCCGGCGAGTATCCGCGTACGCTACGTGATTGCGACGGACTTTTGATCGCATCAAAATTCCGTGGCAACCGATCAAGTGAGACTAAACTGCTATGTTTATAACATTCATTCAGTTATCTCATAACTTCTTGTGAATTCCAATTATTGTATCCCAATCCAGATAAATAGAAAATGTTAAACTTTTCGATCAAACAGTCAAACACCCAAGTTTTCCCAATACAGATCAACACATGAAATAAGTCTAACAACATTCAGTTCATACCTCAGTACCAACGGTCCAGCCGTAGAAGGGTCAAGCCAACGCCTCACATGTGGCACGCCGTACTGCCCCAAACCCGAAGGTTCAAAGGGCAGTTCAAGACGGTCACATAATCGAGTTAAGGTTTGTTGTCTTCTAGAGGGTCCATCGCGTTACTTGCACTACTTAGAACGTCGTTAAACTACGGAAAAATCCAACACTTGGAAATTTCCCGACAGGGGAAAAATTGGGTATTTATATCCGGTCGAACTTTTTAACATATCCTAAAATTTATCCGGAAAGCCACACAGACAAAATTTGATACTCCGATCGAAACACCGAATCCCCAAATACACAGCAGAAAATTCAACTCTAGAAAAAAATATTAAAAATTCCCAGGAAAGCCAGCACATAAAACTAAGAATTACTGTATAAAACTATTTAAAAATTTAGGCCGTACGGCCGCGGATCCGCCGCCTGAGCCAACTGTAAGGCCGCGGATCCGCGCCTCATCTAATGAATCAAGCCCTCAAATTTAAACAGTAATTCTTAGATTATTTTACTGAGTTTTCTGAATATTTTTAATCTGGAAAAATCCCAGTTTTTCAAAATCGTCCAGAGAGCAATTTTAAGGTTGGGGTTTCGGGTCGTTCGGACTTCAAAATCCGTCTAGACTTCGCCTAAGGCTCTAGCTAGGCTCTGATACCACTGTAGGGTTCCTAGGCACCCTAGTGAGGTCTCACAAGGCATCGATCATGCCAAATTAAAATTTTAACGTTGCCGAGAAACCCGACTACGGATCGTCGGCTAGAAGTTTAGGCGAAAACATAAACTAGTTAACACTTAACTAATGGGATATCGGAAATACAACCTTTGTAGATCCGGTGCTCCACCTCCATAGCTCCGCAACCAAGTCATCTCCGCTGTCCAAAAGGAATCCGGGCTCTAGAGTCGGCTTCGTCGGAGAAAAAGCGAGCTAGGTCGTCGATGTCCATGCCGAAGATGATCTACGTCGAGGCATCGCTAAATCAAGCTCCACCTTCACCAAGCCCTAAAAACTTGTGAAGGAAACACACTCTACTACTTGGCAAGAGGTAGAGGATGAAGAAATAGGAAGTGGGTAGACTTTAGAATTGGATTTCTCACTCATCTCATCAAGTTGCCATTGATGGTCAAGCTTTTCTTCACTTGAAGGAAGAAGAAGAAGAAGCTAAAAATATTATGATAAGAATAATAAAAATGAGAAAAGAAATTCATTCTTATCATAATTGAACCATAGTTAGGTGTAGAGAATCAATCATGGTTTAGTGGAGTGGTTAGGTTAAGGATGAGATAAGAATGGTGGACAAAGTCAAAGCTTCATGAATATTCCACTACAAACAAAGAAAGCCATCATTCTTCCCATTTCTTTTTCCAAAAAGAAAATAAATAAATAAATAAATAAATAGATATGAAAAACAAAACCCTAATTATCCACTTAACCATGGTTTAATTCTTTACACTTAACCAAAATGTATGTATCATCAAACATGATACAAGCAAGTGCACAAAATCATATCGCATATGCAATGCGCACATCCGAGCGAGAAAATCCATTTAAAGTGAACCGATACTAGTTAATGCAAAGTAATATATCAAATATATAATTATGCATTAAATCATTAAATCAACACTTGATTCAATGATCCGGTCATGTCGCACATAACCGACTGGTATCATCAGTAACAACTTATCGAATCAACACTTGATCCGATAACTCGGCTATATCGCATATAACCGATCAATGTCACATCGCGAGAATCGAATACAGTATCACATACTGGTATTATTCTCGGTCCCGCACATATCTCATATGCGCTCCTATTTCGTTTCGCTTGAGCCAGGAAACCTCTGTGTAGGACTCTAAAGACTCGTCAATACGCCGGCAGCAGGTGATGATCATATCAAACACCCACAAGCCGCAAGCGGTCTGCTAAACGTAACGGCCACCCGGGTATTGAGCGATCTAAAGATCGACGAGCAAGCCCGCTCACACTCCAGTGAATCCAACCAGTAACACTACCGTACAGTCCGGTCTGATCGTCTGATCTGTCGCATATCTCGTCTAGGGGTGGTAAACGTCAGACCCCAATAGCTCGATAAGTCGTGTCGATATGAGGTCTATAACAATTCGAGAAACTACTGGTAACACTTACCAGTAAATCTCAACAACCCTGGCCAGGGATTTCCTGTTATAGCCAATCGAACACAGCGCAACATCAACCCCCTATACCGGGAGAGACGAATCCCCTCCTATCGCTCATTGCCACCATGTGACTCGGGACTGTACCCAAAAACCACCATTTTGTACGCTCTCTTGGACGTGGTAAGATGGAAATCAAAGCACAGTAGGAACCACACAAGACTCTATGACGATCTCGGGTCAACAGACTACTCTGTACCAGTGTCACCAGAGAACTGCCATCTGACGTGAGGTATAATACCATCTGGGAGTTCTCGGCGAGTCCGTCCAGTGTACCCAGTCTCTACTGAGCACCCGTATATCATCTCTGATGTCAAACACCAATGGATATGGGATCATCCATCGCCCATCTGTATGGGTCGAGAAAGTATACGCTAGTCTACTCTGGTATATCGATGCCCCGTCTCGATACACCCACGACTAGGGACTTTGAAGGATGTACTTATGAACTACCATGTCCCCACTAGTATGATCCGCATCATAATCCAGGTAGTCAAGTACAGATCCTAAGGGCTTTACCAACATGTAACAGAGAGACAATCAGTATACACGTTAAGGTAAAGTGCAACCAGATAGCATACTATCATGTCGAGCAAGAAAGTCCTCCCTATATATGTCCCAGCATCCACTACAATATACATCCTATGTACAGTAATGGCCTCTAGGGCATACATATAACTAACATTGGGTGGATGGGTTCCGTTGGTACTCCACATGTAAAACTACGACGACCCCTTATAACATGACAATACTAGATTCCCCATAGGAGAAGGCTCTTTTTGTCCTTGTCATGATTCCTAATCATAGCCATCGCTTCTTCATCTGATGGCGACTATGGGAAAGCGACCTCTGAGCGGGTATAAAGAATGTAGGGAAGTGAGACCATTGTACCAAAAGAAAGGGGACAAAAAACCACCAACAAAAGGTTTTAGTCTGTCTTATGGGACTACTGACTCTAAAGCCAGCGAACCCCGCGAAATCAAAGTGGCGACTCATCTGATACATGTGCCCATTGTGAAAATCAAAAAATATTTTCATTAAATGAACGGTGGAGTTAATAACTCTCAGTATCCCCGAAAAGTGGGTTCTTTTAAAAACGACAACAGATTCAAATCTGTGAAAGGGATATTAAAACCCTAAAAAAAGAAAATACCCAACATCAGTAAAAGGGAATAAAATTCCCAAAGTTCCAAAAAAATTGAAATCAGAGCTAGGCTCTGCAAAACAAAATAGAATTAAATTCTCCAATAATAGGATTAAATCCCGGAAATCCCCATGTTGGGAAACAGATGGGAAATATAATGGAATTAAATTTCAGAGACCCTCAAATGTCAAGATCAATGACAGGGTAAAACCCTAAGAAGAAAATCAGCGATTCTTAAGAACGCCCATTGATTCAAACCCTTGAGGTGGACATCAGGACCCACGATCTACTCAAAAAAAAGAATTTTTTTTAGATCTCCAAGAAATCGCTTTAAGAAAAGAGCCGAGCTCTGTTAAAGGATTAAAAATCCAAAATAAAAAATAATACCCAATAAATATATATATATATATATATATATATATATATATATCTCCAAAAGTCTTCTAAGAGATAAGCTTTGTTCATAATCCTTACCAAGAAAATTTGGCAGTGTTTAACTCTGAGCAGAAGAATTTGGAAGGCAGAGATCTAAGCTCCGAAACAAGAATTAAATTCTCAAGAAATTTTTTTTTCTTCCCAAGAAGGAAGATGAAAAACAGTGGTCACTCCAAAGCCAAAGGCCCTATTTATAAGACATGATGGGATCGGTTCAACTTCCCATTGCCCTAGGCGATCTAATGGTGGTAAAGATGGACACCGTTGCACTCACGTGCAAGCCATGTGAGAGCAACGTGGGGGCATTTGTTCCCTTATAAAAAAAGGGAAAAGAAGAAAAAAGAGAAGAATTCCCATGTTTTGGGCTTCACGTGTTAAACACGTGAGCACTTATATGCAAAGCATATAAGTGCTGAAAGCAAATGACTAAAGGCTAAACAGGGCTCACAAGTTAAACACGTGAGTGCTTATATGCAAAGCATATAAATGCTAATAAACAGATTAAAATCCACATTAGGGTCACATATTAAATACGTGAGAACACCTTTTTAAAGCATTAGCTTCAGAAACAATTAAACTCTATATATAAAATTAAATTCTATTTTTTGTATGCAAAACATATAAACACTGAAAGTAACTAAAGGCTGAGCCATCCTCACGTGTTAAACACGTGAGCGCTCATATGCAAAGCATATGAGCGCTAAAATAAAACAGATTAAACCCCACACCAAAGTCACGTGTTAAACACGTGAGGGCACTTCCCTATATAGAATTAAATTTTATTCTTGGGAAAATACCTCCCTTGATCTTTCTAAAAGGGAAATATATACTCAATCAACTGAGAATCGTGTGATCAAAGAGTCAATGGTGATTAAAAATTCATCAAATATAGAATTAAATTCTTTTGGGGGAAAATATTTCTCTAATCATTCTAAATGAGAAGGATATTTTCTGTTAAACAGAAAGTTGTTGGATCAAAAATCTAATGAAATAGGAGAATATTTCTCTAAATTTTTCTAAACAAAGAAAGATGTGCTCTGTTAAATAAAGAGCTTTTGGATTAAAAATCCGATGGTGGTTAAAAATCACCGTTTGGCAGAATTAAACTCTGTATATGGGAAAATATTTCCCTAATCTTGTTAAAAACAAGAAAATATATTCTGTTAACTAGAAACTCTCTAGATCAAAGATCTAATGGTGGATAAAATCCCCCAAATAATCTTTGAGACGGATTAAATCAATTGGTATCTCTCAAATAGGGGATTTTCTAGAACTAATCAATAAACTAGCCTCTCCTATATAAAGGGCCCGAGACTTCAAGTCTCAGAGAAGCACACAGATGGGAGAGACTACCCCATAAGCTTCTGTAAAAATACATAAGGCTCTCAAAACAACAGAGAATTTAATTCTCTCAAGAAGAAGATCTCCCTCCTTTCAAACCCTAGGTAAAGAAAAAAGCAGAGATCAAAATATCTCTTTTACCTATCATACCATATCTAAGGGTTTAACCCTTTAAAAGCACTTAGTTTTTTCTTTGGATCTGAGATCCACAAGACAAGTCTCCCACAAGTTGAGAATTTAATTCTCATCGGGAAGATCTTGTTCTTGAGAATCAAAAATTTAGGGAAGAATAAGGTTGAAAAGAAAGAAGATGGAGTCTAAAATACTCCAGGAACTTAATTCCTTCAAATCAAGAACTTAGTTCTTAAAGAACCTGATATCGGATCCTCAAAATAGTGATCTTAGTGATCGTTAATGGTCAAAATAACATTAATAGAGGTTTAACCTCTCTAAAACCATGAACAGGAGAACATGGATAAAAGAACATGGAGAAGATGGAGTCCATAATACTCTAGGAACTTAGTTCCTTCAAATCAAGAACTTAGTTCTTAAAGAACCTGATCCCAGATCCTCAAAATAGTGATCTTGGTGATCATTAATGGTCAAAATATCATTAATAGAGATTTAAGTTCTCTAAAAATATCAACAGAGATTAAATCTCCAAAGAACTTAACGCCTCACCTGAAACACACGTGAGCACTCAAAAAAAGCCAAAGCTGAGCGCCTCATGTGAAACACACGTAAGCGCCAGACGCTCAGCGCCTCACATGAAACACACGTGAGCGCCAGAGAAAAATTAGTGCTTAGCACTATTATAGCGCCACATGTATATATACGTGAGCGCTATATGCAACTGAGTGCTTAACACTGCTGGGTGTTATAGAAACCCAATTTTAGCCCAAATTGGCTAAACTTATATGCGTGATATTCAAACTGATCTTAGTCCCGTACATGACTAACGATCTTCATCCCATACCTTCTAAGTTAATCTTAGTTCCAAACATGACTAATGATTCTTGGATGGTCCACCACGATTCTTTCCCTCAAATACGGGATTTGGTTCAAGGGTACATCTCTTCACACCTTTGATATATGTCATTGCAATTTCTCAACGTTTTTAGAGAGGTGGCAGGTCCCAATAACCAACAACTCATCTTCCTTTGTCCCCAAAATAGGAATGTTGGACCGAAATGCCCTTAAACTAATATCGTCATAAACAGGGAACGTTGGACCGAAATGTCTTTAAACTAATATTCGCCCTAAACACGGCGATAATAGACCGTGATGTCCTTAAACTAATATAATTAGGCTCATATGCTCATTTGTTTTTAAGTTGATCTTAATCTCAAATATGACTAACGATTCTTATATCAAACCCAAATATCCCATGAACTGATTGACCTCATTTATATGAGATTTGCGTCCTAAGTTCATTCCCGTCGGCAAACCAAGCTACAAACATAGACCTTATCAAGCAAATCCTTGACCCAAACCCAAATCTAAAATATACGGATTTGGACTAATCCGCGCCCTACGGGAGACGACATAAATTAGTCTTCGTATACAATCCACAAGCAACCAAAATAAATAAAAAAAACACACGACACGAAGTGAACTACTGGAGCAGGAGAAAGTGGTTATCGCAATGGGATAACATAATTAACTGCAGGGGCTTGCGCCTGCAGGGAAGAGCGTCCTTATAATCAAAAACCCCTCACAAATGAGGGGCAATATGATAAAGTCTTCTACATCGGTCGTATTTGTCTAAACCTCTGATATACGGTTCCATAGATCAACTTGATATCTTCGGAGAGGTGGATGGATATGTCCAAATAGTATCTGCCCCTAAATTTAGGAAAAACGTCCAATTCCAGTTCGTCTCTGTTTTCGACGGTAAACAGACATTTCTTTAGAGAGGGTGACTCCATCACCTGCGGGTACACCACCACGCCAGGAGTCCTTCGTTCTAAAATCCTTTAGAATGGTGTCCAAATACTCAAATTAAGACACTTCCCAAATCTAGATCTAACAACATAAATCTAGTTACCAGAGTCCCTGATATATTATCCAGATCTTACAAGGAGAAACTTTTATGAGAACCACATTTTAACCTATTGTAGTATAGGAATTTCACTTCCTATCAGGAGTATATCATCCAAATCTCATGACAGTACTCCCTACAACTTTCTTACTAGGTTCATCTGTTCTTTTGATGAAGTCAAACACCTTGACTTTCACATCAAAACAGATGATCCGTCTCTGCTATTCCCGCTTCAGCCTATGAATAGACATAAGCAACCTGCACACCTTCCGCTCCTCCCATTGACTACAACCCTCTAGCAGAGTCATATATACATACACGTCCAAATTTCCATTTAGAAAGACGTTATAGTCATCCACCTACCAGATCTTATAGTCATTAATAGCAGCAGTTGCAAGTAATATTCGTATGCACTTTAGCACAGACATTGAAGAAAACTTTCATCACAATCCATATCAGAAATTTGATGAAAACTTTTTACTATAAGTCAAGCCTTATTAGGTCGCTACCTTTCCACCCGCACTGATCTCGAAAGATCTAGTTGCTCCTAATGGGTCTTATCCCTTCAAGAGCGCACAGCAAATTCCATAATTTGTTGAAGTGCGTGAAGTCTAACTTGGATATTTAGCATATGGCCATCATCCAAAAGTCTCGACTTCCAATGCCCAGCTGATAACTAGTAGGGCTATCATAACCATGATGCAAACCTCCCTTTCGCCGTCTAGGAGGAAACCGAAGTATCTCTCAGGTGGCTGAGGTTACCTACTAAAATCTATAGAGTGGCTATGGTTTTTCGAATCCAATTGAATCCATAGGTTCTACTATATTTTTAGTAATCGTTTGTGGTTCTGGAATCACTTCCAGGTCTACCATACTCCCACTAAATTCTTTTGCAAAGAAGTCATTTTATAAAAAAAAAAGAGCGAGTCAAGAACAATGCAACTATTAATCTTGAAATGGTAAAAGTTAAACCCTTGCTTAAGCTTGGGATAACCCACAAACTTTATTACTGAAGCGTGCCTTGAGTTCGTCCAGATTCAGCTTTTAAACAAAAACCGGATAACTCCATATCTTAACAACCATAAGATATGCTATCATTCTATATCCATATAGAATCAAATGCACTAATTTAAATGGAACCAGATTCAAAAAGTTATACAACTGTGTCCAGCGCTTATCCCCTAAATGGAAAAAGGTCATACAGAGTAACCTGTTAGAGAAATATTATTCTCATTATTACTGACGGAATACCTAACATAAGTATCTACATTTTTTATTACTTCGAAAAATCTTGATACGTCCAACATATGGTTCTCTACTTTATTCTTATACCTATGAACTTCTCAAAATCTTTGGACCTTGCATTTCAATGAAATACGTGTCTAAAACCAGAGAAGTCATAAGTAAATGGAATATAGTACGAGTACCAACCCTTGTCCTCAAGAACACTAGACAATCATACATTATCATGTATAAGTCCTAATTGAGTTCAATAACTCAAATTCAGTGTGTTGTAAATTGAAAAACTATATTTTGGTTAAGAACGTCTATACCGTTATTCATACCTTATCTACAACTGATAAAGGTAAACGTCTAGGACACAATTTTCAAAAATTATTTCCCACTTTATAAAATAAAGATACGGATATATCATGTTAAAAATTGATGCATAACAATGGTTATTCAAAACCAAATATTTGTCGTTAGGCAAAACCAGGTGATTTAATCCAATATCACCAATTGCTACGATTCTGATATTAAGGATCAAATCACTCATTTCCCAGTAATCTACTCCATCTGAGAATCTGTAATGCCATACAGATGTGAGATCAAAATACATTAAATACATACCCTGAAGTCAGAATTAATTTGGAAAGCATTTTTCAGTAGCAACCAGACAGAAAAACTGAAACATTAAAATGTTCCATGGGGGTGGCCGGGTATTCCTAGTAATGACTTTTCCAATGCTCAGATTTACGACAGTAGTTGCAATTTACTTTGCCCTCACTTCAATCCTTTTATATGTCTTTACATCTTACCTTCTGTACACCAACTTAGGTTAGTTGGTTTTCTTCCCTTCCCACCTTTCAGCGCCGGCCTAAGTTTTGAAAGAAGACTATCCAGCAAGCGTAACAGGTGTACTGACCTAATACAAGGAGCTCTCAATTTAAGAGAAGGTGAAGAAAGGGAGACAACCGAATTATACAATTTAATTTCTCCAGAACCCGTGGCCATCCTCGACTAAAGCAACTTCTTCGAGTTCGTATGTAATTATACGAGCTGGCCATTCCAAGCAATATGGATATCCTAGTGATACGGAGTGTTCTGAAGAAGGCAAAGGGTAAAATAGGAGCGGCAAAGATATATGCAACTTAGTCATGAATCATGACAAACCAAAACCAGGTTTTGTAAAAAGGTTCCGTCAACTTGGTTTACGAGTTTGAGTTTAAGGTCAGTTATAGTCGCTGCCAAAAACAAAGAGAAAAGAAACACTCAGTGTATACTCTATCAAAATTAGATTGGTTTCATCACCTTATCTAATCAGGATGGCTCCCTCTGTTTCCTTGAATTCTCTTTTAAACCCTAAAAAGAGAACTAGTCAGGATCTTTTACACCATACAAGTTCGCTAACCGTTCAGCCAGACTAGTGTTGGTACTCCGAAGGAGGCTTCCCGTGCTTTCGCACGGACTTAATTAAATAACCCCATTTCCACAGAGGCGTAATCTCCTTAAAACTTTCTAGACAACTAATAGGTTAGCTAATTGTGAAGTGAAAATCTCTCGAGGAGTAATACCTACTCAATAGTGGGAATCGGGACCCAACTATCATCGTGTGATAATCTAGACGGAAGCTGACCAAAATTACCACACTCCAAAAGGTATGCGCATACTTGGCAAGTTTCCCTTATATTTAAAACTCTCGATATGGTTTTTACCACTAGGACCCTAGTAATCTTGACACAGTCAACATATCAAAGAGTCCTAGTCAAGTTCAACCCATCATTATCTTGATTGCATTAGCCCCACCCGCATAACCCTTAACATAGTCAAAATGGTTACACGACTGTCCTAATCAATCACATATCCATGCGACAGAAAAACATTGCATAGCTACCAAACACTACGCCTCGGCAAAGCCCGACATACATAGCATGAATACTAAGCAATACTAATCTGAAATGACGGAGGGCTACGGCTGGTTTTTGGCGAATAAACCTTTAACGTAATGAACATGATATTATTGAAGGAACTCGAGTGGCTTTGAAAAATAGTGGTTTAGGCTCCGCTTTTAAAACAAGTGGTTTTGAAGAAAACCGAGTAGTTTTAAAATTTGGTTCCGACGACATCATTTAGGTTTGTTTTCTTTGCATTAAACATATAATATGATCCCATCATTCAATATTTCTAATCCACAGCAGAAACATCCAAAATAGCATGCTTTTATATGCCATTCGCATTCGCCATGGAGTCACATGTCTTCACCGTAAGGTTACTTAACTTATGACAGGGCAGAGACATGGCTAGCACGAATGCAAAACATAAAGAAGTATCTAATAATATATATATATATATATATATATATATATATATCATAGGCAAGTAATAAACATCATAGGCATGCGATAAATAACAAACAATATGGAATAGCGGATAAGGTAGGAGCCTCGTGTTTCGTTTGAGCCGCAAACGAAAACCAACGTTCCCTGGTCATATAGATAGCCAGTATAAACTCGAACCAAGACCCCTACAAGCGCGGCAAGTTACCCTCCAATTCGAGAAGTGAAGCAACCCACACTCAATGTATTGAGTGGGCCATCCGACACTTCTTGGAATCCGGTAACTTAAGCACTCTTTCGTGGGTCAGAGCTATACCCCAATAAGTGCGGCAAGCAACCCGCCAATCCTAAAATGAGATGGCCCGGTCTCGACTTTAATAGGTCGTCACCTGCTGCATTCTCAAAACCGGCTGCCCAAGCACTCCGTCGCGGGGTATCCTAGTACAAGTAATGAAAATATACAATGGCGACAACGACCTCAACCCGGATGCGTCTCAAAAATAATATACATCAAGCGGCAACGACGACCACAATCCGGCCGCTCATCCGAATAAACAAATACACAAATATCAAAACTGTACACACAAATCGCATGAGGAGCTATCCGTCATGACAATCCGTCTAAACCATCACAAAATATATATCTAAACAATATAACAAGTAACCAGTGAGCAACCCCGTCTAATCGAATATATAGCAATTAGACAATGTTTTCAAACACACAAACAAAGATACGGATCATAAACGTTGCATTAGTTTCGACCGAAACATTTCCTGAAGTTGCCCAAAGACAAAGATAACACAAACTGAAATCTGGACAAAAACAAATATAACTAAAAATAAAGTTTTCATACAAACAAGCAACTGAAGAAAACCAAGGACTTAAAGATAAAATTGGGCCGAAGGAAATGGGCAGCCAAAAACAGGCAGAATTGCCTCGAATTTTGGGCCATGTTTTCTTTTTAAAAGATGAGTCTTCTGCAGTTGTGCAAAAAAATTTCAGGTGCCGTTTTGAAAATTTTACATGAACTTGATTTTCTTGATCGAATATGGTTAAAATTTCAATTTTGAAATGTTTGCACCGTATACAACTACTTAAAGTGTTTGGTATGTAGGGTTCTTAGGCACTCTCAAGAGGTCTCACAAGGTATCAACCATGCCAATTTTAAATTTTACAAGTGCCGAGAAACTCTAATACGGATCGTTAACTAGAATTTTAGGCGAAACAATAAACTAGTTAACAACTTAACTAAAGATAAGAAGCTACAACCTTTGTAGATCCGGTTATCCACTTCCTTTGCTCCACGTAGTCGTCCTCTCGCTGTCCAAGTCGAATCCCGGACTCTCGCATCGGCTTCATCGGAGAAATGAGCGGAACAGTCGTCGGCTACGATGCCGAAGATGATCTACGTCGAGGTTACACAAGATCAAGCTCCAACTTCACCAAGTTGTGAAACTTGTGAAGAAAACACCCTATACTACTTGGCAAGAGGTAGAGGGTGAAGAAATAGGAGGTGGGTTCACTTTATAATTGGATTTCTCACACTTTTGCTCAAGTTTCCATTGATGGTGGCAAGCTTTTTCTTGAACTCAAGAAGAAGAAGAAGATGAAGATGATTATGATAAGTCTTTAAAATGAAAAAGAAAATGAATACTTATCATAATGTAAACCATGGTTAGGTGTAGAGAATTGACCAAGGTTAGATGAATGGTTAGGGTTAGGCATGAAGACAAAATTGGTCACTTTGGTCAAAGCTTCATGAAGCTTCAACAAGCTTCAAGAATGAAAGCAACCCTTTTTGTTTTCTTTTGCCATTTCTTTTTTAATACAAATTAAAAAAGATAAAAGAATGAATAAATAAAAACCCTAACCATTTACTTAACCAAGGTTTAATTCTTTACACTTAACCAAATGAGCAAGTATCATCAAACATGATACAAACATGTGCATAAAAGTATATCACATATACAACTTGCACATCAAGTGAGAAAATCCATTTAAAGTGTACCAATACTAGTTAATGCAAATTAATATATCAAATATATAATTATAGATTAAATCATTAAATCAACACTTGATTTAACGATCCGGTCATATCGCATATAACCGACTAGTATCCTATGTATCGGCTTCATCGAATCAATCCTTGATTCGATATCTAGGTTACATCGCATATAACCAATCGATACATTCATCGCGAGAATGGAATACGGTATCACATACACGCATTATTCTCGGTCCTGCACATATCTCATATGCGCTCCTATTTCGTTTCGCTTGAGCCAGGAAACCTCTGTGTAGGACTCTAAAGACTCGTCAATACGCCGGTAGCAGATGATGATCATATCAAGCACCCACAAGCCGCAAGCGGTCTGCTAAACGTAACGGCCATCCGGGTATTGAGCGATCAGAAGATCGACGAGCTAGCCCGCTCACACTCCTGTGAATCCAACCAGTAACACTTACCGTACAGTCCGGTCTGTTCGTCTGATATGTCGCATATCAAGTCTAGGGGTGGTAAACGTCAGACCCCAATAACCGATAAGTCGTGCCGATGTGAGGCTCATAACGGGTCGAGAAACTACTGGTAACACTTACCAGCAAATCTCTGATCAGCCCTGGCCAGGGACTTCCCTGTTACGGCCAATCGAGCACAGCGCAACATCAACCCCCAATACCGGGAGAGACGAAACCCCTCCTATCGCTCATTGCCTCCATGTGACTCGGGACTGTACCCAAAGACCACCGTTTTGCACGCCTTCATGGACGTGGTAAGGTGGAGATCAAAGCACAGTGGGAATCACACAAGACTCTATGACGATCTCGGGGGTCTACAGATTAACCTGCACAAGTGTCACCTGAGAACTGCCATCTGACGTGAGGTATAATACCATCTAGGAGTTCTCGGTGAGTCCGTCCAGTGTACCCAGTCTCCACTGAGCACCCGTATACCATCTCTGATGTCAAACACCAATGAATATGGGATCATCCATCGCCCATCTCATGGTTCGAGAAGCATATACGCTAGTCTACACTGGTATATCGATGCCCCGTCTCGATACACCCACGACTAGGGACCTTGAAGGATGTACCTATGGACTACCATATCCCCACTAGTATGATCTACATCATAGTCCAGGTAGTCAAGTACACATCCTAAGGGCTTTACCAACATGTAACTATAAGACAGTTTAAAGAGACAAGTGTACATGTTAAGATAAAGAGCAACCAGATAGCATACTATCATATTGAGCAAGAAAGTCATCTCTATAAATGTCCAAGCATCTAATATAATATACATCATCTGTACAATACTGGCCTCTAGGGCATACATACAACTAACAATCTCCCACTTGCACTAGGGCCAGCTGCTGTAGTATCGCATACCGAGCATCCCGAAGAGTCTCTCAAACTGTATCTGGGGAATGGCCTTCGTGAGTAGATCCGCCGTGTTGTTCTTCGTGTCAACCCTCCTAACCTCGATCTCCCGGCGATCAACTATCTCCCGGATCAGGTGATACCGCCTCAGAATATGCCTGGATCGCTGATGGGACCTCGGTTCCTTGGCCAAAGCCACCGCTCCATTGTTATCGCAATACAAAGGTATTGGATGCTCAATGGATAGAACCACTCCAAGTTCAGTAATGAACTTCTTAATCCAGACAGCCTCTTTAGCAGCATCGTTGGCAGCGATGTATTCAGCCTCCATCGTCGAGTCTGCCACGGTTTCCTGCTTGGAACTCTTCCAGCTAACCGCCCCTCCGTAAAGGGTAAAGACAAATCCCGACTACGACTTAGAGTCGTCCTTATCACTCTGGAAGCTCGAATCGGTAAAGGACTCCACTTGGAGTTCTCCGTTACCATACACCAAGAGCATCTCTTTAGTCCTTCGTAAGTACTTGAGAATACTCTTCACAGCTGTCCAGTGACTCTCTCCAGGATCAGCTTGATACCTGCTCACTACACTTAGTGAGTATGCTACATCGGGTCTGGTACATAGCATTGCGTACATGATAGAGCCTACAGCCGAAGCATAGGGTATCCCTTGCATGCGAGCTCTCTCCAAATCAGTCTTGGGAGACATCTCTTTGGAGAGAGTGACTCCAGAGATCGTGGGCAAGTTCCCAGGCTTGGATTCTTCCATACTAAACCTCTTTAGTATGGTGTCAATGTACCTGGATTGGGACAATCCCAATATCCGTTTAGATCTATCTCTATAGATCCTAATTCCCAATATGCAGGAGGCATCACCAAGATCTTTCATCGAGAATCTTTGTGATAAGAAGAGCTTGACTGATTGCAGCATTAGAATATCATTTCCTATCAAGAGTATGTCGTCCACGTACAATACGAGGAAGACAACCTTACTCTCTGCTACCTTCTTGTAAATACAAGGTTCATCTGGGTTTTTGACGAAATCAAACTGTTTGATAACGACATCAAAGCAGATGTTCCAACTCCGCGATGCTTGCTTTAATCCATAAATGGATTTAAGCAGCTTGCACACCTTCCTGCTGCTCCCACTGTCTACGAAGCCCTCTGGCTGAGTCATGTACACGCACTCTTCTAAATCACCATTTAGAAAGGCGGTCTTAACATTCATTTGCCAGATTTCGTAGTCATGATATGCAGTGATGGTAAGCAGGATCCGGATGGATTTAAGCATAGCTACTGGAGAAAAGGTTTCGTCATAGTCCACACCTGGTCTTTGACGAAAACCCTTTGCAACAAGTCTAGCTTTGAAAGTCTCCACTTTCCCATCTACACCAAGTTTTTTCTTGAAGATCCACTTGCTCCCAATGGGTTTTACCCCTTCAGGAGCAACTTCCAAAGTCCATACTTTGTTGGTGTACATGGATTCCATCTCGGACCGCATTGCATCCAGCCATTTCACTGAGTCCCTACTCGTGATGGCCTGCTCGAAGCTAGTTGGGTCATCATCCTCCATGATGCAATCCTCGCTCCCACCATCCATGAGAAAACCGTAGTATCTCTCAGGTTGGCGAGGAACCATACTAGATCGGCGGAGAGGCTGAGGTTCATTGGGAGCTACTGAATCTTCTGGTTCCACTAAATCTTTAGTTACGGTTTGTGTATCTGGAACTTCTTCCAGCTCTACCACTTTGCCACTAATTTCTTTTTCAAGGAATTCCTTTTCTAAAAAGGTGGCATGTCGAGAAACAAACACTTTTTGTTCCTCTGCATGGTAGAAAAGATATCCATATGAATGTTTGGGATATCCCACAAACTTGCATAGAACTGACCGTGCCTCGAGTTTGTCCGGATTTTGCCTTTTGACATAGGCCGGGCAACCCCATATCTTAACTCGTTTAAGACATGGTCTCTTCCCACTCCATATCTCATATGGTGTGGTAGGTACAGATTTAGTTGGAACTTAAATCAATAGGTATGTTGCTGTTTCCAGCGCATATCCTCAGAAGGAAATAGGTAACTCAGCTGTGCTCAGCATAGAGCGCACCATATCTAATAGGGTGCGGTTCCTCCGTTCTGATACACCGTTGTGCTGTGGTGTATATGGAGGAGTCAGCTGAGAGAGAATCCCATTCGCTTTTAGGAAGTCCAGAAATTCATTGCTTAAGTATTCACCTCCTCGATCAGATCGTAGGATTTTAATACGTTTCCCGGTTTGGTTCTCAACTTCTTACTTATATTCTCTAAATTTCTCAAAAGCTTCTGGTTTGTGTTTCATCAGGAACACATACCCGAACCTAGAGAGATCGTCAGTGAATGTAATGAAGTATGAAGAACCATCCCTGGCATGTGTAGACAAAGGACCGCATACATCACTATGTATCAGTCCTAAGAGTTCAGTAACACTTTCTCCGTGTCCCGTAAACGGAGTTTTGGTCATCTTGCCTTTGAGACATGACTGTCAAGTGTCATAAGATGAAAATTCAAACGGATTTAAATATCCATCTTTATGCAACTTAGCTAGTCGTGTCGCATTGATGTGACCCAGTCTACAATACCACAAGAAGGATTCGTTCATTTCAGAACTCTTCCTCTTGTGTGTGTTTGTTATGCTCAGAACTGTTGATTGATTTAGAACATAAATGCCATTGCACAACGTGCCTGATCCAACCAACTTTTGGTTACGGAAAATGTTCATAACATTGTCCTGTAATACAAAATTATATCCCTCTTTACTCAATAAAGAAACCGATATAATGTTGCATATCAGGTTCGGCATGTAATAGCATTCGTTCAGAACCAATGTATTACCAGTTGGTAATACAAGGTGATATTCCCCGACAGTCTTAGCTGCAACAATTGCACCATTTCCAACTCTAATGTCTTTATCACCTTCTCCAAGTTCTCTACCTTTCTTAAGCCCATGTAACTGATTACATATATGGGATCCTGACCCGGTATCTAATACCCAGGACGTAGAGCAAATGGATAAACAGTTCTCTGTAACGAACACACCCGAAGAAAATGCATCAACATGTACTTTCTTCATTCGGGTGGTATGGGAATCCTGGTATTCCCCTATATCCTGTTCAGTCCTATAACTCTTATAAGAAAGAATGGAACCAACATTCCCCAGCACAGTATAACATGCGGGTTCGGTCAATACATCCATATTATTATCTTTATTAGGGCATGACATGGTCGCTACCTGAAGAGAGAGAAGAAAACACTTTAGCGTATGCTCTTGCAAGATCAGATTGGTTATTATCTTATCTAATCAGGATGGCTCCCACTGGTTTTTATCAAATCTTCCTTCAAACCCTAAAAGGAAAGACTAGCCGGGATTAATTTCACCCTACAACTTCGTCGATCTTTCAGCCAGGCCAGTGTCGGTACTTTGAGGGAGGTCCCCCGTGCTTTCGCACGAACCTAATTAATGTAAACCTCGTTTTCCCAGAGGCGTAACCCCGTTGACACCTTTCTAGACCCCACTTGATCGGCTAATTGTAATGTGTAAAACTCTCCCAGGAGTAACTCTTACTCGGAGTGGGTATCGGGATCCAACTATCTCATAGAAGGTATGCAATCTCATTGCAAATTTCAACACTTGAAATTCCCGATAATATTTTGCCCCTAGCGTCCTATGACCTTGACAAAGGCCAACAAATCATAGTCTGCTAGTCAAGTTCAACCCGTCATTTCTTGATTCAATCAAACCCACCCGCACGGCCCTTGACAAAGGCCAACAAGGTCGTACGACTACCATGAAACAATCTGCATTACATGCATAAACAGATAAGTACTATTCAGCTACCGCACACTACGCCTTGACAAAGGCCAACAAACGCAGCACGAATACTAAACAGGACTTATCTGAAATGACGGAGGGCTACGACAGGTTTTTCTGAAAACCTATTGCGTAATGAACTTGATATCGTTGTAGAATCAAATGAAGTTTTGAAATGGAATGATTTTGAGGCTTTCTAGTTTTGCTAAAGGGGTCACTCCCGGTAAAGGGATCGTCGGCGCTTTCCTCGTCGAATGAGGTGCGGGATATATCATATATATCACTGTGCAAAGCAGAAACTATAGAAGCAATCAAAAGCAGACCGAGTATGTAGCATCTGCCAGTTATTGCTAAAGGAGTCACTCCCGGTGAAGGGATCTCGGTCCTTTCCTCATCGAATAAGGTGCAGGGTATATCATATATACCGCTATGCAAAGCAAGAACTGTAGCTACCTGTTTTGTTTAAAATTTGATTCTACAACATCCTAGGTTTCTTTTCTTTCATTAATCACATTAATGAAGTCCCATCAATTAAGTCACCTAAACATCACAGATAAAAACGACGTACACTTATGCCATCCGCATTCGCCTCGATGTCCCCTCGTGCACCGTTAGGTTAGGTAACTAACGACAGAGCAGGGCAGGGCTAGTGCGTGTGAGAAACATAAGTAACGTCTATATAATATATCATATATACTATATAAAGTATCCATCACAGAACATCACATGATCACATCACAGATATCGCAGCAGAAGAAACATATGAAACATTGGAGATACTAGGACGTCCGTGTTTTCAATACGAGCCAGTATAAAACACGGATTCCACGGTCGTGATGAATAGCCAATCCCACACCCCTAGACCCCTACGAGAGCGGCAAGCAACCCTACCAATTCTATGGTTAGGAGACCCGGACTCGACTCCTCGAGATGGTCTCCCACTGGACCCTAGAACCCGGTTACTTGTGCTCCCCTCCTTGGGTCTATCCTAATGCGGAAAAGTAAATAATATACAAAAGGTAACAACTTCCGCAACCTGGAAGTGCCCCAATAAAAGAATATTACATACAAGTTTTTACATGAATTAAAATGAAAAACACTCATCTCACATAAAAACCCCCGGCTATTCAAACACGACAATCCAATATAACATATCCAGCAACACATAACATCACATGTCATCAACGTAAGTAAATATGCGCATCCCAATTGTCGTTGACATATAGCAACGAAACCGGCGATACCACATATTACACTTATGGTCACAGAAAAGAAAGTGTAAAATTACAACAGTTGGAATTCGCAACCTCTTTAGACATCGCATGCCTAACACTTATAAACCCCGCATTTTAGTCCCATTATCGAAAACTCTTTTCAATATCAGGTGAGACTAAACCGCTAGATTTATAACATTCATCCAGTTATCTCATAACTGTTTGTGAATTCCAATTATTGTATCCCATTCCGGACAAATAGAAAATATTAAACTTTCCGATCGAACATTCGAACACCCAAGTTTTCCCGAAACCGTTCAACACATGAAAAAAGTTCAAAGACATTCACTTCATGCCTCAGTACCAACGGTCCAGCCGTAGAAGGGTCAAGCCAACGCCTCACATGTGGCACGCCGTACTGCCCCAAACCCGAAGGTTCAAAGGGCAGTTCAAGACGGTCACATAATCGAGTTAAGGTTTGTTGTCTTCTAAAGGGACCATCGTGTTACTTGCACTACTCAAAACGTCTTTAAACCACAGAAAAATCCAGCGCTTGAAAATTTTCCGGCAGGGGAAAAGTTGGGTATTTATATCCGGTCGAACTTTTTAACATATTCCAAAATATCCGGAAAGCCACATAGACAAAGTCTGATAATCCGATCAAATCTATGATTCCCAATACAACCCCAGAATACTCAACTCTTGAGTCAATTTAAAAATTCCCAGAAAACTCAGCATGATAAAATAGGAGTTACTGTGCAAACAGGGAATGATGATGTCATCAGAGGGCCGCGGAACCGCCGCAGAAGCTAGGCTTCTGCCGCGGTTCCGCCGCCGTTTTGTGGTATCAATGGTCAAATTTTGCACCGTAATTCTTATAATTCCCTGATGAATTTTTTAAGCATTTTTAATCTGGAAAAAACCCAGTTTTTAGAAAAAGTCTAGAGAGTATTTTGGTTTTTAGGGTTTCGGTTCGATCGGGTTTCAAACGTCGTCTACACTTCGTCTAAGGCTCTAGCTAGGCTCTGATACCACTGTAGGGTTCCTAGGCACTCTCAAGAGGTCTCACAAGGCATCAACCATGCCAATTTTAAATTTTACAAGTGCCGAGAAACTCTAATACGGATCGTTAACTAGAATTTTAGGCGAAACAATAAACTAGTTAACAACTTAACTAAAGATAAGAAGCTACAACCTTTGTAGATCCGGTTATCCACTTCCTTTGCTCTACGTAGTCATCCTCTCGCTGTCCAAGTCGAATCTCGGACTCTCGCATCGGCTTCATCAGAGAAATGAGCGGAACAGTCGTCGGCTACGATGCCGAAGATGATCTACGTCGAGGTTACACAAGATCAAGCTCCAACTTCACCAAGTTGTGAAACTTGTGAAGAAAACACCCTATACTACTTAGCAAGAGGTAGAGGGTGAAGAAATAGGAGGTGGGTTCACTTTAGAATTGGATTTCTCACACTTTTGCTCAAGTTGCCATTGATGGTGGCAAGCTTTTTCTTGAACTCAAGAAGAAGAAGAAGATGAAGATGATTATGATAAGTCTTTAAAATGAAAAAGAAAATGAATACTTATCATAATGTAAACCATGGTTAGGTGTAGAGAATTGACCAAAGTTAGATGAATGGTCAGGGTTAGGCATGAAGACAAAATTGTTCACTTTGGTCAAAGCTTCATGAAGCTTCAACAAGCTTCAAGAATGAAAGCAACCCTTTTTGTTTTCTTTTGCCATTTATTTTTTAATACAAATTAAAAAAGATAAAAGAATGAATAAATAAAAACCCTAACCATTTACTTAACCAAGGTTTAATTCTTTACACTTAACCAAATGAGCAAGTATCATCAAACATGATACAAACATGTGCATAAAAGTATATCACATATACAACTTGCACATCAAATGAGAAAATCCATTTAAAGTGTACCAATACTAGTTAATGCAAAGTAATATATCAAATATATAATTATACATTAAATCATTAAATCAACACTTGATTTAACGATCCGGTCATATCGCATATAACCGACTAGTATTCTATGTATCGGCTTCATCGAATCAATCCTTGATTCGATATCTAGGTTACATCGCATATAACCAATCGATACATTCATCGCGAGAATGGAATACGGTATCACATACACGCATTATTCTCGGTCCTGCACATATCTCATATGCGCTCCTATTTCGTTTCGCTTGAGCCAGGAAACCTCTGTGTAGGACTCTAAAGACTCGTCAATACGCCGGCAGCAAATGATGATCATATCAAGCACCCACAAGCCGCAAGCGGTCTGCTAAAAATAACGGCCATCCAGGTATTGAGCGATCAGAAGATCGACGAGCTAGCCCGCTCACACTCCTGTGAATCCAACCAGTAACACTTACCGTGCAGTCCGGTCTGTTCGTCTGATATGTCGCATATCAAGTCTAGGGGTGGTAAACGTCAGACCCCAATAACCGATAAGTCGTGCCGATGTGAGGCTCATAACGGGTCGAGAAACTACTGGTAACACTTACCAGCAAATCTTTGATCAGCCCTGGCCAGGGACTTCCCTGTTACGGCCAATCGAGCACAGCGCAACATCAACCCCCAATACCGGGAGAGACGAAACCCCTCCTATCGCTCATTGCCTCCATGTGACTCGGGACTGTACCCAAAGACCACCGTTTTGCACGCCCTCATGGACGTGGTAAGGTGGAGATCAAAGCACAGTGGGAATCACACAAGACTCTATGACGATCTCGGGTCTACAGATTAACCTGCACAAGTGTCACCTGAGAACTACCATCTGACGTGAGGTATAATACCATCTGGGAGTTCTCGGCGAGTCCGTCCAGTGTACCCAGTCTCCACTGAGCACCCGTATACCATCTCTGATGTCAAACACCAATGGATATGGGATCATCCATCGCCTATCTCATGGGTCGAGAAGCATATACGCTAGTCTACACTGGTATATCGATGCCCCGTCTCGATACACCCACGACTAGGGACCTTGAAGGATGTACCTATGGACTACCATGTCCCCACTAGTATGATCTACATCATAGTCCAGGTAGTCAAGTACATATCCTAAGGGTTTTACCAACATGTAACTATAAGAAAGTTTAAAGAGACAAGTGTACATGTTAAGATAAAGAGCAACCAGATAGCATACTATCATATTGAGCAAGAAAGTCATCTCTATATATGTCCAAGCATCCAATATAATATACATCATCTGTACAATACTGGCCTCTAGGGCATACATACAACTAACATGGTATGGCTCTGATACCACTGTAAGGACCCTGGTGCTTATGCCGCAAGACTCGCGGAGAAGACGGAAGCGAAAATAAAAAATTTAAAGCAAGCACTAACGACCAATACCTTAGAATCGATTCTAAACACTAAACTAAATAACTTAATGATAAGGATTTTATTAGTCTCCAAATTTAACCGTAAGTATACAGTTTATCGCGGTTGTACTTAAGGATTGTTTCCAAAGAGAGGTGTGTTAACTACTTTTAACCTAAGTTAAAGAGTTAGATTTTTTAAATTGCAAATAAAAGTGGGGTTTTTTTTATAAGAGAGAAAGTTCTAGAGTTTTTATTTGCTTTATTTCTATAGTTGGTTTAAAGGATCCATCTTCTTTCCTTAATCGAGTTCTAATATATTTCCATTAATTATAACTAAGCATAGGTTATATTTAAATTATAACATAGCTTATCAAAATTATAACATCATCTAGATCATATTAAAACCTTAGTTCTGGTTAATTAAAAGCAACCTAGGTTTAATCTTCCACAAAAATATGTAGGTCATGAGTCTACAATTATGTCTTATCGATTCATCTAGTTCCTTTTAAATTACCTAGGTTGAATCTCTTATATTTAAACTAATATCTTACCTTCCTTAATTAAGTTTTTAGGTGTCAATTATCATCAACTTAATTAAATTATCGGTGTTATCACTTTTCTCTAATCTCGTTCAAGTCGTCTTCTTTCATTACTAGATTAGTTTATTAGATGCATAACTACAATGATAATAATAAAGAACATAAGAGATTCAAAATCAAAGCTTAGACAAGAAGAGAAATAAGAACAGTAACCCAAAGAAATTGCAAATAAAAACACCTAGAAGAAAAATTAGTTGCTCATAATACTAAAGAAAACTAAAGTTTTATTAATATTCATAAGAAAACTTACAATATAACTCGATCTCTTCTCCTTGAAAACCCTAACTTGAATGCTATGAGAGAGAGAGATGAAACCCTAGGGCTATACAGGTGCTTATATAGGGCTAAGAAAGTATGAAGAACAAGTAATAAAAGATACAAAAGAATCAACTTGCTAACAACTATGAAAATCTAATCTAATTGCTCTGTTGGATGCTGTTGCATGCCTTCAGAATTTTGGAAAGACGAAACCCTACCTCTCATATTAATATATGTCACGCCCCTCTTCCAAGTGTACGGAATCGGTGACGTGACAGGCCGCAACGTATTTACTAAGAAATAAATACGTTAAGCCTAATTAAGCAATATATATAAAATGCACAAGAATGACAAGTGATATAAAAAATATAAACAACAACTTTTATTTACATTCACTTTACATACAACTGTTTGAAAATAAAAGGATACAATGATATAAACAGTGCCTAAACAGTGGCATACAAACTGAAAGTAAATACAAGAAGAGCTAGAAGTCCGGCTGGGCAGTGAGCTGGTCCAAATCCTCCTGACTAGGCTCGATCTCCTGAGAGTCTGGTCCTCCTGAGGAACATTCAAAATAAAGAAAAGACAGAAATGTCGTCAACGAACTAGCGCTCGGTAAGTCCCAAAAGGAGGAATGGAATAGAACAAGTAATGTGAAATAAAATTGGTAAGTTGTACAGGTATATACTTGTTATTCTAACGTAGTTGTTTATAGTTTGGTACAGATGTTATTTTTGTATACGAGAGGAGTCCATCTTACCCCGTGGACCATGGTAACATATAGTATAATGCCCAGTCATAACCCACAGGACAATTGCATGAGAGTTCATATAGGTGTCTTTTAAGTGACCATCTCGTACCATGCTATACGTTCCGTACCAATCTACCATGTTATCCCTGTGTAATGTATTGTATAGAGTATATTTACAAGTCTTGCCGAAACCATGGATACAAATGTTTAAGTAGTTAGATTTAGGATGTAATCTTGTATTCAAATAGTCATGTCAAGTCATAACCATGGTTTGGTCAAGTCAAGTCAAGTATTCATGTTTGATATTGATATTTGAATACAAGTATTCAGGCTCATGTTCAATTATTCATGTTAGACTATGGATTCATGTTTGAATTGGACTTTGATTTGAGTTTGGATTTAGGTTTGAGTTAGACTCAGACTGAGTCAGACACTTGTAACTGATTTAGATCCTGAATTAGGTTCGGGAGTCATTGGTAACTGTTGCACACAGACGGCAGGATTTGTGTATTTTTCCAAGATAATTACCATTGATAACTCCGTTAAGTTTTCTACCTTAAATAGGCAACCACCCACTTTCTCCGGCTCCCTGGGGCTCAAGAGAATTGATCCCGCTTAAACCTATATTTACTAAAATCCTTAAATATTATTTTATATAACTCGAGGGGGTTTTATAAAAAATATTTTTAATAAAATTTCAAAATAAACCTCGAGAATTTATTTATATTATTTAGGGTTTTCATGGATATGAATTTTAAGGATTTGAGATATTTTAGTGATAATTGCTTAACCTGGAAAGTTTATGGTATTTTATTGTAAAACTTGTCTTTTGTTGGTATCCCGATGGTATTTTAGTGAAACTTGTAAATTTTTCATTTTTAAAAATTTAAGTTTATTATATTTTGAAAATATATGGATTTGTAATTTTTATTTAATTATTGAAAATTAAATTTTATTTAATTAGAAAAATGGGTTTTTCTTAAAAACCCGTATTTAAAACCTTTCGAGGCCGAATGCTCCGTGAGGAGGTATGCATCTCGCTCTACTAGTCCAAAGATATGCGATAATCTGCACCATCCATTAGCGGATCCCCTAACAAGGGTTGTAGAGGCATAATCACAAAGGAGTTTAAAACACCGTTTAAAAGAAATCCGGTTTTTATAGTAAGTGGTATTTTCTTATAATAATGTCTTCGCGACGAAAAATACATTCAAAGAGTATCGTGCTATGAAACCAAGTGTGTATGTGAGAGGTAGGTCATTACCTCATGAAGTTTTCCTGAAGGTATGTTTGTAACAAAAACTAAAAGAGGTGATATTTAAAGTTCATGGTATTTAACTGAAAAGGTGCTACTATTGTTATTTCAAATGAGAATTTTAATGAAAATTTGATTCTAAATATTAGGGTTTAAGATTACAAGTATTGTATAAAAATTTGTTTGACCAAAGATAAAAGGAATTGGAGTTATAGGATTTAGAAAAAGAAATATCGGCATTAACTTCACTTACCGATATACGTTTTAAAATAAATTTTTAAAGAAAAGAAATAAAGATTAGAAGGGACTTACAAGTTAGGAGGTTTAAAGAAAGATTGAAGAAAGGGGATGAGTTTCTTAGCGTCGCAGGAGCGCCGGAATAGCTTCGATTCTTCCCCGGAAGTTGACCGCTTGCTAACTCTTCTTTACTCCACTTGTAGTTAGAGAATTTTTGAGAGTTTTAGCTAGAAATTTCAGAATGATAGTGAGCCAAAATATGGGGTGGTATTTATAGTAGAGAACTAGGGTTTTGGAATTAAAAATTTGGATTAAAAAGCATTAAAATTTGGTTTAATGGTGAAATGAAAAGTCTCTGTTTGATTGCAGGAAAATCAAACAGTGCAGGGGAGTTAGGGGTAGGTCAAGAGTCAAGTGTGCAAAGCCCGGGCCTCATTGGCCTTGGTTGAACCGTCGGTGCTGGCCTATTCTCCATTTTTACTGGCTGATCGAGGGTTTCGTGCCTCTAAATTTATACCACGTGTACAACTCAGTGCTTACTCCATTTTCCAAATGTTTGATTTTTCTGACTTTTCATTTTTCTGTGTATTGCATGTGTAAACTTTTGGGCTTCTAAAAAGTTAAAAAGAAAAATTAATGTGTCTGATGGGGATCGAACACAGGGGCTATGTCACAGCAGTGCAAGAGCTTTACCAATGAGCTACAAGTTGTTTCTTGCTGTTATTTAACAAAATTTACTTATAACTCAAACTCAGGCTGTATAACTCATTTTCTGTACATTAAACTGGAAAATTCCGTACAATAAATTCAGAGTCGTTACATTCTACCCTCCTTATAAAAATTCCGTCCTCGAAATTTACATTTACATAGGGACTAATTTACAAATAAGTGAGGGTATCTTGCACGCATGTCTTCTTCTCGTTCCTACGTTGATTCTCCTGGCGAATCTTTTCTCCACATCACTCGGACCAAGTTTACTTTCTTGTTCCTTAGTGTCTTCACCTTTCGATCCAGGAACTCAACGGGTTGTTGCTCACAAGTCAGATCAGTATGGGCTGTGAGCTCTGAGTGATCAAAGATGTGGTTAGGGTCGCTCACATATCTTCGTAGCTGGGATATATAGAACACGTTGTGCACTCCTTCCAATAAGGGTGGTAGTGCCAAACAGTATACCACTTCTCCAACACATTCGAGTATGTCGAACGGTCCTATGTATCTTAGACTGAGCTTACCCCTCTTGTTAAAGCGGATCTCTTCTCCATTTGGAGAGATCTTTAGAAAAACATAGTCTCCAGGTTGGAACTCCAGGTGTCGGCGCTTTGCATCAGCCCATTGTTTTTGTCAATCTTGAGTTATGCGCATTCTTTCCCAGATTGTAACAACCTTAAATTTCCTGTACAACTTTCTGTAAAAAAATTCAAAAATTACAGAAAGGGGTATATTTGCCTGAGAAAAAGATATAAGTTTGTTTTGCTTTTTAATAGCAAGAAAGAGCTTGTAGCTCATTGGTAAGACCTTGCACTGCTGAACCAAAGCACCAGAGTTCAAATCCCATCCCTCACATTATTTTTAATATTGTTTTATTTTAAATTTTTAGAAGTCCAAGGGTGTATACGTGATAACTCGTAAAAACCCTACTACACATGTAAAACAAAATATCCTAGGGAGTAGACCAACCGACGGCGGACCCACGGTAGCGAGCCTCGGCCAGACCCGTCGTGACTCGACCAGCGACTCGGCCGACTCGGCCCGCCGCCGCCGGCCGAGTTGAGCCAGATCGGCCGCTTTCCTTCTGTGACCCTCTGTCTTTTTAGCTTCTTATAACTCCTGCATACTTTAAATCTCCTGCACATTTCCAGAGTCTTTTAAATCTAATTAAAACCCCATTAAACCATATTTTTAATACAATTTTTATTACATTTTCAATTCAACCTTTCACCTACCCTAACCCTAGCTTTACCCTATAAATACCACCCCTAAACACACACCCTCACTCACAATTCTGTCCAAACTCTAAATTCCTCAAGAAATTTGTGTACAAGTGGAGTTAGCGAAGGGCAAAACTCCGGCGATCTTCCGACGACGACTCTAGGAGCTAGGAGCTTCCGACGACGAAATGATGCACCGGCAAATCCTACGTCTTCCTCTCCCTCTCCTCTTGATTTTAAACCCATAAGTCCCACCTCTCTCTTCCTTTTGCTATTCTAAAAAGTTCTTTTTCTAAAACCTGACGGAAGCGGAGTTAATTCGACTTCCGATTCGGTTTTCCTTAAAAGGTCCACTTTTCTTAAATAAAACAACGCCAATCTTGTACATCATGACTATTAATCATTAACAAAACATGTTGAACAAGTTTCATAGCAAAATATTTCATTTTGTAACTTTTACCGCTCTTTTTCAGTAAAATAACATGTAGTATAGTTTCGACTTTAAAAAATCATTAACCTTGCTATACCTTTAGATAGATCACGAGGTAATGATCTACCGCTTCACAACACTCATATGCAACATATCACAATACCTTTTGGGAATTATAGATTCAAAATACCGTTTTACACAAAACTACCTCTAACTTATAAAAACCGTTTTCTATAAGATTGCGTATTTTTACAAAGCTTTGCAAAGCGCCGCTACAACCCATTTGGGAAACCCGTTCGGGATGTTGCGGATTATCGCACATCCTCTGGCTTAGTAGTGCGAGATGCAGACCTCCGCAAGGAGCATTCGATCTCGAGAGATTTAAAATACAAATATCTTAAGAAAATGAGATTTCTAGAAAATAATAAATTAAAATTATTTTTATAAATATATAATATATATATATATATATTATCAAAATATCTATTTTTGTTATAACATCAATATTCCAACTTTTCTAAATCACAAGAATCACTTTACATGATAATACCATGAAATTCCATACAAGTTCAATATTACAATTAAATACGCTATATTATGAAATTAGGTTATTTTCATTAGAAATATCACATGTATAAAATCTACACCTAAGAAAACTCTAAAGACGAAAACTAAATACTTGGGGTGTATTCTGAAAAGTATACAAAATTATTTTTACATAAAACCTCCTCAAGTTTTATAAATTACAATAAGGACCCTAGTAAATATAGGTTCAAGCGGGACCAATCTCTTGAGCCTTAAGGAGCCGGAGAAGTGGGTGCTTGCCTATTTAAGGAAGACAATTTAACAAATAGTGTTATCAACACGGTAATCGTCTTTGAAAAAGACACAGATCCTGCCGCCCATGTGCAGCGGTTACCGATAACATCAAAACATAATTCAGGATTTTAATTTCTTTTCTAATTGTTCTGACTCAGACTGAGTCTCGTTATAATCAATATGACTTGAATATGATTTAAGTACAATCTACAATATAACAATTGTAAGACTATGGTAGCGTCCCGGCCGTCTTTCCGAGGCCAAAATGCGGAAACGAAAATTTTTCTAAACATGAAACCGGCGCTATCGTATGCTTAAACCCGGATCGAACCATTAACCTACAACTAGCTATCTAGAGAAGAGATAGAAAGGCTATACCGATCGATCCGTGTCCTTCGGTCTTTGGCCACCATCCCAAGCTCCTCGCGGCATCTCCGGTCATGATCTCCTCGTCGGAAAGGGCACCACATCTACGAGTCTTTTTACGGACTCCCACTTCATCCAAAGCAACTCAGGCACAAAGTGTGCTAGCCGACGTGTCCAAGGTGTTGTAGAGAATGTTTGTCATCACTTTGTCTCTTGCATCCATTGCATGGATGGAGGTTAGAGGTGTTGCCATTAATGGATGTTGTGAGCTAGAGGAGGAAGAAGAAGAAGAAGCTTTCTTTTTCTTGAGTTGTATGATAAAATGAGAGTGTGTGAGAAAAAGAAATACAAGAGCTCACCGTAACCTTAGCTGCCCCTCTCTCTCTTGCTCTCATCATCACTCAAATCAACCTCATAATGTAACACATGCACAAGAAATGAGATCATGAGTCATCACTTGTGCATGTGTCACCATTAATGCTCTAAATGGTGATTTCTAGCTCATAATATCCATATGCGAACATTAATCCAAATGTTTGCAACAATAAAAAGATACGGCAACATCTAAAGTAAACTCGTGACGGATCACAAGGATACCTCTCACCTGCATATGCATACCAGCATCCGCATTCCGACTGAATGCGAATGCGACGAGACTAAAGTAATCCAACAAATCTAATACTAGGATCCAGCTTAAACCAAAGCCCACTAGTATGATCCGCCCGATCATGATCCGTGCACTACTGCATGTATATGATCGAACCCTGCCATATATCATACGCCCTCTACAATGTTTCACCCAAAACTTGAGAAACTGTCTGTGGGGGACTCTAAAGGCTCGTCAATACTTTGGCTGTGGATTTAACCACTAGCACGTCAGAGGTACTAGCCGTACGTAACGGGCTACCGGGTATTGACCAAAAGGGAGGTCGATGAGCAAACTCATCCTGACACCCTACTGAGCCTGTCAGTGACAATATCCGTACAGTCCGGTCCGTTCGTCTATGAGTATCGCATGGCGGGCCTAGGGGTTGGTAAAAGTCAGACCCCCAAAAGCGGTACAAGTCGTGTCAGAGTGTAGCCCAGAACACCCTGAGATACTACTGGAATACCTACTAGTAAATCTCCTGCCTCGGCCGAGGGCTTTGTGTAATGGCTCTCCTAGACACAGCGCGATCTCACCCCCAATACCGGGAGAGATGAAACCCCTGCCGATCTGCTCACTTGCCTCCATATGGCTCGGGACTGTACCCAACTAAAACCTATTTGCACGACTCATTTGAACCATGGTAGGGTAGTAATCAAAGCACAGTGGGAACTCACACGAGACAAATGACGATCTCAGGTCGATGAACTAACCTGTACACATGTCACCAGGGAACTGCTATTTGACGTCAGGTATAATACCAACTAGCATGTTCCCAGCGAGTCCTGTCCAGTGTGCTCATAACCCAATGAGCACCTGTATACATCTTAGGTGAACCAACTGACACCAATGGCTTGTGAGACCGGCCACCGCCCCTCGTCGGGGTCTCGACTGTATACACCAGTCTACTCCGGAGTATCGATGCCCTATCTCGAAACTCCCATGACTAGGGACTATTTAAGGATGTGCTTATAGACCCCAGCTCCCACGTATATGATCGCCATCATACTGCTGGTAGTCAAGCAATAATCCTAAGGGCTCTATCAATACGTAATAGAGACCTGTAAGGTCACCTAAAATAGTACACGATGATAAAGATAAACCAGATAGCATACTATCATCTTGAGTAAGACAGTCCTACCGGTATAGGTCCTCCCTCAATCATTGCAATGACATGCCTGTAATCCAATAATTGACTCTGAGGGCACTATATCCAACAATCTCCCACTTGCACTCAAGGCTAATTATTGCGATGTCGCATACTCACAGCCCGTGTGATACCGAACACCCAACTCCTCTACTAATCAGTCTCACAAAGCCTGTTTGCGAAACTATTGCGTTCGAGGAATAGCCTCAGTGAGTGGATCCGCCCTGATGTTTCTTTCTATGTCTCTCTTTATCTCAAGTTCTTGGAGAAAGCCATCTCCCGAAATGAGCAATACCTATCTTAGAATATGTCTGGATATCTGATGGGACCTAGTTCATAAGTGAACTCTAAATCCAAACTTCTTAGACTGTATCGTCAACTGAACTTAATCAGTATCCAGCGCCACACCTCCCTCAGTATCCGCTTGGACCACCTGTCCAAAATACTGCCCCTCGTTAGAGGGAAAACTATAACTCTGATAGTCACTCTGCCATCCAGGTCACCTTGGAAGCCTGGAATGATAACCGTCTCCTAAAATAGGCTGTTGTTATCATATCCCTAGAACATCAACTTATGTTCTAAAACTGCTTCCGAACGTTTCTCCAGGATAGGATTAATATCAACTCATTGCATCTAGTGCAAAAAACAACGTCTGGTATGGTACTTGACATCTCATGATTGACGCAATTGCCTAAACCAGTGATCTACCAATCATGCACATCCCTCTCCCCTTTAGTCTTTAAGACACCTTTACAGAGGGTGACTCCATCACCTGCAGATACACTACCGTGCCAGGAGTCGTCCATTCTAAAACACCTTTAGAATACTGTCTAAGTACCCAGATTGGGAACCTTCCCAAATCTAGATCTAAAACCATAGATCTAGTAACCAGAATGTCCGATATAATATCCAATTCCTATGTGGAGAAACCACTGTGTGACAACCAAAATATAACCGATCGTAGTATAGGAATTTCAGTTCCTACTCTGTGTATGTCATCCAAATACCAGGACATCACACCCTACTACCTTCTTAACACATCCATCCCTTATTCTGATGAAGTCAAACCTATGACTGTCACATCAGAAATAGATGATCTATCTCCGCTATATCTGCTTTAGTCTATAAATAGACATAACCTACTTGTCCACTATGCTTCCGCTGCTCCCACTGACTACGACAGCTCTCTGGCAGAGTCATATACACGTGCACTTCTAAAGCTAGTTCAGAACGACGCTATACTTATCCTCCTGCCGGGTCTCATAGCCTGGAACAACAATAGTATCAAGACTGGGTAAACAATAACCTCCCTGTCACTGTCCTTGAGGCTACCGGAGTACCTCTCGGGTGCCTGAGATTACCCACCATATCTGCGGAGTGGCCAATGGAATGCCAAACCAGATTGAATCTTTAGGTTCTTATCAAATTTTCAGTAATCGTTTGCGGTTCTGGAATCACTTCCAGTTCTACCATACTCCCACTACTGTTTTCTGAAAAAATCCATTTTTATCAAAACTGTGGCGAGTCAAGAATAATATCACTATTGATCTTCCAGATGATAGAAAATCAACTCTCGTCATAGCCCGGGTCAACCCACAAACAGCCATTACAGAAACGTGCCTTGAGTTATCCAGAGTCTGGTTTTAAGTATAAGCCGGACAACTCCCCGTACCTTAACAATGTTAAGATATGAACTAGTCTATATCCAATATAGAAATAGAGGCACTGATTTAATTGGAACCAGATTCAAATCATGCAGCTGTCTCAAGTGCATGTTAACTAAATGGAAGAGAGGCCGATCAGCATTACTCAACTTAGGAATACATCCAGATATGAGTAACTTGAAAGAGAAGCAAGTTCTCATAATCATTACTATCAACTGAATACCATACACAAGTATCTACATCTTCGATCACCTTGAAGAATCCTGATACTTGCAATACCTGGTTTTCTACTTTATTCATATACCTATAACTTCTCAAAACTTAGACCTTGCATTTCTACGAAACACATGTCTAAGAACTAGAGAAGTCACAAGTAAACAGAATATAGTACGAGTACCAACCCCTCTGTCCTCATGGACACTGGACAATATACAATACTCTGTATAAGTCCCTTGAGTCTAATAACTCAAAGCATGTGCGTCATAAGTTGAAAACTGTACTATGGTTCTGAAGAATTACACCGCTGTTTAATGCTCCTTACCTAACCATCCACTGATATAGGTAAATGTGATAGACATAATTTCAAAAAGTTATATCTCACTTTATAAAAATAAACGTACAGATATATCAATTTGAAATTGGTGCATAACAACGGATATTCAAAAACCAAATATCTGTCGTCTGGCAAATAACCCAGGCGATTTCCTCAAATATCACCAATTACAACGAATCCCGATATAATGAGGATGATCACCTAATTCCCAATAGCTTACTCCGACTCAGCATCTGTAAAACCATACAGATGTGAGAATCATACCTGGTAAATACATACCCTGGAGCAAGGGCTAATTGGGAAATCAGTTTTCTATTAACAATGCACAGTGAAACTGAAACATGTAAATGTTTCGAAGGAGTATCCGGGTATTCCTAGTAATGCCTCTTCCATTATCAGATTCACAGCTGTAACCGTGTATTTCTTTGCCATCTCTCCAAATCCCTTTATATGTCTTTAGTCATTACCTTCTGCACACCCATTTAGGCTAAATGGTTTTCTTCCTTCCCTACCGTTCGGCACCAGCCTATGGTTTGGAAGAAGAGTATCCAATAAGCATAATGGATGTACTGTCCTAATCCTAGGAGCACTCGCAACCCGAGAGAAGGTAAGGATAAAAGACAATTGAATAAAACTTTATTCCTATTTCTCCTGAACCAGAATCCATCCCCGAACTGGAACAAGTCCCTTCGAGTTCGTATATAACCATACGATGGAGTATCTAATAAACTGTGGATCTTCATAGTGATACGGAGTGTCCTGGAGAAATACAAAGGTGAAGTAGGAGTGGCGATGAAATACTTGGTTTAGTCGTGAATAGCTGTCGCAGTTTACTTTGCCCTCTTACTAATCCCTTTATTTGCCTTAACTTATTACCTTCTGTACACCATCGTTAGGCTAATTGGTTTTCTTCATTCCCTACCGTTCGGCACCTGCCTATAGTTTGGAAGAAGACTATCCAATTAGCGTAATAGGTGTACTGTCCTAATCCAAGGAGCACTCGCAATCTGAGAGAAGGTAAAAAGAAAAGACAACTGATTAGTCCTATTCATTTTCTCCAGAACCGGAAACCATCCTCGAATCTGGAACAAGTTCCTTCGAGTTTGTATATAACCATACGATGGTTTTATCCAATGGAAGTGGATGTTCGTAGTAATACGGGGTGTTCTGGAGAAAAGGGTAAAAGTCGGAGTGGCAATGAGGTATGCAACTCAGACAATCCAAAAGCCAGTGTTATAAGAAGGTTCGGTCAACTTGGTCACTGAGTCATAGTCAAGGGTCAGGTCATGGTCGCTGTCAAAGAGAGAGAGAAAAGAAACACTCAGCGTGCACTCTAACCTAGATCAGAATGGTTACCAATTTATCTAATCAGGAAACCTCTCACTGTAACCTCAAATTCTCCTCCAAACCTGAAAGAAGAATTAGTCGGGATCACCCGAGGAGTAAACCAACTCATCAGTGGGAATCGGGATCTAACTATCATCACATGATAACGTGATGGAATCCACTCACGTTATCACACTCCAGAAGGTATGCGCATGCCTGGCAAGTTTCAGGTTCTTTAGAAACTCCCGAAGTGATTTTTACCCCAAGCGGCTTATGATCTTGACTAGGTCAACAAAGCATAAACCGCTAGTCAAGTTCAACCCGTCATTATTCTGGATTGCATTAAACCCACCCGTACGTGCCCTAGACTAGGTCAACAAGGCCGCACGACTGTCCTAACCAATCCCATTCATGCAACAAACAAGTACCACTTAGCTACCGAACACTACGTCTTGACTAGGTCAACAAACGCAGCACGAATACTAAATAATACCCGTATGAAATGACGGAGGGCTACGGCTGGTTTTTGGCGAAAAACCTTTAACGTAATGAACTTGATATCGTTGAAGGAACTGCATAGCTTTGTAGGGTTACTAGGCACGCTCAAGAGGTCTCACTAGGCATCAATCATGCCAAATTCTAATTTTTTCGGTGCCGAGAAACCCTAATGCGATCGTTAACTAGAGTTTAGGCGAAACGAAATGCTACTAAACTACTTTAGTGCTAAGTGAACGGAAATACAACCTTTGTAGATCCGGTCCTCCACCTCCATAGCTCCGCGTTGACGTCCCTTCCCTGCGATCATCGGATCCCGGACTCTAGTAATGGTTTCGTCGAAGAAATGATCGGGCTAGGTCGTCGACTTTGATGCCGAAGACGATCCACGTCGAGGAAACACAAGATCAAGCTCCAACTTCACCAAGCCATGAAACTTATGAAGAAAACACACTATACTACTTGGCAAGTGGTAGAGGATGAAGAAATAGGAAGTGGGTTCACTTTAGATTTGGATTTCTCACTCTTTTTCTCAAATCACCATTGAAGGTAGCAAAGGTTTTCTTCATCTTGAAGAAGAAGAAGAAGAAGAAGGAATAAGATAAGAATATTGAAAATAGAAAACAAAGTGATTCTTATCATATAGCAACCATGGTTAAGTGTAGAGAATAAACTAGGGTTAGGTTTAATGGTTAGGTTAAGGCTAAGAAACAAAATGGTCAAAGCTTCAAAGCTTCATGAAGTTTCAAGAAAGAAAAAAAGTTAGCCACCATTTTATTCTTATCAAAATAAATGAATAAAAGAATAAATAAATAAGTAAAGACTACAAAACCCTAACCATTAACCTAAACAAGGTTTAAAGCATACACATACCCAAGTTTGCATGTATCATCAAACATGATACAAACTAGTGCACAAAACTATATCATATATACATTGTGCACTTCAAGTGAGAAAATCCATCTAAAGTGAACAAATATTAGTTAATGCAAAATAATATATCAAATATATAATTATACATTAAATCATTAAATCAACACTTGATTTAACGATCCGGTCATATCGCATATGACCGACTAATATCCAATGTATCGACTTATCGAATCAATCCTCGATTCAATAACTAGGTTATATCACATACAACCATTCGATACATTCATCGCGAGAATAGAATACGGTATCACATACACGCATTATTCTCGTTCCCGCACACATCTCATATGCGCTCCTATTTCGTTTCGCTTGAGCCAGGAAACCTCTGTGTAGGACTCTAAAGACTCGTCAATACGCCGGTAGCAGATGATGATCATATCAAACACCCACAAGCCGCAAGCGGTCTGCTAAACGTAACGGCCACCCAGGTACTGAGCGATCAGAAGATCAACGAGCAAGCCCGCTCACACTCCTGTGAATCCAACCAGTAACACTTACCGTACAGTCCGGTCTGTTCGTCTGATATGTCGCATATCTTGCCTAGGGGTGGTAAACGTCAGACCCCAATAGCTCGATAAGTCGTGTCGATATGAGGTCTATAACAGTTCGAGAAACTACTGGTAACACTTACCAGTAAATCTCAGCAACCCTGGCCAGGGATTTCCGGTTATAGCCAATCGAATACAGTGCAACATCAACTCCCTATACCGGGAGAGAAGAATCCCCTCCTATCTCTCATTTCCTCCATGTGATTCGGGACTGTACCCAAAAACCACCGTTTTGCACGCCCTCTTGGACGTGGTAAGGTGGAAATCAAAGCACAGTGGGAATCACACAAGACTCTATGACGATCTCGGGTTTACAGACTAACCTGTACCAGTGTCACCAGAGAACTGCCATCTGACGTAAGGTATAATACCATCTGGAAGTTCTCGGCGAGTCCGTCCAGTGTACCCAGTCTCCACTGAGCACCCGTATATCATCTCTGATGTCAAACACAAATGGATATGGGATCATCCATCGCCCATCTGTATGGGTCGAGAAGGTACACGCTAGTCTACTCTGGTATATCGATGCCCCGTCTCGATACACCCACGACTAGGGACTTTGAAGGATGTACTTATGGACTACCATGTCCCCACTAGTATGATCCGCATCATAGTCCAGGTAGTCAAGTACACATCATAAGGGCTTTACCAACATGTAACAGAGAGACAATCAGTGTACACGTTAAGGTAAAGAGCAACCAGATAGCATACTATCATGTCGAGCAAGAAAGTCCTCCCTATATATGTCCAAGCATCCACTATAATATACATCCTATGTATAGTAATGGCCTCTAGGGCATACATATAACTAACAATCTCCCACTTGCACTAGGGCCATATGATAGCAGTGGTTGTAGTATCTCATACTCAACCATCCCATAAAAGTCTCTCTCTGGGAAAGGCCTTTGTGAGTGGATCCGCCGTGTTGTCCTCTGAGTCTGTTCTCCTAACCTCGATCACCCTGGAGATCAACCATCTCCATGATCAGGTGATACTGCCTTAGATTATGTCTGGGTCACTGATGGGACGGACGTTCCTTGGCATAAGCCACAACTCCATTGTCACACAATGGGAGGAACTAAGTTCATCTCATGAACAATTATACACCCAGACAGCCTCTTTGGTAGCATCTTAAGTAGCGATGTATCCAGCCTTTATCGTCTAGTATGCCACGGTATCTAGCTTGGAACTCTTCCAACATACCGTCCCTTTCCTGAGGGTAAAGACAATGCCTGTGACTGACATTCAGTCGTTCTCATCACCCTGGAACACTTCCAGGGATTCTCCCCAGGATCATTTGATACCATCTCACTTCAACTAGTGAGAATCGTAACATCCATTTAGATCTATCTCATAGATCCAAAACCCAGGATTTAGTAGGTATCACTTTGATCCTATATGGAGAATCCTTGTGATAAGCGGAGATTGACCGAGCGTAGCATAGGAAACTCCTTCCCTATCAAGAGTATGTCATCCACGTACTCTACGAGGATCGGTACCATACTCCCTACTACCTTTTTGTATATACAAGGTTCATTTACCATTTTGATGAAGTCAAACTCTTTGACTACTACATCAAAACAGATGTTCTAACTCCGCGATGCCTGCTTTATCCTATAAAGAATCTTGCACACGTTTCCGCTGCTCCCACTTTCTACGAAGCCCTCTGACTGTGTACTTACATACTCTCTTTTCTGAAACATCATTTTAGAAAAGCAGTCATGACATCCATCCACCAGATATCGTAGTCATGGTATGTAGCCATGGCAAGTAGGATCTGGATGGACTTAAGCATAGCTACTTAGAAAAGGTTTCATCATAATCCATACCTGGTCAATGATACAAACTTTTAACGAGTCTAGCTTTGAAAGTCTCAACTTTTCCATGCACACCAAGTAATCTTCTCAAGATGTACTTGCTTCTGATGGGGATTTAACCCTTCAGATAAAGCAACCAAAGTCCATACTTTGTTGGTGTATAAGGATTCCATCTCAGATCGCTAAGCATCCAGCCATTCTTACAGAGTCTCACTCCTGATGGCCAGCTCGAAACTAGTTGGGTCATCATCTCATGATGCAATTCTCGCTCCCACTGTCATAGAGAAACCAAAGTAACTCTCAGGTGGGTGAGGAACCCTACTAGATCGGCGGAGAGGCTGAGGTTCGTTGGTTACTATTGAATCCTTCAGTTCTACCAAATCATCAGCTGCAATTTGTATAGCTGGAACATTTCCAGTTCTACATAACAGACCTTGCCTCGAGCTTGTCCGGATTTTGCTTTTAGACATAGGCCGGACAACCCCAAATCTTAACTAACTTAAGATATTGGCTCTTCCCTTTCCATATCACATATGAAATGGTAGGCAACTGATTTGATCGGAACCTTATTCAATAGGTATGCAACTTCATTAGTGCATAACTCCCAAAAGGAAATAGGAAACTCAGTAGTACTCATCATAGAGCGCACCATATCATATAGGGTATGATTGCTCTGCCCCGATACAACGTTGTGCTGTGGTGTATTCGGAGGAGTAATGCTGAGAGAGAATCTCATTCTCCTTTAGAATAATCCAGGAATTCCATGCACAAGTATTCTCCTCCCTGATCGTATCAAAGGACATAATACTTATACCCATATTTTGGTTCTCTACTTCTAACTTATATTCCGTGAATATCTAAAAAGGTTCGGACTTGTGTTTCAACAGGAACATATGTCTGAATCTTGAGAGATCATCAGAGAATGTAATGAAGTACAAAGAACCGGTCTTGGCATGTATAGACAGGGGACCTTTATATATCAACATGTATCATCCCAAGAGTTTACCAACTCTTTCTCTGTTTCCAATAAACAGAGCTGAGGTCATTATATCTTTGTGACATGACTGGCAAGTTTTCACAAGATGTAAATTCAAACAGATTTAAATATGCATCTATATGTAACTTCAGCTAGTCGGGTCGCATTGATATGACCGAGTCTACAATACCTCAAGAAGGATCCGTTCATTTCTGAACTCTTTCTCTTGTGTGTGTTCCATATACTAAGAACTGTAGTTTGATTTAGAATGTCAATGCTTTTAGATAACGTGCCTGAATCGATCAACTCTTGATATAGGAAATGTTCAAAACATTATCCAACAATACAAAATTATATCCTTTCTTTACTAATAAAGAGACTGATATGATTTTGTATATCAGGTTCGGTATCTAATAACATTCGTTCAGAATCAATGTATTGGTAATACAGGGTGACAGTGACCAACAGACTTAGCTGCAACACTTGCCCTGTTTTCTGTCTCATGAAACTTATCACCCGTTCTCAGTTCTTTACCTATCTGTAGCCCATGTAAAAAATTACATATGCGGGATCCTGATCCGGTATCTCATATCCAGGACGTAAAGAATACTGAGAAACGGTTCTGCATAATGAACACACCCGAAGATGATGCATCAGTATGCACTTTCTTCGTTTGGGCGGCACGGGAATTCTGTAATCCCCAATTTCCTGCTCTGTCTTATAACAATTATAAGTTGGAGCGGGACCAATGTTCCCCGGCTCAGTATAACAAGCGGGTTCGGTCAATATCCGTATTATTATCTTGATTAAGGCGTGATATGGTCGCTACCTGGAGAGAGAGAGAAGAAAACACTCAGCGTGCGCTCTTGCAAGAATAGATTGGTTATTATTTTATCTAATCAGGATGGCTCCCACTGTATTTTTTATCAAATCTTCCTTCAAACCCTAAAAGGAAAGATTAGCCGGGATTAATTACACGCTACAAGTTCGCCAATCTTTCAGCCAGGCTAGTGTCGGTACTTTGAGGGAGGTCCCCCGTGCTTTCGCACGAACCTAATTAATGCAAACCTCGTTTTCCCAGAGGCGTAACCCCGTTGACACCTTTCTAGACACCTACTTGATCGGCTAATTGTAATGTGTAAAACTCTCCCAGGAGTAACTCTTACTCACAGCGGGTATCGGGATCCAACTATCTCATATAAGGTATGCAATCTCATTGCAAATTTCAACACTTGAAATTCCCGATAATATTTTGCCCCTAGTGTGCTATGACCTTGACGCATGCCAAACAACCCATAGTCCGCTAGTCAAGTTCAACCCGTACATTTCTTGATTGAATTAAACCCACCCGCACGACCCTTGACGCATGCCAAACAACGCCGTACGAATACCCTAATCCAATCGTATCGTATGCTAGCAGATAAGCACTAGTTAGCTACCGTACACTACGTCTTGACGCATGCCAAACTACCGCAGCATAAATACTAACTAGTACTTATCTGAAATGATGGAGGGCTACGACAGGTTTTTCTGAAAACCTATTGCGTAATGAACTTGATATCGCTGTAGAATCAAATGATTTTAAAATGGAGTGTTTTTGAGGCTTTTCTAGTTTTGCTAAAAGGGTCACTCCCGGTGAAGGGATCGTCGGCCCTTTCCTCGTCGAATGAGGTGCGGGATATATCATATATATCACTGTGCAAAGCAGAAACTATAGAAGCTATCAAAAGAAAAACCGAGTGTGCAGCATCTTCCAGTTATTGTTAAAGGGGTCACTCCTGGTGAAGGGATCGTCGGCCCTTTCCTCATCGAATAAGGTGCAGGATATATCATATATACCGCTGTGCAAAGCAAGAACTGTAGCTACCTGTTTTATTTTTGAAATTCGATTCTACAACATTTTTAGGTTTCTTTTACTTTCATTAATCATATTAATGAAGTCCCATCATTTAAGTACCTAAACATCACAGATAAATACGACGTATACTTATGCCATCCGCATTCGCCTCGATGTCCCCTCGTGCACCGTTAGGTTAGGTAACTAACAGCAGAGCGCGGCAGGGCTAGCGCGGGTGTAAAACATAAGTAACGTCTATATAATATATCGTATATACTATATACAGTATTTATCACAGAACATATCACATGATCACATCACAGATAACGCAGCAGAAAATATCATATGAAATATTGGATATACTAGGATGTCCATGTTTTTAATACGAGCCAGTATAAAACACGGATTCCACGGTCGCGATGAATAGCCAAACCCACACCTCTAGACCCCTACGAGAGCGGCAAGTAACCCTACCAATTCTAGGGTTAGGAGACCCGGACTCGACTCCTCGAGATGGTCTCCCACTGGACCCTAGAACCCGGTTACTTATGCTCCCCTCCTTGGGTCTATCCTAGTGCGGAAAAGTAAATAATATACAAACGGTGATATCTTCCGCAACCTGGAAGTGCCCCAATAAAAGAATATTACATACAAGTTTTTACATGAATGAAAATGAAAAACACTCATCTCACATAAAAAAACCCGGCTATTCAAACACGACGATCCAATATAACATATCCAGCAACACACAACATCACATGTCATCAACGTAAGTAAACATGCGTATCCCAATTGTCGTTGACATATAGCAACGAAACCGGCGATATCACATATTACACTTACGGTCACAGAAAAGAAAGTGTAAAAGTACAACAGTTGGAACCAAATGAATTCCTTAGACATCACATGCCTAACCAAATGAATTCCTTAGACATCACATGCCTAACAATTATAAACCCCGCATTTTAGTCTCATTATCGAAAACTCTTTTTAATATCAAGTCGGGAAATTCAACAAGATTCCCGACATTTTGATCAAATGCTCGTCGCAAACTTTAGTAGACGGCCGCACCACTAATACCGTCGACGAAGTGCACCAAGGCGGAACACCTCTGCCGCGAGCACCCGAACGGATGCTTTCGGCGACGGGGTTCTCCTACAGTCACTTAGTCGGGGCTATGGGGTGTAGCTGTCTATTAAGTTTACCCGGCGAGTATCCGCGTACGCTACGTGATTGCAACGGACTTTTGATCGCATCAAAATTCCATGGCAACCGATCAATCGAGACTAAACTGCTATGTTTATAACATTCAAATTAGTTATCTCATAACTACTTGTGGATTCCAAATATTGTATCACATTCCAGATAAATAGAAAATGTTAAACTTTCCGATCGAACAAACAAACACCCAAGTTTTCCCGAAACAGCTCAACTCTTGAAATAAGTTCAAAAACATCCATTTCATGCCACAGTACCAATAGTCCAGCCGTAGAAGGGTCAAGCCAACGCCTCACATGTGGCACGCCGTACTGCCCCAAACCCTAAGGTTCAAAGGACAGTTCAAGACAGTCACATAATCGAGTTAAGGTTTGTTGTCTTCTAGAGGGTCCATCGCGTTACTTGCACTACTTAGAACGTTTTCAAACTACGGAAAGATCCAACACTTGGAAATTTCTCGGAAGGGGGAAAAGTGGGTATTTATATCCGGTCGTACTTTTTAACAGTTTCTAAAATATCCGAAAAAACATAAACGAAGTTAAATTATCCGATCAAATTAACGAGTCCCCAATAAAACCCTAGAAAACTCAACACTTGAGTGGAATTAAAATATTCCCATAAAAAATTGCCAAGAAAGGACCTAAGAATAAATATTTTAAATTTCAGGGACTAAGTCCAAATTTTGGCGGCGTAACCGCCGCCAAACCCATGGTTTCGCCGCGGTTACGCGGTCAAATTATTGACTTAGTGGACCGTACTTCACAATAATTCTTAGTTTTTCCTGTTTGTTTTTCTGAGAATTTTTAATTCACAAAAATCCACTGTTTTGAAAAATGTACAGAGAAGGGTTTTGTCGGGGTTTACGGGTTCGATCGGACTTCTAACTTCGTCTACATTTCGCCTAAAACTCTAGCTAGGTCTGATACCACTGTAGGGTTACTAGGCATGCTCAAAAGGTCTCACTAGGCATCAACCATGCCAAATTCTTATTTTTTCGGTGCCGAGAAACCCTAATGCGATCGTTAACTAGAGTTTAGGCGTAACGAAATGCTACTAAACTACTTTAGTGCTAAGTGAACGGAAATACAACCTTTGTAGATCCGGTCTTCCACCTCCATAGCTCCGCGTTGATGTCCCTCCGCTGCGATCATCGGATCCCGGACTTTAGTAATGGTTTCGTCAAAGAAATGATCGGGCTAGGTCGTCGACTTTGATGCCGAAGATGATCTACGTCGAGGCAACACAAGATCAAGCTCCAACTTCACCAAGCCATGAAACTTGTGAAGAAAACACCCTATACTACTTGGCAAGTGGTAGAGGATGAAGAAATAGGAAGTGGGTTCACTTTAGATTTGGATTTCTCACTCTTTTTCTCAAATCACCATTGAAGGTAGCAAAGGTTTTCTTCATCTTGAAGAAGAAGAAGAAGAAGGAATATGATAAGAATATAGAAAATAGAAAACAAAGTGATTTTTATCATATAGCAACCATTGTTAAGTGTAGAGAATAAACTAGGGTTAGGTTTAATGGTTAGGTTAAGGCTAAGAAACAAAATGGTCAAAGCTTCAAAGCTTCATGAAGTTTCAAGAAAGAAACAAAGTTAGCCACCATTTTATTCTTGCCAAAATAAATGAATAAAAGAATAAATAAATAAGTAAAGATTACAAAACCCTAACCATTAACCCAAACAAGGTTTAAAGCATACACATACCCAAGTTTGCATGTATCATCAAACATGATACAAACTAGTGCACAAAACTATATCATATATACAATGTGCACTTCAAGTGAGAAAATCCATCTAAAGTGAACAAATATTAGTTAATGCAAAGTAATATATCAAATATATAATTATACATTAAATCATTAAATCAACACTTGATTTAACGATCCGGTCATATCGCATATGACCGACTAATATCCAATGTATCGACTTATCGAATCAATCCTCGATTCAATAACTAGGTTATATCACATACAACCATTCGATACATTCATCGCGAGAATAGAATACGGTATCACATACACGCATTATTCTCGGTCCCGCACATATCTCATATGCGCTCCTATTTCGTTTCGCTTGAGCCAGGAAACCTCTATGTAGGACTCTAAAGACTCGTCAATACGCCGGTAGCAGATGATGATCATATCAAACACCCACAATCCGCAAGCGGTCTGCTAAACGTAACGGCCACCCAGGTATTGAGCGATCAGAAGATCAACGAGCAAGCCCGCTCACACTCCTGTGAATCCAACCAGTAACACTTACCGTACAGTCCGGTCTGTTCGTCTGATATGTCGCATATCTTGCCTAGGGGTGGTAAACGTCAGACCCCAATAGCTCGATAAGTCGTGTCGATATGAGGTTTATAACAGTTCGAGAAACTACTGGTAACACTTACCAGTAAATCACAGCAACCCTGGCCAGGGATTTCCGGTTATAGCCAATCGAACACAGTGCAACATCAACTCCCTATACCGGGAGAGACGAATCCCCTCCTATCGCTCATTGCCGCCATGTGATTCAGGACTGTACCCAAAAACCACCGTTTTGCACGCCCTCTTGGACATGGTAAGGTGGAAATCAAAGCACGGTGGGAATCACACAAGACTCTATGATGATCTCGGGTCTACAGACTAACCTGTACCAGTGTCACCAGAGAACTGCCATCTGACGTAAGGTATAATACCATCTGGAAGTTCTCGAAGAGTCCGTCCAGTGTACCCAGTCTCCACTGAGCACCCGTATATCATCTCTGATGTCAAACACCAATGGATATGGGATCATCCATTGCCCATCTGTATGGGTTGAGAAGGTACACGCTAGTCTACTTTGGTATATCGATGCCCCGTCTCGATACACCCACGACTAGGGAATTTGAAGGATGTACTTATGGACTACCATGTCCCCACTAGTATGATCCGCATCATAGTCCAGGTAGTCAAGTACACATCCTAAGTGTTTTACCAACATGTAACAGAGAGACAATCAGTGTACACGTTAAAGTAAAGAGCAACCAGATAGCATACTATCATGTCGAGCAAGAAAGTCCTCCCTATATATATCCAAGCATCCACTACAATATACATCCTATGTATAGTAATGGCCTCTAGGGCATACATATAACTAACAAGCCTTTTATAAAAATATAGTGACGAAAACCTTTGCTAAAGAGGTAACTCCCGGTGAAGGGATCTCGACTCTTTCCCCGTAGAATGAGGTGCAGGATATTCCAACTGAATACCACGATGCAAAGCAAAAAGTAATCGGCTATAGTGAAGTTATTACCCTGACGCAAACTTCTGTCCAAGGGGTCACTCCCGGTGAAGGGATCTCGGCCCTTGCCTCGTCGACTGAGGTGTTGGATATTCATAACCGAATACCACTGTGCAAAACAAAAGAGAACGTCCTTGCAATAACAGCTTTTTTTTTTTTGAAAAATGTTCCAACAACATCAAACAGGTTTATTTAGCTTGCATTGATCTAAATCAATGCAGTCCCATCAATTAATCACACCACAAAAGAACGAAAATATGATGTACGTATATGCCATCCGCATTCGCCACTGGGTCCCGTCATCACCCGTTACGATACTTAACTAACAACAGAGCGGGGACTGGACTAGCACGGGTGTAAAACATATACAACATCTACTAGTATATATATCAATATATAATATTCGCTCAAGGCATGATAAAATGCAACATCACAGAAATGTAATAAGCATCACAGAACAATACGGATAATCTGAGATCCCCGGGTTTCATAGAGCCGCTACTGAAACCCGACGTTCCCCTGGTCGTGTGGATAGCCTGTGCAATGAAATCCTAAACCCTACGGGTGCGGCAAGTTACCCGACAAAACCTGAAGCGAGGCAGCCCCCTTCAACAAGGTGAATGGGCCACCCAGCACTTTACGGAATCCGGTAACCTGAGCACCCCTCCTTGGGTCGACCTATACCCCCTACGAGTGCGGAGAATAGCCCGCCAATTCTAGAGTGAAGCCCCCTCCGTCTCAAAGCCATAATATGCGGGCTCGTTGCCCTCTAGAACCCAGCTACCCGTGCACCCCACCGCGGGGTAATCCTAGTACAGAAAGTAAAATATATACAACGAGTACATCGACCTCAGCCCGGTCGTGCCCCAAAAGAATAATATACAAACAGGCAGTGACGGCAGTCCACATGTCGGATGCTCGCCCCGCAATATCAAATGTACAAATACAACCAAACTGTACTACCATTGCATCCAGGCTATCCACCATGACAAATTCGCAATATCACAGCACAACACAGAACATCAACGTGAATGTCACGTTCGAAAATCCGTCTAAAAGAGCTATAGCAATTAGACAGGATTCACCGATCAAATGACATTCACGGTCGCAGATATAATATAAATACTGTGAACTAACATGTTTTAAAATTTTCGATCGACAAAGTTTCCCGAAGTGGGCCCCAAGCACAATTCCCAGTACTCAGACAAATCTGGGCCCAAATAAAAAATACCAGAAACCACATTTCCAAGTCAGAGACCACCTCAGAATATTTCATGCACTGTGGCTACAGTACTGCGGCGGATCCGCGGCCAAAACGTGGGTACGGCCGCGGATCCGCCGCGCTATAGTGAAATCAGCCCACCAAATTTTCTCAGTTCTCTTAGAAAAGCCTGCCTGATTTTCTGCAATACTCAAAATAATTTTTTGACGACAATAAAAAATCGACAGAAACTTCATGATTGGAAATGCAGTTTTGGAAAATTTCGTTCGATCGAAATTCTAAACACGTTAGAGCAAGCTAGTAAAGGTTAATGGTATGGCTCTGATACCATGTAAGACTATGGTAGCGCCCCGGCCATCTTTCCGAGGCCAAAATGTGGAAACGAAAATTTTTCTAAACATGAAACCGGCGCTATCGTATGCTTAAACCCGGATTGAATCATTAACCTACAACTAGCTATCTAGAGAAGGGATAGAAAGGCTATACCGATCGATCCATGTCCTAAGGTCTTTGGCCACCATTCCAAGCTCCTCGCGGCATCTCCGGTCTTGATCTCCTCGTCGGAAAGGGCACCACATCTACGAGTCTTTTTACGAGCTCCCGCTTCATCCGAAGCAACTTGTTCATAACATAATATTGCATTTTGTATTCCCCATTCTTATGCATTTTACAATAAAAACAGGTGCTTTTGACCCATGTCTGCTACATGTTACAGGTTCTTAGAGCAAAAACAGTGAAAAACATAAAAGACGACACAACAGAAGGACTTTTGACCAACAATTAGGAGAATCTTAGTAAAGCCCAGCAGAAGAACGGTTCACCATCAACAAGGCAACGAAAGATCCAAATTTGTAAGAAAGACGGTTAAAAGATCCATTGCAAAGCGTTCACTGACGATCTGGATTTAATACAGAAGCCTAATTGAAAATAGGAATGAAGAACCTGGAAGCCCAAAGAAATATACAGCAGCCCAAGAAAATTTGTCAAGTGAACCCACTAAAGGGCCGCGGATCAGCGGCCCAAAGCCCACCAAGGCCGCGGATCTGCGGCTACTTGAAGCCCTAATGCGCAGAACTTTTTACCATAATTTGTGGCGGCTATGGAAAGATCTTTTTAGGGGTATATTTGTAACTTTAGACATGCGGTGCAATCTGTAGCCCTAGGGTTTCTATGTCCTATAAATAAAACCCAAGACCTTGTATTTTCTTATGCCTCTTTTCAATAAATAAAATTCAGAATTTCTGGAAGTGACATTCAGATCTGTTCTTTATCGCTTGGAGGGAGCCATCACCATTAGTAAGTGTTTTTCTTTTATTCTTTTAATGTTATTTCATCCTCTAATGAGCGAGTAGTCTCCTCGCTTGTTAGGGTTAGCCTTAGGGAAAGGGTTGAGAGATGAAATCTCTCGCCCCTTTCAATGCCACCTTCACCTAATGAATTAGAACTTCACGCATACGAGCACAACCGCTCCCTGCGGCATCCTACCCTTCGAGGTAACGATGAACCGTAGTATAAAGGGCCGGTTCCGCGCGTTTTCCGTGAGGGTTAGGATAATTATCAACAAAGGTAGGGTACAAATCTAGAGGAAGAAACATCTTCCCAAAAGATTTGTATCCACTTTATTGATAATTAACTTAACACCTAATAGATCTAAAAAAGGAAGGTATTGAAAGCGGTGAGGAAAACATTAATTTCCAAAACTTCCCCTAATCCTAACCCTAGCAAGATTCTTAATTAGATTAATTAGATCCAGTTATAAACCAACCAAAATTACAAATAGAATCAACTCGTTAAAACACTTTAAAGAAATTTACCCGTCTCTGTGGATCGACCCGTACTCACCGGCTAGCTGCGAAGCGACGCCGTTTCTGATTGCGGTAATTACAGTTTTTGACACCAATCAAATGGCGCCGTTGCCGGGGACGGCGTAATCTCTCTTTTTGTGAATTTTCAGGTTGATATAAATTTTAAAACTTATAAAAATCTGAAAATATAAATAAAAAATAAAAAATAAAATAATCAAATTTGATCTGTTTGAAGGGTGTATCTTTTGGATCTTGCAGGAACAGCGAAGGTCACGGATCTGGAACTTTACAGAGGGCAAGTAAAAATTTGGAGCATAAGAACAGAGAGAAATTATAAGCGCAGAACAGTACAAAAATTTCCAGAACCCGACCCCATCACCTTGCCGCGCTTCCGCCGCATACGTGTACCCCAGGCCGCGGATCAGCGCCTTAATTGCCACGTCAGCACCTGAAAATTTTCTGGTTTGATTTCTCTCTCTCTCCTCTGCAATCTCCTATATATCTCTCTGTAAAAAGTTTTCTGCAGGATTTCTTTGCGTAAAAATCTTCTTCCCACTTCTAAATAACAAATTTCTGTAGGTTTCTTTGCGCCGCGCTAAAAAATTCTGATTGCAAGTGAAATTTTATTTGTTTTGCATAATTTAACCGGACTCTAAGGGGCTAATTGACCAAACTCAGATTGGGTGGGGATTTCATCACCCTTCCCAGGACCCCAGAAAACACCTAAAGCATTTTGCATCGACCACCTTTAATTAAAAAAGATTAGACTCAGACCTAAGGACGGCGAGCTCAATAGGAAAAGGACTAGGGTAGGCATCGGCCGTTTATCCTAACCGACATTGCGGTGTCTAGGCTAGTGGTTATTAATTAGGCCCACTGTAGTGGTGGTTCCTTCCCACTTACCTGGCCATATTTGTCCGTGAAGAGGCGGTTTGAGGTCTATTTCTAGCCCTAGTTAGGAGCTGTCTAGCAGACCTAGGCAACCCTAGATCTAGCCTGATTGTGCATGTGTGGTTGACACATTAGTGTCACGAGTCCATTTCCTAAAACCGTCTTGCAAAACTCTTCAAAAAAAAAAAATAAAGAAAAATCTTTTCAAAACTTGCAACTTGCCGCTAAGAAAAATTGCAAACTCACTTCTACCACTTCTTCTCATTGACGTTATCTTACCCCCCCCCCACATTCTGTTTTTCTCTTTTTTTCTGACTGCACTACCCTTTAGTGTATGTCATCTTGGACTAAGGATTCTAACGCCCGATTAGCCCGTGCTTCGTTGGTACCTTCGACGAACCCTTCGTCAACGTTCCTTCCATCTCCTTACCTCCATCTTCAAATTCTTCTTTCGAAGGTATGTCGGGACACGACCCCAACTATACCTTGCCGACGGGAATGATTCCACCTCCGCCAGGTGCGAATAACCCGAATCTCCCGCCTGTAGTAGCGCCCGCACGAGTCGCGCTCCAGGATCTCTTCTACCCCGTTCGCACTTCTTTACCCACATGTCTTTCACCCCCACCGGCAAATGGGGATAATTTTGAAATAAAACCACACTTCATCAATATGCTGCCTAAGTTTCATGGTTTGGAATTCGAAGATGCATATATTTTCATTAATAAATTCCAAAACGTTTGAGCCATGATCAAGACAACCCAATTAAGTGATGACGCAATAAGGCTAAGGGTCATTCCTTTTACCTTATGTGACCTAGCCGAGAAGTGGCTATACAGCACCGCATCACATTCCATTAGAAATTGGGACGAGTTTGTGAGAGCTTTTCTGAAAAAGTTCTACCCTCATCATAAAACTGCTATAATCCGAAACGAGATTATACAATTTTCACAGCTTCCGTCCGAACCATTCTGGAAATGCTTCGAGAGATTTAAAGACCTACTTGTTCAATGCCCTCATCATGGGATAGAAAATTGGCAACTTTGCCAAACTTTATACGAAGGATTGAACGCAGCAACGAAGCAGTTGCTAGAAACAATATGTCAAGGTCATTTTCTCTCCAAGTCTAACGACGAAGCTTGGCAGTTTCTTGAGGATCTAAGTGAGCAAACAATTCAGTGGGAGAGTACCAAGACCACATCATCTTCTTCAGTTGGTCAATCTAGGGCAGGCATACATCAAATAGATATGTCGATAGCTATGAAGGCCGAGTGGCCTCACTTATGAAAAAGCTAGAAGCCATTGAGACAAAAATCTCATCGACTTCTCCTGCCCCTACTCTACCCACACGAACTGTTTGTGCTTGTTGTTCTAATCCATCACATCTCACCGAAGAGTGCCCTTATAATGCACCTATTCAAGGACAGGATCAAGTCAATGCTGCATTCCAGCAACGACAAAGAAACGATCCGTACTCTTCGACATACAATCAGGGGTGGAGGAGTCACCCAAATTTCGCTTGGAACCAAAACCAACAAGTCCAAGGGAATAACAATTTTCAAAGAGCTCCTCCACAACAACAACAAGCACCCTTACAAACTCAAAACCTGCAACCTTTCCAACAACAACCTTATACAAATCAAACGAACAATTTGGTTCAACCTAATGATGATAAGGTTAGCTCGCTCGAGAAAAGTCTTGAAGCATTTCTCAAGCAAACTACAGAATCCGCAGCAAGATTTGAAAGTTATGTTCAATCTTTAATGAATAACAATGTCTCACACGATCAAAGTATCAAATCTATTGAGGCACAAATTGCACAATTAACTGCTGCGTTGAGCGAGAGAGAAAAGGGAAAGCTTCCATCTCAACCAATGCCCAATCCCGGTCACACACAAAACGCATATCACAATCACAATATAAATGCGGTGACCACGTTGAGATCCGGAAGAGAGTTGCAAAATAATGTGGAAACTAGTGATGACATCCCCGCCGGTGGTTCTTCTTCCCCTTCTTCATTTTCTTCACTTCCTTCTTCACCTTTTTCTTTAGAGCCTATTCTCCACCCTTCACACGGCTCTACTTCTCCTGACTCGAACGGACCCATTTCTCACAACATGAACACATCTACACCGGGATCCATTCCTAATCCACAGTCTGCTCCACAAACCTTTGACTCAACTAATTTTCAAAATGCACCATTTCCAAACAGGTTGAGTCCTAATAAGCCAAATACACAAGTGGAAAAGATTGTGGAGATATTTAAGCAGGTTAGCATAAACATACCTCTCTTGGATGCTATCCAACAAGTCCCTTCATATGCGAAAATCTTAAAGGGCTTATGCACTTCAAAGAGAAAGGCATCTCAAGTACCCAAGAAAGTGCTAGTGGCTAGTGCAGTGAGCAATGCTATTAACCACCATCAAACCTTACCCCAGAAACGAAAGGACCCCGGCTGTCCTACGATTTCCATCATAATTGGGGATAAGCAAATTAATCGAGCACTTTTAGATCTTGGGTCTAGTGTTAACCTGATTCCTTACTCCGTGTACGAACAATTAGGGGTTGGAGAGTTGAAACCCACTCGTTGCACTCTCCAAATGGCTGATCGATCAATCACCTATCCTAGGGGTCAACTAGAGGATGTGTTGATCAAAGTCGGGGAATTCATATTCCCCATTGATTTTATCGTTATGGATACACAACCTGTTGCTAACCCAGGAAACCAAATTCCGGTGATTCTTGGTCGACCATTTTTGGCCACTTCCAACGCCGTAATAAATTGTCGCAATGGCTCCATGACTCTATCCTTCGGAAAGAGGTCTAGTGAGTTCAATATTTATAAGATGGGAAGTCTGCCCCCCGTGCCTAAAACTAGTACACGAGAAGTTTGCTCTATTCACGAAATCACGCAGGAGGACTGCGAGCTTGAAAGATTTCTATTTGATGAAAACAGTTTTGACGCCACTAGTGCGTCCCTCCTTGAGCCTACTACCGTTGACACAACCGATGCTGATTATGAATGTTTCACTTTTTCGGATGACGACAACTCACAGCCCGAATATGAGTCGTTTGAATTTTTGGATGAGTCAGTCGAACCATCCGAATCGGTTGTTTGCAGTGATTTCGAACCTGTGTTAGAGTCCTTTGAGTTCGAGGTAGATTCCGCAATGGTTCTTTCGCCTCAGAAATTCGAACTCATGCCCTTGCCGTCTCACCGTAGATATGCTTATATAGGTGAGAATGAGACTTTTCCCATTATCATATCAGCCTCTCTAGCCTTCGAGCAAGAGAACGCTATTTTAAAAGTCTTACAAGATAGGCGGCAAGTTTTCAGTTGGACTATGGCGGACATCGAGGAGATCAGTTTCCTCATAAGTGAATATCATACACAATTGATGGATGATGCCATGTCAATAGAGGACCCACAGGAACATCTTGGGGGTATTGTGGTGAGCCAACTTCCTCCCTTAGAAGTTGAAATACCCCCATTTCTTTTAATAAGGTACGAGAATGCCAACACTCCACTGATTGCTGATCATTTACATTCTCGTATTGATGCACCACCATCACCTGTATATTTACCTCCACACCTCCCTTACCACTACTTCTATCTTCCCCAATTCTTTGCGGACCACCACAACTTATTTTTTCACCCACCAATATTCTTTACTGATAAATTTTTCAAATGGTTGGTGTTGACTTTTGGCCGATGCAAAGTTGGGCAGTATTGTCTAACATAGTTTAATTGAAGTTTGGGAGAGGGTCTTTTTGTATATATTTTTGTTTTTCTTAACAATAAAAAAATATATATATAAATAAATAAACAGGGGAGTATCGGTATTTTGACCCTCTTGGTTTAGCATGACAGTGAGGACACTGTCAAGTTCAAGTTTGGGGGTACGCTCAGTACGTCTTCTTCCTTCGCATTCATTTGTACATATTTCTGCATTGCATCTTTATATAAAAAAATCATAAAAATTTGAAAATTTGAAAAATAAAAAAAATTAGAAAACAGAAAAACCCATAAAAACTGAAAAAATTCAAAAATTATAAAAATTAATGTATTCAATTTTGGCTAATTGATTTGAGTTTGACAAATAGGTTAACAGGCTAGGAACAACTAGATCTTAGACTTAGTAAATTAAAAACCCTAAAAATAACCTTCCTTAAAGTTTAACGGTAGAAAGTATATGCCTTGTAGTTTATTTAGAAATAGGCAAATTTTGGGTTCACTTCTTGGGCTAAGTCGAAACAAGGGAAGAGTATTGATGTTCTTATTAGAGTATAAGTTTGAAAAATAGTTCCTAACTTAAGTCTAGATTCTGAAAATGTATACCCTACAAAATTGCACAATCACACATCTTGAAACTTGGAATAGTAGAAGAGACCTTGAAATGCTCTTGTCTAAAGTCCTTAGTATGAAAAAGTGTGAATAAAGAAAAAAAAATGGACACTGGTTTTTGTGATTATTTAAGGCTGCAAAAATAGAAAAATATTTAGCGAGGGTGCTTCATCACCTAGTGCCTTAGACCAACTGGTTTGGGAGTCACTGCTAAAGCCTTGGGTGTTGCAAAGACTAGGAAGTATGCTTTAAAGTGCAAATGCATTTTGTAATCGGTCGTTGGTACCTCAAGAAGTATTAACGGTCGCATGAAGGATGTGTAAGCAAATTTCATTCACCAACTAATTAGTACTTTGGACAATGGACGAGAGTACGATTGCTTGATTTGAATTTCCAAGTGTAGGGGTGATCTATACACATACGTAGGGGTATGTGATTGGAATCTAGATAAGAGAAAGGAATGAAGAATAGAACTTGTATCTTTAATAGAGTTGATAGAAATTCCTAAGTGGAGATAAAACCCTAGAAGGAAAACTTAAGAAATACCGAAAGCTAAGTAGATCTGCAGGATATATATAATCTTAAGTTAAATGATGAGGAAGTGTGAAGAATATGGGTGGATAATTTGCGAGTCAAAAGATAACAGAATTCCTTGTTAGAAAACCTAATTGGAGAACAAAAATCAATGGGCCAAATTGATAGGATTTTGTGGGTGTAATCCGCTGAAAACCCTCAGGAGACAACACTCCTCTCCTACTAGGGACACCTAGAGGTTTAACGGCTTGTTGCATGAGCTCAGTGCAATCGCGTTTCCCTGCGAAAGTGCGGTTAGGTTTTTTGTAGAGAATAAAACAATAAGTTTGCTCGAGGACGAGCAAAAGATAAGTTTGGGGGTGTTTGTTCATAACATAATATTGCATTTTGTATTCCCCATTCTTATGCATTTTACAATAAAAACAGGTGCTTTTGACCCATGTCTGCTACATGTTACAGGTTACAGGTTCTTAGAGCAAAAACAGTGAAAAACACAAAAGACGACACAACAGAAGGACTTTTGACCAACAATTAGGAGAATCTTAGTAAAGCCCAGCAGAAGAACGGTTCACCATCAACAAGGCAACGAAAGATCTAAATTTGCAAGAAAGACGGTTAAAAGATCCATTGCAAAGCCTTCATTGACGATCTGGATTTAATACAGAAGCCTAATTGAAAATAGAAATGAAGAACCTGGAAGCCCAAAGAAATATACAGCAGCCCAAGAAAATTTGTCAAGTGAACCCATTAAAGGGCCGCGGATCAGCGGCCCAAAGCCCACCAAGGCCGCGGATCCGCGGCTACTTGAAGCCCTAATGCGCAGAACTTTTTACCATAATTTGTGGCGGCTATGGAAAGATCTTTTTAGGGGTATATTTGTAACTTTAGACATGCGGTGCAATCTGTAGCCCTAGGGTTTCTATGTCCTATAAATAGAACCCATGACCTTGTATTTTCTTATGCCTCTTTTCAATAAATAAAATTCAGAATTTCTGGAAGTGACATTCAGATCTGTTCTTTATCGCTTGGAGGGAGCCATCACCATTAGTAAGTGTTTTTCTTTTATTCTTTTAATGTTATTTCATCCCCTAATGAGCGAGTAGTCTCCTCGCTTGTTAGGGTTAGCCTTAGGGAAAGGGTTGAGAGATGAAATCTCTCGCCCCTTTCAATGCCACCTTCACCTAATGAATTAGAACTTCACGCATACGAGCACAACCGCTCCCTGCGGCATCCTACCCTTCGAGGTAACGATGAACCGTAGTATAAAGGGCCGGTTCCGCGCGTTTTCCGTGAGGGTTAGGATAATTATTAACAAAGGTAGGGTACAAATCTAGAGGAAGAAATATCTTCCCAAAAGATTTGTATCCACTTTATTGATAATTAACTTAACACCTAATAGATCTAAAAAAGGAAGGTATTGAAAGCGGTGAGGAAAACATTAATTTCCAAAACTTCCCCTAATCCTAACCCTAGCAAGATTCTTAATTAGATTAATTAGATCCAGTCTTTAGATTTTTATAAACCAACCAAAACTACAAATAGAATCAACTCGTTAAAACACTTTAAAGAAATTTACCCGTCTCTGTGGATCGACCCGTACTCATCGGCTAACTGCGAAGCGACGCCGTTTCTGATTGCGGTAATTACAGTTTTTGACACCAATCACAACTCGGGCACGAAGTGTGCTAGCCGACGTGTCCAAGGTGTTGTAGAGAATGTTTGTGATCACTTTGTCTTTTGCATCCATTACATGGATGGAGGTTAGAGGTGTTTCCATTAATGGATGTTGTGAGCTAGAGGAGGAAGAAGAAGAAGAAGAAGCTTTCTTTTTCTTGAGTTGTATGATAAAATAAGAGTGTGTGAGAAAAAGAAATACAAAAGCTCACCATAACCTTGGTTGCCCCTCTCTCTCTTGCTCTCATTTCATCACTCAAATCAATCTCATAATGTGACACATGCACAAGAAAAGAGACCATGAGTCATCACTTATGCATGTGTCACCATTAATGCTCTAAATGATGATTTCTAGCTCATAATATCCATATGCAAACATTAATCCAAATGTTTGCAACAATAAAAAGATACGGCAACATCCAAAGTAAACTCGTGACGGATCACAAGGATACCCCTTACCTGCATATACATACCTGCATCCGCATTCCGACTGAATGCGAATGCGACGAGACTAAAGTAATCCAACAAATCTAATACTAGGATCCGGTTTAAACCAAAGCCCACTAGTATGATCCGCCCGATCATGATCCGTGCACTACTGCACGTATATGATCGAACCGTGCCATATATCATACGGCCTCTACAACGTTTCGCCCGAAACTTGAGAAACTGTCTGTGGGGGACTCTAAAGACTCGTCAATACTTTAGCTGTGGATTTAACCACTAGCACGTCAGAGGTACTAGCCGTACGCAACGGGCTACCAGGTATTGACCAAAAGGGAGGTCGATGAGCGAACTCATCCTGACACCCTACTGAGCCTGTCAGTGACAATATCCGTACAGTCTGGTCCGTTCGTCTATGAGCATCGCATGGTGGGCCTAAGGGGTTGATAAAAGTCAGACTCCCAAAAGCGGTATAAGTCGTGTCGGAGTGTAGCCCAGAACATCCTGAGATACTACTGGAATACCTACCAGTAAATCTCCTACCTCGGCCAAGGGCTTTGTGTAATGGCTCTCATAGACACAGCGCGATCTCACCCCCGATACCGGGAGAGACGAAACCCCTGTCGATCCGCTCACTTGCCTCCATGCGGCTCAGGACTGTACCCAACTAAAACCTTTTTGCACGACTCCTTTGAGTCGTGGTAGGGTAGTAATCAAAGCACAGTGGGAACTCACACGAGACAAATGACGATCTCAGGTCGATGAACTAACCTGTACACATGTCACCAGGGAACTGTTATCTGACGTCAGGTATAATACCAACTAGCATGTTCCCAGCGAGTCTTGTCCAGAGTACTCATAACCCAATGAGCACCTGTATACATCTTAGGTGAACCAACTGACACCAATGGCTTGTGAGACCGGCCACCGCCCCTCGTCGAGATCTCGACTGTATATACTAGTCTACTCTGGAGTATCGATGCCCTGTCTCGAAACTCCCATGACTAGGGACCATTTAAGGATGTGCTTATAGACCCCAGCTCCCACGTATATGATCGCCATCATACTGCTGGTAGTCAAGCAAGAATCCTAAGGGCTCTATCAATGTGTAATAGCGACCTGTAAGGTCACCTAAAGCAGTACACGATGATAAAGATAAACCAGATAGCATACTATCATCTTGAGTAAAACTGTCCTACCGGTATAGGTCCTCCCTCAATCATTGCAATCACGTGCCTGTGATCCAATAATTGACTCTGAGGGCACTATATCCAACAACAATTCAACATGAATCTATGAATTCATATATTCAATTTGTTCAAACTATTCAATCTATATTGACCGAACCGAACCATGGATATACTTCCATTTACATGAATCTCCAGTTACATCCATGATTCTCCAGTTACATCCATTTACTGATATCATGGTTTCGTCCAGTCATCCAATTATACAATCTATATTACAAGACAATACAAGTTGCAATACAATACAAACAATACAAACAATACTTCGCGGGGTTTAAGGGGTAGATTGGCACGGAAGGTGTTAGAAGTGGCACGAGATTGCAACCATAAGACACCTAACCTGTATTCCATTGCTGTTGTACCGTGGCATGAATGGTTCCTTGAGTTCCTGATACCTTAGTCTCCGGGGCAAGTGAGACTCCTCTCATATACACTGGCATCCTTTTGTACTAAAGTACAAACAACAGCGTTAACACTAAATACAACAATATAACAATATAACAATGTAATACAACTTTAAAAGTTACACACACACATACTATCTCTCTCTCTCTCTCTGTCTATTCTACTTCTCCCTTATCTTTGGGACTTACCGAGCGATTGTTCGCTGACGACATTCTCTTTCTTCTTTGGAATGTTGTCGGGTGTTTCGGACCTTCAAGAGATCGAGCCCAGCGCCGAAGACTTGGACCAGTTTACAGAAGATCCCAAGCTGTAGTTTCACTTGTACCTTTTCCTTTACATTCTGTATTTTCCTTTTCTGTTACGCCACTGTTTAGGCATTGCTTTCATTCAGATGTATTTACTTTTCCATGCATTGTACAAAAGAATGTAAATAAATAAAGTTGTTCAGATATACCAACTGTCTTTGTTTCTTATGCATTTGTACTTATATTGCTTAGATACGCTTAGCGTATTTACACCGGAGTAAATACGTAGCGGCCTTGATTTGATAGTTTTTCCGTTGTGTTTGTAGAAAATTGTAAAGAAATCACAACCAAAAATTATTTTGACCGCAATCAAACTACGGTGTCAATTGTAGTTCATGAATGAGTGCGGATCGTCCACAGGGATTGCACGATTCGTTTGTATTATGATATGCTTGAATTGAAAAATTAAGCTAAGATAAATGAAAACATGATTCAAGAATTTATCAATTGATTCAGGTGTCACGATGTTTAATCAAGAATCAAGAAACTGATAAATTGTCAAGAATTGGGTTTTGATAATATTTCCAACCAAAATGTCAAGAATCTAAATGAGGCTCGTAGGAATCGATCGGATCTATAGACGTGATGTAATCTCAAGATTTCGTGTTCTTGTCCTTCGAAGGATTGATACTAGATCGATGATAATCGACGAGAGTTAGGGCTTTCTCGTGAAACTAGGGTTTCATCTTATCCCTTGTTCTTTTGTCGATATCATTCACATTCTAGCCTCTAGCAATTTCAAGAAACGATCCTAACTCCCCAATTTCGAGCGATATCATTCAAGAAAGCATCGTAACGAAATGGGTTGTCGGTTCTTGAACTTGCTAGGGTTTACAAAACTTGTAGGAATCAAGAATCGATTAAAGCTATGTTACATCATCATTCTATTGACCGTCTCGACTCCTCGACGAGTGGAGTTTTATTCACACATCACCACACAGAAAATATTCACGAATTGTAAAGATGTCATGATGCAGAATTTAAAGAAAACAAGATAAAAGAATATCACCTTTATTTATCTCAACAATTTTGATTACATTTGCTTCAAGAACTACAAGAGGAAGAATCTAGATTGTTGATCGGGCGTCGCTCAGCTTCATGAGTCGTGGATCGGCTCGGATCGCTTGCTCCGTTGAAGATCGGCTCCGCCCCTAAAGGTTGTAGGGCTTCTTGCTTAATGGGTACTCGGGATCTTGGCTTTTGGAGTTGGAATTAGGGTTAGGGTTTCACACAAGCCCTGTCATTAGACTTGTGGAAGAAGAAGATGAAGAGGGAGATTGGCTAAAATGAACTAAAATGAATCACAAATGGTTTGATTCTATCTATCTCCACATGATGATCTCACCCTAGGTCTAGGCTTCTATTTATAGACTTCCCAAACCCTAGGTTTAGGTTTGAAATTACAATTCCCTCCAAAAGTCTGTTGATGAGTTTCTAGAAGGAGTTTGTTAGGAGCTAGCTTAGGGTTTAAGCTAGGATTAATTAAGCTTTAGAAACCCTTGTTTGCTGATCTGGCAGAAACCACTGGTGTCTTCTGGAAACTGAGATACATTTCTGAGTAGTGGGCCCTGAGACAGGAGTTTTGCACCAAAATTGAGGAAGTAACTCCCTGGTTTCACCGCGGATCCGCGGCACAAGCAAGCCATTGCCGCGGATCCGCGGCTCTTTGATGGGCTTGGGCTCTGTACTTTCTTCTGTGGGCTTTTACTGTAGTTTAGGGCTTTCTTTGATATGTTGATTTGCAATTTCTCCTTTGTAATGATACCAGATTTGAAGTTAGTGAGTTGACGTATCTTTGAGCGGTGTAAATTTGAGCGAGCTTCTAGTTTTTCTGCATAGACTTCGAAACACGGGTTGCGACATATAGAAATATTGCGATGCCATGCAATGCAGTCAATTTCCCTAGAAATGCCGGCTTTAAGGTCTAATACATGTAATCTGATATTTTGCGACAGTTTTGCTAATATGTAGAATATGAATGCCGAACACTTCTATATGAATGCAAATGATGAGGAAATTGCCGGTTAAAATATACAATATTTTCGACTAATCAAATTCCCCTAAACTTAATTTCGATCGCCTCGAGAGAATGTTTTATTAAAAAGAGAAGGAGAAAATAAAGAAAGAGAAAAACTAACTAGCACACTTTCGTAGGCAACACGATTGCACTGAGCACGTGCAACAAGCCTTTAAACCTCTAGGTGTCCCTAGTAGGAGGAGTGTTGTCTCCTGAGGGTTTTCAGCGGATTGCACCCAGAAAATCCAATAATAAAAGAAAGATCATGAATATTACATTTAAAGACAAGAATTGTAAAAGAAAAGCCTTGAAAATTAGGGTTTTCAACAAAGCTAGCTTTTCGGTTGTCATGAGCCCTATCTTAATGGTCATGAAAAGATGTCAGAAATCACGTCCTCCCTCAATAAAACATCGTCTTATTCTTCATTCCTATCTTTATTCCAAACATCGATCATATAACCCTACGTGTGTGTAAAGACATCCCTACACCCGGAGAATTCAATTCAAGCTATCATACTCTTGCCCATCAGCCTCAGTACTTTTTAATTAATGAATATTTAGATGAGATTGCTCACACACTTTCATGCGACCGTTAATATTTCTTGAGGTACTAACCGACCGATTACTCATGTGCTTGCTTACTTGGTGTATTTTCCTCGTCTTGCACCACCTCAGGCATAGCAGTGACTCCCAGACCAGTTGGCCTTAGGGCACTAGGTGAAGAAGCACCCTCGCTATATATTTTTTTATTGCCTTTGGTGATAACAAAACCAGTGTCCATTTTTCTCACCACTTTATATATTTTTTTATTCACTTTACTTTTTATTTCCTTCATACATCGGCTTTAAGACAAGAGCATTTCAAGGTATCCTCTACTATCCCAGGCTTTAAGACGTGTGTAAGTGCGAATAGCAGGGTAGCCACGTTCAAAATGTTTGGCTTCCAGAATAGAAACTATTTTTCAGACTTATTTTTATCCTCAGATTAGTGACTTCCTTTATCTTACTAACCCTTGGGACAACGGCTCATAACTACTTATTACTAGTTCGTATAAGAAAACTTCTAATTTTCTTGGTTTTCTTAAATTTTTCTAATCTCATGGATGTAATTTTTCACTATCTAATCTTTTATTATCTTATTTATGTAAAAAAATATTTTTATAATTTTGAAATTTTTTAAATTTTTATATGTTTTGAAAAAAAATGTTTTGTGCTTATGCAGAGAATGATGCAAATGATGCGGAAATAAGCACAAACCTCCCCCAAACTTATTTTCAACAGTGTCCTCACTGTTGCCATCTGCTAAATCTCGAAAAACCTGTAAGCTTGGGAGGAATTTATTAGTGGGGGCAAAATATTTAAGTGAAGAACTTCCCCAAACTTATTTTTGGCTCAAAATTTTGTAAAACTTTTATTTTCAAGAGCCCGAAAATATACTCCCCCCAAACTTGAGTTATGCAATGTTAATCTTTGAAAATCACATGAGGGTGTCAAAAATCCGTGGTCGATGCCAAGCTTTGCAAAGACCGAATGTTAACACCAACCATTCAAAAATTTTATCAATGCAGTGCTCTGGTTGGTGAAAGAAGAAGTGTGGAAAGGGAAAGGGGAAGAAAAGAATGTGTGTGCGTCTCATCTTGGAGAGACGATGCAATGAATGTGATGGATTATTCACATTCTTTTTACAGTTCAGAAGAAGGGGTGGAAGTTCAATTTCATTGATTTGGACATGATTCATCTCAACACTCGTGCTTTTTAGAAATGCGAGTTCATCAGCGAAGATCTCCTCAAAAGTTTCATCTATACCCCGAAGAATAATGTCATCACAAGGTGCGGGGTGATCTTCAGACTTTAAGAATGGTTCGTAATCAGTGTTAATTGTTGACCCGGACATCTCGGTGGAAGAGTCCGTATGTGTATGATACATAGTTGGGTCAAACAATAGCGTATGAAAAGAGTCTAGATCGGTATCAGGAGGATCATTAAATTCGCTGCTGTCGACATCCATTAAGTCGACAGAACAGACCTGAGCAGTAGGTTCGGAGGGTACACTTCCCAATTTGTAAATGTTCATCTCAATTGTCCTCTTCCCGAAGGATAGGGTCATAGAACCATTACGACAGTTGATGATAGCGTTGGAAGTGGCCAAAAAGGGGCGACCTAAAATCACCGGAATTTGATTCCGTGGGTTCGCTACAGGCTGTGTATCAATTACAATAAAGTCTACAGGGAATATACATTCCCCGATTTTTATTAACACATCCTCTAGTTCACCCCTAGGTCTGGTGATTGATCGGTCAGCCATCTGGAGAGTGCAAGGAGATGGTTTTAACTCTCCGATCCCTAACTGCTCATAAACTGATAAAGGAAGCAGGTTAACACTTGCCCCAAGATCTAGTAGAGCACGGTTAATGTGTTTCTCCCCAATAGAAATGGAAATCGTAGGATATCCAGGATCCTTACGTTTTCTCGGTAATTGCTGGGGGAAAGCCGTATCTACAGTCTTTGCCATGAATATCTTCTTGGGCATTTGTTTCTTCCTCTTTCTAGTGCACAAGTCTTTAAGAACTTTTGCATATGCAGGGACTTGTTGGATAGCATCTAGAAGAGGGATATTGATGTTAACCTGTTTAAACATCTCAGTGATCTTCTCCATATGTGGACTTGGTATGTTAGCCCTTAACCGATTAGGATAAGGTGCTTTAGCAATAAGTGCTGGGTCCATCATAGGAGAAGGAAGTGTGTGTGGAAACGATCCCAGTATAGAAGTGGGGATCATCCGTGGAAGAGTAAAAGAGGTGGGCTGTAGTGGCGAGCCTTTTGGGAAACGAAGAATAGGCTCGTGAGAAGGTGGTGGGGTAGAAGAACTGGGGTCAGAATTAGAAGTAGAGGTGTGTATGTGAGGAAAGGTCTCAGTCGAGGTGTTGATATGATTTTCAGTATCATCAACTTCTTCCCCAACATGATTGTCAAGCACTCTTCCAGATCTCAACGTGGTGATTGCATTCACATGATGTGAATAGCCAGGATTGGGTAAGGATTGAGCTGGAAGTTTCCCTTTTTCTCTTGCACTAATTTCGGCTTTTAATCGTGCAATTTCTTCTTCCATCGATTTAATACTCTCGTTTTGGGATGCAGAGTTTTTCTCAATTTTATCGAAAAAAGACTTCATTTCAGCCGAAACTTGCATGATATTTGTTAAGACCAAATTCATGTATTGTGCAAAAGAAGAGGATTCATCAGTTCTGGTCAACTGTAAAGGGCTAGACAGTGCAGGTGTGTTGACCGTATTTTGAAAATTATGTGCTTGAAAGGGGTGCTGACTTAATTGAAGTTGTGGTTGCTGTTGTGGTGGAGGGACCCTTTGGAAATTGTTTTGGTTTGGAACCGTGTTTTGAGATTGTGATTGGTTCCAAGCAAAATTAGGGTGATTCCTCCAACCCTGATTATATGTGGAAGAAAATGGATCGTTTCTAGGTCTTTGAAATGTGGCATTGGCATGCTCACGACCTTAAAACGGACATTCTTCCGTCAAGTGAGACGGATCAGAACAGCAGCCACATACAGTTTTGGAAAGTGACATTTGATTAAGGGAGGCAGCTAAAAATTTGTTTTCCATAGTCTCGAGTTTTTTGTGTATAGCTGAAATGTCAGCTCTAACTCCTATGGAAACATCCGATTGGTTGTTGCCACTCCTAAATGATGGACTTTCCCACTGTAAAGACTTTTCAGCGAACTCTTCTAAATATCGCCAAGCTTCCCCATCATCCTTAGACATAAAAGTACCTTGACACATGTTTTCAAGGCTCTGTTTAGTATTAGGGTTACTGCCCTCATAAATGATTCGGCACAATTCCCATCTCGGGATGCCGTGATGAGGACACTGAACCAATAGATCCTTGAAACGTTCAAAGCATTTTGAAAATGGTTCAGCAGGGAGCTGGGCAAATTGATTCAGTTCGCTACGGATTCGAGCTGTCTTTTGTATTAGGTAAAATTTCTTAAGGAATGCCGCGACGAATTCTCCCCAATTCGTAATAGAATGTGCGGTAGTGTTATATAGCCACTTCTCGGCTATATCGTACAAAGTAAATGGAAGAAGTCGTAGACGCATAGCATCCACTGAAAGTTGTGACGTACCCATCATTGCGCATACGTTTTCAAATTTGGTGATGAAAACGTAAGCGTCCTCAGTCTCGAGTCCGTGGTATTTGGGTAAAAGATTGATATACCGGGGCTTAATCTCGAAGTTATCCCCATTGGCTGGTGGTGTGGATAAGCAGGTAGAAAGAGGACCTCGAATAGGGTAGCACATCTCCTGGAGAGAGATGCGGGGTGGATTCTGCGCACCAACGGACGGCGGCAGATTAGGGTTAAAGAAGTTTGATGGATTCGGATCCATCGGTGTGGGTGTGATAGTGGGTAAAGAAAAGGTAAATGGAGAAATATCGACTTCAGAGTCGATAAAGGGTACGCGGACTAAACGGGCACTAGAATCCCGTGTCCAGCCTATCTTGCACTAAAAAGGGTTAGTACAAGTGGCAGCGTTGACTTATAATTAGGGGTAAATGAATGAATGCGGTGCTTGCTTTTGAAAAAAGAGACGGATTTTTGAAAAAAAATGATGCGACAAAACAAATGCAGCACACAACCCTAGAATCTAGTGGTCACCTAGGTCCGGCTCTAGACCGCTCCTAACTGCCAAAAGACAAGTCGCAGGATAGAATCCTCCACTGCCTCTTTGTCCCCCTGTGGCCGGATAAGTGCCAGGTAAGTGGGAAGGTACTCCACTACGTAAGTAGTGGGCCTAATTAAAAACCACTAGCCTTAGACACACTCGCCTTAGGCACCACAAGAAAACGCGGATAAGCAATGAATTACCCACGGCCTTCTCTTGTCCTAATTGAGCGCGACAGTCCTTAGAGTCTTCTCTAGATTTCTTTTAGTTAATGAGGGTAATGCGGATGCAAGTTTTGCCATTTTCGGGGCCTAGGAAGGGTAATGAAATCCCCACCTAATTTGGATTTGGCCGTGCCCCTTAAATTCCGTATTAGAATGCAAACAACCAAGAAATCAAAATCACGCACAATTTTAATTTGCAATTTGCGGCGCTGCGATTATTTGCAAAGAATCCTACAGAAAAGATTAGTTGGAGCTAAAAAGAGGAGAGGGGAGAGAACAAGAAAGTACCTGCACTAAAAATTTTGCAGAGACCCCTTTACCAAGCCGCGGAACCGCCGCACTTGGTGGGTATTCGCCGCGGAAACGCAGTCCCACAGTGAGATCACTGTACACAATTTCTTCAGGGAGCTTATCTTGGCCCCCTCAGCTCTCTGGTATATTCCAAAAAAAATTTCCACAGCACAGAATGCTCCAGATCACCTTGCAATCAATCACAACACACGTATAAGAGTTTGTACGAATTTTGTTTTCAAGAAGTAAAATGTAATAATTCTTTCACTTCAAACTAAAAATGCAAATGAATTAGCGCGATCCCCGGCAACGGCGCCATTTTGATTTGATAGTTTTTCCGTTGTGTTTGTAGAAAATTGTAAAGAAATCACAACCAAAAATTATTTTGACCGCAATCAAACTACGGTGTCAATTGTAGTTCATGAATGAGTGCGGATCGTCCACAGGGATTGCACGATTCGTTTGTATTATGATATGCTTGAATTGAAAAATTAAGCTAAGATAAACGAAAACATGATTCAAGAATTTATCAATTGATTCAGGTGTCACGATGTTTAATCAAGAATCAAGAAACTGATAAACAGTCAAGAATTGGGTTTTGATAATATTTCCAACAAAAATGTCAAGAATCTAAATGAGGCTCGTAGGAATCGATCGGATCTATAGACGTGATGTAATCTCAAGATTTCGTGTTCTTGTCCTTCGAAGGATTGATACTAGATCGATGATAATCGACGAGAGTTAGGGCTTTCTCGTGAAACTAGGGTTTCATCTTATCCCTTGTTCTTTTATCGATATCATTCACATTCTAGCCACTAGCAATTTCAAGAAACGATCCTAACTCCCTAATTTCGAGCGATATCATTCAAGAAAGCATCGTAACGAAATGGGTTGTCGGTTCTTGAACTTGCTAGGGTTTACAAAACTTGTAGGAATCAAGAATCGATTAAAGCTATGTTAAATCATCATTCTATTGACCATCTCGACTCCTCGATGAGCGGAGTTTTATTCACACATCACCACACAGAAAATATTCACGAATTGTAAAGATGTCATGATGCAGAATTTAAAGAAAACAAGATAAAAGAATATCACCTTTATTTATCTCAACAATTTTGATTACATTTGCTTCAAGAACTACAAGAGGAAGAATCTAGATTGTTGATCGGGCGTCGCTCAGCTTCATGAGTCGTGGATCGGCTCGGATCGCTTGCTCCGTTGAAGATCGGCTCCGCTCCTAAAGGTTGTAGGGCTTCTTGCTTAATGGGTACTCGGGATCTTGGCTTTTGGAGTTGGAATTAGGATTAGGGTTTCACACAAGCCCTGTCACTAGACTTGTGGAAGAAGAAGATGAAGAGGGAGATTGGCTAAAATGAACTAAAATGAATCACAAATAGTTTGTTTCTATCTATCTCCACATGATGATCTCACCCTAGGTCTAGGCTTCTATTTATAGACTTCCGAAACCCTAGGTTTAGGTTTGAAATTACAATTCCCTCCAAAAGTTTGTTGATGAGTTTCTAGAAGGAGTTTGTTAGGAGCTAGCTTAGGGTTTAAGCTAGGATTAATTAAGCTTTAGAAACCCTTGTTTGCTGATCTGGCAGAAACCTCTGGAGTCTTCTGGAAACTGAGATACATTTCTGAGCAGTAGGCCCTGAGACAGGAGTTTTGCACCAAAATTGAGGAGGTAACTCCCTGGTTCCACCGCGGATCCGCGGCACAAGCAAGCCATTGCCGCGGATCCGCGGCTCTTTGATGGGCTTGGGCTCTGTACTTTCTTCTGTGGGCTTTTACTGTAGTTTAGGGCTTTCTTTGATATGTTGATTTGCAATTTCTCGTTTGTAATGATACCAGATTTGAAGTTAGTGAGTTGACGTATTTTTGAGCGGTGTAAATTTGAGCGAGCTTCTAGTTTTCCTGTACAGACTTCGAAACACGGGTTACGACATATAGAAATATTGCAATGCCATGCAATGCAGTCAATTTCCCTAGAAATGCCGGCTTTAAGGTCTAATACATGTAATCTGATATTTTGCGACAGTTTTGCTAATATGTAGAATATGAATGCCAAACACTTCTATATGAATGCAAATGATGAGGAAATTGCCGGTTAAAATATACAATATTTTCGACTAATCAGGCCTCATCGCGTCACCTACACCGTACACCGGGAAGCGGGGCATGACAGGTTTTTTTGGTGGCCCATGCAGGTCAGAGATGTATGGAACACTACCATGCAGTTCTGTTCTGCGTGGACAACCTAAGCAATATAATACAAGAACCAGCAACTAAAATATTCTTTACAATTCATATTCTTTGAATCTTATCATTTCATATATTTTGAGTCTATTGATTGAAAGAATTAAAGTTAACCGTAATCAAGACGGTGTCGCTATGCAGCTAGCCGGTTGAGCACGGGTCGATCCACAGGGAGATGGTTGTATGTCCTTTCTTGTTTTAGACGAGTCAATAAAGAATGAGTATGTGTTTTTCGATTCTAACCTATGTGTATTTATTTGCAAGTATGAAGTTGTTAAGAAAAAGATACGAGATTGTAAGCTAAAGAAATCCGTACTCAAAACCTTTGAGCCGAGTCTTGACCGATTGAAGCTAGAGCAATCGGCAACAACGTGGATTAGGGGATTTAAGCGTGGTATCGTGGAATACGGCTTATTTACCCTTGTCCTTCCGTTCTTGTCTCTTGCTTTCGCCTCCGGCCAAACCGAACGCAACCGGTCGTGGTTAGGAATCACCGTTACCTTGTCAGGGTAGGGTGCCTAACGGAGCGCTTGCGTATGGTTTGGGCGGAGTTCAAAGGAAAATAACGGGAAAAGGAAATGAGCAAAGAAACATTAACTTACAATACTGTATTTATTCTTAACAACGATAATTACAACCATTCACAAAATGAACAAAAGAGAGCAAAAGAAAAGAACAAAGAAAAGAAAAGATTACAAGTAATTAAGTGCATGAATATAAATTGCAAGAAAGCAAAGCAAGGTAATAAAAAGCAAGTAATAAATAAGCAATAAAAGAACAAGAAACTAGAACTCAAGACAATAATGGGATCAATAGCCAACCCTTAAACTTGCAATCTCAATCAAGAGGTTGCAAGATCAAGGGAAGGGTAGAGAACGCATGTGAAATGAAGCGCTAATTCCATAAGAAAATACGACCCTTGAGATCAATAACTAACCCTTAACCATTCAAGCTCAATGAAGAGGTTGAATGATCAAGAGAAAGAAAGAATCTCAAGGGGAAGAAGAAACAAAAGTGAATGATACAAAAAGCCCTCATCTTCATTGATTTCCCACTCAAAAAGCTCTCACTACAATTTTCATGGAAAAAGAATGAAGAAGAAGAAGAAAAAGACTAAATCCTAAAAAGAAAGAAGAACAAAAGAATGACTCTTTGGCTTGGCTCATATCTGGGGTATTTATAGGAGGAGAACTGAAAACCTAGGGCAAGATTATCTGTCCAAATGTACTGTGCCACCTACCCCCAAAAACCCATCATCTGACAAGTCGACATGGCCGCGGATCCGCGGCCTTTACCCTATAATGGCCGCGGATCCGCGGCCGTATAGGGGACTTGGGTCCTCGGATTTTTTGAGCTTCCCTGGTTTTATTTTTCATTGTGTTTGAAATCTTTAAACTGCACAAAATCTTCCAGAATATCTTCAGAATTCTTAGTCCAAGATTGCAATCTTTCCTTCACTTTTGACTTCTATCTCTCTCGAGCTCCGCGCACCCATTGATTCTTGTGCTGCCCCCCTCGTGCTCTGTGCTTGTCCCAGACACGAATGACCACTGTCATATGTCTTGTCTCAGAAACTGGTACTCGGCACTGGACGGATATGGATGACCGGAACCCGGCTTTTATCTGATGTCAACAGATGTTCTGCTTTTGGCGTAACTGTAGAGATTTTGTCTTGATTTGCAATATTTGGACTGGAAACCTGTACTCTGTAAATATGTAACAAACACGGATTAAAAGCACATACCTATAAACACTCGAGCGTAAGAATGGGTGGTATAAAATACAGTATTCTGTTATGAACATCTATCCTAACCCAAATTTTTCTTCCAAGTCTCTTTCACATTTTTTTAAAACCCTTGTATCACCTGGTTATTTTTCATACACTATCAGTAGTTCAGTCACCAAACATTCCTTGAATCTGTTACACTTTCCTTTTACAAATTTCGAGGACGAAATTTTTATAAGGAGGGTAGAATGTAACAACCCTAAATTTCCTGTACAACTTTCTGTAAAAAAATTTCAAAAAATACAGAAAGGGGTATTTTTTCCTGATCACAAGATATAAGTTTGTTTTGTTTTTTAATAGCAAGAAGGAGCTTGTAGCTCATTGGTAAGACCTTGCACTGCTGAACCATAGCACCAGAGTTCAAATCACATCCCCTACATTATTTTTAATATTGTTTTATTTTAAATTTTTAGAAGTCCAAAGGTCTACACGTGCATAACTCGTAAAAACCCCACTATACATGTAAAACAAAATATCCCAGGGAGTAGACCAACCGACGGCGGACCCACGGCAACGAGCCCCGGCGAGACTCGCCGTGACTTGGCCGGCGACTCGGCCGACTCGGCCCGCCGCCGCCGGCCGAGTTAAGCCGGATCGGCCGCTTTCCTTCTGTAACCCTCTGTCTTTTTAGCTACTTATAACTCTTGCATACTTTAAATCTCCTGCACATTTCCAGAGTCTTTTAAATCCAATTAAAACCCTATTAAACCATATTTTTAATACAATTTTTATTACATTTTCAATTCAACCTTTCACCTACCCTAACCCTAGCTTTACCCTATAAATACCACCCCTAAACACACACCCCTTACTCACAATTCTGTCCAAACTCTCAAGAAAATCCTCTATAAATTTGTGTACAAGTGGAGTTAGCGAAGGGCAAAACTCCGGCGATCTTCCGACGACGACTCGAGGAGCTTCCGGCGACGAAATGACGCACCGGCAAATCCTACGTCTTCCTCTCCCTCTCCTCTTGATTTTAAACCCATAAGTCCCACCTCCCTCTTCATTTTGCTGTTCTAAAAAGTTCTTTTTCTAAAACCCGACGAAAGCGGAGTTAATTCGACTTCCGATTCGGTTTTCCTTAAAAGGTCCACTTTTCTTAAATAAAACAATGCCAATCTTGTACATCATGACTATTAATTATTAACAAAACATGTTGAACAAGTTTCATAGCAAAATATTTCATTTTGTAACTTTTACCGCTCTTTTTCAGTAAAATAACATGTAGTATAGTTTCGACTTTAAAAAATCATTAACCTTGCTATACCTTTAGATAGATCACGAGGTAATGACCTACCGCTTCACAACACTCATATGCAACATAGCACAATAACTTTTGGGAATTATAGATTCGGGAAATACCATTTTACACAAAACTACCTCTAACTTATAAAAACCGTTTTCTACATGATTACGTATTTTTACAAAGCTTTGCAAAACGCCGCTACAACCCATTTGGGGAACCCGTTCGGGATGGCGCGGATTATCGCACATCCTCAGGCTTAGTAGTGCGAGATGCAGACCTCCGCAAGGAGTATTCGGTCTCGAGAGATTTAAAATACAAATATCTTAAGAAAATGAGATTTCTAGAATATAATAAATTAAAATTATTTTTATAAATATATAAATATATATGTATTATCAAAATATCTATTTTTGTTATAACATCAATATTCCAACTTTTCTAAATCACAAGAATCACTTTACATGATAATACCATGAAATTCCATACAAGTTCAATATTACAATTAAATACGCTATATTATGAAATTAGGTTATTTTCACTAGAAATATCACATATATAAAATCTACACCTAAGAAAACTCTAAAGACGATAAAAAAATACATGGGGTGTATTCTGAAAAGTATACAAAATTATTTTTATATAAAACCCCCTCAAGTTTTATAAATTACAATAAGGACCCTTGTAAATATAGGTTTAAGTGGGACCAATCTATTTAAACCTCAGGGAGCCGGAGAAGTGTGTGCTTACCTATTTAAGGTAGACAACTTAACAAATGGTGTTATCAACACGGTAATCGTCTTTGAAAAAGACACAGATCCTGCCGCCCATGTGCAGCGGTTACCGATAACATCAAAACCTAATTCAGGACTTCAATTTCTTCTCTAATTGTTCTGACTCAGACTGGGTCTCGTTATAATCAATATGACTTGAATATGATTCAAGTACAATCTACAATATAACAATTCAACATGAATCAATGAATCCATATACTCAATCTGTTCAAACTATTCAATCTATATTGACTGAACCAAACCATGGATATACTTCCATTTACATGATTGTCCAGTTACATCCATGATTATCCAGTTACATCCGTTTACTGATATCATGGTTTTGGCCAGTCATCCAATTATACAATCTATATTACAAGACAATACAAGTTGCAATACAATACAAACAATACTTCGCAGGCTTTAAGGGGTAAATTGGCACGGAAGGTGTTAGAAGTGGCACGAGACTGCAACCATAAGACACCTAACCTGTATTCCATTGATGTTGTACCATAGCATGAACGGATCCTTGAGTTCCTGATACCTTAGTTTCCGGGGCAAGTGTGACTCCTCTCGTATACACCGGCATCCTTCTTTACCAAGCTACAAACGACAGCGTTAACACTAAATACAACAATATAAAAATATAATACAACTTTAAAAGTTACACATTCTCTCTCTGTCTATTCTACTTCTCCCTTATCTTTGGTACTTACCAAGCGATTGTTCGCTGACGACATTCCTTCTCTTTCTTCTTTGGAATGTTGTCAGGTGTTTCGGACCTTCAAAAGATCGAGCCCAGCGCCGAAGACTTGGACCAGTTTACTGAAGATCCCGAGCTATAGTTTCACTTGTACCTTTTCCTTTACATTCTGTATTTTCCTTTTCTGTTATGCCACTGTTTAGGCATTGCTTTCATTCAGATGTATTTACTTTTCCATGCATTGTACAAAAGAATGTAAATAAATAAAGTTGTTGTTTAGTTATACCTATTGTCTTTGTTTCTTGTGTATTTTTACTTATATTTGTTAGATACGCTTAGCGTATTTACTTCAGAGTAAATACGTAACAGCCTCGTCGCGTCCCCTTCACCGTACACCGGGAAGCGAGGCGTGACACTGATCGTGCGAACTACGTCCACAGTTGCCACGATCATCTCTGGTCTAAGAAGTTCACGATCTCCGTCGTTGTCCCAACTTAGTGGTGAACGACACTTCCGTCTTTAGAGTACTGTGAATGGTGCCAATTCAATGCTTGCCTGATAGTTGTTGTTGTATGAAAACTCCACAAGGTGTAGGTGATCTTCCCACGAACCTCCGAAGTCTAACATACAAGCACTTAGCATGTCCTCCAGAATCTGAATTATTCGCTCGGACTGTCCGTTCGTTTGTGGATGATAAGCCATGCCGAAGTTCAGACTCATTCCCAGGTTAGCTTGCAGACTCTACAAGAACTGTGATCAGAATCTGGTATCAGGATCGGTGACGATGCAAACAGGTACTCGATGTAATCTCATGATCTCATGCATGAGTTCATGGGTATCAAATACAGTACACTTTGAAGGTTTAAGTCTTACTTTAGATTTATACTTACTTCCATGTACTTTTTTGCTAACGTCACGGTAGATTGGCCAACTCGAAATGGAATAAAGTAAGCCGACTTGGTGAGTCGATCCACAATAACCCATACTGCGTCGTTACCCTTCGTGCTGCGAGGAAAGGCAGTCACGAAGTCTATGGTGATGTGCTGCCATTTCCATTCTGAAATTGGTAACGGCTGAAGTAGACCAGCAGTTATGTGATTTTTAGCTTTCACTTGCTGATACACCAAACACTTGGCTACGCTTTTGGCTATTTCGCCCTTCATTCCATGCCACCAGTAGTTTTGTCATATATCCTTGTACATTTTTGTACCACCATGGTGTACTGAGTATGGAGAGCTGTGAGCTTCTTTCATCAACTCTTCTCTAACTAGTCCGTGTGATACATACAATCGACTTTCATATCTCAAGGATCCATCTTCGTGGATGATGAAGTCAGTTTGAAGTCCACTTTCTACTTGTTCTCGGATCTTTTGTAGTTTGGCATCATTTGCTTGAGCTGCTTTAAGCTGATTGACAAGAGTGGACTGGAGTTGTAAGTTCATCAAATACAAATTGTTACCTGGCATAACTACTTCGATCTCCAATCCGTGCAATTTCTGCTGTATCTTCCACTGAGCGGTGAGATTCATTGCTAATGGCTGGCGGCTAAGTGCATTAGGAACTACATTCACCTTACCAGGATGATACTGTAGGTTGATGTCGAAGTCCGCCATGAGTTCTAGCCATCTTCTCTCCCGCATATTTAATTCCTTCTGAGTAAATACATACTTCAGACTCTTGTGGTCAATGTATATATCCACTCGTTCTCCCAGAAGATAGTGGCACCAAATCTTAAGTACAAAGATAACGGCTGCCAACTCCAGATCATGTGTTATATAGTTGCGCTTATGTACTTTTAGCTGTCTCGACGCGAAAGCCACAACTTTTCCATTATGATGTAGAACACATCCTAATCCCTTACCGGACGCATCACGATGTACGACGAATCCCCCAGATTGAAATGGTATTACAAGGATATGAGCTGATGTTAATCTTGATTTGAGTTCTGCGAAAGCCTTTTCACATGTTTCTGACCACAAGAATGCTTCATCCTTACGTGTGAGCTTGGTCAGGGGTGCTGCAATCTTTGAAAAGCCTTCAATGAATCTTTTCTGCTAATCCTAAGAAACTTCGTATATTTTTCACCATCTTTAGTGTTGGCCACTCGCTGACAGCTGACACCTTAGCTAGATCTACTGAGATTCCTTCGTCCGAAACGATATGTTCAAGAAATCCGACTTGATCTAGCCAAAATTCATACTTGTTGTACTTGGCATAGAGTTGATGTTGTTGCAATGTCTCCAGGGAAACCCGTAAATGCTCAGCGTGTTCTTTCCGATTCTTTGAATACACCAGGATGTCATCGATGAAAATGACAACGAATCTGTCTAAGTACTCTCGAAAAACTTGGTTCATCATATTCATGAATATGACAGGTGCATTGGTCACCTCAAATGGCATTACGAGATATTCATAATGACCATAGCGAGTCCTAAACATCGTCTTCGGAATATTGGACTCTTTGACCTTCACCTGATGATAACCGGAACGAAGATCTAGCTTTAAGAATACACAAGACCCACTTAGCTGATCGAACAGATCATCGATGTGCGGTAATGGATACTTGTTCTTAATCGTCACTTCATTCAAAGCTCGGTAATCTACACACATCCTGTATGAACCTTCTTTCTTCTTCACCAGTAATACAGGAGATCCCCAGCTTGAAGTGCTGGGACGAATCCAACCTTTCTTCAGGAGTTCGTCCAACTGAACGTGGATTTCCTTCAATCCTTCTGGACTTAACCGGTATGGAGCTTTGATTACCGATTGCGCACCAGGTAGTAAATCAATGTTCAATTCAAGAGCTCGATCGGGAGTCAAACCTAATATATCTTCAGGGAATACATCCTCGAACTCTCGAACTACCTCTGGCTTTTCTTCTTCCGCCAGTAGAGTAAACACTTCTGCATTCTTTGGCTTAGCATGGAAGATTCCTGGCTCCAACGTTCTATCTCCACTCTTAAAATAGAAGACTGGGTGATCTGGTATCTCAAATACTACCCTCCTTTGACGACAGTCAATCGTAGGATAGAAAACTCCCAACCAGTCCATTCCCAACACAACATCGAAGTTTAGGATGTCCAGTACTTTGAAATTCGCGTAGAATTCTCGTCCGCAAACTACAACTGGACACTGATCAAATCCCATAGTTGCTTTTAAGACTCCATTCCCGGAACTGACATTCTAGCTTGAAATGAGTGGCTTCACGAGAATCGCATGCGTTCTCACGAATCGTTGTGACATGAAAAAGTGTGACGCTCCAGTGTCGAACAGTGCGAGTGCAGGAAGGGTGGCTGCTAATATAGTACCTAAGTTGTGTGAGGTTGGTTTTAAATACAGGAAAAAAATATAGTGATATACATGGATTGAAAAAATGTGAAAGGATTGGGAATTACCAGTGATTACTTGGCCAGTGGCTTCGGCTTCAACAACCGTCATTATAAAAGCCTGACGGCTGGGTACATTCTTCCTTACTAGAGGCACATTCCTCTGTCCTTAGAGCACGTTTCTCTGCCCTTGAGGCATGTTCCACTGTGCCTGGTGGAATTGATGAGGAGGTTGTGCAGGAGTTCCACGTGGAGGTGGAGCAGGGAGAGCAAGTCGGGGTGTAGGAGCCTGAATAGCTGGCCGCTGCGGAAATGTGATAGCCAGTCTGGGGGCTGGAGCTATGTTCAAACGATATGGACATGCTCCTATGGTGTGAGTGGATGCACAGGACATTTGCATGCCTGCAGTCCTTCGCCAGGTGTCTTGTCCTCTTGCAGTAGAATAAAAAGTCTGGACTGGGCCGGTTAAATGATCATCCCGGTCTCCTGGGTGTAAATGTCGGCCTAGAAGAGGCTCCTCCTATCATCTGAGTGGCAAGGCGTTTCACACCGTCAGTCTGAGGTCTGCCCTTCTTCTTCACCACTGCCTCATAGCGTCAGGCAGCTTTCAGAGCAAGTTCATGGGTTGGGAAATCCACCGTAGCGAGTGCATCTTGGATTTCCGGATCCAACCCTTGCTGAAATCGTCGTGCCCGGATCTCAGCAGTAGAAATCAGGTGTGTAGCAAACCTGCTAAGCATGGTAAACTCAGCATCGTATTCATCCACAAACTTGACCGACATCGAGCCTTGTTGTGGATGAATGAACTGATGTTCTATGTCGAAACGGGCAGTCTCAGAGAAGTATTTCGCATCGAACATATCGCGAAACGTCTTCCATTCGATAGGTTGGGTGAGACGGCTTTCTTTAGCCTTCCACCAGACTCTGTTAGTTGCAGCTTCGCAACCCTCACACAAGCAATCTCCGGCACTTGTGCTGCTGCCAGGTCATCTTCGATTGACTGAGCCCATTCTTCTGCCTCCAGTGGGCTCTCTTTTCCTGAAAAATGTTTTGGGTGTAATGCCCGAAATTGCTTGACTCCGAGTGCCTCGGCTTCGGGACGGTGCATGAGGATAGCAGTCTACTGTTGCTGACCCTCCAAGAGGCTCTTGATCGCTTCAAGCGGTACCGTTTGCTCGTTGATAGGAGCTGCAATGGTAGGTGGTGGTGGTAAAGTTGGCGGTGGAGTGTTTCCATTGACGTTCGTGCTAGTGTTATTGGGAGAATCCATGACCTTGATAGGAAAAGAATGGTTAGGATAGATTCAAGAAATTTGAAATGTAAAGAATGTATAGTTGCTAATTATTATAATTCTTGTGATATATTTCTTAAGACTTCATTAAAACTGACCTGGATAGGCCGCTAACAAAACCTGTCACGCCCCGCTTCCCAGTGTACGGAATCGGTGACGTGACGGGCCGCAACGTATTTACTAAGAAATAAATACGTTAAGCATAATTAAACAAAATATATAAAATGCACAAGAATGACAAGTGATATAAAAAAATATAAAAAACAACTTTTATTTACATTCACTTTACATACAACTGTTTGAAAATAAAAAGATACAATAATATAAACAGTGGCATACAAACTAAAAGTAAATACAAGAAGAGCTAGAAGCCCGGCTGGGCAGTGAGCTGGTCCAAGTCATCCTGGCTAGGCTCTGAAATTCTACCCTAGCACCACCATGAGGTTTTAGTAGCATCAAGCATGCCAAATTTCAAAAAATTTAGATGCTAAGTTAGACTAAATAAGATCTATACTAGAAGATTAGGGTTTAAACCTATGATGATATGAAAAGTAAAGAGAAGGGAAGGAGGTTATACCCTCGTAGATCGAGTCCTTCGCTTCACTAGCTCCGGATTGTAGTCCACGCGACTCTACTAGGCTCCACTTCGAGTTGAACAAACCTCCTCGTAGATTTTCGCACCGAAGACGATCCACCCGAAGTCCCTCTAGCTCAACCTATCTCTACACTAAACTCTTTAATGTAGGAAACACACTACACTTGATTGCTAATCAAGTGTAGGATGGTGAAGTAGGGGTGTTGGTTTGCTCACTAATATGTTCAAAACTCCATGATTCACATCACATGTGAGGGATTGGAGTTTTGAAGCAACTAGAGGAAGAAGAGGAAGAGAGCAAGAGAGTGTGAGCTCAAGAATGGCTAAGTGTCTAAACATAGAAATGAATAATGGCTCAACTTGAAAAACCCCTCACTTATTCAAGCATCCATTATTTTTCAAATTGAAAAATAGAGCCATGCTTGAATAGTGAGTCAAGAGGAAATAAAATATAGTAAAAGCCATACTTCACCCATACTCTCCATGTCTTCTCTTTTTCCACCTCATTATTCTATTTTCCAAAAATAGAAATTCATGCCATGCTTCATAAATATATATATAGAGAGAGAGAGAGAATAATGGAGGAAAGATGCCATAGAAGGGAATTTCCTCCTATGGCATCGAAAATATACACCCATCCCTAATTTTTTCCGCCGATCGACACCCACCATCTTCATCATTATCATCTAAGATGTGGGTACATCAAATTTCATGTGATTCTACAACCATTTCACCATTGATTTAACAATGTAAAAAGTTCTATTGTCGGTAAACCGTTAATTTTGAACCCACTAAATCAACGGTGAAAAAGTTGTAGAATCACATGAAATTTGGTGTACCCACATCATAGATGATAACGATGAAGATGGTGGATGCCGATCATCGGAAAAAATGATGGAGGGTGTATTTTTTCGACGCCATAGGAGGAAATTCCCTCCTATGGCCTCTTTCCTCCATTAATCTCATATATATATATATATATATATATATATATATATATATATATATATTTAATGAAGAATAATTAGTGAGCTAATGATATTAGTTATGATACAATTATATCAAATATAATATATGTCACATTATTAAATCAACACTTGATTTAATAATCCGGTTATATCACATATGACCGACTAATATCATTTATTTGTATATCACATTATCAAATCAACACTTGATTCAATAATCTGGTTATATCACACATAACCTAACTTGATAACAGATAACTGCCAGATTACAATACGGTATCACATACTCATATTTAATCTGGCCCCCGCACATATCAGCATATGTGCCCTACTCCATTTCTCTTGAACCAGGAAACTTCTGTGTGGGACTCTAAAACTCGTCAATACGCCAGCAGTAGGTGATGATCTCATCAGTCACCCATAAGCCGTCAGCGGTAGTAGCTGGACGTAACGGCTACCCAGGTATTAAGCGATATGAAGATCATCAAGCAAGCTCGTCCATACTCTCTATGAAGCCTATCAGTAACACTACCGTACAGTCCGGTCTCTTCGTCTAATATGTCGCATATCATGTCAAGGGGTGGTAAACGTCAGACCCCAGTAACGTGATAACTCATGCCGATATCTGGCCTATAGCGGTTCGAGAAACTACTGATAACTCTTATCAGTAAATCTCAGCAGCAGCCCTGGCTAGGGACTTCCGATTATAGCCAATCGAGGATAGCGTAACATCAACCCCCAATACCGGGAGAGACGAAACCCCTCCTATCGCTCATTGCCTCCATGTGACTCAGGACTGTACCCAAAATCCACCTGTTTGCACGTCTCCTTTGAGCATGGTAGGGAGGAAATCAAAGCACAGTGAGAGCCAAATAAGACTCTATAATAATCTCGGGTCTACAGAATAACCTGTACCAGTGTCACCAGAGAACTGCTATCTGACGATAAGTATACTACCAACTAGTAGTCCTCGGCGGGTCCTGTTCGGTGTACCCATTCTCCAATGAGCACCTGTGTACAATCTTTGATGTCACACACCAATGGTCGTGAGATCAACCATCGCCCTCTAAGGGACGAGAAACGTACACACTAGTCTACTCTGGAATATCGATGCCCCTGTCTCGATATCCCCTCGACTAGAAACTATTTAAAGGATGTACTTTTGGACCACTCTGGCCCCACTAGTATGACCTCATCATAATCCTGGTAGTCAAGTACATATTCTAAGGGTTTTATCAACATGTGAGAGAAAGACAGTAAAGAATACGAGTCAATAACTTAAGATAAAGAGTAACTAGATATTATACTATCATGTCGAGCAAGAAAGTCCTCTATATAAGTGTCCAAGCATCCACTATAATATACATCAATGTACAATAATAGCCTCTAGGGCATACATATTCCTAACAATCTTCCACTTGCACTAAGGCCATGTGTTATAGTATCTCATACCCAACATCCCAAAATGTCTCTCAAACTGCATCTGGGGAGGGCCTCAGTGAGTGGATCCGCTACGTTGTCCTTCGTGTCAACTCTCCTGACCTCGATCTCCTGGCGATCTACTATCTCCCAGATCAAGTGATACCGTCTAAGAATATGTCTGGATCTCTGATGGGACCTGGGTTCCTTGGCCAAAGCCACAGCTCCATTGTTATCACAATACACAGGTATTGGATGCTCAATGGATGGAACCACACCAAGCTCAGCAATGAACTTCTTCATCCAGACAGTCTCTTTGGCAGCATCGTTGGCAGCGATGTATTCAGCCTCCATCGTCAATTCTGCTACGGTGTCTTGCTTGGAACTCTTCCAACACACCACCCCTCCGTTGAGGGTAAAGACAAAACCCAAGACCGACTTACTGTCATCCTTATCACTCTGAAGCTCGAATCGGTAAAGGACTCCACCTGGAGTTCACCGTTACCATACACCAAGAACATTTCTTTAGTCCTTCTCAAGTACTTAAGAATGTTCTTCACAGCCATCCAGTGTTTCTCCCCAGGATCTAATTGATACCTGCTCACTACACCTAGTGAGTAAGCTACATCCTGTCTGGTACACAACATCACATACATGATTGACTCGGCTACCGAAGCATAGGGTATCCCTTGCATGCTAGCCCTCTCCAAATCAGTCTTGGGAGACATCTCTTTAGAGAGAGTGATTCCTGAGAAAGCGGGTAAATTACCTCGCTTGGAATCTTCCATGCTAAACCTCATTAATATGATTTCTATGTACCTGGATTGGGACAATCCCAACATCCGTTTAGATCTATCTCTATAGATCTTTATCCCCAGGATATATGAGGCATCAACTAGATCTTTCATGGAGAACTTATGTGATAAGAAGAGCTTAACCGAGTGTAGCATAGAAACATCGTTTCCTATCAAGAGTAAGTCATCCACGTACAATACAAGGAAGACCACCTTACTCTCTACAGCCTTCTTATATATACAAGGTTCATCTATATTTTTTATGAAGTCAAACTCTTTGACAGCTTCATCAAAACAGATGTTCCAGCTCCGTGATGCCTGCTTCAATACGTAAATGGATTTAAGCAGCTTGCACACCTTTCCGCCGCTCTCACTGTCTACGAAGCCCTCTGGCTGTGTCATGTACACGCTCTCTTCTAAATCACCATTTAGAAAAGCTGTCTTGACATCCATCTGCCAGATTTCGTAGTTATGGCATGCAGCAATGTAAGGTAGGATCCTGATGGACTTAAGCATAGCGACAGGAGAAAAGGTTTCATCATAGTCGACACCAGGTCGTTGACGAAAATCTTTTGCTACAAGTCTAGTTTTGAAAGTCTCAACTTTTCCATCTACACCAATCTTTTTTTTGAAGATCCACTTGCTCCCAATGGGTTTTATCCTTTCAGGAGCAACCTCTAAAGTCCATACTTTGTTGGTGTACATGGATTCCATCTCAGATCGCATAGCATCCAGCCATTTCATAGAGTCCCCACTTGTGATGGCCTGCTCGAAACTAGTCGGGTCATCATCTTCCATGATGCAATCCTCGCTCCCACCGTCTATGAGAAAACCGTAGTATCTCTCAGGTGGATGAGGAACCCTACTAGATCTGTGGAGTGGCTAGGGTTCGTTGGGTACTATTGGATCCTCTGGTTCTACCAAATCGTCAGTAACAGTTTGTGTAGCTGGAACTTCTTCCAGTTCTACCTCATTGCCACTACCAAAAATGTGGCATGTCGAGAGACAAACACCTTTTGTTCCTCGGTGTAGTAGAAGATATACCCTCACAAATACTTGGGATATCCTACAAACTTGGACAGAACTGACCTTATCTCGAGTTTGTCCAGATTTTATGTTTTAACATAAGCCGGAAAACCCTATATCTTAATAAAATTAAGGCATAGTCTCTTTCCTATCCATATCTCATATGGAGTGGTAGGCACGGATTTGGTGGGAACCATATTCAATAGGTGTGTGGTTGTCTCAAGCGCATAACCCCAAAAGGAAATGGGTAACTCAGCATTACTCATCATAGAGCACACCATATCTAATAGGGTGCGATTCTTCCACTCCGAAACTTCATTGTGCTGTGGTGTATGTTGGATATATATGCCCTAGAGGCCTACATCGTATAGGATGCTTGGGATATGTATGTACATGACAGTCTTGCTTGATATGATAGTACGCTATTTAGTTTGTCTTTATCTTAACGTATGATATATTTTACTTGGTGTCTATATATATATATATATATATATATATATATATATATATATATATAAAGCCCATAGGGTGTTTGTCTGACTACCGGCAATGTGATGGCAGTCATACTAGTGGGAGCTGGATAGTCAATAGGCACACCCTTAGATGTCCCTGTCGCAGGAGTATCGAGATTGGGCATCGATACTCCGGAGTAGACTAGTGTATACATATCTAGACCCTGAGGAGGGGCGATGGACTGGTCCCGCAGCCATTGGTAGAGTACACCTAAGATTGTATACAGATGCTCACTGGGTGTGAGTACACCGGATAGGACTCGATGAGAACTGGCTGGATGGTATTATACCTAACGTCAGATAGCAGTTCTCAGGTGATATGTGTGCAGATAGTCCGTTGACTTAAGGTCATCATTTGTCTCGTGTGAGTTCCCACTGTACTTTGATTATTACCCTACCACGATTCAAAGGAGTCGTGCAAACAGGTTTTAGTTGGGCACAGTCCCGAGCCACGTGGAGGCAGTGAGTGACTATTAGGGATTCGTCTCTCCCGATATAGGGAGTTGATATCGCACGGTGATCGGTTGGTCATTACCATAAGTCCCTGGCCAGGGCTGATTGAGAATTACTGATAGATTGATCAGTAGATTCTCGGATGGTGATAGAGCCATACCGACACGACTTGTACGGTTATTAGGGGTCTGACGTCCACCACCTCCCTAGACCATTCATGCGATACTCTTAGACGAACAGACCGGACTGCGCGGATATTGTCACGGACAGGCTCAGTAGGATTTCAGATGGGTTACCTTATCGGCTTTCTTATCGACAACTACCTGGGGACCGTTACGTACAGCTAGTGCCGCTTGCGGTCAGTGGTTAAACCCACTGCCAGCGTAGTAGTCGAGTCTTTAGAGTCCCACACAGAGATTTCCCAAACCCAGGCGAAAAGATATAGAAGTCGTATGGTTTTACGACAAAGGTTCGGACGCATACGTGTTTAAACGCACGTACGACATTCGGACAATTTTTACTAGCCGGCTTTGGTTTAAGCCAGATTCTAGTATCAGGTTATTGGATTTGTACAGTCTAAAGTTTTTCCGCGTTTTCACGGATTGGAGGGGCGTTCTTGTAATTTTCCGAGAAGCTTCTAGAAGGTGATGACTTGGAGGGAGAGGTGGCATTTTCATTTAATGATTTAATGACTCATTGTGAGTGATTAATCATGTCATTAATGCATTATTAAATGCTTAATGACTCACATAATGAATCACCCACTTGCATTTATGAAACATGATGAATAATCTCATATTATTCATTTCTTTTTAATTCATTATGTTTCATATATCTAGTGAGAAGCTATTTCATTATTATTATTATTATCATTATCATCTTCTCACTCTCTCTCTTCAAGCTCTCTCTCCTTCACCAAACCCTAATCCTACCCCTCATGAGTTGAGAACAAGGATTAGGAAAGACTAATTACTCCATAACCCATCTCTACATCACCTTAGCTACTCTGTTTGGCAACTAGAGAAACTAAGTAACCTCAAGTTTAGAGGTTATAGCTTGGATTAGGGTTCTCGGGTGGATCGTCTATCACGGAAGTAAGCCGAGGAAGACGTGGAGATCCAAAGAGGCTGTAGATAACGTAAAGACGAAGGACTAGAACCGTTTGGTATAATCTCTTAACATAGTAGTTTAGAACTCTATAGGTTTTGTTCAGTATTGTTTAGCAAACGATTCATGCGGTTAGTCGATGTTTAACCAAAGAACAAGATTGTTTTTCATATTTCTGCCTCCCCACAAGTATTGGGGTGTTGTGCATCGACTTACAGTGGTATCAGAGCCTCACTAAACAATAATTAACACACTTGCAAAATTGTATGAATTTCAAACGGAAAAACAAACCGCAAAAAACCCCGATATCTTGCAGTTTCTGTCGAATTTTAAATGAGGTCCAAAAATTTTTCAGGGACCTCCAGAATGACCTAAATGAAAGTATAAGAACACCCAAGAAAATTGGGCTCCTGAATCGGCCAAAGCGCCGCGGAACCGCGGCCGATCCCACCGATCTGCCGCGATTCCGCGGCCGAGTTGTGGCCAATTCAGCCCAAATTTCCTGTGTGGGTTCTCTGTGATATTTGGTATTTTCTGGTAATTTTTAATTTTTGCTCAGCTTTCAGATTTACAGAGAAGTATTGGAGCTAAATTAAATGTGTTTAATCGATCAAAATTATATGGTATTTGCATGTTTGATTATATCTGTGAAATGTTTTATGTGTTCGTAAACCTCCCCTAACTGCTAGTATGTCGGTTGGCAGGGAGTTGCACATATCTGTGATGTGAAATATAACTGTTTGTGTATATAAATTGTATTGGACTATTGTGGTGATTAGCCGGGTTTTGTGATGGGTTATTGTATTTATTCATTTGATGTAAATGTAATAAGTTGTAATATTATTTTGCGGGGCACATCCAAGTTACGGTTGTAACCACCGTTGTATTATTTCTTTTTACTGTTTTTGCTCCTAAGATAGACCCAAGGTGGGGTGCACAAACTACCGGGTATTTTGAAGTGTTGAGGCAGACCGCTTCAATTCTGGTACTTAGCGGGTAGTTTGCCGTACCCGTAGGGGTCTGGGGTGGGAAAATGGCTATTCATCACAACTGTGTAATTCATCTTTCATTGCAGGCTCAAAAGAAATGCGGATTGCTTGCAAATCCAATATTGTTTATCTATGATCTGGAATGCCTATTATTGCGTCTGACGAATGTACAATATCTATATATGATAGCTATTTAGACGTCACTTATGTTTTACACCCACGCTAGCCCAGCCCCCGCTCTGCCGTTAGTTAAATAACCTAACGGGTGATGACGGGACCCCGTGGCGAATGCGGATGGCATAAGACGACGTTGTATTTTCGTTGTTATCTGTAATGATAGGTTAATGATGGGACGCATTATTATTAATGCAAAGAAAATAAAACCTAAACTGAATCGTTGGAACAATTTCTAAAAACCACTCGGTTTTCTTAAAAAGGCAAATTTTAAATGCGGAGCTTAAACCACTCCTTTTAATAAAAGCTATCTTAGTTCCTTCGATCATATCAAGTTCATTACGTTAATGGTTTTTTGCCAAAAACCAGCCGTAACCCTCCGTCGTTTCAGAAAGACAGCACATCGTATTCATGCTATGCTTGTTGGCCTACGTCAAGGCATAGTGTATGGTAGCAGTGTGTGTGCCTATTTGTTGCATAGATAGATGCATTAGTTTAATACAGACGTACACCTTGTTGGCCAACGTCAAGGGCTTGTACGATGTACTTAAATTGATCAGAACAACGACGGGTAGAACTTGACTTGCGTCTTATGACTTGTTGGCCTACGTCAAGGTCTATAAGAGCTTGGGGTAAAAATCACATCGGGAGTTTCAAACATAAAGGAAACTTGCAGATTTAGCATACCTTCTGGAGTGTGGTGCCTAGAGTGGCTTCCATCAGGGCATCATGCAATGATATTTGGATCCCGATCCCACTGATGAGTAGGATTACTCTCGGGAATTTTTCTCACTTAACAATCAATGCTATAAACCAAGTAGGTGATTAGAAAGGTGTTAGAGGGGCTACGCCTCCAGGGAAAAGAGGTTATTTAATTAAGGAACTTCGCGAAAGCGTTGGAAAACCTCCCTCGAAGTACCAACACCAGCCTGGCTGAAAGGTTAAGCAAGTATTGTGATGTGTGATTAAATCCTGACAAGTTCTTCTTTTAGGTTTTGAAGAAGGATTTGAGGAAACAGTGGGAGCCATCCTGTTTAGATAAATTAATAAACCAATCTAAACTTGCAAGAGCATATGCTGAGTATTTTCTTTTCTCTCTCTCTGGTAGCTACCATGACTGGATTAAAACTATTACTCGAAAAAAATATAATGACCGGGCAGAACTATAAAGATTGGCTAAGGAACGTCAATATTGCACTGACTTATGACAAAGTAGCATATGTTACCACCGCTGTTCCTCCCCTTATCCCTGGACCAGATTCCTTAGTTGTGGACAGGGAAGTCCGCAAAACCTGGGATCTAGATTGTGAGCGAGCTAAGTGTATCGTGCTGGCGTCCATGAACAATGAATTCTAGAAACAGCACGAGAGTATGGATATTGTATCCATCTTTCTCCATGTCAAAGAGTTGTATGGAGAGCACTCACGTATCGCGAGGTACGAAACCTCAAGGAAACTCTTCCATAAAAGGTTAGCTCCAGGATCGCCTGTAGGAGAGCACGTCCTCAAAATGATCATCCTCATTGAGGAACTCGCAAACCTGGGATGCGTGCTAGAGAACTATTTGTATATCGACTTGATTTTGTAGTCCCTTCCCCACCCTTCTCTCAGTTCGTGCTGAACTTCAACATGCATGAAATGGAAGCGGATCTTCCAAAGCTCCTCAATATGTTGAGGGTAGCAGAGACCTCCTTGAAAAAGGAGAAGACCCCAGTTCTGTATGTTGGCCAATCATCTTCTTCTAAATCTAAAGCGAAAGCTAAAGGGAAGAAGAAGATGAATGCCACCAAACCGAAAGGTGGGGTCAAGAAGGTGCAGGGAACGAACAAGGCAGGAAGGGTGAAGACAGAAAAGAACGAGTGCTTTTATTGTCACAAGCAAGGGCACTGGAAGAAGGATTGTCAGGCCTTCAAAGCCAAGGACATGAAGCAAGTAGTTGCTTCAACTTCAGGTGTGTTTGTAATCGAAAATTGTTTTTTAGTTAACTCTACATCATGGGTACTTGATACCGGTTCTGGTTCTCATATCTGTAATTCATTGCAGGATCTGAGAAATAGTAGAGTGCTGGGGACAGGTGATATGACTCTCCGGATGGGCAATGGAATGCATGTAGATGCAATTGCAATAGGGGAATATCACCTAGGGTTGACTAGTGGACACATTTTGGTGTTGTACAGCTGTTTTTGTATTCCCAGTATGTTGTGTAATATTATATCAGTATCTTTGTTATCGAATGAAGGATATAGTTTTGCGCTTGAAAGAAATGTTATGAACATTCACCTAAATCAAGAACTGATTGGATATGGCACACTGGAAAACGGCATATACATACTTAATCAACCTCAAATTTTCTATATTCAAAACACGCGTAAAAGAAAGGCTCCAGATTCGAATCAAGCCTTCCTATGGCATTGTAGACTTGGTCATATAAATGAAACAAGGTTGACTAAGTTACATAAAGATGGATATTTAGATCCATTTGAATATTCATCATATGCAACTTGTCAATCATGTATCAAAGGAAAAATGACCAAATCTCCGTTCACCGGACACGGAGAAAGAGCCACTGAACTCTTGGGACTTATACACAATGATGTATATGGTCCGATGTCTACGCATGCACGAAGTGGTCACTCCTACTTCATCACTTTTACTGATGACTTCTCTAGGTATGGACATGTGTTCTTAATGAAGCATAAATCCGAGGCTTTTGAGAAGTTTAAGGAGTATAAAAATGAAGTAGAGAAACAAACTGGTAAAAGCATCAAGACACTTCGATCTGATCGAGGTGGAGAATACTTAAGTACCAGTTTCCTTGAATACTTAAAAGAGAATGGAATTCTCTCTCAGCTTACTCCGCCTTATACACCTCAGCATAATGGTGTATCAGAAAGGAGGAATCGCATGCTATTAGATATGGTGCGTTCAATGATGAGTAGTGCTGAGTTGCCACTTTCCTTCTGGGTATTTGCTCTAGAATCAGCAGCATACTTATTGAATAGAGTTCCAACTAAGTTTGTGCCTACCACTCCATATGAAATGTGGAGCGGGAAGAAACCATATCTCAAGTATATCAAGATATGGGGGTGTCCGGTATATGTTAAAAAGCATAATACGGACAAGCTCGAGGCACGATCGGTTTTATGCAAGTTTATAGGATACCCCAAGCATTCACGGGGGTACATGGTCTACCACACTGAAGAACAAAAGGTGTTTGTCGCTCGTCACATTGTCTTCTTAGAAAGCGAATTTCTTGCAAAAGAAATTAGAGGGAGCACGGTAGAACTGGAAGAAATTCCAGAACCTCAAACTGCTACCGAGGACTTAGAAGAATCTCAGATTTCAATAGAACATGACGAACCAACGCCACTCCGCAGATCTAGTAGGCTTTCTCATCCTCCTGAAAGATACTATGGTTTTCTTCTTGATGGGGATCGAAAGGATTGAATCATCGATGATGATGAGCCTACTAGTTTTCAGCAGGCTATTACGAGTAGTGACTCGATGAAATGGCTGGATGCTATGAGATCCGAAATGGAATCCATGTATACCAATAAAGTATGGACTTTAGAAGTTGCTCCTCCTGGAGTAAAACCAGTTGGATGCAAATGGATCTTCAAAAAGAAGATTGGTGCATTTGGACAAGTGGAAACCTACAAAGCTAGACTCGTAGCAAAAGGTTTTCGTCAAAGACCAGGATTGGACTATGATGAAACCTTTTCACCTGTAGCTATGCTTAAATCCATTCGGATCCTGCTTGCGATTGCTGCCTTCCATGACTATGAAATCTGGCAGATGGACGTAAAAACAGCTTTTCTAAATGGACATTTAGAAGAAAGTGTTTACATGGATCAACCAGAAGGTTTCTTAGACAGTGAGAGCAGCGGAAGAGTCTGCAAGTTGCTTAAATCCATTTATGGATTAAAGCAAGTATCACGGAGTTGGAACATCTGCTTTGATGAGACAGTCAAAGTGTTTGACTTTATCAAAAATGTTGATGAACCATGTATTTATAGGAAGATTGTAGAAGGAGCAGTAGTCTTCCTCGTTTTATACGTCGACGACATACTACTAATAGGGAATGATATCCCTATGCTACAATCGGTAAAGCTCTTCTTGTCACAGAAATTCTCTATGAAAGACTTGGGAGATGCATCATACATTCTGGGCATTAAGATCCATCGTGATAGATCTAATAGAATGTTGGGACTTTTACAGTCCAGGTATATTGACACCATACTAAAGAGATTTAGTATGGAAGATTCCAAGCGTGGCAATATGCCCGCTTGTCATGGAATCACCCTCTCCAAAGAGATGTCTCCAAAGACTGATGAAAAGAGGGCTCGCATGAGCATTATACCCTACGCTTCGGCGGTAGGATCAATAATGTATGCGATGTTATGTACCAGACCGGATGTAGCTTACGCACTTAGTGTGGTAAGCAGGTATCAGTCTGACCCAGGTGAGAAACATTGGATAGCGGTGAAGAACATTCTCAAGTACCTGAGAAGGACTAAGGAGATGTTCTTGATTTACGGTAGTGTGGACCTCCAGGTAGAGGCTTTTACCGACTCTGGCTTCCAAAGTGACAAAGATGATTCTAAATCCATTTCGGGTTTTGTGTTTACCCTCAATGGAGGGGCGGTATGTTGGAAGAGTTCCAAACAGGATACCGTCGCAGACTCAACTATGGAGACTGAGTATATAGCTGCTAGTGAAGCCGCAAAAGAGGCTGTCTGGATGAGGAAGTTCATTTCTGAACTTCAGGTGGTTCCGTCCATTGCCAATCCAATACCTTTGTATTGCGATAACAATGGCGCTGTAGCTTTAGCGAAGGAACCAAGGTCCCATCAGAAATCCAGGCATATCTTAAGGCGTTTTCACCTGATCAGGGAGATCGTGGATCATCGGGAGATCGAGATACGGAGAGTGGACACAAAAGACAACACGGCAGATCCATTTACCAAGGCCATCCCTCAAGTGCAGTTCGAGAGGCTGTTTGAGATGTTGGGCATACGGTACGCCAACAACTGGATCTGGTAGAGACAGTGGGTACTCATTGCGCCAATTATAGGTCTTAGTGCAAATGGGAGATTGTTGGATATATATACCCTAGAGGCCTACATTGTATAAGATGCTTGGGATATGTATGTACATGACAGTCTTGCTTGATATGATAGTACGCTATTTGGTTTGTTTTTATCTTAACGTATGATATATTTTACTTGGTGTCTATATATATATATATTGATAAAGCCCATAGGGTGTTTGTCTGACTACCGGCGTTGTCATGGCAGTCATACTAGTGAGAGCTGGATAGTCAATAGGCACACCCTTAGATGTCCCTGGTCACAGGAGTATCGAGATTGGGCATCGATACTCCGGAGTAGACTAGTGTATACATATCTAGACCCTGAGGAGGGGCGATGGACTGGTCCCGCAGCCATTGGTAGAGTACACCTAAGATTGTATACAGATGCTCACTGGGTGTGAGTACACCGGACAGGACTCGACGAGAACTGACTGGATGGTATTATACCTAACGTCAGATAACAGTTCTCAGGTGACATGTGTGCAGATAGTCCGTTGACTTAAGGTCATCATTTGTCTCGTGTGAGTTCCCACTGTGCTTTGATTATTACCCTACCACGATTCAAAGGAGTCGTGCAAACAGGTTTTAGTTGGGCACAGTCCCGAGCCACGTGGAGGCAGTGAGTGACTGTTAGGGATTCGTCTCTCCCGGTATAGGGAGTTGATATCGCACGGTGATCGGTTGGTCATTACCATAAGTCCCTGGCCAGGGCTGATTGAGAATTACTGATAGATTGATCAGTAGATTCTCGGATGGTGATAGAGCCATACCGACACGACTTGTACGGTTATTAGGGGTCTGACGTCCACCACCTCCCTAGACCATACATGCGATACTCTTAGACGAACAGACCGGACTGCGCGGATATTGTCACGGACAGGCTCAGTAGGATTTTAGATGGGTTACCTCATCGGCTTTCTTATCGACAACTACCTGGGGACCGTTACGTACAGCTAGTGCCGCTTACGGTCTGTGGTTAAACCCACTGCCAGCATAGTAGTCGAGTCTTTAGAGTCCCACACAGAGATTTCCTAAACCCAGGCGAAAAGATATAGAGGTCGTATGGTTTTACGACAAAGGTTCGGACGCATACGTGTTTAAACGCACGTACGACATTCGGACGGTTTTTACTAGCCGGCTTTGGTTTAAGCCAGATTCTAGTATCAGGTTATTGGATTTGTACAGTCTAAAGTTTTTCTGTGTTTTCACGGATTGGAGGGGCGTTCTCGTAATTTTCCGAGAAGCTTCTAGAAGTTGATGACTTGGAGGGAGAGGAGGCATTTTCATTTAATGATTTAGTGACTCATTGTGAGTGATTCATCATGTCATTAATGCATTATTAAATGCTTAATGACTCACATAATGAATCACCCATTTGCATTTATGAAACATGATGAATAATCTCATATTATTCATTTCTTTTTAATTCATTATGTTTCATATATCTAGTGAGAAGCTATTTCATTATTATTATTATTATCATTATCATCTTCTCACTCTCTCTCTCTTCAAGCTCTCTCTCCTTCACCAAACCCTAATCCTACCCCTCATGAGTTGAGAACAAGGATTAGGAAAGACTAATTACTCCATAACCTATCTCTACATCACCTTAGCTACTCTGTTTGGCAACTAGAGAAACTAAGTAACCTCAAGTTTAGAGGTTATAGCTTGGATTAGGGTTCTCGGGTGGATCGTCTATCACGGAAGGAAGCCGAGGAGGACGTGGAGATCCAAAGAGGCCGTAGATAACGTAAAGACGAAGGACTAGAACCGTTTGGTATAATCTCTTAACATAGTAGTTTAGAACTCTATAGGTTTTGTTCAGTATTGTTTAGCAAACGATTCATGCGGTTAGTCGATGTTTAACCAAAGAACAAGATTGTTTTTCATATTTCCGCCTCCCCACAAGTATTGGGGTGTTGTGCATCGACTTACAGTGTATACGGAGGAGTAAGCTAAGAGGGAATCCCATTCTCTTGTAAATAATCATGGAATTCCGTGCTCAAGTATTCTCCTCCTCGATCAGATCGTAGGATTTTAATACTTCTACCCATCTGGTTCTCGACTTCGTGCTTATATTCCTTGAATTTCTTAAAAGCTTCTGACTTGTGCTTCATCAAGAACACATATCCGAACCTTGAGAGATCATCGGTGAATGTAATGAAGTAAAAGAAACCATTCCTGGCATGTGTAGACATAGGACCGCATACATCACTATGTATCAGTCCCAAGAGCTCAGTAGCTCTTTCTCTGTGTCCAGTAAATGGATTTTTGGTTATCTTGCCTTTGAGACATGACTGGTAAGTTCCATAAGATGAAAATTCGAACGGATTCAAATATCCATCTTTATGCGACTTAGCCAGTCTTTTCGCATTGATATGACCTAGTCTACAGTGCCACAAAAAGGCTTCGTTCATTTCTGAACTTTTCCTCTTGTTTGTGTTCTGTACGTTTAGAACTGTGGTTTGATTCAAAACGTATATACCTTTACATAACGTACCAAACCCAATCAATAGTTGATTCTGGAAAATGTTCATAATATTATCCTCTAATGTGAAATTATATCCTTCTTTAGATAGCAAAGAAACCGATATAATATTACACATCATTTTTGGTATGTAATAACAGTCGTTCAGAACCAATGTATTACCAGTTGGTAATACAAGGTGATATTTGCCAACTGCCTTGGCTGCAACAATTGCACCATTCCCTACTGTTAGAGATTTATCACCCTTTCCCAGTTCTCTACTTTTCTTTAGCTCATGTAACAAATTACATATGTGGGATTCTGATCCGATATCCAATACCCAGGACGTAGAACAAACTGAGAAACGGTTCTCAGTAACGAACACACCCGAAGAAGATGCATCAGCATGCTGTTTCTTCGTACGGGTGGCGCGGGAATCCTGATATTCCCCTATTCCTACGGAAGCAATGTTCCCCAGTTTAGTATAATAAGCGGGTTTGGTCAATACATCTATATTATTATCTTGATTAAGGCGTGATATTGGTTGCTACCTGGAAAGAGAGAGAAGGAAACGCATTAGCATGCGCTCTTTGCAAAATTAAATTGGTTATTATCTTATCTAATCAGGATAGCTCCCACTGTTTTTATCAAATCTTCATTCAAACCATAAAAGGTAAGATTAGACTGGATTAATTACATTCTACAAGTTCGCTAACCGGTCAGCCAGGCCAGTGTCGGTACTCCGAGGGAGGTTCCCCGTGCTTTCGCACGGACCTAATTAAAATAAACCTCGTTTCCCTATAGGCATAACCCCGTTGACACCTTTCTATACATCTACTGGATTAGCTAATTGTAAAGTGCAAAACTCTCCCAGGAGTAACTCTTACTCGCAGTGGGTATCGGGATCCAACTATCATATAGAAGGTATGCAATCTTATTATAAATTTCAACATTTGAAATTCCCGAAAATATTTTTACCCCTAACGTCCTACGACCTTGACGAAGGCCAACAAACCAAAGGGGCTAGTCAAGTTCAACCCGTTCATTTCTTGATTAAATTAAACCCACCCACACGACCCTTGACGAAAGCCAACAAAGTCGCACAACTACTCTAATCCAATCGCATCATATGCTGGAGATAAGCACTAATCAGCTACCGCACACTACGTCTTGACGAAGGCCAACAAACGTAGCACGAATACTAAATAGTACATATCTGAAATGACGGAGGGCTACACAGGTTTTTAAGAAAACCATGAGCTTAATGAATTTGATATCATTGTAGAATCTAGTGATTTGGAGTGCTTTAAGCTCCGTTTAAAAAATCGAATAGTTTTGTAGCGTTTGCTAGTTTTTCTAAAGAGGTCACTCCCGGTGAAGGGATCTTGGCTTTTTCCTCATCGAATGAGGTACTGGATATTCTACAAGGAATACCACTATGCAAAACAAGAACTAGTGCAGCTTACAAAATCAAACGAGTGAGTTGTAGTATTTGCTAGTTTCGCTAAAGAGGTCACTCCCGGTGAAGGGATCTCGGCTCTTTCCTCATCGAATGAGGTGTTGGATACTCATCAAGGAATACCACTACGCAAAGCAAAACCTAGAGCAACCAATTTTGAAAATTTTACTCTACAACATTTTTAGGTTTCTTTCTTTTCATTAATCTCATTAATGAAGTCCCATCATTTAATGTTTCCTAAACATCACAGAAAATGAAACGAAAATAAAACATACGCTTATGCCATCCGCATTCGCCACTGGGCCCCGTCATGCACCGTTAGGTTACTTAACTACCGGTTGAGCGGGGGCAGGACTAGCGCGGGTGCAAAACATAAGCAACGTTTATTATATATCATATATATAATATAACATTCGTCTCACGCAGTAGTATAATTACATCACAGAACCAAGCAGCAGAAGCAACATATGAAATATTGGATATACTAGGATGTCCGTGTTTTAAATTTAGCCAGTAATGTAAAACACGGATTCCACGGTCGTGATGAATATCCAAACCTACATCCCGAGACCCCTACGAGAGCGGAAAGTAACCATACAAATTCTAGAGTTAGGAGACCCGGTCTCAACTCCTTGAGATGGTCTCCCACTGGACTCTAGAACCCGGTTACTTATGCTCCCATCCTTGGGTCTAACCTAATACGGAAAAGTAAATAATATACATGAATGGTGACATCGTTCTCAACCCGGAAGTGCCCCAATAAAAGAATATTACACACAGATTTTACATGAATGAAAATAAAAATTCTCATCTCACATAAACCCCCGGCTATTCATTCACGACGATCCAATAATCATATCACCAATAACACATAACATCGCATGTCATCAACGTAAGTAAATATGCGTATCCCGAATTTCGTTGACATATAGCAACGAGATCGAGATACCCCACATATTACACTTACGGTCGCAGAAAAGAAATGGAAAACTACAAAAATTAGAATCTGTATATCCTTAGACATCATAAATCCGGAATATCTCATATTCCGGATTTCATGCCTAACCTATAAACCTTGTATTTTAGTCTCAAATTGAAAACAATTTTCAATAACTTTAGTCGGGTAATTCAACAGGATTCCCGACTACATTATCGAATACTCATCGGAAACTTTAGCAGATGGCCGCACCCCCGATGCCGTCGACAAAGTGCACTAAGGCGGAACACCGTGGCCGCAAGCACCCGAGTGGGTGCTTTTAACAACGGAATTCTCCTACAGTCACTTGATCGGGGCTATGGGGCGTGGCTATCTACTAGAGCTACCCGGCGAGTGTTCACGTACAATACGCAATTGCGACGGAGTTTTGATCCGAATCAAAACTCCGTGGCAACCGATTAACCGAGACTAAAACACTAGATTTACAATAAACTAACTAGTTTTCACAAAACTAATTATTTAGATTCCATCACATATCATCAAGATCTATACAATGTTAAACATTTCGATCGGTTTATCAAACTTCTACAAATTCCAGAGACCTCAACAACTTGAGAAGCATTAAAAATACCAAGAAAGTGCTAAATGAAACCATAGAGCAGCAAAAGAAAAATGGACCCCCAACTCCCCAAAACGGCGGCAGAACCGCGGCCTAACTAAGGTTTTGGCCGCATATCCGCGGTGCTTTAGGGGAATTGGGGCTCCAAATTTCTTGGGGCTCCATAGAAAACCCTGCACGATTTTTTAGATAATTTTAATCACGAAAATTCCAACGTTTGAAAAATTCGACAGAAACTTTAAAAAATGCGGTTTCGAAAACCGATCGAACACTTTAACGTCGTAACGACCTTCCCTGATGTTCTAGCTTGGCTCTGATACCATGAAAGTCTACCCTAGCACCACCATGAGATTTTAGTAGCATCAAGCATGCCAAATTTTAAAAAATTTAGGTGTTAAGTTAGACTAAACAAGATCTTTACTAGAAGATTAGGGTTTAAACCTATGATGATATGAAAACTAAAAAAAAAGGAAGGAGGTTATACCCTCGTAGATCGAGTCCTTCGCTTCAATAGCTCTGGGTTGTGATCCACGTGACTCCACTAGGCTCCACTTCGAGTTGAACAAACCTCCTCATAGATCTTCGCGTCGAAGACGATCCACCCGAAGTCCCTCTAGCTCAAACTATCTCTACACTAAACTCTTTAGTGTAGGAAACACACTATACTTGATTACTAATCGAGTGTAGGATGGTGAAGTAGGGGTGTTGGTTTGCTCACTAATATGTTCAAAACTCCACGATTCACATCACATGTGAGTGGTTGGAGTTTTGAAGCAACTAGAGGAAGAAGAGGAAGAGAGTGTAAGCTCAAGAATGGCTAAGTGTCTAAACATAGAAATAAATAATGGCTCAACTTGAAAAACCCCTCACTTATTCAAGCATCCATTATTTTTCAAATTGAAAAATAGAGCCATGCTTGAATAGTGAGTCAAAAGAAAATAAAATATAGTAAAAGCCATACTTCACCCATACTCTCCTTGTCTTCTCCTTTTCCACCTCATTATTCTATTTTCCAAAAATAGAAATTCATGCCATGCTTCATATATATATATATATATATATATATATATATATATATATCATATATATTAATCGATATATTATGAAGAATAAGTAGTGAGCTAATGATATTAGTTATAATACAGTTATATCAAATATAATATATGTCACATTATTAAATCAACACTTGATTTAATAATCCGGTTATATCACATATGACCGACTAATATCATTTATCTGTGTATCATATTATCAAATCAACACTTGATTCGATAATCTGGTTATATCACATATAACCTAACTTGATGATAGATAACTACCAGATTACAATACGGTATCACATACTCGTATTTAATCTGGCCCCCGCACATATCAGCATATATGCCCTACTCTGTTTCGGTTGAACCAGGAAACTTCTGTGTGGGACTCTAAAGACTCGTCAATACGCCAGCAGTAGGTGATGATCACATCAGTCACCTACAAGCTGTCAGCGGTACTGGGTGGACGTAACGGCTACCCAGGTATTGAGCGATATGAAGATCAACAAGCAAGCTCGTCCATACTCCCCATGAAGCCTATCAGTAACACTACCGTACAGTCCGGTCTCTTCGTCTGATATGTCGCATATCATGTCTGGGGGTGGTAAACGCCAGACCCCAGTAACGTGATAAGTCATGCCGATGTCTGTCCTATAACGGTTCGAGAAACTTCTGATAACTCTTATCGGTAAATCTCAGCAACAGCCCTAGCCAGGGACTTTCAGTTATAGCCAATCGAGCATAGTGCAACATCAACCCCCAATACCGGGAGAGACGATACCCTTCCTATCGCTCATTGCCTTCATGTGACTTGGGACTGTACCCAAAATCCACCTGTTTGCACGTAACCTTTGAGCGTGGTAGGGAGGAAATCAAAGCACAGTGGGAGCCACACAAGACACTATAACGATCTCGGGTCTACAGATTAACCTGTACCAGTGTCACCAGAGGACTGCTATCTGACAATAGGTATACTACCAACTAGGAGTCCTCGGCGAGTCCTGTTCGGTGTACCCATTCTCCAATGAGCACCCGTGTACAATTTTTGATGTCACACACCAATGGTTGTGGGATCAATCATCGCCCTCTAAGGGACAAGAAACGTACACACTAGTCTACTCTGGAATATCGATGCCCCTGTCTCGATATCCCCTCGACTAGGAACTATTTAAAGGATGTACTTTTGGACCACCCTGGCCCCACTAGTATGATCTCATCATAATCCTGGTAGTCAAGTACATATCCTAAGGGCTTTATCAACATGTGAGAGAAAGACAATAAAGAATACTAGTCAACATGTTAAAATAAAGAGTAACCAGATAGCATACTATCATGTCGAGCAAGAAAGTCATTTATATATATGTCCAAGCATCCACTATAATATACATCAATGTACAATAATGGTCTTAGGGCATACATATTCCTAACAGGCTCGATCTCCTGAGAGTCCGGTCCTCCTGACGAATATTCCAAAGAAAAAAAAGACATGAATGTCGTCAGCGAACTAGCACTCGGTAAGTCCTAAAAGGAGGAATGGAATAGAACAAGTAATGTGAAATGAAACTGGTAAGTTGTACAGGTATATGCTTGTTGTTCTAACGTAGTTGTTTGTAACTTGGTACAGAAGGTATTTATGTATACGGGAGGAGTTCATCTTACCCCGTGGACTATGGTAAGATGTAGTACAAGGCCCCGTCATAACCCATGGGACAACGGCATGAGAGTTTATGTAAGTGTCTTTTAAGTGACTATCTCGTGCCACGCTATACGTTCCATACCAATCTACACCGTTATCCCCGCGTAATGTATTGTATAGAGTATATTTACAAGTATTGCTGAAACTATGGATACAAATGTTCAAGTATTCAGGTTCAGGATGTAATCTTGTATTCAAGTAGTCATGTCAAGTTATAACCATGGTTCGGTCAAGTCAATTCAAGTATTCATGTTTGATATTGATATTTGAATATAGGTATTCAGGTTCATATTCAAGTATTCATGTTAGACTTTGGATTCATGTTTGAATTGGACTTTGATTTGAGTTTGGATTCAGATTTGAGTTATACTCAGACTGAGTCAGACACTTGTAACTGATTTAGATTCTGAATTAGGTTCCAGAGTCATCGGTAACTGCTGCACATGGACGGCAGGATTTATGTCTTTTTCCAAGACCATTACCATTGATAACTTCGTTAAGTTTTCTACCTTAAATAGGCAAGCACTCACTTTCTCCGGCTCCCTTGGGCTCAAAAGAATTAATCCCGCTTAAACCTATAGTTACTAAAGTCCTTAAATATTGTTTTATATAACTCGAGGGGGTTTTATGAAAAATATTTTTAATAAAATTTCAAAATAAACCTCAAGAATTTATTTATATTATTTAGGGTTTTGATGGATATGAATTTTAAGGATTTGAGGAATTTTATTGATAATTGCTTAACTTGGAAAGTTCATGGTATTTTATTGTAAAACTTGTCTTTTGTTGATATCTTGATGGTATTTTAGTGAAACTTGTAAATCTTTCATTTAAAAAATGTAAGTTTAATATATTTTGAAAATATATGGATTTATAATTTTTATATAATTATTAAAAATTAAATTTTATTTAATTAGAAAAATGCATTTTTCTTAAAAACCGTATTTAAAACCTTTCGAGACCGAATGCTCTGTGTGGAGGTTTGCATCTCGCTCTACTAGCCTAAGGATGTGCGATAATCTGCACCACCCATTAGCGGATCCCCTAACAAGGGTTGTAGAGGCATAATCGCAAAGGAGTTTAAAACACCATTTAAAAGAAATCTGGTTTTTATAGTAAGTGGTATTTTCTTATAATAATGTCTTCGCAACGAAAAATACATTTAACGAGTATCGTGCTATGAAACCAAGTGTGTTTGTGAGAGGTAGGTCATTACCTCGTGAAGTTTTCCTAAAGGTATGTTTGTAACAAAAACTAAAAGAGGTGATATTTAAAGTTCATGGTATTTAATTGAAAAAGTGCTACTATTGTTATTTCACATGAGAATTTTAATGAAAATTTGATTCTAAATATTAAGGTTTAAGGTTACAAGTATTGTATAAAAATTTGTTTGGCCAAAGATAAAAGGAATTGTAGTTATAGGATTTGGAAAAAGTGATATCGGTATTAACTTCACTTACCGATATACGTTTTAAAATGAATTTTTAAAGAAGAGAAATGAAGATTAGAAGGGAATTACAAGTTAGGAGGCTTAAAGAAAGGTTGACGAAGGGGGAATGGATTTCTTAGCATCGCAGGAGCGCCGGAATATGTTCGATTCTTCGTCGGAAGTTGACCGCTTGCTAACTACTATTTACTCCACTTGTACTTAGAGAATTTTTGAGAGTTTTGGCTAGAAATTTAGAAATGATACTGAGCCAAAGTATGGGGTGGTATTTATAGTGGAGAAATAGGGTTTTGGAATTAAAATTTTGGATTAAAAAGCATTAAAATTTGATTTAATAGTGAAATGAAAGGTCTCTGTTTGATTGCAGGGAAATCAAACAGTGCAGGGGAGGTAGGGGTAGAACAATAGTCAAGTGTAAAAAGCCCGGGCTGCAGGGTTCCTTAGCACCCTCACGGTGTTTACTAAGGCATCGAACATGCCATTTCAAAATTTTCTAGAGAGCTAAAGAACCCGAACGAGGATCAAACTAGAGACTTAGGGTTTTTTAGATTGTAAACACTTTACAAACTAAAAAGAAAAAGGAATACAACCTTTGTAGACCGGACCTTCACTTCAAATGCTCCGTATAGTAGTCCTTTTGCTCCAAGTAGTGAACTCCTCGAACTCTAGAAAGGCTCCACGAGATTGTACGGAACAAGCTTGCTTGAAGTCGTCGAGGCCGAAGATGATCTACGTCGAGGAGACCCATGCTCATGCTACCACTTCACTAGTGGTGAGATTAGTGAAGCAAACACCCTAGACTAAATGGCAAATAGTAAAGGATGATGAAGTAGTAAGTAGGCTCACTTTAGTTTTATTTTTCTCACAAGGTTTCATCACTTTAGAAAAAACTAGCAAGCTTTTTCTCTTGAGGAAGAAGAAGAAGTGATGAAGAAAATGAATGAGAGAGTGAGGTTAGAATTGCAACCATGGGTGAGTTAGTATCATGCCTAACTCATGTAGAGAATAAACCATAGCTATGAGTTAAGGGTTGGGTTAAGAAATATCTTAAGCAAGACAAAGGAGTGGACTAAGTCAATGAAGTCCACAAGCTTCTACAAGCTTTGAACCATGACAAATATCTCCACAATTTTGAATTTTCTTGAAATAAATATAAACCCTAATTTAACCCTAGTATGGTGTGAGTCTCATACATACATGTTGCAAGTGTAACCTAACATGACACAACAATATTTATCACATATATATTTTGTGCGCAAAATGAAAACAATACATTTAACATATATCACATATATATCAATGTATCATAAGTGAGAAAAATAATTACTTAAGTGAGCTAATATTAGTTAATGTAATTTAATATATCAAATATATAATTCTACATTAAATTATTAAATCAATACTTGATTAATAATCCGGCTATATTACATATAACCGACTAATATCAAAAGTAACAACTTATCGAATCAACACTTGATCCGATAACTTGGCTATATCACATATAACCTACGATGTCACTAACCGCAAGAATAAAATGCGGCATCACATCCACGCATTAATCTCGGTCCTGCACATATCACATATGTGCTCCTACTCCGTTTCATATGAACCAGGAAACCTCTGTGTAGGACTCTAAAGACTCGTCAATACGCCGGCAGTAGGTGATGATCATATCAAACACCCACAAACCGCAAGCGGTCTACTAAATGTAACGGCCACCCGGGTATTGAGCGATCAGAAGATCAACAAGCAAGCCTGCTCGTACTCCTGTGAATCTAATCAGGAACACTACCGTACAGTCCGGTCTCTTCGTCTGATATGTCGCATATCACAGCCTGGGGGTGGTATAACGTCAGACCCTAATAGCCTGATAAGTCATGTCAATGCAAGGTCCATAACGTTTTGAGAAACTACTGGTAGCACTTACTAGTAAATCTCAGCAATCCTGGCCAGAGATTTCCTGTTATGGCCAATCGAGCATACCGCAACATCAGCTCCCAATACCGGGAGAGACGAAACACCTCCTATCGCTCATTGCCTCCATGTGACTCGGGACTATACCCAAAAACCACCTTTTTGCACGATCTCTTGACCGTGGTATGGTGGAAATCAAAGCACAGTGGGAATCACACAAGACTCTATGACGATCTCGGGTCTACAGACTAACCTGTACCAGTGTCACCAGAGAACTGCTATCCGACGATAGGTATAATACCAACTAGGAGTTCTCGGCAAGTTCGTCCAGTGTACCCAGTCTCCACCGAGCACCCGTATACCTTCTCTGATGTCAAACATCAATGGATATGGGATCATCCATCGCCCATCATATGGGTCGAGAAACGTATACGCTAGTCTACTCTGGAGTATCGATGCCCTGTCTCGATACTCCCACGACTAAGAACATTTGAAGGATGTACTTATCGACTACTCTGTCCCCACTAGTATGATCTGCATCATAATCCTGGTAGTCAAGTATTCATCCTAAGGGCTTTATTAACATGTAATAGAGAGACAATAAGTGTACATGTTAAGATAAAGAGCAACCGGATAGCATACTATCATATCGAGCAAGAAAGTCCTCCTTATATATGTCCAAGCATCCACTACAATATACATCGCATGTACAGTAATGGCCTCTAGGGCATACATATAACTAACAATCTTCCACTTGCACTAAGGTTATCTGTTGTAGTATCACATACCCAACAATTTAGCAGTGGTTGTAGTATCCCATACTCAACCATCCCATAGAAGTCTCTCTAGGTGTAATGCTTTTGTGAGAGGATCCGTTGTGTTATCCTTTAGGTCTACTCTCTTAATCTCGATCCCTTGGAGATCAGCCATCTCCCTGATCAGGTGATACTTGCCTCAGAATATGTCTGGAACGCTGATGGGAACGGTGTTCCTAGGCTAAAACCACAACTCCATTGTTGTCACAATAACACTTATTGGACGCTCAATGGTAGGAACCATGTTCATCTCATGAACAAGAAATGCCCAGATAGTCACTTTAGCAGCATCGTTGGTAGCAATGTATTCAGCCTTTATCGTCTAGTATGTCTCGGTATCTAGCTTGGAAATCTTCCAACATACCATTCCTGTAGTGAGGGTAAAGACAATGCCTGTGACTGACTCTCAATCGACCTTATCACTCTGGAAGCTCGAACCAAGAACTTTCTTTTAGTACTTCTCAAGTACTTAAGAATGTCCTCCACAGTTTTCCAGTGATTCTCCCAAGATACGATTGATTCCTGATCACTTCACCTAGTGAGTCATCTACATCTGGTCTGGTACATAACATCGCATACTCTGATAGAGCCTACTGGCGAAGCATAGGGTATCCCTTGCACGCGAGCTCTCTCCAAATCAGTCTCGAGAGACATCTTTTTGGAGAGAGTGATCCATGAGTAAGTGGGCGAACCACCACGTTTAGAATCTTCCATACTAAACCCCTTTAGTATGGTGTTAATGTACCTGGATTTGAGACAATCCCAACATCCACTTAGATCTATCACTATAGATCATAATCTACGAGATGTAGTAGGTATCTTCCAAATCTTCTATTGAGAATCCCCGTGATAAGAGAAGCTTGACCGAGTGTAGCATAGGAAACCATTTCCTATCAAGTGTATGTCATCTACGTATAATACGTGTAAGATAACCTCACTCTCTATAACCTTCTTCTGTATACAGGGTTCATCTAACTTTTTGATGAAGTCAAACTCTTTAACTACCACATCAAAACAGATGTTCCATCTCCGCGATACGCGCATTGATCCTGATGGACTTAAGCATAGCTTTGAAAGTCTCAACTTTTCCATCTACACCAAGAATCTTCTCAAGATCCAATTGCTCCCAATGAGTTTTACCCCTTCAGGTGCAACATGCAAAGTCATACTTTGTTGGTGTACATGGATTCCATCTTTGATCGCATAGCATCCAGCCATTTCACAGAGTCCCTACTCATGACGGCTTGCCTAAACCTAGTTGGGCCATCATCAACCATGATGTCATCCTCGCTCCCACTGTCACCGAGAAAACCTTAGTATCTCTCAAGTGGATAAGGAACCCTACCAGATTCGCGGAGAGGCTGAGGCTCGTTGGAGACTATTGAATCCTTTGGTTTCACCAAATTATCAGCTGTTAGTTTTTTTAGCTGGAACTCCTTCCAGTTCTATCTCATAACCACTAATTTCTTCACAAGAAATTCCCTTTCTAAAAGAGTGGCATGCTGAGAAACAAAACACTTTTCGTTCCTCAATTAGGTAGAAGATATACCCTCGCAAATGTTTGGGATATCCTAACAAACTTACAGAACTGACGTTGTCTCGAGTTTGTCCGGATTTTGCCTTTCAACATAGGCTGAACAACCACATATCTTAACTCGTTTAAGACATGGTCTCTTCCCATTCCATATCTCATATGGAGTGGTAGACCCTGATTTGGATGGACCCCCATTCAATAGGTATGTAGCTTCTCAAGTGCATAACACCAAAAGGAAACAGGTAGCTCAGCAGTACTCATCATAGAGCGCACCATATCTCATAGGGTGCAATACACCACTATACTGTGGTGTATTCGAAGGAGTAAACTGAGAGAGAATCACATTCTCCTTTTAGAAACTCCAGGAACTCTATGCGCAAGTATTCGCCTCCTCGATCACATCGTAGGACTTTAATACTTCCACTCGTTTGGTTCTCAACTTCAAGCTTATATTCCTTGAATTTCTCAAAAGTTTCAGACTCGTGTTTCAACAGGAACACATTTCTGAATCTTGAGAGATAGTCAGTGAATGTAATGAAGCATAAAGAATCAATCCTGGCATGTGTAGACAGGGGACCTACATACATCATCATGTATCAATCCAAAGAGTTCATTAACTCTTTCTCTGTTTCCAGTAAACGGAGCTATGGTCATCATAGCTTTGTGGCAGGACTGACAAGTATTATAAGATGAAAATTTGAACAAATTCACATATTCATCCTTATATAACTTAACTGGTCGTGTCGCATTGATATGACCTAGTCTACAATGCCTCAAGAAGGATTCGTTCATTTCTGAACTAGTCCTCTTGTGTGTGTTCTAGATACTTTGAACTGTGGTTTGATTTAGAACGTATATGCTATTATATAACATGCCTGATCGAATCAACTCTTGATTCAGGAAAATGTTCACACCATTATCCTCTTATACAGAATTATATCCTTCTTTGATCTCATTAAAGAATATGATATAATGTTGTATATCAGGTTCGGTATTTAATAACATTTGTTCAGAATCAGTGTATCTAATACAAGGTGATATCTGCCAACAGACTTGGCTGCAACAATTGCACCATTCTCTAACACTTAGAGACATATCACCCAATCTCAGTTCTCTACCTTTCTGTAGCCCATGTAACTCTTACATATGTAGGATCCTGATTAGGTATCTCATACCTAGGACGTAGAGGATACTGAGAAATAGTTCTCGGTAATGAACACACCCGAAGAAAATGCATCAACATGCACTTTCTTCGAATGGGTGGCATGAGAATCCGGATATTTCCCTATTTCCTGCCCGGACTTATAACAGTTATAAGATAGAGCGGAACCAACGTTCCCTAGCTCAGTATAATAAGCAGATTCGGTCAATGCATCCATATTATTATCTTGATTAAAGCATGACATGGTCGCTACCAGGAGAGACAGAGAAGAAAAACACACTGCGTGCGCTCTTGCAGGATTAGATTGGTTATTATTTTATCTAATCAAGATGGCTCCCACTATTTTTATTCAAATCTTCCTTCAAACTCTAAAAGGTAAGACTAGCCGGGATTAATTACATCCTACAAGTTCGTCCATCTTTCGTCCAGACCAGTGTCGGTACTTTGAGGGAGGTTCCCCATGCTTTCGCACGGACCTAATTAAAATAAACCTCATTTTCCCAGAGGCATAACCCCGTTAACACCTTTCTAGACACCTACTTGATCGGCTAATTGTAATGTGTAAAACTCTCCCATGAGTAACTCTTACTCGCGGTGGGTATCGGGATCCAACTATCTCATAGAAGGTATGCAATCTTATTGCAAATTTCAACACTTGAAATTCCCGATAATATTTTTACCCCTAGCGGGCTATGACCTTGACGCATGCCAAACAACCCATAGTACGCTAGTCAAGTTCAACCCTTGCATTTTCTAATTGAATTAAACCCACCCGTACGACCCTTGACGCATGCCAAACAACGCCGTACGAATACCCTAATCCAATCGTATCATATGCTTAGGCAGATAAGTACTAGTCAGCTACCGCACACTACGTCTTGACGCATACCAAACTACCGCAGCACGAATACTAAGTAGTACTTATCTGAAATGATGGAGGGCTACGCAGGTTTTTAAGAAAACCATGAGTGTAATGAACTTGATATCGTTGTAGAATCAAGTGATTTTGAAAATGAGTGTTTTTTAGGCTTTTTCTACTTTTGCTAAAGAGGTCACTCCCGGTGAAGGGATCTCGGCTCTTTCCTTATCGAATAAGGTGCTGGATATTCTACAAGGAATACCACTATGCAAAGCAAAAACTATAGAAGCAATCAAAAGACAAACCGAGTTTGTAGCATCTGCTAGTTTCGCTAAAGAGGTCACTCCCGGTGAAAGGATCTCGGCTCTTTCCTTATCGAATAAGGTGCTGGATATTCTACAAGGAATACCGCTATGCAAAGCAAGAACTAGAGCAACCAGTTTTTAAAACTAGTTTCTACAACATCTTTAGGTTTCCTTTTCTTTTTATTTCATTAATCTCGTTAATGAAGTCCCATCAATATATGCTTTCTAAGCATCACATATGAAACGAAAGCAGCAGTATTAATTATATCTCATATATATAATATAGGCATTCGTCTGAACATATCACAGTGATCACATCACAGAGCAGCAGAAGATAACATATGAAATATTGGATATACTAGGATTTCCGTGTTTTAATTTAAACCAGTATAAAACACGGATTCCACGGTCGCGATGAATAGCTAAACCCACATCCCTAGACCCTTACGAGAGCGGCAAGCAACCCTTCCAATTCTAGAGTTAGGAGACCCGGTCTCGACTCCTCGAGATGGTCTCCCACTGGACCCTAGAACCCGGTTACTTGTGCTCCCCGTCTTGGGTCTATCCTAATGTGGAAAAGTAAATAATATACATCACATGGTGACATCATCCTCAACCCGGAAGTGCCCTAATAAAAGAATATTACATACAAGCTTTTACATGAATGAAAATGAAAAACTCTCATCTCACATAAAAAAACCTCGGCTATTCAGAACACGACGATCCAATATAACATATCACAGAAACACATAACATCACATGTCATCATCGTAAGTAAATATGCGTATCCCAATTGTCATTGACGTATAGCAACGAAACTGGCGATACACCATATATTACATTTACGGTCGCAGAAAAGAAAGTGAAAAACTACAATAGTTGGAATCCGCAACCACCTTAGATATCATAAACCCAATGTATCACATACTTTGGATTTCATGCCCAACTAAATGAATTCCTTAGATATCGCATGTCTAATAGTTATAAACCCCGCATTTTAGTCTCGATATTGAAACACTTTCCAATAACCTGTCGGGTAATTCAACAAGATTCCCGATATCATGATCGAATGCTCGTCAAAAACATTATTAGACGGCCGTACCCCCCGATGCCATCGACGAAGTGCACTAAGGCAGAACACCGCTGCCGCGAGCACCCGAACGAATGCTTTTGGCGACGGGGTTATCCTACAGTCACTTGGTCGGGGCTATGGGGCATGGCTATCTAGTAATGTTACCTGGCGAGTATCCACGTATACTATGTAATTGCGATGGACTTTTGATCACATCAAAATCCCGTGGCAACCGATCAAATGGGACTAAATTGCTAGATTTATAAAATTCAAACTAGTTATCACATAACTAATTATAGTGGATTCCAAATATTGTATCACAATTACAGAAAGCTAGGCGACGTTAAATATTTCGATCGAATCAAAGAATTCCCAAATTTCCCAGAAAGCTCAACACTTGAGCACTCTTAAAGTTAACCAGAGACATACCACAGTGCCCACGGACCTACAGCTGAAGAGCCCGACCCAAGCCTCTTAAGTGGCGCCGCGGATCTGCCGCCAAAACCACGTTTTAACCGCGGATCCGCGGTCACTTAGACGAGTTAGGGTTTCGTTCTTCAGTTGTGTCCATAGAATTCCCTGCATATTTTTCTGAATATTTTTAACATGGAAAAATCCAGCTTTTGGAAAAATTTCCAGAAAGGGGGTTGTTTCAGGCTTTCGGGGTTCGATCGGAATTCTAACTTCGCCTACGCAACGCCTAATGAACTAGCTAGACTCTGATACCACTGCAGGGTTCCTTAGCCCCTCACGGTGTTTACTAGGGTATCGAACATGCCATTTCAAAATTTTCTAGAGAGCTAAAGAACCAGAACGAGGATCGAACTAGAGACTCAGGGATTTCTAGATTGTAAACACTTTACAAACTAAAGAGAAGAAGGAATACAACCTTTGTAGACCGGTCCTTCACTTCAAATGCTCCGTGTAATAGTCCTTTCGCTCCAAGTAGTGAACTCCTCAGACTCTAGAAAGGCTCCACGAGATTGTACGGAACAAGCTTTCTTGAAGTCGTCGAGGGCGAAGATGATCTACGTCAAGGAGACCCAAGCTCATGTTACCTCTTCACTAATGGTGAGATTAGTGAAGCAAACACCCTAGACTAAATGGCAAATAGTAGAGGATGATGAAGTAGGAAGTGGGCTCACTTTAATTTTATTTTTCTCACAAGGTTTCATCACTTTAGAAAAAACTAGCAAGCTTTTTCTCTTGAGGAAGAAGAAGAAGTGATGAAGAAAATGAATGAGAGAGTGAGGTTAGAATTGCAACCATGGGTGAGTTAGTATCATGCCTAACTCATGTAGAGAATAAACCATAGCTATGAGTTAAAGGTTGGGTTAAAAAATATCTTAAGCAAGACAAAGGAGTGGACTAAGTCAATGAAGTCCACAAGCTTCTACAAGCTTTGAACCATGACAAATATCTCTACAATTTTGATTTCGCTTGAAATAAATATAAACCCTAATTTAACCCTAGCATGGTGTGAGTCTCATACATACATGTTGCAAGTGTAACCTAACATGACACAACAATATTTATCGCATATATATTTTGTGTGCAAAAAGAAAACAATACATTTAACATATATCACATATATATCAATGTATCATAAGTGAGAAAAATAATTACTTAAGTGAGCTAATATTAGTTAATGTAATTTAATATATCAAATATATAATTCTACATTAAATTATTAAATCAACACTTGATTAATAATCCGGCTATATTACATATAACCGACTAATATCAAAAGTAACAACTTATCGAATCAACACTTGATCTGATAACTTGGCTATATCACATATAACCTACGATGTCACTAATCGCGAGAATAAAATGTGGTATCACATACACATATTAATCTTGGTCCCGCGCATATCACATATATGCTCCTACTCCGTTTCGCATGAACCAGGAAACCTCTGTGTAGGACTCTAAAGACTCGTCAATATGCCGGCAGTAGGTGATGATCATATCAAACACTCACAAACCGCAAGCGGTCTGCTAAATGTAACGGCCACCTGGGTATTGAGCGATCAGAAGATCAACAAGCAAGCCTGCTCGTACTCCTGTGAATCCAATCAGTAACACTACCGTACAGTCCGGTCTCTTCATCTGATATGTCGCATATCACAGCCTGGGGGTGATATAACGTCAGACCCTAATAGCCTGATAAGTCATGTCGATGCAAGGTCCATAACGGTTCGAGAAACTACTGGTAACACTTACCAGTAAATCTCAGCAACCCTGGCCAGGGATTTCCTGTTATGGCCAATCGAGCATAGCGCAATATCAACTCCCAATACCGGGAGAGACGAAACGCCTCCTATCGCTCATTGCCTCCATGCGACTCGGGACTGTACCCAAAAAAACACCTTTTTGCACGATCTCTTGACTATGGTATGGTAGAAATCAAAGGACAGTGGGAATTATACAAGACTATATGACGATCTCGGGTCTACAGACTAACCTATACCAGTGTCACCAGAGAACTGCTATTCGACGATAGGTATAATACCAACTAGGAGTTCTCAGCGAGTCTGTCCAGTGTACCCAGTCTCCACTGAGCACCCGTATACCTTCTCTGATGTTAAACACCAATGGATATGGGATCATCCATCGCCCATCATATGGGTCGAGAAGCGTATACGCTAGTCAACTCTGGAGTATCGATGTCCTGTCTCGATACTCTTACGACTAGGAACATTTGAACGATATACTTATCGACTACCCTGTCCCCACTAGTATGATCTGCATCTTAATCCTGGTAATCAAGTATTCATCCTAAGGGTTTTATCAACATGTAATAGAGAGACAATAAGTGTACATGTTAAGATAAAGAGCAACCAGATAGCATACTATCATATAGAGCAAGAAAGTCCTCCTTATATATGTCCAAGCATCCACTACAATATACATCGCATGTACAGTAATGGCCTCTAGGGCATACATATAACCAACACGGGCCTCATTGGCCTCGGTTGAACCATCGGTGTCGGCCTATTCTCCATTTCCGCCGGCCGATCTAGGGCTTCGTTGTAAGTCGACGTTACTCACCCCACATGATGTGGGGAGGCGGAATAGGTAAAAACGATCATTTTCAAACAAGGCAATATCGACTATGCATAAGGATCTTTGCTAAACCCTAACTAACAATCAAATTTAGAGTGGTAACTACTATGTAAGATGATTATACCTCAAGATACTAGTCCTTCTCCTCCTCGTCGGCCTCCTCCTCGTCGGCCTCCTCAAGTTGTAGAAGATCCATCCGAGAGTGCCTACTATGAGCTTTAACCTCTAAGATGAGGTAACTAAGTGGCTTAGAGTGCTAATCTAAGTGACCTAGATAATATAGAGAGTGATTAAGGATTTATTAGCCTCACTAACCTTAGGATTCTCAACTCATGAGACAATTAGGGTTAAGATGAAGAAGAGAGGGCTTGAGGAGAGAGAAAGTGTTTGTGATAATAATAATGAAGCTTGGCTCATGTTTGAATAATATGAAGCATGAAAATATCTTACTAAAATATCAAGTAAAATATCAAGCATGCCTCATTTAATTCATAAGATGAATCATCTCCATGAGTCATGGTTCATTTAATGAAAACAACACCTCATTTCCTCCACCTCATTTAAGTTTAAATCAAAAGATAAAAACCTTAATGAGCCATCTCCTTCTAGAAGCTTCCCGACATATTATGAGAATGCCCCTCCCATCCGTATTTACGAAAAACATGAATATACTGAGAATAAACAAATCCAATAATCTAACATTAGGATCCGGCTTAAACCAAAGACCACTAGTATATACTGTCCGAATATCATACGTGCACAAGCACACGTATATGTTCGAACCCTGTCGTAAAACCATACGACCTCTATATCGTTTTGCCCGAAGTAAGGAAACCCTCTGTATGGGACTCTAAAGACTCAACACTACGCTGACAGTGGGTTTAACCACAGGCCGCAAGCAGTACTACTGTACATAACGGTCCCCAGGTAGATGTCGATAAGAAGGCCGATGAGGAAACCCATCTGAACTCCTACTGAGTCTGTCTGTGGCAATCTTCGTATAGTCCGGTCTGTTCGTCCAAGAGTGTCGCATATCGGGACTAGCGGGCGGCAAGCTTCAGAGCCCTAATAGCGGTATAAGTCGTGTCGGAGTACAGTCCAAAACACACTGAGAAACTACCGGAGCACCTACCAGCAAATCTCTATTGCCCTGGCCAGGGATTTTGTGTAACGGCGTTCCGAACACAGCGCGACATCAACCCCCAATACCAGGAGAGACGAATCCTATCCAACCGCCACTGCTTCTAAGGGCTTCAGGATTGCACCCAACTACTACCTGTTTGCACAACTCAGCAGAGCCGTGGTAGGGTAGTAATCTAAGAACGGTGGGAACACACTTGAGGCGAAGTAGCCGTGTCAAGTCAACGGACTATGTTGTACTCATATCACCTAGGAACTGCTAACTGATGATAGGTATAGTACCAACCAGCAGTTCCCGACGAGTCCTGTCCAGTGTACTCGTAACCTAACGAGCACCTGCATACTATCTCCAGTACGACGTACTAATGGCTGTGGGACAGACCATCTCCCCTGCTGGGATGAGAAGCGTATACACTAGTCTACTCTGGAGTATCGATGCCATGTCTCGATAATCCTACGACCAGGGACCTGTATAAGGATGTGCTGGTAGACTACCCAACCCCCACTAGTGTGACTGCCATCACAACGCTGGTGGTCAAGCAAAGATCCTAAGGGCTCTATCAATATGTATTAGCGATACGTTAAAAGAAACATATACACATATTAAGATAGATACAAACCAAGTAGCATACTACCATTTTGAGCAAGACTGTCAATACAACTGTGAAAATCCCAAGCTTCCATTAATTAACATATAATCCAGTATGATACAATAATAGCCTCTAGGGCATATACACTAACAATCTCCTCCTTGCACTAGAGCCATGTGATGGCGTGTCGCAGACCTATCATCTCGAATAGCCTCTCGAACCGCGTCTGAGGGGTGGCTTTTGTGAATGGATCTGTAGTGTTTTCCTCTGTAGCAACTCTCCGAACCTCGATCTCCCGGCGATCTACGATCTCCTTGATCAGGTGATACCGCCTCAAGATGTGTCTGGACTTCTGATGGGATCTGAGTTCCTTCGCTAAATCTATAGCCCCGTTGTTGCCATAATACAGAGGTATTGGATCAACACTGGACGAAACCACCTGAAGTTCTGTTAAGAACTTCCTCATCCAGACTGCTTCTTTTCCGGCATCAGAAGCTGCGATATACTCCGCTTCTATCGTCGAGTCAGCAACGGTATCCTGCTTGGAACTCTTCCAACAGACCGCCCCTCCATTGAGGGTAAAGACATAACCTGACATGGACTTAGAGTCATCCTTGTCACTCTGGAAGCTGGAGTCAGCAAAGGCCTCGATCTGGAGGTCCTTTCCGCCGTAAACCAAGAACATATCCATAGTCCTTCTCAGGTACTTAAGAATGTTCTTTACTACTGTCCAGTGGTTCTCCTCTGAGTTTGACTGATACCGGCTTACCACGCTTAGTGTGTAAGCAACATCTGGTTTGGTACACAACATCGCATACATTATAGATCCTACCACAGAAGCGTAGGGTATAATAGACATGTGATCCCTTTCCAAATCAATCTTGGGAGACATCTCTTTGGAGAGGGTGATTCCGTGACAAGCCGGTAAATTACCGCGCTTAGAATCTTTCATACTGAATCTTTTCAGTATGGTGTCGATGTACCTGGACTGCGAAGTCCCAACATCCTCTTAGATCTATCACGATAAATCTGGATCCCCAGAATGAAAGAGGCATCACCCAGATCTTTCATGGAGAACCTGTGTGACAAGAATCCTTTAATAGATTGTAGCATAGGAATGTTATTTCCTATCAAGAGAATGTCATCCATGTACAAGACGAGGAATACAACAGTTCGTGCTACAATCTTACTATAAATACATGGCTCATCTGGATTTTTGATAAAGTCAAATTCTTTGACTGTCTCATCAAAATAGATGTTCCAACTCCGCGATGCCTGCTTTAGTCCATAAATGGACTTAAGCAACTTGCACACTTTACCACTGCTCCCACTCTGAATGAAACCCTCTGGCTGATCCATATAGACGCACTCTTCTAAATTACCATTTAGAAAAGCTGTCTTTACGTCCATGTGCCAGATCTCATAATCGTGGAAGGCAGCAATGGCAAGAAGGATCCGAATGGATTTGAGCATAGCCACTGGAGAAAAGGTTTCGTCATAGTCCAAACCAGGTCTTTGACGAAAACCCTTTGCAACAAGTCTAGCCTTATAGGTTTCAACCTGTCCATCTACACCAATCTTCTTTCTGAAGATCCATTTCAGCTTACGGGTTTTACCCCTTCTGGAGCAATGTCCAAAGTTCATACTTTGTTGGTGTACATGGACTCCATCTCGGTCCGCATTGCATACATCCATTTTACCGAGTCGCCACTCTGAATGGCTTGCTGGAAGCTAGTAGGGTCATCATTGTCAATGATGCAATCATCTCGATCCCCATCTATGAGAAAACCGTAGTATCTCTCAGGTGAATGAGACAGCCTACTACTCCTGCGGAGAGGTGCGGAATGTCCTGTTCTCTTGAAACTTCTGGTTCCATCAAGCTTTCAGTAATAGCTTGTGGTTCTGGAATTTCTTCCAGTCATATGGCGCTCCCACTTGTTTCTTTTTCTAAAAACTGATGTTCCAGAAAGTAGGCATGACGAGAAACAAAAACCTTTTGTTCCTCTGCGTTATAGAAAAGATACCCCCTGGAGTTCTTTGGGTATCCCACAAACTTACACAGTACTGATCGTGCCTCAAGTTTGTCTGCATGCTGCTTTTTAACAAAAGCTGGACATCCTCATATCTTGAAATACTGAAGATAGGGTTTCTTCCCACTCCACATCTGATATGGTGTGGTAGGCACAGTCTTGGTAGGAACCTTGTTCAAAAGATATGCAGCTGATCGCGGTAACTCAGCATTACTCATCATGGAACACACCATATCCAATAGGGTTCGGTTCCGTCTCTCCGATACAGCGTTGTATTATGGTGTGTATGGAGGAGTAAGCTGAGAGAGAATTCCATTCTCTTTTAGGTAATCCAGGAACTCGGCACTCAAGTATTCACCACCTCGATCAGATCTTAATGTCTTGATACTTTTGCCGGTTTATTTTTCTACTTCATTCTTATATTCTTGGAATTTCTCAAAGGCCTCGGATTTATATTTCATCAAGAAAATATGTCCATACCTAGAGAAATCATCCGTAAAAGTAATGAAATATGAATAACCACTTCTTGCATGTGTAGACATTGGACCACACACGTCGCTGTGTATGAGTCCCAAGAGCTTACTTGCTCTTACTTCGTGTCCAGTGAACAGAGTCTTTGTCATCTTTCTTTTGAGACAAGATTGAAAAGTTGCATAAGATTGATACTCGAACGGATCCAAATATTCTTCTTTATGTAACTTGGTTAACCTTGTCTCATTGATGTGACCCAGTCTACAATGCCATAAGAAAGCCTGATTTGTATCCGGAGACTTTCTTTTAAGTGTGTTCTGGACATTGAAAATTTGTAATTGGTTTAATACGTATATACCGTTGTTTAGAGTACATGACCCAATCAGACCATGATTAAGGTGGATGTTTACAACATCGCTTACAAATGTAAAATCATAACCTTCATTTGATAACAAAGATACTGAAATGATATTACAAGTCAAACTAGGTACACAAAACAGTTGCGAAAAACCAAAATATGTCCACTCGTCAATCCAAGGTGATATTCCCCTACGGACACAGCATCCACGCTCGCTCCGTTAGCAACCCTGAGGGTCATATCACCGGTCTTCAGAACTCTACGGCTTCTGAGTGCCTGCAAAGAATTGCATATATGAGATCCTGATCCGGTATCCAATACCCAGGAAGTAGAGTTGATTGACAGACAATTTTCAATTACAAACATACCTGAAACTGAAGCCACAACTTGCCTCGGGCCCTGGTTCTTGGTATTCCAAACCTCGCAATCTTTCTTCCAATGGCCTTTTCTATGACAGTAGAAGCATTCTTCCTTTCCTACTATCGGCCCTGCCACTCTTGCATTTCCCTTGGCTTCTACCTTACCAATACCGCCTCTCGGTTTGGTAGGGGCCTTCTTCTTCTTTCCTTTGGCTTTCACCTTGGACCTAGAAGAGGAAGCACCACCAAAAAACAGAGAGGGTGTTTCCCTTGCTTTCTGCAGGGTGCCCTCTGCACTCCTCAACATGTTGAGGAGTTTTGGAAGTTCAACTTCTTTACTTTGAATATTGAAATTCAAGATAAACTGGGCGTAGGTGGAAGGAAGGGACTGGAGAATCAAGTTTGTATACAGCTCGTTCTCTAACGCGGTTCCGAGGGCCGCAAGCTCCTCAATGTAGCCAATCATCTTAAGGACGTGTTCCCCTACAGATGATCCGACGGCCAACCTCGACTGAAATAGCTTCTTCGAGGTCTCGTATCTTACGATACGAGATTGCTCTCCATACAGTTCCTTGGTATAGAGAAATATGGATTCAAGATCCATATTCTCGTGCCGCCTCTGGTGCTCATTATCTATAGAGGCCAGCACGAGGCACTTGGCCTTCGCGCAGTCAATCTCCTAGGTCTTGCGGATTTCCTTATCCGCGACGCTGGATTCTGGACCTGGGACGGTGGAGGCTTTAGTAGTAAGGACATAGCCTAACTTGTCATAAGTAACTGCTATCTTGACATTCCTGAACCAATCTTTATAGTTTAGCCCTGTCAAAATATTTTTATCTAATAGTAACATAAGGCCCGTCATGTTTGGTCGCTGCAATTAGGAGAGAGAAAAGAAACACTTTAGCATGATGCTGTTGCAAGTTTAGAGTGGTTTTTAATTTATCTAAATAGAATGGCTCCTACTGTTTCTCGAATCCTTCCTCAAACCATATAAGAAGAATTAGTCAGGATTGATCTCACCATACAATACTTGCTTAACCATTCAGCCAGGTCAGTGTCGGTACTTCAAGGGAGGTTTTACGACGCTTTCGCGAAGTTCCTTAATTAAATAACCTCTTTTCCCTGAGGGCATAGCCCCGCTAACACCTTTCTAGACACCTACTTGGTTTATAGCATTGATCGTTAGGTGAAAAATTCTCCCGAGGAGTAGCATATACTCACAGTAGAATCGGGATCAGTGTGATAAAGTTGAAGGAATCCTACCAAAATTATCATACTCCAAATGGTATGCACCACTAGCAAGTTTCAGTTTTTTTAGAAACTCCCGATGTGGATTTTTGCCCCATGCTCTTATGACCTTGACGAAGGTCAACATATCATAAGTCACATGTCAAGTTTTACCCATCATTATCCAGGTTAATTTGAACCCACCCGTACAGACCCTTGACGAAGGCCAAAATAGTAGTACGACTGTCCCAAACCAACGCATCTATCCATGTTACAGATAAATATTCAGCAGCTACCAATCACTATGTCTTGGCGAAAGTCAAAATACATAGCTTGAATACTACTGAATATCCAACAGAAATGAAGGAGGGCTACGGATGGTTTTGGCGAAACCGTGAACGTAGTGAACTTGATGTAATTGAAGGAACCTGATAGCTTTTAAAAGGAGTGGTTTAAGTTCCGCATTTTAAAAGTTTTACTGTTTTTGAAAAATCGAGTGGTTTTAAAATTGTTCCAACGATTCAGCTTTGGTTTGTTTATTTTGCATTTATGTAATGCAATTCCATCAATTATCCTATCATTGCAGAAAACAACGAATATACAACGTCCGCTTATGCCATCCGCATTCGCCACTGGGTCCCGTCATCACCCGTTAGGTTACTTAACTAACGACAGAGCGGGGGCTGGGCTAGCGCAGATGCAAAACATAAGCAATGCCTACTAGATATCATATATAGGTATGTACATTCGTCAGACACAATAATAGGCATTCCAGATCACAGATGAACATATTGGATATACTAGGAATTCAGCATTTAGTTTAAGCCTGTAACGAAAGACGGATTCTACGGTCGTGGTGTATAGCCAAACCCCACCCTGGACCCCTACGGGTATGGCAAACTACCCGTCAAATACTCGAAGTGAAGCAACCTCCCTCAACAACGTGAGTAGGCCACTTGACACTTCAAACTATCCGGTAGTTTGTGCACCCTACCTTGGGTCTATCCTAGGAGCAATAAACAGTAAATGAAATAATACAACGGTGGATACAACCTCAACCCGGATGTGCCCCGCGAGAAAACATTACAACAATTTACAATTGAATGAAAGAATATTAAACCTCACATCCCCAGTTATTCATTCACGATAATCCAACAAATCCATATCCACAAACCAATATAACTATCACAGAAATGTGCAACTCCCAACTAACCGATGTATAGAAATTAGCGGAAGTTTACGAACACATTTATCACAACACAGATATAATCTGATTAGCCAAAGTTCTTAGAATTTCGATCAATAACCAAATTTGAATCTACTTCAAGTACTCCACTGTACACAAAAAACCTGAGCAGAAATAAAATATCCCAGAAAATACAACACAACACAGTAGACCACCAGAGGAAATTTAGACCAACTTGGAGTCGACTCGGCGGCGGATCGGCGGCAGAACTCTTGGCTCGGCCGCTGATCCGCGGTCATCTCACTGATTTAGATGCCTAAATTTCTTCAGTGATCTTCAAAAACCCTGCATGTATTTTTCAGGTCTCTGAAAATATTTTTAGACCAGAATTTAAAAACGACAGAAAGTGCATGAAAAAGTCGTGTTTTCGGGATTAAGCCGAGATTGAATTTCTAAAGGCTTTTCTAACATGTTAGTTATGGTTTAGCTAGGCTCTGATACCACTGTAAGTCGACGTTACTCACCACACATGATGCGGGGAGGCGGAATAGGTAAAAACGATCATTTTCAAATAAGGTAACATCGATTATGCATAAGGATCTTTGATAAACCCTAACTAACAATCAAACTATGGGTGGTAACTATTATGTAAGATAATTATACCTCAAGATACTAGTCCTTCTTGTTCTTGTTGTCCCTCCCCCCCTCGTCGGCCTCCTCAAGTTGAAGAATATCCACCCGAGAGTGCCTACTATGAGCTTTAACCTCTAAGATGAGGTAACTAAGTGGCTTAGAGTGCTAATCTAAGTGACTTAGATAATATAGAGAGTGATTAAGGATTTATTAGCCTCACTAACCCAAGGATTCTCAACTTATAAGACAATTAGGGTTGAGATGAAGAAGAGAGAGCTTGAGGAGAGAGAAAGTGTTTGTGATAATAATAATGAAGCTTGGCTCATGTTTGAATAATATGAAGCATGAAAATATCTCACTAAAATATCTAGTAAAATATCAAGCATGCTTCATTTAATTCATAAGATGAATCATCTCCTGAGTCATGGTTCAATTAATGAAAACAACACCTCATTTCCTCCACCTCATTTAAGTTTAAATCAAAATATAAAAACCTTAATGAGTCATCTCCTTCTAGAAGCTTCCCGACATATTACGAGAATGACCCTCCCATCCGTATTTACGAAAAACACGAATATACTGAGACTAAACAAATCCAATAATCTAATACTAGGATCCAGCTTAAATCAAAACCCACTAGTATATACCGTCTGAATATCATACGTGCAGAAGTACACGTATATGTTCGAACCCTGTCGTAAAACCATACAACCTCTATATCGTTTCGCCCGAAGCAAGGAAACCCTCTGTGTAGGACTCTAAAGACTCGACACTACGCTGGCAGTGGGTTTAACTACAGGCCGCAAGCGGTACTAGCTGTACGTAACAGTCCCCAAGTAGATGTCGATAAGAAGGCCGATGAAGAAACCCATCCGAACTCCTACTGAGTCTGTTTGTGGCAATCTTCGTACAGTCCGGTCTGTTCGTCCAAGAGTGTCGCATATCGGGCCTATAGGGCGGCAACCGTCAGACCCCTAATAGCGGTATAAGTCGTGTCGGAGTACAGTCCAAAACACACTGAGAAACTACTGGAGCACCTACAAGAAAATCTCGCTTTCCCTGGCCAGGGACTTTGTGTAATGGCATTCCGAACACAGCGTGACATCAACCCCCAATACCAGGAGAAACGAATTATATCTAACCGCCACTGCCTCCAAGTGCTTCGGGACTGCACCCAACTACTACCTATTTGCACGACTCAGCAGAGCCGTGGTAGGGTTGTAATCTAAGAACGGTGGGAACTCACTTGAGGCAAAGTAGCAGTGTCAAGTCAACGGACTATGTTGTACTCATGTCACCTGGGAACTGCTAACTGACGATAGGTATAGTACCAACCAGCAGTTCCCGACGAGTCATGTCCAGTATACTCGTAACCTAACGAGCACCTGCATACTATCTCCAGTACGACATACTAATGGCTGTGGGACAGACCATCTCCCCTGCTGGGATGAGAAGCATATACACTAGTCTACTCTGAAGTATCGATGCCCTGTCTCGATAATCCTACGACCAGGGACCTGTATAAGGATGTGCTGGTAGACTACCCAACCCCCACTAGTATGACTGCCATCACAATGCTGGTGGTCAAGCAAAGATCCTAAGGGCTCTATAAATATGTATTATCGATACGTTAAAAGAAACATATACACATATTAAGATAGATACGAACCAAGTAGCATACTACCATTTTGAACAAGACTGTCAATACTACTGTGAATATCCCAAGCTTCCATTAAGTAACATACAATCCAGTATGATACAATAATGGCCTCTAGGGCATATACACTAACATTCGTGCCTTTGGATTTGTGCCATATGTACAACTCAGTGTTTACTCTATTTTCCACATGTTTAATTTTTCTGACTTTTCATTTTTCTGTGTATTGCACGTGTAAACTTTAGGGTTTCCAAAAAGTTAAAAATAAAATCAGAAAAAATAATGTATCTGATGGGGATCGAATACAGGGCTACGTCACAGCAGTGCAAGGGCTTTACCAGTGAGCTACAAGTTGTTTCTTGCTGTTATTTAACAAAATTTACTTATAACTCAAACTCAGGCTGTATAACTCATTTTCTGTATATTAAACTAGAAAATTTCGTACAGTAAATTCAGAGTCGTTACAATTTATGTGGAAAGACGATCATGCCCATAAAAAATCTCATCTAACAGCCCAAAATTGACCGCTAATCCGCCCCTAATTGACTTTATTCACCGCTGATCCGCCGCCGAATTTTGGCTTCGTGGCTCCAGATTTTTTCTGTGGTTTTATCATCAATTCAGATGATTTTTTTCATAAAATCTTGAATATCTTTCTGTATTTCTATAGTTGCGTAGATCTCCGAATTGTTCCCAAATTTGGCATATAATTAGTCAGGATGATTTGTTGTTTTTGATTTGATTTGGTTTCTCCAACTGATTTGTTGTTGTGATAATTGATTCATCTCTATTTATTGCAACCTTTGTTGATTTGTAATAATATTTCCAAATTTGTTCCAAATTTTCAAATTGTCTTTTGATTTTCTCAATAATTCCCTTAAGTCTCCATTATACGCACGTAATTCTCAATTTAGGACAATTTTCCGTCTTTTTGCATCCAAGCCACGTTATCTGTAATAATTCACAAAAGATATCCGGAACAACAGAATATATGATAATAAAATGATAAATGGGTTAGAAAAATGTACAATAAATTATATCAATCAAATACCCCTAATTTATGTTTTGCTAGTCCTCAAAAAAATCTAGGGTTTCAAACTCTAAACTAAACTAAAGTACTATCTGGCTAAATCATACTCCTGCTCCTGCTCCTGCTCCTACTCCTATAAAAGAAAATAAATGAAACAAAAATAAGAAAATGAAAACTATATATAAAGATAGGAATAGATAAGAAAAATACGAAAAACAAAAGTTTAAACTTTACTAGATTTTCAGTCGTCATGAACCATGCCTTAATAGACTTTGATCTATGCCGAAAATTACTTCCTCGTCATTCTTCCAATCTTTCCTACCTATCTTGCTTCAAAATATGATCATATACTCCTACGTGTGTGTAAATCATCCTTACACTCGGAGAATTCAATTCAAGCTCCTATACTCTTGCCCTTCGCTCCCTATTACTTTTTAATTGATGATCAAATTGATAGATTTTTTCTCACATTTTTCATGTGAATGTTAATGCTTCGTGAGGCACTAACCAACCGATTACCAAATATGATCACTTATTAGGCGTGAATAACAGTATCCTAATCTTGCAATACCTAAGGCACATCAAATGATCCCAAACCAATTGGTCTAAGTTACTAGGTGATGAAGCACCCTTCCTGATTTTTTATGCTATCTTGATAATTGCAAGACAGTGTTCATTTTTTTGGTGATATTAAATTTTTTTTCCGTATTAGAGCATTAAGACAAGAGCATGACAGGTCGCTTCTACCATCCTAAATGTCAAGATGTGTGTATGTACGTATAGTAGAGTATCAATGTTCAAACGTTTGGACTCAAAAATAGACTCCACTTACATCTTCTCAAATCTAGTAACTCCTTCATGATACTAGACTTTTGGGAACAGGCTCATGACAACTTATTGCTAGATTCATTTAACCATCTCTTTTTCTTATTTTTCTTAAAATCTCTTTCTCTATTATATATATATATTTTTCACATTTTCATTTCAATTTTCAAATTTTTTTTTGAAAGACTAAAAACCATGTACAAAACCACCCCCTGAACTTATTTTAGACAGTGACCACACTGTCTTCTATCTCGTATTCACAAAATTATTAACCACTCAAAAAATAATTTACCCAATCCTTTTGCTAACCTATATGTTAATATTAACCACTCAAAAATTGTATCTTTAATCATGAAAAAGTAGTAAAATAAGTTGTAACAATAAATATCAATAAACACCTTGAAATGGATATGCAAAATATTGGTATGGTTTTTATATATGGGTGAAGAAAATTGTGATCCGTGTTTTTCCGAAAAAACTAGTACAGAAATAAATGGTGAAAATCTCAAAGAATTATGTAGCTGTACTATCTTGTCGAAGTATTGACTAATTGGATCAAATTCTAAAACACGAGCATACGAAGTATAAATAAGTGATCCGGTTATAAAAGTTAAAGGCACAACTTCATCTTGTTTTTCAATAGGACTGGTTTTAATAATGACCGAAAGTAGTGGAGGGTTTGATTCTGTTGCGGTTCCTAGAGCCCTGGCCGCCAGCCACGGCCGTTGCGGAACGAAAAACTTTGAATTTTGAAAAACTTGGCGCTAGAAACTACACCCTAGAATCTAACCAAACATAAAACTAGTAAACTTAAGAGATCTAGCTACTGTGATAGAGAGTTATACCGAAAGATCCGTGTCCTTCGGTCATCTACCCTCTTCCTCAGCTCCATGGGGCCTCCGTGATCGAGATTGATCTCCGGTCTTCCTCCGTCGAAGATGATCCACCCGAGAGATGTGGTTCATGGCTCTAGCTCTACTCAAAAACCTAGTGGAGAAACTAAAGGCTCTAGGTTTCTAATTTAGAGTGTCTGGTGATGTAGTGTGTAGTTGTAGTATTTTTTCTACCTCTCTTCGCCTTTAATTCTCAACTCATGAGAGCGTAAGGTGAAGAGGATGAAGGAGCTCTAGAATTGGAGAGAGAAAGAGAATGGTGAAATGAAAAATCTCATCACAAAATAATAATGCAAGCATAGTTTTATCAAAATGGATTTTGCAAATATAAAATCCAACCATACTTGAATAGTGTAGACAAATGAATTACCCTATTCAACCATGATTCACACCATTCTCCTTTCCATCTCACCCCTCCACCTCATTTCAATTTTCAATAAAAAAAACCATGGAAATGAGGTGTCCTCCTTCTAGAATGTTTTCCGTATAAATACGGAATACGCTCTACCGTATATACATACCCGTATTCGTATCAAAATACGAATACCCAAAGAGGTAGAATAATACAAACAACATAATACTAGAATATACATATCGAAATATGCATATGTAAATTATTAAATCAACACCTGATTTAATAATCCGGCTTAATCCTAAGACGACTAGCATTATCATTCGATCGGAACCTTGCACCTGTCAAAATACGGCTACTACATTATTTCGTCTGAACCAGGGAAACCCTCTATGTGGGACTCTAAAGACTCGACAGTACGCTGGCAGTGGGTTTAACCAAAAGCACGCCAACGACACTAGCTATACGTAACAGCTACCCAGGTACCTGTTAGTTGTATGTATGCCTTAGAGACCATTATTGTACATGAGATGTATATGATAGTGGATGCTGGGACATATATAGGGAGGACTTTCTTGCTCGACATGATAATACGCTATCTGGTTGCTCTTTATCTTAACATGTATACTTGCTGTCACTCTGTTACAAGTTGATAAAGCCCTTAGGATGTGTACTCGACTTCCAGGATTACGATGCAGATCATACTAATGGGGCCTAGGTAGTCCATGAGTACATCCTTCAATGTTCCCAGTCATGGGAATATCAAGACGGGGCATCGATATTCCAGAGTAGACTAGCGTATATCTTCTCGACCCATGTGATGGGCGATGGATATTCCCATATCCATTGGTGTTTGACATCAGAGATGGTATACGGGTGCTCAGTGGAGACTGGGTACACTGAACGGACTCGCCGAGAACTCCCAGATGGTATTATACCTCACGTCAGATGGCAGTTCTCTGATGACACTGGTACAGCTTAGTCTGTCGACCCGAGATCGTCATAGAGTCTTATGTGTCTCCCACTGTGCTTTGATTTCCACCCTACCGCGGATCTACTGAGTCATGCAAACAGGTAGTTTTTGGGTACAGTCCTGAGTCACATGGAGGCAATGAGCGGTAGGAGGGGATTCGTCTCTCCTGGTATTGGGGGTTGATGTTGCGCTATGTTTGATTGGCCATAACTGGAAATCCCTGGCCAGGATTGCTGTGATTTACTGGTAAGTGTTATTAGTAGTTTCACGCTCGTTATGGACCTTACATCGGCATGACTTATCAAGCTACTGGGGTCTGACGTTTACCACCCCTAGGCGAGATATGCGACATATCAGACGAACAGACCGGACTGTGCGGTAAGTGTTACTGATTGGATTCGTAGGAGTTTTGAGCAGGCTTGCTCGTTGATCTTCTGATCGCTCAATACCCGGGTGGCCGTTACGTTTAACAGACCGCTTACGGCTTGTGGGTGTTTGATATGATCACCACCTACTGCCGGCGTATTGGCGAGTCTTTAGAGTCCTACACAGAAGTTTCCTGGCTCAGGCGAAACGAAATAGGAGCATGTATATGATATGTGCGGGACCGAGAATAATACCAGTATGTGATACTGTATTCTATTCTCGCGATTTGTATCATCGGTCGGTTATATGCGATATAACCGGGTTACCGAATCAAGTGTTGATTCGATAAATTGATACACTAGATATTAGTCGGTTATATGCGATATGACCGGATCATTAAATCAAGTGTTGATTTAATGATTTAATGTATAATTATATATTTGATATATTACTTTACATTAACTAGTATTGGTTCACTTAAGATTGCTTTTCTTACTTGATGTGCACATAATGTATATGTGATATATGTTTGTGTACATGATTATATCATACTTGATGATACATGCAAACTTGGGTGTGTGTATGACTTACACCGTATTTAAGATAATGGTTAGGGTTTTTATTTATTTTGTAATTCAAAATGGTGGTTTTCTTTGTCTTGACTTGAAGCTTCATGAAGCTTGAAACGTCTTTGACAAAGTCCACACACTTTGTTTTACTTAAGATATTTATTAACAAAACTATTAGCTTAAACCATGGTTTAGTCTCTACAAAGGTTAGTGGATGATACTAACTCACCCATGGTTGCATAATTATGATAATCATTTTCTCATTTTTCATTCTTACTTCTTCTTCTTCTTCATCCAAAAGAAAAAAGCTTTCTAGGTTTTTTCTAAGTGGTGAAAACAAGTGAGAAATCAAAATCTAAAGTGAACCCACTTCCTATTTCATCATCCTCTACTACTTGTCATTTATTTTAGGGTGTTCTCTTCACAAAGTTCTTGACCTAGTGAAGGGTTAGCTTGAGTTTGAGTCACCTCGACGCAGATCATCTTCGGCCTCGAAGACTACGAGCATTCTTGTTCATTTCTCTGGGGAATTCCATACTAGAGTCCAGGAGTTCGATGATCGCAGCGAAGGGACGTCAACACGGAGCTTTAGAAGTGAAGGACCGGATCTACAAAGGTTATATTTTTGTTCACTTCTCTTTGTGATGATAGATTACATGTTTTGTTACCCTAGTTTTCTAGTATGATTCTTAGTTTGATTGCTTAGCACCCCCTTGAATTTTTGTTGTGGCATGTGTGATGCTTGCAAACCCTAGGCTAGGTGTTAAGGAATCCCAATATGGTATCAGAGCCTAACTAGAAATCTAGACGATGTTAGATTAATACGGAAATGAAACAAATCCGTAATACAGTTTCTAAAACCCTGCAGTTCATGCTCTCTGTTGATTTTCAAAAGGTCTGTAAAAATTTTGCAAACAAGTACAGAGTCATGTATGTAATGCCTATAGTGCACAGAATAAAAATGAGACCCTTTGCTCGGTTTTCAACCGAGCACATTGACCTAAAAACCAGGGAGGCCGGCCCTATTGGCTCTAAATCATCTCGTTTTTGTTTTGTGCTCCGGTGTGCTCATTTTAGGGTTTCAGGTATTGTTTACTTGGTCCAAATTTTCATGTGATGTAAATTTTGCTATAGGACCAAAACGGAGTGTTTCGTAGTCGTAAAATTTAACATTGTGATGGTAACCTATGCTATGTTTGACAGTTCGAACGATCTTCAAACATCACACCATGTCCCCCTCTGAAATTTCCAAGTGTTAGAATTTTTCTAAGTTAATTATAATCAATGTTCGTGCAAGTAACTCTATGGACCCTCTAGAAGAACACATAAACCTTAACTCGATTCTATGCCCTCAGAACCGGGGCTTGAACCCTAGGGTTTGCCGTAGTTTCCCGGTGTCATAGGTGAGGCGTTGATTTGACCCTTCTACGGCTGGGTCATAGCTACTGTGGCACGTTTTAGGTACTTTAACTTCGCTCAAGTATTGAGCTCATCGGGAGATGAAGGTGTTGTTTGATTCACTCGAAATGTTTAACATAATGTAGTATATATTGTAATACAATACTTGGAATCAACAATATTTGAATTTTATAAGTCTAGCAATTTAGTCTCATTTAATCGGTTGCCACGGAATTTTACTGCGATCAAAAGTCCGTCGCAATCACTCTGTGTATTCGGATACTCGTCGAGTAACATTATTAGATAGCCACACCCCATAACCGCGACCAAGTGACTATAGGAGAACTCTGTTGCCAAAAAGCATCTGTCTGGGTGCTCGCGGCCGTGGTGTTCCGCCTAAGTGCACTTTGTCGTCAGCATCGGGGGGTGCGGCCGTCTATTAACGTTTCCGACGAGCATTCGATCAGAATGTCGGGAATCTTGTTGAATTGCCCGACTAATTATTGGAAAGTGTTTTCAATTTTGAGACTAAAATATGGGGTTATAATTGGTAGGCTTGCGATGTCTAAGGAATTCATATTGTTAGGCATGAAATCCGCAATATGAGATATTAAGGGTTTATGATGTCTAAGGTGGTTGCGGATTCCAACTGTTGTAGTTTTCATTTTCTTTTCTGCGACCGTAATTGTAATATGTGGGGTATCGCCGGTTTCGTTGCTATACGTCAACGACAATTGGGATACGCATATTTACTTACGTTGATGACATGTGATGTTATGTGTTGCTGGATATGTTATATTGGATAGTCGTGTTTGAATAGCCGGGGGTTTTTATGTGAGATGAGTTTTTTTCATTTTCATTCATGTAAAAACATGTATGTAATATTCTTTTATTGGAGCACTTCCGGGTTGAGAAAGATGTCACCGTTGATGTATATTATTTACTTTTCCGCATTAGGATAGACCCAAGGAGGGGAGCATAAGTAACCGGGTTCTAGAGTCCAGTGGGAGACCATCTCGAAGCATCGAGACCGGATCTCCTAACTCTAGAATTGGTAGGGTTGCTTGCCGCTCTCGTAGGGGTCTAGGGATGTGGGTTTGGCTTGTTAGTGTATCTGCCCTAGAGGCCATTACTGTATCATACTAGTTTGTATATTACTTAATGGAAGCTTGGGATATTCACAGTTGTATAGACAATCTTGCTCAAAATGGTAGTATGCTACTTGGTTTGTTTCTACTTTAATATGTGCATGTGTTTCTTTTAGCATATCGCTTATACATATTAGTGGAGCCCTTAGGATCATTGCTTGATTACCAGTGTTGTGATGGCAGTCACACTAGTGGGGGCTGGGTAATCTACAAGCACATCCTTATACAGGTCCTTAGTCGTAGAATTATCGAGACGGGGCATCGATACTCCGGAGGAGACTAGCGTATACGCTTCTCATCCCAGCAGGGGAGATGGTCTGTTCCACAGCCATTAGTACGTCGTACTTGAGATAGTACATGGGTGCTCGTTAGGTTACGAGTACACTGGACAGGACTCGCTGGGAACTGGTGGTTGGTATTATACCTATCGTCAGTTATCAGTTCCCAGGTGACATGAGTACAGCTTAGTCCGTTGACTTGACATTATCACATCGCCTCGAGTGTGTTCCTACTGTTCTTAGATTACTACCCTACCACGGCTCAAATGAGTCGTGCAAACAGGTAATAGTTGGGTGCAGTCCCGAAGCACTTGGAGGCAGTGACGGTTAGACAGGATTCGTCTCTCTCGGTATTGGGAGTTGATATCGCGCTGTGTCTAGGAGAGCCATTACACAAAGTCCCTGGCCAGGGCAAGCGAGAATTACTGGTAGTATTTCCAGTAGTTTCTCAGGGTGTTCTGGGCTACACTCCGGCACGACCTGTACCGCTATTAGGGGTCTGACGTTTACCGCCCCCTAGGCCCGACATGCGATACTCTCAGACGAACAGACCGGACTGTACGGAGATTGTCACATTCAGGCTCAGTAGGAGATCGGATGGGTTCACCTCATCGGTCTTCTTATCGGCATCTACCTGGGGACCGTTACGTACAGCTAGTACCGCTTGCGACCTGTGGTTAAACCCACTGCCAGCATAGTATTGAGTCTTTAGAGTTCCACACAGAGGGTTGTTCGCCTTTGGGAAAACAGAGTAGAGGCCGCATGGTTTTGCGACAGGGTTCGTTCACATACGCGCACTTATGCACATTTGGTGTCCGGGCAGTTATTACTATCGGGCTTTGGTTTAAGCCTGTTAGTTATATGTATGCCCTAAAGGCCATTACTGTACATACGATGTATATTGTAATGGATGCTTGGACATATATAGGGAGGACTTTCTTGCTCGACATGATAGTACGCTATTTGGTTGTACTTTATCTTAACATGTATTCTGATTGTCTCTATATTACATGTTGATAAAGCCCTTAGATTATGTACTCGACTACTGGGACTATGATGAGATCATACTAGTGGGGCCACGGTAGTCGACGAGTAAATCCTATAACTGTTCCTAGTCGAGGGTGTATCGAGACAGGGCATCGATACACCAGAGTAGACTAGCGTATACGCATCTTGACCCATATGATGGGCGATGGATGATCCCATATCCATCGGTGTACGACATCAAGGATGGTGTACGGGTGCTCAGTGGAGACTGGGTACACTGGACGGACTCGCCGAGAACTCCCAGGTGGTATTATACCTTACGTCAGATGGCAGTTCTCAGGTGACACTGGTACAGAGTAGTCTGTTGACCCGAGATCGTCATAGAGTCTTGTGTGATTCCCACTGTGCTTTGATTTCCATCATACCACGTCCAAGAGGGCGTGCAAAAAGGTGGCTTTTGGGTACAGTCCTGAATCACATGGAGGCAATGAGCGATAGGAGGGGATTCGCCTCTCCCGGTATAGGGAGTTGATGTTGTGCTGTGTTCGATTGGCTATAACCGGAAATCCCTGGCCAGGGTTGCTGAGATTTACTGGTAAGTGTTATCAGTAGTTTCTCGAAATGTTATAGACCTTATATCGACACGACTTATCAAGCTACTAGGGTCTGACGTTTACCACCCCTAGGCGAGATATGCGACATATCAGACGACGAGACCGGACTGTACGGGAGTGTTACTATTTGGATTCACAGGAGAGTGTACAGGCTTGCTTGTTGATCTTCTGAGTGCTTAATACCGGGGTGGTTGTTACGTTTAGCTGACCGCTTGCAGCTTGTGGGTGTTTGATATGATCATCTCCTACTGCCGGCGTATTGACGATTCTTTAGAGTCCTACACAGAGGTTTCTTGGCTCAGGCAAAATGGAGTAGGAGCACATATATGATATGTGCGGGACCGAGGATAATGCGGTATGTGATACCGTATTGGATTCTCGCGATATGAGATATCGGCCGGGTATATGTGATATAACCGGGTCATCGTATTAGTCGGTTATATGCGATATAGCCGGATTGTCGGATCAAGTGTTGATTTGATAATTTAATGTATAATAATATATATGATATACTAAATTACATTAACTAATATTAGCTCACTAAAAGATTCATTTTCTCACGGGATAATACATTGATTTATATGCGATATATGTTAATTGTATTATTTTCTATTGTTACAAAATATATTGTATATGTGATATATAATATTGTAACATGTTAGGGTTACAAATTTAACAATGGATTAGGGTTTAAACTTGGTTAGGATTTGGATTAGGGTTAGCTTTTCCATGAAGCTTCCATGAAGCTTCATGAAGCTTTGACTTTGTGGTTGCTTGATATTTTTGTGAGATATTATGTTATCCCAATCCAAACCATTAACTCTAGTTAACTCTTTACAAGGGTTAATTCTTTTCATGCTTAACCCTTGGTTAGATTTGTAACCACTACAATAATTCATTGTTCATCACAAAAGGATTAAGTTATCATCTTCATTCATCTTCTTCTTCCTTGAGTTCTTTCTTGAAAAAGCTTTCTTTTGTGATGAAAGTGAGTGAGAAAAAGATTTTAAATGAGAGCAAAAATCCTACTTCATCATCTTCATCTATCCTTGCCATTTAGATGAGGGTGTTCACATCATTTCATGAGTGATAGCTTGTGTTAACGAAACTTCAAGGTAGATCATCTATGTTATCGAAGATCGAAAGCAAGGTTGCATCATTCTCTTCGTGAAGCCTCTCGAGAGTCCAGAACACGATGATCGCAGCGAAGGGACCTCAACACGGAGCTTAAGAAGTGAAGGACCGGATCTACAAAGGTTGTAATCCCTCTCACTTAGTGTTAAAGAGTTTAACATGCATGCTTTCGCCTAAACCCTAGTTTAAAGATCCGGTTCCGGGTTGTTCGGCACGGCCAAAATTTTAATCGGGCATGGTTGATGCCTCATAAACCCTTGTGTGCGTGCCTAGCAACCCTACAGTGGTATCAGAGCCTAGCTAGAGCTTTAGGCGAAGTCTGAGTGAAATTTAAAGTCCGATCGAACCAGGAAAACCCCGATTTTACCCTTCTCTGTACATTTTCAAAAATGTTGATTTTTTTCCTAATTAAAAATGCTCAGAAAATAGAGCAGGAAAAACTAAGAATTACTGTGAAGTACGAACAATAAATGCGCTCAAATGACCGTGGAACCGCGTCGAAACCAAGGGTTTGGCGGAGGTTCCGCGGCCAAAATTGTGAATTAGTCCCTGAAACTTCATATATTTATTCTTAGGTCCTTTCTTGTCATTTTTTCTGGGAATTGTTTAATTCCACTCAAGTGTTGAGTTTTCTAGGGTTGTATTGGGGACTCGTTGATTCGATCGGATAATTTAACTTTGTTTAGTTTGTCCGGATAATTCTAGAAACTGTTAAAAAGTTCGACCGGATATCAATAACTCACCTTTTTCCCCAGTTGGAAAATTTTTCAAAAGTTGGATTTTTTTCTCGAGTTTAAGAACGTTCTAAGTCGTGCAAGTAACGCGGTGGACCCTCTAGAAGACAACAAACCTTAACTCGATTATGTGACCGTCTTGAACTGCCTTTAAACCTTAGGGTTTAGGGCAGTACGGCGTGCCACATGTGAGGCGTTGGCTTGACCCTTCTACGGCTGGACCATTGGTACTGTGGCATGTGATGGATGTTTTTAAACTGATTTCAAGTGTTGAGATATATTGGGGAAATCTTGGGTGTTTGATTATTCGATTGGAAAGTTTAACATTGTCTATTTATCTGGAATGTGATACAATATTTGGAATCCACAAATAGTTATGAGATAACTAATTTGAATGTTATAAACATAGCAGTTTAGTCTCAGATGATCGGTTGCCACGGAATTTTGATGTGATCAAAAGTCCGTCGCAATCACGTAGCGTACGCGAATACTCGCCGGGTAAACTTAATAGACAGCCATGCCCCATAGCCCCGACCAAGTGACTGTAGGAGAACCCCGTCGCCAAAAGCATCCGTTCGGGTGCTCGCGGCAGCGGTGTTCGCCTTAGTGCACTTCGTCGAGGGCATCGGGGGTGCGGCCGTCTACTAAAGTTTGCGACGAGTATTCGATCAGGTTGTCGGGAATCTTGTTGAATTGCCTGACTTGATATTGAAAAGAGTTTTCGATAATGAGACTAAAATGCGGGGTTTATAATTGTTAGGCATGCGATGTCTAAGGAAATCATTTGGTTAGGCATGCGATGTCTAAAGAGGTTGCGGATTCCAACTGTTGTAGTTTTACACTTTCTTTTCTGTGACCGTAAGCATAATATGTAGTGTATCGCCGGCTTCGTTGCTATACATCAACGACAATCGGGATACACATACTTGCTTACGTTGATGATATGAGATATTATGTGTTGCTGTGATATGTTATATTGGATCGTCGCGTTTTGAATAGCCGGGGGTTTTATGCGAGATGAGAGTTTTTTCTTTTTCATTCATGTAAAATTCATTTGTATGTAATATTCTTTTATTGGGGCACTTCCGGGGTGAGGATATATTATTTACTTTTCCGCATTAGGTAGACCCAAGGCGGGGAGCACAAGTAACCGGGTTCTAGGGTCCAGTGGGAGACCATCTCGAGGAGTCGAGACCGAGTCTCCTAACCCTAGAATTGGCAGAGTTACTTGCTGCTCTCGTAGGGATCTAGGGATGTGGGTTTGGCTATTCATCGCGACCGTGGAATCCATGTTTTATATAGGCTCGTATTGAAAACACGGACGTCCTAGTATATCCAATATTTCATATATGTTCTTCTGCTGCAATGTTCTGTGATGAGATCATATTACTGCCTGAGATGAATGTTTATATTATATATATGAGATATATTTTATATTGCAGATTTCGTTTCAAAAGAGATGTTTGTGAAGCATAATAAAATGGGACTTCATTAATGAGATTAATGAAATAAAAGAAACCTAAAGATGTTGTAGAAACTTGTTTAAAAACTGGTAGCTCTAGTTCTTGCTTTGCATAGCGGTGTTCCTTGTAGAACATCCAGCACCTTATTCGATAAGGAAAGAGCCGAGATCTCTTCACCGGGAGTGACCTCTTTAGTGAAACTAGCATATGCTACAAACTCGGTTTGTCTTTTGATTGCTTCTATAGATCTTGCTTTGCATAGTGATATTTGTGAAATATCCTGCACCATATTCAATAAGGAAAGGGCCGACGATCCCTTCACCGGGAGTGACCCCTTTAGCAAAACTAGAAAATCCTCAAAAACACTCCATTTAAAATCACTCGATTCTACAACGATATAAAGTTCATTACGCAAAGGGTTTTCTTAAAAACCTGTCGTAGCCCTCCGTCATTTTAGATAAGTAGTATTTAGTATTCGTGCTGCGTTTGTTGACTCAGTCAAGGCGTAGTGTGCGGTAGCTAATTAGTGCTTATCTGCAAAGCATATGATGCGATTGGATTAGGGTAGTCGTGCGGCCTTGTTGACTCAGTCAAGGGTCGTGCAGGTGGGTTTAATTCAATCGGGAAATAACGGGTTGAACTTTACTTGCGGTCTATGGTTTGTTGACTCAGTCAAGGTCATAGATCGCTTGGGGCAAAATATTATTGGGAATTTCAAGTGTTGAAATTTGCAATGAGATTGCATACCTTCTATGAGATAGGTGGATCCCGATACCCGCTTCGAGTAAGAGTTACTCCTGGGAGAGTTTTACACATTACAATTAGCCGATCAAGTAGGTGTCTGGAAAGGTGTTAACGGGGTTACGCCTCTGGGAAAACGAGGTTTACTTTAATTAGGTTCGTGCGAAAGCACGGGGGACCTCCCTCAAAGTACCGACACTGGCCTGGCTGAAAGATTGGCGAACTTGTAGCGTGTAATTAATCCCGGCTAGTCTTTCCTTTTAGGATTTGAAGGAAGATTTGATTAAAACAGTGGGAGACATCCTGATTAGATATATTAGATAACCAATCTAATCTTGCAAGAGCATACGCTAAGTGTTTTCTTCTCTCTCTCTCTCCAGGTAGCGACCATATCACGCCTTAATCAAGATAATAAAACGGATGAATTGACCGAACCCGCTTGTTATACTGAGCTGGGGAACGTTGGTCCCGCTCCAACTTATAATTGTTATAAGACAGAGCAGGAAATTGGGGAATACCAGATTTCCCGTGCCGCCCAAACGAAGAAAGTGCATGCTGATGCATCATCTTCGGGTGTGTTCATTACATAGAACTGTTTCTCGGTATCCTTTACGTCCTCGGTATGAGATACCGGATCAGGATCCCGTATATGTAATCTGTTACATCGGCTACAGATAGGTAGAGAACTGAGAACAGGTGATAAGTTTTATGAGACAGAAAACGGTGCAAGTGTTGCAGCCAAGTCTGTTGGTCACTGTCATCCTGTATTACCAGAATACATTGATTCTGAACAAATGTTATTAGATACCGAACCTGATATACAACATCATATCAGTCTTTTTATTAGTAAAGAAGGATATAATTTTGTATTGTTGGATAATGTTTTGAACATTTCCTATATCAAGAGTTGATCGGTTCAGGCACGTTATCTAAAAGCATTGACGTTCTAAATCAAACTACAGTTCTTAGTATACAGAACACACACAAGAGGAAGAGTTCAGAAATGAATGGATCCTTCTTGAGGCATTGTAGACTAGGTCATATCAATGCGACCCGACTAGCTGAAGTTACATAAAGATGCATATTTAAATTAGTTTGAATTTACAACTTGTGAAACTTGCCGGTCATGTCACAATGATAAGATGACCACAGCTCTGTTTATTGGAAACAGAGAAAGAGTTAGTGAACTCTTGGGATTGATACATGATGATGTATGAATGTCCCCTGTCTACACATGCCAAGACCGGTTCTTTGTACTTCATTACATTCTCTGATAATCTCTCAAGATTCAGACATGTGTTCCTGTTGAAACATAAGTCCGAAGCTTTTGAGATATTCACAGAATATAAGTTAGAAGTAGAGAACCAAAAACGGACATAAGTATTATGTCCTTTGATGAGATCAAGGAGGAGAATACTTTCCTTTAATGAGATCAAGGAGGAGAATACTTGAGCATGGAATTTCTGGACTATTCTAAAGGAGAATGAGATTCTCTCTCGGCATTACTCCTCCGTATACACCATAGCACGATGGTATATTGGAGCAGCGCAATAGCACCCTGTGTGATATGGTGTGCTCTATGATGAGTACTACTGAGTTTCCTATTTCCTTTTGGGAGTTATGCACTTGAGAAGTTGCATACCTATTGAATAGGGTTCAAATCAAATTAGTTGCCTACCACTTCATATGTGATATGGAAAGGGAAGAGCCCATATCTTAAGTTTGTTAAGATTTGGGGTTGTCCGGCCTATGTCTAAAAGCAAAATCCGGACAAGCTCGAGGCAAGGTCAGCTCTGTAAAACTGGAAGTAGTTCCAGCTATACAAACTGCAGCTGATGATTTGGTAGATCCAAAGGATTCAGTAGTTTCCAACGGACCTCAGCCTCTCCGCCGATCTTGTATGGTTCTTCACCCGTCTGAGAGATACTTCGGTTTCTCTATGACAATGGGAACGAGGATTGCATCATGAGATGATGACCCAACTTATTTCGAGCTGGCCATCACGAGTGGGACTCTGTAAGAATGGCTGGATGCTTATCGATCTGAGATGGAATTCTTATACACCAACAAAGTATAGACTTTGGTTGCTTTATCTGAAGGGTTAAATCCCCATCAGGAGCAAGTATATCTTGAGAAGATTGCTTGGTATACATGGAAAAGTTGAGACTTTCAAAGCTACGCTTAAGTCCATCCAGATCCTACTTGCCACGGCTACATACCATGACTACGATATCTGGTGGTTGGGTGTCATGAATGCTTTTCTAAATGATGATTTAGAAGAGAGCGTCTATAAGTACACAGCCAGAGGGCTTCGTAGACAGTGGGAGCAGCGGAAACGTGTGCAAGATGTTTTATGTGATAAAACAGGCATCGCGGAGTTGGAACATATGTTTTGATGTTGTAGTCAAAGAGTTTGACTTCATCAAAATGGTAGATGAACCTTGTATATATAAAAAGGTAGTAGAGAGTATGGTGGTGATCCTCGTAGAGTACATGGATGACATACTCTTGATAGGGAAGGAGTTTCCTATGCTACGCTCGGTCAATCTCCGCTTATCACAAGGATTCTCCATATAGGATCAATGTGATACCTCCTAAATCCTGGGTTTTTGGATCTATGAGATAGATCTAATTGGATGTTAGGATTCTCACTAGTTGTAGTGAAATGGTATCAATCGATCCTGGGGAGAATCACTGGAAAGGTTCCAGGGTGATAAGGACGACTGAATGTCAGTTGCAGGCTTGTCTATACCCTCAGTGGAGGGACGGTATGTTGGAAGAGTTCCAAGCTAGATACCATGACATACTAGATACATCGTTACCAAGGATGCTACCAAAGAGGCAGTCTGGATATATATAAGTTCATGAGATGAACTTCGTTCCTACCATTGTGTGACAATGGAGTTGTGGCTTTGGCCAAGGAACTACCGTCCCATCAGAAATCCAGATATAATTCTTAGGAAGTATCACCTGATCATGGAGATGGTTGATCTCCAGGGAGATCGAGGTTAGGAGAGTAGACACAGAGGACGACAGCGCGGATCCACTCACAAAGGCTTTTTTCCCATTAGAGACTTTTATGGAATGGTTGAGTATGAGATACTTCAACCACAGCTAATTATTGGGTATGCGATACCATAAAAGATGGCCCTAGTGCAAGTGGGAGATTGTTAGTTATATGTATGCCCTAGAGGCTATTACTATACATACGATGTATATTGTAATGGATGCTTGGACATATATAGGGAGGACTTTCTTGCTCGACATGATAGTACGCTATCTGGTTGTACTTTATCTTAACATGTATTCTGATTGTCTCTATATTACATGTTGATAAAGCCCTTAGGATATGTACTCGACTACTGGGACTATGATGAGATCATACTAGTGGGGCCATGGTAGTCGACGAGTACATCCTATAACTGTTCCTAGTCAAGGGTGTATTAAGACAGGGCATCGATACACCAGAGTAGACTAGCGTATACGCATCTTGACCCATATGATGGGCGATGGATGATCCCATATCCATCGGTGTTTGACATCAAGGATGGTGTGCGGGTGCTCAGTGGAGACTGGGTACACTGGATGGACTAGCCGAGAACTCCCAGATGGTATTATACCTTACGTCAGATGGCAGTTCTCAGGTGACACTGGTACAGAGTAGTCTATTGACCCGAGATCGTCATAGATTCTTGTGTGATTCCCACTGTGCTTTGATTTCCATCATACCATGTCCAAGAGGGCATGCAAAAAGGTGGCTTTTGGGTACAGTCCCGAATCACATGGAGGCAATGAACGATAGGAGGGGATTCGTCTCTCCCGGTATAGGAAGTTGATGTTGTGCTGTGTTCGATTGGCTATAACCGGAAATCCCTGGCCAGGGTTGCTAAGATTTACTGGTAAGTGTTATTAGTAGTTTCTCGAAATGTTATAGACCTTATATCGACACGACTTATCAAGCTACTAGGGTCTGACGTTTACCACCACTAGGTGAGATATGCGACATATCAGACGACGAGACCGGACTGTACAGGAGTGTTACTGTTTGGATTCACAGTAGAATGTACAGGCTTGCTTGTTGATCTTCTGAGCGCTCAATACCTGGGTGGCTGTTACGTTTAGCTGACCGCTTGCAGCTTGTGGGTGTTTGATATGATCATCACCTACTGCCGGCGTATTGACGATTCTTTAGAGTCCCACACAGAGGTTTCTTGGCTCAGGCAAAACGGAGTAGGAGCACATATGTGATATGTGCGGGACCAAGGATAATGCGGTATGTGATACCGTATTGGATTCTCGCGATATGAGATAATTTAATGTATAATAATATATATGATATATTAAATTACATTAACTAATATTAGCTCACTAAAAGATTCATTTTCTCACGGGATAATACATTGATATATATGCAATATATGTTAATTGTATTATTTTCTATTGTTACAAAATATATTGTATATGTGATATATAATATTGTAACATGTTAGGGTTACCAATTTAACAATGGATTAGGGTTTAAACTTGGTTAGGGTTTGGATTAGGGTTAGCTTTTGCATGAAGCTTCCATGAAGCTTCATGAAGCTTTGACTTTGTGGTTGCTTGATATTTTTGTGAGATATTATATTAACCCAATCCAAACCATTAACTCTAGTTAACTCTCTACAAGGGTTAACTCTTTTCATGCTTAACCCTTGGTTAGATTTGTAACCACTACAATAATTCATTGTTCATCACAAAAGGATTAAGTTATCATCTTCATTCATTTTCTTCTTCCTTGAGTTCTTTCTTGAAAAAGCTTTCTTTTGTGATGAAAGTGAGTGAGAAAAAGATTTTAAATGAGAGCAAAAATCCTACTTCATCATCCTCATCTATCATTGCCATTTAGATGAGAGTGTTCACATCATTTCATGAGTGATAGCTTGTGTTAACGAAACTTCAAGGTAGATCATCTATGTTATCGAAGATCGGAAACAAGGTTGCATCATTCTCTTCGTGAAGCCTCTCGAGAGTCCAAAACACGATAATCGCAGCGAAGGGATCTCAACACGGAGCTTAAGAAGTGAAGGACCGGATCTACAAAGGTTGTAATCCCTCTCACTTAGTGTTAAAGAGTTTAACTTGCATGTTTTCGCCTAAACCCTAGTTAAAAGATCCGGCTTCGGGTTGTTCGGCACGGCTAAAATTTTAATCGGGCATGGTTGATGCCTCGTAGACCCTTGTGCGCGTGCCTAGCAACCCTACAAAGCCAGATCTTAGTATTTGTTTTGGGATCGGTTTTGTCTCATTGTATTCATGTTCCTCGGAACACGGATGCGGGTGTGTATGCACAGTTGACAGAGGCAGAGGAACCTCATTTGGGTTTTTGACCGTTGACTTTTTCTAAACCCTAATGAGAATGAGAAATATGATTAATAATATTATTTAAGCATAATTGTACCATGGTTAGGGTTGGGTTGACCATTTGACTTGTTAACTTTTGCTGACCATGATGATTTCTTTTGCAAGGATGCTTCTTGAAGCTTGCATTAGCATTTAATGTGAAATGATAATGGTCAAATCAACTAACCATCACAATTTTCCTAATTATTATTATTATTCTCATATTCTCTCATATGAGAGCAAGGTTGGGATTACTCTATTATTCTCTCTTGCTCATTCTCTCTCTTGCTCATTCTCTTGAAAAGCTCTCTTGTTTCATGAGTTGAAAAACATGAGCTTTGTGAGATAAAACCATCAAGACAACTCTCTACTCATTCTAGGGTTCTTAGTATAGCAAGCCAAGCACTCTAGTTACCTCTTGGTTGTGGTAGGAACTCAAGGTAGAGGTCTTCGGGTGGATCTTTCTTCGGCAAATAGAAGATGAAGAGGAGGAGCCGTCTACACCACTCCAAAGAGCTAGCAACAAGGAGGACCACAACAAGAAGAGAAGGAGTTCAAGAACTAGGTATAACCATCTTACCTAGTAGCTAGAACTTGTAGTTAGTTTGTTAGTTTTTGTTTAGCAAAGATCCTTCATGGTTAGTCTATGTTCCCTTGTGATAAAATTTTGATTTTTACTCTTTCCGCCTCCCCGTAAGTACCGAGGTGGGTTACATAGACTTACAGTGGTATCAGAGCCTAGCTAAACAACAACTAACATGTTAGCAAAGTGTTTAGAACTTTGATCCAAAAAAAATCGCAAAATACATCAAAATTTAGTGTTTTCTGCCGATTTTTAAAACAGGTCTAAAAATATTTCCAGAGACCTGAAAAATATAAGCAGGCTTTTTAGAGAAAACTGTAGAAATTTGGGCGCCTGAATCGCTCATAAGACCGTGGATCCGCGGCCGATCCAAGCGATCCGCCGCGGATCCGCGGCCGAGTCAAATCGGCTGCGCACCAAATTTCCTCTGGGGTTCTCCATGTTGGTTTTGTGTATTCTGAGAAGTTTTGTTTCTGCCCAGATTTGTCAAAGTACTGGATTTTACTTGGGGTAGATTCAAATGCAGTTTTTGATCGAAATTCTATAAACTTTAGCTAATTGTATTATATCTGTAATGTGATATATGTACTGAACGTCTGATAATCGCTATACGTCGATTAGTAGGGGTTGTACATATCTGTGATCTGTGATGTTGGTTTGTGGATATGAATTTGTTGGATCGTCGCGATGAATAGCCGGGGATGTGTGATGAGGGTTTTCATTTTTCATTCGATGTAATAATTGTAAATTGATGTAATATTATTTATATGGCTGCACATCCGAGTTGAGGTTGTAGCCGCCATTGTATATTATTTCTTTTATTGTTTTTGCTCCTAGGATAGACCCAAGGTGGGGTGCACAAACTACCGGGTACTTTGAAGTGCCAAGTGGCCTACTCACATTGTTGAGGGAGGTTGCTTCACTTCGGGTACTTGGCGGGTAGTTTGCCGCACCCGTAGGGGTCTAGGGTGGGGTTTGGCTATTCATCACGACCGTGTAATCCGTCTTTCGTTGCAGGCTCGAACGAAACGCGGATTCCTAGCATATCTAATGTGTTCATCTGTGATCTGGAATAGCTATCATTGCATCTGACGAATGTATATATTTATATATGATATCTAGTAGGCGTTGCTTATGTTTTGCATCCGCGCTAGTCCAGCCCCCGCTCTGTTGTTAGTTAAGTAACATAACGGGTGATGACGGGGCCCCATGGCGAATGCGGATGGCATAAGCGTACGTCATATTTTCGTTGTTTTCTGTAATGGTAGGATTAATTGATGGGACGCATTATATTAATGCAAAGAAAATAAACCAAAGCTGAATCGTTGGAACAATTTCAAAACCACTCGTTTTTTCAAAAACAGAAAACTTTTAAAACGCGGAGCTTAAACCACTCCTTTTAAAAGCTATCAGGTTCCTTCGATTATATCAAGTTCACTACGTTCACGGTTTCGCCAAAATCATTCGTAGCCCTCCGTCATTTCGGTTAAATATTCAGTAGTATTCAAGCTATGTATTTTGACATTCGCCAAGGAATAGTGATTGGTAGCTGCCGAATATTTATCTGTTTTATAGATAGATGCGTTGGTTTGGGACAGTCGTACTGCTATTTTGGCCTTCGTCAAGAGTATGTACGGGTGGGTTCAAATTAACCTGGATAATGACGGGTAGAAGTTGACGTGTGACTTATGATATGTTGGCCTTCGTCAAGGTCATAAGAGCATGGGGCAAAAATCCACATCGGGAGTTTCTAAAGAAACTGAAACTTGGTAGTGTTGCATACCATTTGGAGTTTGATAATGTTGGTAGGATTCCTTCAGCATTATCTCACAATGATATTTAGGTCCCGATCCTACTGTGAGTAGCTGCTACTCCTCGGGAGACTTTTTACTTAACGATCAATGCTATAAACCAAGTAGGTGTCTAGAAAGGTGTTAGCAGGGCTACGCCCACAGGGAAAAGAGATTATTTAATTAAGGAATTGTTAGTTATATGTATGCCCTAGAGGCCATTACTGTACATAGGATGTATATTGTAGTGGATGCTGGGACGTATATAAGGAGGACTTTCTTGCTCGACATGATAGTATGCTATCTGGTTGATCTTTACCTTAACGTGTATACTGATTGTCTCTCTGTTACATGTTGGTAAAGCCCTTAGGATCTGTACTTGACTACCTGGACTATGATGCGGATCATATTAGTGGGGACATGGTAGTCCATAAGTACATCCTTCAAAGTCCCTAGTCGTGGGTGTATCGAGACGGGGCATCGATATACCAGAGTAGACTAGCGTATACCTTCTCGACCCATACAAATGGGCGATGGATGATCCCATATCCATTGGTGTTTGACATCAGAGATGATATACGGGTGCTCAGTAGAGACTGGGTACACTGGACGGACTCGCCGAGAACTCCCAGATGGTATTATACCTCACGTCAGATGGCAGTTCTCTGGTGACACTGGTACAGAGTAGTCTGTTGACCCGAGATCGTCATAGAGTCTTGTGTGGTTCCCACTGTGCTTTGATTTCCATCTTACCACGTCCAAGAGGGTGTGCAAAATGGTGGTTTTTGGGTACAGTCCCGAGTCACATGGAGGCAATGAGCGATAGGAGGGGATTCGTCTCTCCCGGTATAGGGAGTTGATGTTGCGCAGTGTTCGATTGGCTATAACAGGAAATCCCTGGCCAGGGTTGCTGAGATTTACTGGTAAGTGTTACCAGTAGTTTCTCGAATTGTTATAAACCTCATATCGACACGACTTATCGAGCTATTGGGGTCTGACGTTTACCACCCCTAGGCGAGATATGCGACATATCAGACGATCAGACCGGACTGTACGGTAGTGTTACTGGTTGGATTCACTGGAGTGTGAGCGGGCTTGCTCGTCGATCTTCAGATCGCTCAATACCCAGGTGGCCGTTACGTTTAGCAGACCGCTTGCGGCTTGTGGATGTTTGATATGATCATCATCTGCTGCCGGCGTATTGACGAGTCTTTAGAGTCCTACACAGAAGTTTCCTGGCTCAAGCGAAACGAAATAGGAGCGCATATGAGATATGTGCGGGACCGAGAATGATACCAGTATGTGATACTGTATTTGATTCTCGCGATGTGACATTGATCGGTTATATGCGATATAGCCGGGTTATCGGATCAAGTGTTGATTCGATAAGTTGTTACTAATGATACTAGTCGGTTATATGCGATATGACCGGATCGTTAAATCAAGTGTTGATTTAATGATTTAATGCATAATTATATATTTGATATATTACTTTGCATTAACTAGTATCGGTTCACTTTAAATGGATTTTCTCGCTTGGGTGTGCGCATTGCATATGCGATATGATTTTGTGCACATGCTTGTATCATGTTTGATGATACATGCATTTTGGTTTTGTGTAAAGTTTAAACCATGGTTATGTAATGGTTAGGGTTTTCATTTTCATATCTATTTATTCATTTATTTATTTATTTTCTTTTTGGAAAATGAAAAGAAAAATGGTGGCTTTATTTGGATATATGTTGAAGCTTCATGAAGCTTTGACTTAGTCATCATTTTTGTCTTCATACCTAACCTAACCATTCACTTAACTTGGGTTTAGTCTCTACACTTGACCATGGTTTAGTTATGATAAGAATTGATATTCTTTTCTTTTTAATTTGAACTTATCATATCTTTTCTTCTTCTTCTTCCTTCAACTAAAGAAGAAAAACCTAGACTACATCAATGGTGGATTGATGATATGAGTGAGAAATCCAAAACTAAAGTCTACCCACTTCCTATTTCTTCATCCTCTACCACTTGCCAAGTAGTAGAGTGTGTTTCCCTCACAAGTTTTCAAGACTTGGTGAAGGTGGAGCTCGATCTAGCGATGCCTCGACGTAGATCATCTTCGGCATGGACATCGACGACCTAGCTTGCCCATTCTCCGACGAAGCCGACGCTAGAGCCCAGATTTGATTTGGACAGCGGAGAGGACCTCATCTCGGAGCCGTGGAGGTGGAGGACCGGATCTACAAAGGTTGTATTTCCGTATCTCTTAGTTAATTGTTAACTAGTTTATTTTTTTCGCCTAGATTCTAGCAACGATCCGTAGTCTAGGGTTTCTCGGCACCATAATTTTGTAAAATGGCATGGTTGATGCCTTGTGAGACCTCTACTGTGTGCCTAGGAACCCTACAGTGGTATCAGAGACTAGCTAGAGCCTTAGGCGAAGTCTAGACGGATTTTGAAGTCCGAACGACCCGAAACCCCAACCTTAAAATTGCTCTCTGGACGATTTTGAAAAACTGGGATTTTTCCAGATTAAAAATATTCAGAAAACTCAGTAAAATAATCTAAGAATTACTGTTTAAATTTGAGGGCTTAATTCATTATAGGAGGCGCGGATCCGCGGCCTTACTGTTGGCTCAGGCCGCGGATCCGCGGCCGTACGGCCTCAATTTTTAAAAAGTTTTATACAGTAATTCTTAGTTTTATGTGCTGGCTTTCCTGGGAATTTTTAATATTTTTTATAGAGAAGAATTTTCTGGGTTGATTTGGGGATTCGGTGTTTCGATCGGAGTGTCAAATTTTGTCTGTGTGGCTTTCCGAATAAATTTTTGAATATGTTAAAAAGTTCGACCGGATATAAATACCCAGTTTTTCCCCTGTCGGGAAATTTCCAAGTGTTGGATTTTTCCGTAGTTTAACGACGTTCTAAGTAGTGCAAGTAACGCGATGGACCCTCTAGAAGACAACAAACCTTAACTCGATTATGTGACCGTCTTGAACTGCCCTTTGAACCTTCGGGTTTGGGGCAGTACGGCATGCCACATGTGAGGCGTTGGCTTGACCCTTCTACGGCTGGACCGTTGGTACTGAGGCACGAACTGAATGTTGTTAGACTCATATTTCATGTGTTGATCTGTATCGGGAAAACTTGGGTGTTCGATTATTCGATCGAAAAGTTTAACATTTTCTATTTATCTGGAATGGGATACAATAATTGGAATTCACAAGAAGTTATGAGATAACGGAATGAATATTATAAACGTAGCAGTTTAGTCCCACTTGATCGGTTGCCACGGAATTTTGATGTGATCAAAAGTCCGTCGCAATCACGTAGCGTACGCGGATACTCGCCGGGTAAACTTAATAGACAGCTACATCCCATAGCCCCGACCAAGTGACTGTAGGAGAACCCCGTCGCCGAAAGCATCCGTCCGGGTGCTCGCGGTAGCGGTGTTCCGCCTTGGTGCACTTCGTCGACGGTATCTGGGGTGCGGCCGCCTACTGAAGTTTGCGACGAGTATTCGATCAGGATGTCGGGAATCTTATTGAATTGCCCGACTTGATATTGAAAAGTGTTTTCGATTTTGAGACTAGAATGCGGGGTTTATAATTGTTAGGCATGCGATGTCTAAGTAATTCATTTGGTCAGGCATGCGATGTCTGAGGTGGTTGCGGATTCCAACTGTTGTAGTTTTACACTTTCTTTTCTGTGACCGTAAGTGTAATATGTCATATCACCGGTTTCGTTGCTATATGTCAACGACAATTGGGATATGCATGTTTACTTACGTTGATGACATGTGATGTTATGTTTTGCTGGATATGTTATATTGGATCGTCGTGATTGAATAGCCGGGGGGTTTTTATGTGAGATGAGTGTTTTTCATTTTCATTCATGTAAAAACTTGTATGTAATATTCTTTTATTGGGGCGCTTCCAGGTTGCGGAAGTTGTCACCGTTTGTATATTATTTACTTTTCTGCACTAGGATAGACCCAAGGAGGAGGGCACAAGTAACCGGGTTCTGGAGTCCAGTGGGAGACCAACTCGAGGAGTCGAGTCCGGGTCTCCTAACTCCAGAATTGGTAGGGTTGCTTGCCGCTCTCGTAGGGGTCTAGGGGAGTGGGTTTGGCTATTCATCACGACCGTGGAATCCGTGTTTTATACTGGCTCGTATTGAAAACACGGACGTCCTAGTATATCCAATATTTCATATGTTTCTTCTGCTGCGATATCTGTGATGTGATCATGTGATGTTCTGTGATAGATACAGTATATAGTATATATGATATATTATATAGACGTTACTTATGTTTTACACCCGCGCTAGCCCTGCCCCGCTCTGCCGTTAGTTACCTAATCTAACGGTGCACGAGGGGACATCGAGGCGAATGCGGATGGCATAAGTGTACGTCGTATTTATCTGTGATGTTTAGGTAATTTAAATGATGGGACTTCATTAATGTGATTAATGAAATAAAAGAAACCTAAGATGTTGTAGAATCGAATTTCAAAATAAAACAGGTAGCTACAGTTCTTGCTTTGCACAGCGGTATATGTGATATATCCTGCACCTTATTCGATGAGGAAAGGACCGAGATCCCTTCACCGGGAGTGACTCCTTTAGCAATAACTGGCAGATGCTACACACTCGGTTTGTCTTTTGATTGCTTTTAAGAGTTCTGCTTTGCACAGCGATATATATGATATATCCCGCACCTCATTCGACGAGGAAAGGACCGACGATCCCTTCACCGGGAGTGACTCCTTTAGCAAAACTACAAAAGCCTCAAAAGCACTCCATTTTAAAATCATTTGATTCTACAACGATATAAAGTTCATTACGCAAAAGGTTTTCTTAAAAACCTGTCGTAGCCCTCCGTCATTTCAGATAGGTAATAGTTAGTATTCGTGTCGTAGCCCTCCGTCATTTCAGATAGGTAATAGTTAGTATTCGTGCTGCGTTTGTTGACTCAGTCAAGACGTAGTGTGCGGTAGCTAATTATTGTTTATCTGCAAAGCATATGATGCGATTGGATTAGGGTAGTCGTGCGGCCTTGTTGACTCAGTCAAGGGTCGTGCGGGTGGGTTTAATTCAATCGAGAAATGACGGGTTGAACTTTACTTGTGGTCTATGATTTGTTGACTCAGTCAAGGTCATAGATCGCTTGGGGCAAAATATTATCGGGAATTTCAAGTGTTGAAATTTGCAATGAGATTGCATACCTTCTATGAGATAGTTGGATCCCGATACCCGCTGCGAGTAAGTGTTACTCCTGGGAGAGTTTTATACATTACAATTAGCCGATCAAGTAGGTGTCTAGAAAGGTGTCAACGGGGTTACGCCTCTGGGAAAACGAGGTTTACATTAATTAGGTTCGTGCGAAAGCACGGGGGGCCTCCCTCAAAGTACCGACACTGGCCTGGCTGAAAGATTGGCGAACTTGTAGTGTGTAATTAATCCCGGCTAGTCTTTCCTTTTAGGGTTTGAAGGAAGATTTGATAAAAAGCAGTGGGAGCCATCCTGATTAGATAAAATAATAACCAATCTATTCTTGCAAGAGCGCACGCTGAGTGTTTTCTTCTCTCTCTCTCCAGGCAGCGACCATATCACGCCTTAATCAAGATAATAATACGGATTAACCCGCTTGTTATACTGAGCTGGGGAACGTTGGTCCCGCTCCAACTTATAATTGTTATAAGACAGAGCAGGAAATTGGGGATTACCAGAATTCCTGTGCCGCCCAAACGAGGAGAGTGCATGATGATGCATCATCTTCGGGTGTGTTCATTACAGAGAACTGTTTCTCAGTATCCTTTACGTCCTGGGTATGTGATACCAGATCAGGATCCCAGATATGTAATTTGTTACATAGGGCTACAGAAAGGTAGAGAACTGAGAACAGGTGATAAGTTTCATAAGGCAGAAAACGGGGCAAGTGTTGCAGCCAAGTCTGTTGGTCACTGTCACCCTGTATTACCAATACATTGATTCTGAACGAATGTTATTAGATACCGAACCTGATATACAAAATCATATCAGTCTCTTTATTAGTAAAGAAACGATAAAATTTTGTATTGTTGGATAATGTTTTGAACATTTCCTATATCAAAAGTTGATCGTATCAGGCACGTTATCTAAAAGCGTTGATGTTCTAAATCAAACTACAGTTCTTATTATATGGAACACACACAAGAGGAAGAGTTCAGAAATGAACGGATTCTTCTTGAGGTATTGTAGACTAGGTCATATCAATGCGACCCGACTAGCTGAAGTTACATTTAGATGCATATTTAAATCTGTTTGAATTTGCATCTTATGAAACTTGCCAGTCATGTCACAGAGATAAGATGACCATAGCACTGTTTATTGGAAACAGAGAAAGAGTTAGTAAACTCTTGGGATGATACATGTTGATGTATATAGGTCCCCTGTCTACACATGCCAGGACTGGTTCTTTATACTTCATTACATTCTCTGATGATCTTTCGAGATTCAGACCTATGTTCCTGTTGAAACACAAGTCTGAACCTTTTGAGATATTCATAGAATATAAGTTAGAAGTAGAGAACCAGAATAAGGGTATAAGTATTATATCCTATGATGAGATCAGGGAGGAGAATACTTGAGCACGGAAATACTGGACTATTCTAAAGGAGAATGAGATTCTCTCTCAGCATTACTCCTCCGTATACACCATTGCAAGATGGTATATCGGGGCAGAGCAATCACACCCTATATGATATGGTGTGCTCTATGATGAGTATTACTGAGTCACCTATTTCCTTTAAGGAGTTATGCACTTGAGAAGCTGCATACCTATTGAATAGGGTTCGAATCAAATCAGTTGCCTACCACTTCATATATGATATGGAAAGGGAAGAGCCCATATCTTAAGTTAGTTAAGATTTGGGGTTGTCCGGCCTATGTTTAAAAGAAAAATCCGGACAAGCTCGAGGCAAGGTCTGTAATGTAGAACTGGAAAGGTTCCAGCTATATAAACTACGGCTGATGATTTGATAGAACCAAAGGATTCAGTAGATTCCAACAAACCTCAACCTCTCCGCCGATCTAGTAGGGTTCCTCACCCACCTGAGAGATACTTCGGTTTCTCTATGACAGTGGGAGCGAGGATTACATCATGAGATGATGACCCAACTAGTTTCGAGCTGGCCATCAGGAGTGAGACTCTGTGAGAATGGCTGGATGTTTATCGATCTGAGATGGAATCCTTATACACCAACAAAGTATAGACTTTAGTTGCTATATCTGAAGGGTTAAATCCCCATCAGGAGCAAGTATATCTTGAGAAGATTACTTGGTGTACTTGGAAAAGTTGAGACTTTCAAAGCTAGACTAGTTAAAGGTTTTCGTCATCGACCAGGCATGGATAATGATGAAACCTTTTTCCAGTATCTAAGCTTAAGTCCATCCAGATCCTACTTGCCACGGCTTCATACCATGACTACGATATCTGGCGGTTGGGTGCCATGACTGCTTTTCTAAATGATGTTTTAGAAAAGAGAGTCTATAAGTACACAGCCAGAGGGCTTCGTAGACAGTGGGAGCAGCGGAAACGTGTGCAAGATGCTTTATAGGATAAAGCAGGCATCGCGGAGTTGGAACATCTGTTTTGATGGATTAGTCAAAGAAGTTGACATCATCAAAATGGTAGATGAACCTTGTATAAACAAAAAGGTAGTAGGGAGTATGGTGACGATCCTCGTAGAGTACGTGGATGACATACTCTTGATAGGGAAGGAGTTTCCTATGCTACGCTCGATCAATCTCCGCTTATCACAATGATTCTCCACATAGGATCAAAGTAATACCTCCTAAATCCTGGGTTTTGGATCTATGAGATAGATCTAATTGGATGTTAGGATACTCACTAACTGTAGTGAGATGGTATCAATCGACCCTGGGGAGAATCACTGGAATGGTTCCAGGGTGATAATGACGACTGAGTGTCAGTCACAGGCATTGTCTTTACCCTCAGTAAAGGGATGGTATGTTGGAAGAGTTCCAAGCTAGATACCGTGGCATACTAGACGATGAAGGCTGAATACATCGCTACTTAAGATGCTACCATAGAGGCAGTCTGGGTGTATAATAGTTCATGAGATGAACTTCGTTCCTACCATTGTGGGACAATGGAGTTGTGGCTTATGCCAAGGAACACCCGTCCCATCAGTGACCCAGGCGTATTCTGAGGCCGCATCACCTGATCATGGAGATAGTTGATCTCCAGGGTGATCGAGGCAAGGAGAGTAGATTCAGAGGACAACACAGCGGATCCACTCACAAAGGCCTATTCCCAGAGAGAGATTTTTATGGGATGGTTGAGTATGAGATACTACAACCACTGCTACAGATGGCCCTAGTGCAAGTGGGAGATTGTTAGTTATATGTATGCCCTAGAGGCCATTACTGTACATAGGATGTATATTGTAGTGGATGCTGGGACATATATAGGGAGGACTTTCTTGCTCGACATGATAGTATGCTATCTGGTTGATCTTTACCTTAACGTGTATACTGATTGTCTCTCTGTTACATGTTGGTAAAGCCCTTAGGATCTGTACTTGACAACCTGGACTATGATACGGATCATACTAGTGGGGACATGGTAGTCCATAAGTACATCCTTCAAAGTCCCTAGTCGTGGGTGTATCGAGACGGGGCATCGATATACCAGAGTAGACTAGCGTATACCTTCTCGACCCATACAGATGGGCGATGGATGATCCCATATCCATTGGTGTTTGACATCAGAGATGATATACGGGTGCTCAGTAGAGACTGGGTACACTGGACGGACTCGCCGAGAACTCCCAGATGGTATTATACCTCACGTCAGATGGCAGTTCTCTGGTGACACTGGTACAGAGTAGTCTGTTGACCCGAGATCGTCATAGAGTCTTGTGTGGTTCCCACTGTGCTTTGATTTCCATCTTACCACGTCCAAGAGGGCATGCAAAACGGTGGTTTTTGGGTACAGTCCCGAGTCACATGGAGGCAATGAGCGATAGGAGGGGATTCGTCTCTCCCGGTATAGGGAGTTGATGTTGCGCTGTGTTCGATTGGCTATAACAGGAAATCCCTGGCCAGGGTTGCTGAGATTTACTGGTAAGTGTTACCAGTAGTTTCTCGAATTGTTATAGACCTCATATCGACACGACTTATCGAGCTATTGGGGTCTGACGTTTACCACCCCTAGGCGAGATATGCGACATATCAGACGATCAGACCGGACTGTACGGTAGTGTTACTGGTTGTATTCACTGGAGTGTGAGCGGGCTTGCTCGTCGATCTTCAGATCGCTCAATACCCGGATGGCCGTTACGTTTAGCAGACCGCTTGCGGCTTGTGGATGTTTGATATGATCATCATCTGCTGCCGGCGTATTGACGAGTCTTTAGAGTCCTACACAGAGGTTTCCTGGCTCAAGCGAAACGAAATAGGAGCGCATATGAGATATGTGCGGGACCGAGAATGATACCAGTATGTGATACTGTATTTGATTCTCGCGATGTGACATTGATCGGTTATATGCGATATAGCCGGGTTATCGGATCAAGTGTTGATTCGATAAGTTGTTACTAATGATACTAGTCGGTTATATGCGATATGACCGGATCGTTAAATCAAGTGTTGATTTAATGATTTAATGCATAATTATATATTTGATATATTACTTTGCATTAACTAGTATCGGTTCACTTTAAATGGATTTTCTCGCTCGGGTGTGCGCATTGCATATGCGATATGATTTTGTGCACATGCTTGTATCATGTTTGATGATACATGCATTTTGGTTTTGTGTAAAGTTTAAACCATGGTTATGTAATGGTTAGGATTTTCATTTTCATATCTATTTATTCATTTATTTATTTATTTTCTTTTTGGAAAATGAAAAGAAAAATGGTGGCTTTATTTGGATATATGTTGAAGCTTCATGAAGCTTTGACTTAGTCATCATTTTTGTCTTCATACCTAACCTAACCATTCACTTAACTTGGGTTTAGTCTCTACACTTGACCATGGTTTAGTTATGATAAGAATTGATATTCTTTTCTTTTTAATTTGAACTTATCATATATTTTCTTCTTCTTCTTCCTTCAACTAAAGAAGAAAAACCTAGACTACATCAATGGTGGATTGATGATATGAGTGAGAAATCCAAAACTAAAGTCTACCCACTTCCTATTTCTTCATCCTCTACCTCTTGCCAAGTAGTAGAGTGTGTTTCCCTCACAAGTTTTCAAGACTTGGTGAAGGTGGAGCTCGATCTAGCGATGCCTCGACGTAGATCATCTTCGGCATGGACATCGACGACCTAGCTTGCCCATTCTCCGACGAAGCCGACGCTAGAGCCCAGATTTGATTTGGACAGCGGAGAGGACCTCATCTCGGAGCCGTGGAGGTAGAGGACCGGATCTACAAAGGTTGTATTTCCGTATCTCTTAGTTAATTGTTAACTAGTTTATTTTTTTCGCCTAGATTTCTAGCAACGATCCGTAGTCTAGGGTTTCTCGGCACCATAATTTTGTAAAATGGCATGGTTGATGCCTTGTGAGACCTCTACTGTGTGCCTAGGAACCCTACAGGAATTTCGCGAAAGCGTCGTAAAACCTCCCTCGAAGTACCGACACCAACCTGGCTGAACGGTTAAGCAAGTATTGTACGGTGAGATCAATCCCGACTAATTCTTCTTTTATGGTTTGGGGAAGTATTCGAGAAACAGTGGGAGCCATCCTGTTTAGATAAACTAAAAACCAATCTAAACTTGCAAGAGTATCATGCTAAGTGTTTTCTTCTCTCTCTCTTAATTGCAGCGACCAAGTGACCAGACATAGGTTACATCTAGATAATAAAATGACTGAATCTGACTGTTATGACTGGCAAAGGTCTGTCCAGATGTCCATTACCCATGACAAGCAGGGACACCTCCTAACTAATCAAACCCCTACCGTCTCAGGACCAGTTTCCCCTGTCACGGATATTGATATCCGTAAGACATCGGGAATGGACTGTGCGAATGAAAAGTGCCTCGTGTTGGTCTCAGTTGATGGTGCATAGCAGAGGCAGCACGAGAAGATGGACTTAGCTTTTGTCTTCCTCCATAACAAAGATTTATATGGAGAGCAATCTCGTATCGCAAGATATGAGACCTCGAACGAATTGCTTCAAGCGAGGTTGGCTTTCGGGTCATCTGTAGGGGACAACGTCCTTACAGAGACTAGCTATTTTGATGAGCTCATGGACCTGAAGACCACGTTGAAGAACGGATCAAATACTGACTTGATTCTACAGTCTCTACCCTCTACTTACACCCTGAAGGAAACCAGGGAAGAAGAAGGAAAGGGAAGGGCAAAAGATTCGGGACTAGATGTAGTAAAGGAGTGACGTTCCTATTGTTACGGGAAAGGACATTGGCAGAAGGATTGCAGGGCTAGCAAAACCAATAGCCAGGATTCGAAGCATGTTGTGGCTTCGGCTTCGGGTGTGTTTGTAATAGAAAATTGTATGTCAATTAACCCTACTTCCTGGGTACTGGATACCGGATCAGGATCTCACATCTGTAATTCATTACAGGCTTTGAGAAACCGTAGAGTTATCAGGATAGGTGATATGACTCTCAGGGTTGCCAACAGAATGAGCGTGGACGCTGAATCTGTAGGGGAATATCACCTTGAATTGACAAGTGGGCAGATATTGATTCTGCGTAACTGTTTGTATGTACCTAGTATGGCTTGTAATATCATATCTGTATCCATACTTTCTAAGGAAGGATATGATATTACTTTTGTAAGCGATGTAGTCCACATCCACCTAAATCAAGTTCTGATTGGGTCAGGTACATTAGAAAACGGAATATACGTATTAAATCAAGCTCAAGTTTTCAGTGTCCAGAACACACTTAAAAGAAAGTCTCCGGACACAAATCAGGCTTTCTTATGGCATTATAGACTGGGTCACATTAATGAGACACGGTTAACAAAGTTACATAAAGAGGGATACTTGAATCCGTTCGAGTATCAGTCTTATGCTACTTGTGAATCTTGTCTCGTTGGAAAGATGACAAAGACTGCGTTCACTGGACACGGAGTAAGAGTGAGCGAGCTCTTGGAACTCATACACAGTGACGTGTGTGGTCCAATGTCTACACATGCGCGAAGTGGTTATTCATACTTCATTACTTTTACGGATGATTTCTCAAGGTATGGACATATCTTCCTGATGAAGCATAAATCCGAGGCCTTTGAGAATTTCGGGAATACAAGAATGAAGTTGAAAAACAAACAGGCAAAAGTATCAAGACACTGAGATCTGATCGAGGTGGTGAATACTTGAATGCCGAGTTTCTGGACTACTTAAAAGAGAATGGAATTCTCTCTCAGCTTACTCCTCCATGCACACCACAACACAACGGTGTATCTGAAAGGCGGAATCGAACCCTATTGATATGGTTCATTCCATGTTGAGTAAGGCTGAGTTACCGCGATCTTTCTGGGGTTATGCACTAGAATCAGCTGCATATCTTTTGAACAAGGTTCCCTCCAAGACTGTGCCTACCACACCATATCAGATGTGGTGTGGGAAGAAACCTTATCTTCAATATCTGAAGATATGGGGATGTAGCTTTTGTTAAAAAGCAGCATGCGGACAAACTCGAGGCACGCTCAGTACTGTGTAAGTTTGTGGGATACCCAAAGAACTCCAGGGGGTATCTTTTCTATTACGCAGAGGAACAAAAGGTTTTTGTTTCTCGACATGCCCACTTTCTGGAACATCAGTTTTTAGAAAAGGAAATAAATGGGAGCGCAATAGAACCAGAAGAAATTCTAGAAGCACAAGCTATTACTGAAAGCATGGTAGAACCGGAGGTTTCAGGAGAACCGAACATCCCAGCGCCACTCCGTAGGAGTAGTAGGCAGTCTCATCCGCCCGAGAGATACTACGGTTTTCTCATAGACGGGGATCGAGAGGATTGCGTCATTGAAAATGATGAGCCTACTAGGTTCCAGCAAGCCATTCAGAGCGGTGACTCAGTAAAATGGCTGGATGCAATGCGGACCGAGATGGAGTCCATGTACACCAACAAAGTTTGGACTTTGGACATTACTCCAAAAGGGGTAAAACCCGTAGGCTGCAAATGGATCTTCAGAAAGAAGATTGGTGTAGATGGGCAGGTTGAAACCTATAAAGCTAGACTTGTTGCAAAGGGTTTTCGTCAAAGACCTGGTTTGGACTATGACGAAACATTTTCTCCAGTGGCTATGCTCAAATCCATTCGGATCCTTCTTGCCATTGCTGCCTTCCATAATTATGAGATCTGGCAGATGGACGTAAATACGGCTTTTTTAAATGGAAATTTGGAAGAGTGCGTCTATATGGATCAGCCGGAGGGTTTCATTCAGAGTGGGAGCAGCGGTAAAGTGTGCAAGTTGCTTAAGTCCATTTATGGACTGAAGAAGGCATCGCGGAGCTGGAACATCTGTTTTGATGATACTGTCAAAGAATTCGACTTTATCAAAAATCCAGATGAACCATGCATTTACAGTAAGATTGTAGGGAGAACTGTGGTATTCCTCGTCTTGTACGTGGATGACTTCTCCTAATAGGAAATGACATTCCTATGCTACAGTCAGTCAAAGGATTCTTGTCACAGAGGTTCTCCATGAAGGACCTGGGCGATGCCAACTACATTCTGGGGATCCAGATCTATCGTGATAGATCTAAGAGAATGTTGGGACTTTCACAGTCCAGGTACATCGACACCATACTGAAACGATTCAGTATGGAAGATTCAAAGCGCGGTAATCTGCCGGCTTGTCACGGAATCACCCTCTCCAAAGATATGTCTCCCAAGACTGATTTGGAAAGGGCTCGCATGTCATCTATACCCTACGCATCTGCGGTAGGCTCTATAATGTATGTGATGTTGTGTACCAGACCAGATGTAGCATACGCATTAAGCGTTGTAAGCCGGTATCAGTCGAACCCAGGAGAGAAACACTGGATAGCAGTAAAGAACATTCTCAAGTACCTGAGAAGGACTAAGGAGATGTTCTTGGTGTATGGCGGAAAATACCTCCAGATCGAGGCCTTTGCTGACTCCAGCTTCCACAGTGACAAGGATGACTCCAAGTCCATGTCGGGTTATGTCTTTACCCTCAATGGAGGAGCGGTCTGTTGGAAGAGCTCCAAGCAGGAAGCCGTTGCTGACTCAACTATGCAAGCGGAGTACATAGCTGCTTGCGATGCCGTAAAGGAAGCTGTCTGGATGAAGAAGTTCCTCACGGAGCTTCAGGTGGTTCCTACCATTGTTGATCCAATACCGTTGTATTGTGACAACAACGGCGCTATAGCTTTGGCGAAGGAACCCAGGTCTCATCAGAAGTCCAGACACATTTTGAGGCGGTACCACCTGATCAGGGACATCGTAGATCGCCGGGAGATAGAGGTGAGGAGAGTAGATTCAGAGAATAACACTGCAGATCCATTCACGAAAGCCATTCCCCAGACACAATTCGAGCGGCTGATCGAGATGATAGGTCTTCGATACGCCAGTATATGGCCCTAGTGCAAGTGGGAGATTGTTAGTGTATATGCCCTAGTGGCCATTACTGTATCATACTAGTTTGTATATTACTTAATGGAAGCTTGGGATATTCACAGTTGTATAGACAATCTTGCTCAAAATTGTAGTATGCTACTTGGTTTGTTTCTTCATTAATATGTGCATGTGTTTCTTTTAGCATATCGCTTATACATATTAGTGGAGCCCTTAGGATCTTTGCTTGATTACCAGTGTTGTGATGGCAGTCACACTAGTGGGGGCTGGGTAATCTACAAGCACATCCTTATACAGATCCCTAGTCATAGGATTATTGAGGCGGGGCATCGATACTCCGGAGTAGACTAGCGTATGCGCTTCTCATCCCAGCAGGGGAGATGGTCTGTTCCACAGCCATTAGTACGTCGTACTAGAGATAGTATGCGGGTGCTCGTTAGGTTACGAGTACACTGGACAGGACTCGCTAGGAACTGTTGGTTGGTATTATACCTATCGTCAGTTATCAGTTCCCAGGTGACATGAGTATAGCTTAGTCCATTGACTTGACACTATCACTTCGCCTCGAGTGTGTTCCCACTGTTCTTAGATTACTACCCTACCACGGCTCAAATGAGTCGTGCAAACAGGTAGTAGTTGGGTGCAGTCCCGAAGCACTTGGAGGCAGTGACGGTTAGACAGGATTCGTCTCTCCCGGTATTGGGAGTTGATATCACGCTGTGTCTAGGAGAGCCATTACACAAAGTCCCTGGCCACGGCAAGCGAGAATTACTGGTAGTATTTCCAGTAGTTTCTTAGGGTGTTCTAGGCTACACTCCGGCACGACTTGTACCGCTATTAAGGGTCTGACGTTTACCGCCCCCTAGCCCGACATGCGATACTCTCAGACGAACAGACCGAACTGTACGGAGATTGTCATATTCAGGCTCAGTAGGAGTTCGGATGGGTTCACCTCATCGGTCTTCTTATCGGCATCTACCTGGAGACCATTACGTATAGCTAGTACCGCTTGCGGCCTGTGGTTAAACCCACTGCCAGCGTAGTGTCGAGTCTTTAGAGTCCCACACAGAGGGTTGTTCGCCTTTGGGCAAAACAGAGTAGAGGTCACATGGTTTTGCGACAGGGTTCGTTCACATACGCGCACTTATGCACGTTTGGTGTCCGGGCAGTTATTACTAGCGGGCTTTGGTTTAAGCCAGATCCTAGTATTTGTTTTGGGATTGGTTTTGTCTTATTGTATTCATGTTCCTCGAAACACGGATGCGGGTGTGTATGCACAGTTGACAGAGCCAGAGGAACCTCATTAGGGTTTTTGACCATTGACTTTTTCTAAACCCTAATGAGAATGAGAAATATGATTAATAATATTAATTAAGGATAATTGTTCCATGGTTAGGGTTGGGTTAACCATTTGACTTGTTGACTTTTGTTGACCATGATGATTTCTTTTGCAAAGATACTTCTTGAAGCTTGCATTAGCATTTAATGTGAAATGATAATGGTCAAATCAACTAACCATCATAATTTTACTAATTATTATTATTATTATTCTCATATTCTCTCATATGAGAGCAAGGTTGGGATTACTCTATTATTCTCTCTTGCTCATTCTCTCTCTTGAAAAGCTCTACTTCTTCCTCTCTCTCAAAGCTCTCTTGTTTCATGAGTTGAAAAACATGAGCTTTGTGAGATAAAACCATCAAGACAACTCTCTACTCATTCTAGGGTTCTTAGTCTAGCAAACCAAGCACTCTAGTTACCTATTGGTTGAGATAGGAGCTTAAGGTAGAGGCCTTCGGGTGGATCTTTCTTCGGCAAAGAGAAGACGAAGAGGAGGAGCCGTCTACACCACTCCAAGAAGCTAGCAACAAGGAGGACCACAACAAGAAGAGAAGGAGTTCAAGAGCTAGGTATAACCATCTTACCTAGTAGCTAGAACTATAAGTGCACGGTAGCGCCCCGGCCGTCAATCCGAGGCCAAAATGCGGAAACGAAACTTTTACGAAACTTGTAAACCGGCACTACCGCGCACTTTAAAACCATGATCGGGCCATTAACCTACTCCTAGCTAACTAGAGAATGGGTAGAAAGCTATACCGAGCGATCCGTGTCCTTCGGTCTTCAGCCTCCATCCCGATCTTCTCGCGAAATCTCCAATCTTCATCTCCTCGTCGGAAAGGGCACCACACCGCCGGGTTCTTTTACGGGTTCCCACCTCTGGACCGAGGCAACTCGGGCACGAAGTTGGGCTAGTGTAGAATAGTTTGTCTCTAGCGGGTATGAAGTTGCCATGTGATGGAGATGAAGAATAATGAGCAAGAGGAAATGAGCTTTTTGGATTTTTGATACAAGCATAGAATGAGAGATGAATATTTTTCCTCATCCTAAAAATGAATCCATCACCCCTAACAATGTGTGGCCGGCCCTTTTCTTGGCAAAAAGGAATAAGAAGAAGGGGGGTGAGCACAAGAGAGAGGAGGGTAACCATAAGAGATGTGAAGAATACTAGGAAAATTAGTCACCACCAAATCAAATCCAATCCTATCTCATAAATGCAAAACAATAATGAGAACAAGAAAAGCATCATAAGATGCTAGAACCATCATAATCCAAATGCCACATAAAACCCTCCACAATTGCTAATTTGCGCATTTGCAAATTATCCCCTCCCATCACAAAATCCGGCCGTGAAGGAACAAAGGAAAACTGGCCGGAACGGAACGCAAACTGGCAACTTCAAAAAACTGATCCCATAATAAATTACAGGAAAACCTCGCGACTGTATATACATACCCGCATTTGTATTCCTACCGAATACAAATACAATGAGACAAAATCTACACTGTACAATACTAGGATCCGGCTTAAACCAAAGCCTGCTAATATTATCCGTCCGATCACGATCCGTGCAATACCGCACGTATAAGATCAAACCCTGCCATATCTCCATACGGCCACTACAGCGTTTCGCCCGAAACTTGAGAAAACGGTCTGTGATGGACTGTAAAGACTCGTCAATACTTTGGTTGTGGATTTAACCACTAGCACGTTAGATGTATTAGCCATACGTAATGGGCAACCAGGTATTGACCAAAAGGGACGTCGATGAGCGATCCTGACACCCTACTGAGCCTGTCAGTGACAATATCCATACAGTCCGGTCCGTTCGTCTATGAGCATCGCATGGCGGGCCTAGGGGGTTGGTAAAAGTCAGACCCCCAAAAGCGGTACAAGTCGTGTCGGAGTGTAGCCCAGAACACCCTGAGATACTACTGGAATACCTACCAGTAAATCTCCTGCCTTGGCCAAGGACTTCATGTAATGGCTCTCCTAGACACAGCGCGACCTCACCCCCAATACTGGGAGAGACGAACCCCTGCAGATCCGCTCACTGCCTCCATGTGGCTCGGGACTGTACCCAACTAAAACCTGTTTGCACGACTCCTTTGAGCGTGGTAGGGTAGTAATCAAAGTATAGTGGGAACTCACACGAGACAAATGACGATCTCAGGTCGATGAACTAACCTGTACACATGTCACCAGGGAACTGCTATCTAACGTCAGGTATAAGACCAACTAGCAGGTTCCCGGCGAGTCCTGTCCGGTATACTCATAACCCAATGAGCACCTGTATACATCTTAGGTGAACCAACTAACACCAGTGGCTTGTGAAACCGGCCACCGCCCCTCGTCGGGGTCTCGACTGTATACACTAGTCTACTCTAGAGTATCGATGCCCTGTCTCGAAACTCCCGGACCTTTTAAGGATGTGCTTATAGACCCCAGCTCCCACGTATATGATCACCATCATACTGCTGGCCGTCAAGCAAGAATCCTAAGGGCTCTATCAACGCACAATAGTGACTTATAAGGTCACCTAAAGCAGTACACGGTGATAAAGATAAACCAGATAGCATACTATCATCTTGAGTAAGACTGTTCTAACGGTATAGGTCCTCTCTCAATCATTGCAATCACGTGCCTGTGATCCAATAATTGACTCTGAGGGCACTATCTCCAACAAGAACTTGTAGTTAGTTTGTTAGTTTTTGTTTAACAAAGATCCTTCATGGTTAGTCTATGTTCCCTTGTGATAAAATTTTGATTTTTACTCTTTCCGCCTCCCTGTAAGTACCGGGGTGGGTTACATAGACTTACATGGCTATTCATCACGACCGTGGAATCCGTGTTTTATACAGGCTCAAAATAAAACACGGACATCCTAGTATATCCAATATTTCATATGTTGTTTTCTGCTGCGTTATCTGTGATGTGATCATTTGATATGTGGAGATAGATACTTTATATAGTATATATGATATATTATATAGACGTTGCTTATGTTTTACACCCGCGCTAGCCCTGCCCCACTCTGCCGTTAGTTACCTAACCTAACGGTACATGACGGGACATCGAGGCGAATGCGGATGGCATAAGCGTACGTTGTATTTATCTGTGATGTTTAGGTGACTTAAATGATAGGCCATTCATTAATGAGATTAATGAAAGAAAATAAACCTAAAAGATGTTGTGGAATCGAATTTCAAAAATTAGGTAGCTCTAGTTGTTGCTTTGCATAGCGGTATTCCTTGTAGAATATCCAGCACCTCATTCGACAAGGAAAGAGCCGAGATCCCTTCACCGGGAGTGACCTCTTTAGCAATAACTAGCAGATGCTACAACCCTCGGTTTTGTCTTTTGACTGCTTTTCTAGTTCTTGCTTTGCACAGTGGTATTGTGAATATCCTGCACCTCATTCGACGAGGAAAGAGCCGAGATCCCTTTAACGGGAGTGACCACTTTAGCGAAACTAGCAAAAGCCTAAAAACACTCCATTTAAAATCATTTGATTATGCAATGAGATCAAGTTCAAAGCATTAAAGGTTTTCTTAAAAACCATCCGCAACCCTCCGTCATTTTAGGAAGTAGAGTATTTAGTATTCGTGCTGTGTTTGTTGACCTTAGTTAAGGCACAGTGTACGGTAGCTAAGTGATGTCTTCCTACACAGCATATGATGCGATTAGTTAGGACAGTCACGTGACTTTGTTGACTTTAGTTAAAGGTCATATGGGTGGGTCTAATTAATCATTAAATGACGGGTAGAGCTTGACTAGTGTTTATGATTTGTTGACCATAATTAAGGTCATAAGTACTATGGGTAAAAACCTTTATCAGGAGTTTCAAGTGTTGAAATTTGCAATGAGATTGCATACCTTCTATATGATAGTTGGATCCTGATACCCACTGCAAATAATTGTTACTCCTGGGAGAATTTTGCTCTTTACAATTACCCGATCAAGTAGGTGTCTAGAAAGGTGTCAAAGGGGTTACGCCCCTGGGAAAACGGGTGTAACATTTTAGAAAAATAAAATATTATTTTTGGGAATTTTTATAATTAAATAATAAATATATTGAATATTTTAATATTAAGGTATAATTAAATACCGATAAATTGGGAAAATTTTAGAAAATTATAGAAATTACTAAAATGAAAGTGTTTTATGAGATTTAAGCAAATTATAAATTTTTATGATTAATTATTTTCCGTTTTAATGCTAATCGCGATTAAATATCGCTAATCGCGCATTAAACTGGTTTTGTGCACATGACATGCACCGTGTCGTATTTTACACTTGTGTTACATTTTATAACCATGGTTTTATTTGGGATTTATGTGTTTGGTTTTAATAATGAAATGAAATGAAAAGATAAAGAAAAGAAAAGAATAGAATATGAAGCATGGGCAAGTGAGAGAGTGTGAGGGGTCAAGAGAGAACCATGCCCATTTGTCCCCCTCATTTTCATCATCTCTTTCTCTCTCCCTTTCACTCAATGGCTGCCTCTCCCTCTCCCCCTTCCTCTTCATCCTCAAAACACCTCATTTCCCACCTTAAAACACCTCACTCCTTTCATTAAAATCATGCACAAGCTTCTCACAAACCCTTTGGACCAAGAAAAATCGGATTTTGAAGACTTGGGGTAACTCAAGAAAATTCTTGAGTTGCCAAATGAGGTATTCTCTTAACCATTAGCATAGTATTTTCATTTCTTTTAAATCCATGTTTGATTAGAACCGATTTAGTGTCGTTTAGTGAGGTTTGGAAATTTCTAGTTAGGGTTCGAGGAATTCTTGAGTTGTGATGTGTAGTTGAGGCTTATAGTGACCTTAGACCCCTGTAGGGATTTTATAGTGGGCTAAACAATAGACTAAAACCCTGCAACATGAACCTAGAAACCCCGATACCGTATTTTTCTGGATTCTGTGATGAGAAAATTGAATCTGCTAACACTCGGGGACCTGGAAAATTATTTAGCAAACACTAAGAGATAACCAGGCACCCGGGAAGATTTACCCAAAACCCTAGCCCCTACTTCCCCTACTTAGCCGCAGTTTTATTCTTCCTGGCCGCAATTTGCGGCCAGGCTAAGGAAGAATCCCTTCATGTTTGTTCCAGGGCTTTATCTCCTGTAAATTAGACCCTCTATATGTGCAAAATTGGCTAATTTCACCTAGGGTAAAATCTGGGACTAAATTCATGAGTTACTGTTTTGATTCGGGTTTATATTTTTCGTATTTTGGATTCTGGATTTTAGTATTTGTGTTTTACCTAGATCACTTGACGTTTGTACGACGATATCGAGTGTTGTTTGGTGGTTTGAAAGGCGTAGTCCGTAGGTTCTAACCTATAGGCTTTTAGCTTGTCGTTTTGGTTTTGATTTGGATTTTAATGCGATACGATACGTTGTGACATGTAGGTACCCCCATGTGGACTTCGGGACGACAAGCAAGCGTGTGGCGACGTTAGCAACGGCAAGTGAAGAGCAAGGTGAGTAGATACACATCTAAAGGGGAAGTCGGGTGGATAGCGTATAGCACCCCCGCAGTTCGTAGTGTAGTTGATGATATGTTATATATTTACATATGTGTTGTGAATTTGGATAATAGTGTCATGGTTGATTTCTTAGTCGCGAACCATGGAATAGGTTTGCACACACGCACACACACCCTTGCATGCATTATTATTATTACTTGTGCGTATATGGGGATATGTGTATACACACACACACACATAGGTATGGGACTAGGCATATATATATATATATATATATATATATATATATAGATAATGAGGATAGTGGATGATATTTGGAAATGAGTCGATGAGATTGGGCATGATGCTATGTGATCGGTGATATGTTTTGGTTCGTATTAGGAGATACGACATGAGATTTTAGCGGGCCTTTAGGCGTGTGTTTTCATACACGCATATATATATATATATATATATATATATATATGGTATCAGTATGTACTAGACTTAGATCAGAACCCCTAATACAGGATATGATGATAATGGATACCAGATGAATAATGAGATGAATGTGATATTTGACTCATACCCAAATTTGGGATGCCGTACGACGGATTTACGTACGAGCTATATATTGATTCTAGATCCGCACTCTTGACTAGAGGATGTCATAATATATATTGTATCGTATATGATACTATTGAGGCGGGATCACCGACTGTTATATTTATATATATCAACTCAGATTTAAGTGGTTTCCTTACCTTTCGATTTGTCCTGTAGTTTACTTGATGTTAGACAAGACTCGAGTCATACCTATTTCTAAACACCACGATTCGTGTTATTTCAAATGGCAAAACTATATGACATATATATATTGATGTAGATTCTTCAATGTTGTGTTTATTATTCATTTTCCGCATATTCTTGCTATTCGCATCGCATTGCATGTTTAAATGTGTTTATTGTTATATTAAACCCATGCTGTCAGGACACCAGCACCATTATCGATGATGCGTATGTTCCACGTACACCTTCTTGCCGGCTCACACACTTCATCATCGATAATTGCCATGTCACTATACAGTAGGATTGTTGCATCAAGATATGACTCCTTACATACATACATATTTGCACATACACAGATGATTCTGGCTTGATTTTGGAGACTTGGGAACCGCATGATATATTTTTAAACCGGATTCATTTAAAAGAGTGGTTTTCCCTCGAGATGTGCATATTACTATTTTATGTTGCATGATATACTGATATGCTTATATTTCTATTATATGTCACATACATCATGCTTTATGATTATACGCATTGAGATATGTTGTTTCCATGATATTTCTGGATTTGAGAACCATGGGTATTTCAAAAGAAAGTATGTACTGTTTTAAAAACCCGGTTTCTCTTGATATGATATTTCAGCAGCAACCATGAGTTCTATCGGTTTTGATATATATATACCCCATGCAAGGAGGAGTCGTGGGCCGTGTGCGAGTATATGGTGGGGCCCGGAGGTATCCCGGGGCAAGAAGATCGATGGACCACGCCGATGAGCCTGACAGGGGAATCATACCTACCGGTGATAGTATTTAGACTCGGCGGTTATTGTGGGGATACCGACCGGAGTTATGTACGTATGGATACGTCGAATTGCGAGGGTCGAAGCTGGGCACTCAGGTTTTCGAGATAGCGTATAATATGTACCTATCAGGGCCAGTCGTAGTGACAGCACCTGATAGATGAGGATTTACGTGTCGATGCTGGACACGGGTTTCATGATGTTTCGAGTGTCGATGTTGGGCACTCAGGTTTTCATGATTTTGATGTGTCGCGAGGGACACCCATTGATTTATATCCTCATATTTTCATGCATATGCTTTTATGACTTTTACATGCATGATGTTGTTATGTCATTGGTTGACACGTGGACGAGATCCACACGCATACAGGCATTGATTACATTGATCACACCTCATGGTTATGATATATTGCTACCTGAGGCACTGACACGAGCACTTGGTATTATACTTGGTATAGTTGTTTACCCTTGCCACATTTTCATGCTTCAGACTTTATCATATTGAGGATATATATATTACTGATCGTTTGACCTAGGATTGAGTCATACATACGATTTCTGCTCTGTGATATTTTCTACTCACGAGTTGGCAACTCACCCCCGTTGTGCCACAGTTCTTGCAGGTCTTGTCGTACAGGTTTCATTGTGGCTTTCTGGCACACTGCTTCCTTTCCGGGTGATTGCTTTGTTAGGTGGGTTCACTTGAATCGTGACCACCATTGTACCATTTATTTATATTCAGTTGTATCTAGTAAAACTCCATAAACCAGACATGTATATGTATTTGACTTAGAGACCAGTTGTTTATTCTTTCGACCTTAGAGTCGCGCGTTGTATTATTATGGGTTTTCATGTTGATTTGAGTTTCTTTTTCAGTTTTGATTCTCGCCCTTCGGCGTTGTATATTATATTGCTAGCATGGTTGTGACCGTCAATTGACGAAGAGCTAGCTCCCGCTTGGGGCTGCCTTTTATCATTGTGCATATATTATTCATGTTGTACCCCCTTTGGGGCCAGTATTTACAAAGGAAACTCTGCCGAAATTTTCAGAAAAGACTTGGGATTTTAAAAATGCATACTTCGGATTATGTTTTTTAAAACCACTTATTTTAAAACTAGTTTTATTCACTTCTTCCTTAAAATGGTTTAGATTTCTGGGATTTTTGGCTTACTTGAATTAGATGGGGTCCTATAGACTTCATATGATTCAAGTGCCAGTCGCGTGCTATTTCGAGTCGTGACAACGAAGTTTATTTTAATTAGGTCTGTGCGAAAGCATGGGGAACCTCCCTCAAAGTACCGGCACTGGCCTGGCTGAAAGATTGGAGAACTTGTAGAGTGTAATTAATCCCGGCTAGTCTTTCCTTTTAAGGTTTGAAGGAAGATTTGATAAAAACAGTGGGAGCCATCCTGATTAGATAAAATATATAACTAATCTAATCTTGCAAGAGCGTACGCAGAGTGTTTTCTTCTCTCTCTCCATAGGTAGCGACCATGTCATGCCTTAATCAAGATAATAATATGGATGTATTAACCGAACCCGCTTGTTATACTGTACTGGGGAACGTTGGTCCCGCTCCAACTTATAATTGTTATAAGACCGAGCAGGAAATAGGGGAATACCAGGATTCCCATGCCGCCCAAATGAAGAAAGTACCTGCTGATGCATCTTCTTCAGGTGTGTTCATTACATAGAACTGTTTCTCAGTATTCTCTACGTCCTGGGTATTTGATACCAGATCAGGATCCCAGATATGTAATCTGTTACATGGGCTACAGATAGGTAGAGAACTGAGAACGGGTGATAGGTTTCAAGAGTTAAAAACAGTGCAATTGTTGCAGCCAAGGTGTTGGCAGTTATCACCCTGTATTACCAAATAAATTGATTCTGAACGAATGTTATTAGATACCGAACATGATATACAACATCATATCAGTCTCTTTATTTAGTAAAGAAGGATATAATTTTGTATTGTTGGATAATGTTTTGAACATTTCCTATATCAAGAGTTGATCGGTTTCAGGCACGTTATCTAAAAGCATATACGTTCTAAATCAAACCACAGTTCTTAACGTACAGAACACACACAAGAAGAATAGTTCAGAAATGAACGAATCCTTCTTGAGGCATTGTAGACTAGGTCATATCAAAGCGACCCGACTAGCTTAGTTACATAAAGATGCATATTTAAATCAGTTTGAATTCATCTTGTGAAATTTGCCAGTCATGTCACAAAGATAAGATGGCCATAGCTCCGTTTACTGGAAACAGAGAAAGAGCTGGTGAACTCTTGGGACTAATACATGACGATGTATGAAGGTCCTTGTTTCCACCAATCAGAGCAAAGCTATGTTTTAAAATTCAAAATTCAAAGAATTGAAGCAATGCTTCAGATTCAGCGCTAGGCGCGCTGTGCGCCACGTGTCAAACACAGATACGCTAGCGCCAGGTGCGCTGCGCCCTAGGCAGCGCACCCCCAATCAGAGCAAAGCTCTGTTTTAAAATTCAAAATTCAAAAGAATTGAAGCAACGCTTCAAATCCAGCGCTCTGCGCTGCGCGCCACGTGTCAAACACGGATGGACTAGCGCCAGGTGCGCTGCGCCCTAGGCAGCGCACCCCTAATCAGAGCAAAGCTCTATTTTAAAATTCAAAATTCAAAGAATTGAAGCAACACTTCAGATCCAGCACTCTGCGTTGCGCGCCACATGTCAAACACGGATGCGCTCGCGCCAGGTGCACTGCGCCCTAGGCAGTGCACCATGAGTGCACTAGCTCTAGGCGCGCTGCGCGCCACATGTCAAACACGGGTGCGCTAGCGCAGTTGCGCTGCGCGTCACGTGTCAAACGTAGGTGCGCTAGCGCAAAGTGCGCTAGCGCAAAGTGCACTGCGATCTGAGCAGCGCACCATGTGCAAAGCACAGGTGCGTCAGCGCTGGAATTAAAAATTCCCCACCGTTAGATCAAAAGATCTAATAATGATAAATCATTAATCAGAATTAAAATTCTGTTATGGAAAGATTTTCTCAATCTTCTTAAAAATAAGAAGATTGCCTTCTATAAAACAGAAGCCTGTTCAGACCAGAATATTGCATTATTATATGCCCCATTCTTATTCTTTTTATAAATAAACAGGTACTTTTGACGCATGTCTGCTACATGTTACAGGTTACAGGTTCTTGGACAGAAAACAGTGCAAACGATGTAAAGACGATGAAAATGTGGACTTTAACCAACAAACAGAGAGTCTTGATCAAGCCTACATAAGGAACAATTCACAAAGCAAGATTCAAGACATCGACTCAAAGCGAACGGTTAAAAAGCCATTGCAAATTGTTCACTGAAGGTCTGGAACCAACCTAGAAGCCCAAATGGAAAAAGACATATAGAAACATGAAGACAAAGTTACCAGGAGCCCACAGCAGAAACTGCAAAGCCCAATCACTCCTTTTGGCCTCGGAACCGCGGCCAAACAGGGCCTCGGGCCACGGTTCCGCGGCTTGGTAGTGCAGTTAGGAGCGCAAAACTTTACAGTAAATTGTGGCGGTGTTGACTAAGTCTTTCTAGGGCTATTTGTGTAATTTTGGACATGCGAAACAAGTGTAACCCTAGGGTTTCCTATTCTTTATAAATAGGAACTCTAATCATTGTAATTTCTTTATGCCTCCTTTTAATAAAAATTCCAAAATTCTTTATGGAGAGCATCGGTGCCTCTCTTAAATGCTGAAATTCAGATCTGACAACCCTGTATGGATGATTGGAGAAATGCATTTGTAAAGTAAGTAGATTTGTTTATTTTCTTGCCCTGGATAATTTCAATTCATGCCCTAGATTAAATTTATTTTCCTGCCCTAGTATAGATTTTATTTCTCTGCCCTAGTTATAACTTTCAATTAATTGCCCTAGGTAGAATAATTTAGGATTTTAGATTTGATAATCAATCCGAACACCATTCGGAATTAACTAGTTAGACCGAATCGGAAATTCACAACATCCCTATGGACCGACCCGTACTCACCGGCTAGCTGCAAAGCGACGCCGTTCTTGATTGCGGTTACAAATATTTTTGATCTATCTTTTAGAAAGCACAAGCACACTAAATCACTTAATCAAATGGCGCCGTTGCCGGGGATGGCGTAGAACTTTCCTTTTCGCAATTTCGGGTTAATCAAAATTTTAAAAAATCATAAAAATCTAAAAAAATCCAAAAAATATAACAAAAATATATAATCTGTTATTTTTGGAAGGGATACTTTGTTGTTTGAATTTTGCAGGATATACGAAAATCGGATCTGGAAATCTACAGAGATCAAAAAAGGAAAAAACAGATCGGAACAACAGAAGATCACAACAACCGAGAAACAGAAGAAATTTGGAGGACCGAGTCTACAAGTTAACCGCGGTGATCTGGTTCAAAAAAAAAAAAGTTCGCCGAACCGACCAAAGCGCGGCGGAACTACCGCGCCGGCCCCCTTTTGGCCGCAAAACCGCCGCGGTCTTGTCGAATCAGGGCTTAAAAAAAGGGGCAGAAGCGCGATAAAAAAAAGCCGTTCTGCCACTGCAAATTTTTGTGAGTTTTCTCTCTCTCCTCATCTGCAAATCTTGATATATCTTCTGTAAATTTACCTGCAGGATTTCTTTGCACTCAAAAATCTTTTCCCTTCCAAATAACAATCTTATGCAAGATTCTTTGCACCGCGCATAAAATAAAAATCTTTGATTGCAAGTGATTTACTGTTTTGCATATCTTTAATCGGACTTTAAGGGGCTTTTTGACCAATTCAGATTGGGTGGGGATTTCATCACCCTTCCCAGGACCCCAGAAATCACATAAGGCATTTGCATTGACCATATCCTAATTAAAAAATACTAGACTCAGCCCTAAGGACATCGAGCTCAATAGGTTAAGGACTAGTATAGGCATCGACCATTTATCCTAATTGACTTTGCGGTGTCTAGGCTAGTGATTTTTAATTAGGCCCACTACTGTGGTTCCTTCCCATTTACCTGGCCGTACTTGTCGGTGAAGAGGCGGTTTGAGGTCCTATTTCTAGCCCTAGTTAGGAGCTGTCTAGCAGACCTAGGTGACCCTAGATCTAGGTCTGATTATGCATTTCTGGTTGATTACATTTGTGTCTAAGCCCTTTATCGAAATTTTTTTTTTCTGCAAACAGTCTCAAATAAAGAGAAAAAGGAAAAAAGGAAAATATTTTATAGAAACTTGCAAAAAAAATTTAGCTGCTAATAACTCCTTGCACACAATAAACTTTCCTTCTTTCCCCTTTTCTTACAACATGGGTACCCTACATAATAAATCATTAGCCGAACTTTGGTATCCCAAACCTAATTTTACGTCATATGTCAATTTGTTCGGTCAATTTAAAAACGATCCCTCCATGCCTAAAACATCTTTGAAAGATCACATAGAGACGTCTATGAGAAACAGTTTGACTTTTCAACCCACTTTGTGTCAACCAAGTCAACCTTCACCACCTTCGTATGTTGACACCACTTTTTCAAGTTCAGCTATAACTCCTAAGCCGATGTCCATTGCTGAGCATATTGCTCAATCTCGCAGTCGATCTTTCACCCCTCTCCACTCATCTAGTTCTAGGGATCCGCACGACTATTCACTTTGTTATCCATATGTTGACCCTACCCCTGTCCTACCACCCACTTCCTACCAGTCCAACCCGATCTTACCACCCTCACTAGACACTGTTTCTACACAGACATTAGGAAGTTTTGCATATCCACACGATTTCGAATCTTTTACCGAAACCCCCTCACCACCTAAGTCTAGTTTGGAAGAGGCGTTAGAAGCTTATATTGCTGCAACAAATAAAATGACTAGGAATCTGGAAGCGTCCGTAGCCGCCCTTATGCAACCTAGTGAACCGGTAGCTAGTTTCCCGCTAGCTCAAAATTTTTCAATGTATAAGGAGGCGGTTGGACAGAGCGAGAATGAGAGAGGATTTTCAAATCAAACCTACCCGTACCCAATTGAAGTCCACAACTCCTGTTTTCCATTGATTGCCCTAAATAGTTCACCTGTTCAAAATAAAAACGAGTTGTGTGATTTTGTAATGTTTGACTTGCCAAATTGTGAGGAACCCCTTTCGAGTGAAACCGCACCTAATCATTTCAATTTTTACACCTCCCATCTAGAACCTAAATCGATAGATATCCATGCTTTTGATGAGGTGTCTAAGGAAATTGATTTTCACTTGATTGAGGATATAGACGCCGGGAATATTTCGGATGATGAACCTGTCGATTTAATTGAGATTTTATGTTCAAATCATCATCCCGAGTTATTAAATGTTTCTCTCGAATCTAATATGCGTCTTGAATTTGATGATAATGGCATGGATGAGTTGAATTTTGAGGAAAATTATAAGGATAATATTGAGGAGAGTTTTGAGGATAATATTGAGGTTGAACCATTTTTGTTTAATGTGTCGGATTTTCCAATTCAGCCTCCTGAACCTTTAACTGTTATATCACCATCCCTCCTTCCTATTGTTCCGACCGTGCAAGTGACCGTTACGTTTACATCTTAAATACCAAGTTCGGCGTACCCATGTTTTCTTGCGAATCTTGAGGGATTTGACCCCATTTCCCGACGGGTTGATAGGTTAGCGCAATCGCTTATAACATATCGATCATCACATATTGCGCTAATTTATTCACTCGATTTACACCTTCAAGTTCGCGCGATCCTTCTTTCTCCTTTCCGCCCTTCTTTCCCTCCACCAAGACCATATTCTACCATTCTTCTTTCCACACGGTCTCGCGTGTTTCTCATTTCTTTCATCTCCATCCCATTCTTGCATCGACTCTACCTCTACTATGATAAGATTTTTGAATGGTTGGTGCTAACATTTGGCTTGTGTAAGGCCAAGCTTAAGTTTGGGGGGGACCTTTGTATATATGTACATTTTTTTTTCTTTTTATAAAAAAAAATTCAAAACATTAAAAAATGAAAAAAAAATTGCAAATAAATAAACAGGGGAGTATCGGCATTTTGACCCTCTTAGTTTAGCATGACAGTGAGGACACTGTCAAGTTCAAGTTTGGGGGTATGGTCGGTACGTCTTCTTCCTTCGCATTCATTTGTACATATTTTTGCATCTGCATACTTATTTGAAAACCTATAAAAAATTGAAAATTTTCAAAAATTATAAAAATTAATGTATTCAATTTTGGCTAATTGACTTGAGTTTGAAAAATAGGTTAACTGGCTAGGAAAAACTAGATCTTAGACTTAGTAAATTAAAAACCCTAAAAATAACCTTCCTTAAAGTTTAACGGTAGAAAGTATATGCCTTGTAGTTTATTTAGAAATAAGCAAATTTTGGGTTCACTTCTTGGGCTAAGTCAAAATGAGGGAAGAGTATTGATGTTCTTATTAGAGTATAAGTTTGAAAAATTGTTCCTAACTTAAGTCTAGATTCTGAAAACGTATACCATACAAAATTGCACAATCACGCACCTTGAAACTTAGAATAGTAGAGGAGACCTTGAAATGCTCTTGTCTAAAGTCCTTAGTACGAAGAAAATGAAACAAAAAAAATATTTAAGTGTGAATAAAGAAAAAAAATGAGCACTGGTTTTTGTGATTACTTAAGGCTGTAAAAATAGAAAAATATTTAGCGAGGGTGCTTCATCACCTAGTGCCTTAGACCAACTGGTTTGGGAGTCACTGCTAAAGCCTTGGGTGTTGCAAAACTAGGAAGTACACTTTAATGTGCAAACACATTTTGTAATCGGTCGTTGGTACCTCAAGAAGTATTAACGGTCGCATGAAGGATGTGTAAGCAAATTTCATTTAAAAATTCACTAATTAATAAGTGCTTTGGACAATGGACGAGAGTACGATTGCTTGATTTGAATTTCCAAGTGTAGGGATGATATTTACACACACGTAGGGATATGTGATTGGGATTTAGATGAGAGAACGGAATGAAAGATAGAACTTGTATCTTTAGTAGAGTTGATAGAAATTCCTGAGTGGAGATGGAACCCTAGAAGGAAAACTTAAGAAATGCCGAAAGCTAAGTAAATCTATAGAACATATATAATCTTAAGTTAAATGATGAGGAAGCGTGAAGAATATGGGTGGATAATTTACAAGTAGAAGATAATAGAATTCCTTGTTAGAAAACCTAATTGGAGAACAAAAGTTAATGGGCCGAATTGATAGGATTTTGTGGGTGTAATCCGCTGAAAACCCTCAGGAGACAACACTCCTCCTACTAGGGACACCTAGAGGTTTAACGGCTTGTTGCACGTGCTCAGTGCAATCGCGTTTCCCTGCGAAAGTGTGGTTAGGATTTTAGTGAATAAAAATAAGTTTGCTCGAGGACGAGCAAAATATAAGTTTGGGGGTATTTGTTCAGACCAGAATATTGCATTATTATATGCCCCATTCTTATTCTTTTTATAAATAAACAGGTACTTTTGACGCATGTCTGCTACATGTTACAGGTTACAGGTTCTTGGACAGAAAACAGTGCAAACGATGTAAAGACGATGAAAATGTGGACTTTAACCAACAAACAGAGAGTCTTGATCAAGCCTACATAAGGAACAATTCACAAAGCAAGATTCAAGACATCGACTCAAAGCGAACGGTTAAAAAGCCATTGCAAATTGTTCACTGAAGGTCTGGAACCAACCTAGAAGCCTAAATGGAAAAAGACATATAGAAACATGAAGACAAAGTTACCAGGAGCCCACAGCAGAAACTGCAAAGCCCAATCACTCCTTTTGGCCGCGGAACCGCGGCCAAACAGGGCCTCGGGCCGCGGTTCCGCGGCTTGGTAGTGCAGTTAGGAGCGCAAAACTTTATAGTAAATTGTGGCGGTGTTGACTAAGTCTTTCTAGGGCTATTTGTGTAATTTTGGACATGCGAAACAAGTGTAACCCTAGGGTTTCCTATTCTTTATAAATAGGAACTCTAATCATTGTAATTTCTTTATGCCTCCTTTTAATAAAAATTCCAAAATTCTTTATGGAGAGTATCGGTGCCTCTCTTCAATTCTGAAATTCAGATCTGACAACCCTGCATGGATGATTGGAGAAATGCATCTGTAAAGTAAGTAGATTTGTTTATTTTCTTGCCCTGGATAATTTCAATTCATGCCCTAGATTAAATTTATTTTCCTGCCCTAGTATAGATTTTATTTCTCTGCCCTAGTTATAACTTTCAATTAATTGCCCTAGGTATAATAATTTAGGATTTTAGATTTAATAATCAATCCGAACACCATTTGGAATTAACTAGTTAGAATGAATCGGAAATTCACAACATCCCTGTGGACCGACCCGTACTCACCGGCTAGCTGCAAAGCGACGCCGTTCTTGATTGCAGTTACAAATATTTTTGATCTATCTTTTAGAAAGCGCAAGCACGCTAAATCACTTAATCAAAGCCCTAGGATTAAAGATCCAACGGTGGGGAAACGTCCCCAAATCAATCAGAGAAAGATCTTTTTAACTGATTTAACAAATCAACTTGCCCTATATAAAGGCCCCAAGACTTCAAGTATGATATAGAAAAAAAACCCTACAAACTTTGAGAAAACTCAAAGAAAGAAAAGCAAGCTTTTAGAAAAAGAAGATCATTTTCTTCAAGGTAAAGAACATGATTCTTGAACACAGAGATGAAATCATCTCATAGAAAGAAGAACTGTCTTCTAAAAAAGATCATAGATCTATAAAGACCAAGGTCTTTTATATAAAAACAAAAATGAAAATCAAACGATCTCATCATAAAAATAAAAGAAGTATTTACTTCATTAACAGATCATTGATCTACAAAGGCAAAGCCCTTTCCAAAATAAGAACTGTTGTTCTTGAATCTTGAGGCAAAGCATCCTTTAAAAAAGAACATAAACTTGTTCACTGATCATAAATTTGATCAAGTGTGCTCTGCGCTATTGAAAAGTGCCTTGCACTCATGAACTGCACTTTTGCGCTCCTTGGACCAGCGCTCAGTACCAAAACATGCCACGTGTCAACCGTAGACACAACTAGCACTTTGCGCTTCTGATGCAGAGCACTGCGCTCATGGGCTGGCGCTCAGCGCCAAGTGCGCCACGTGTCACTCACTGGTGCGCCAACAAACTAGCGCAACACGCTCATAAATTAAAAGCGCAATGCGCTTATAAACTGGCGCATAGCGCAGAGCGTGACACGTGTCCTTTTCGTGTGCGCTACTTGGCAGAAGCGCAATGCGCTCTTTAATTGGCGCAAAGCGCCTGGCGCGCCACGTGGCGCACTATCAGAACACACATTGTTCTGATGATGCTATGCATTCAATACAAGACAAAAAAAGAAATGTCTGACAAAAAAAGAAATATCAGAACCCCTCTGATATATGTCGTTGTAATCCCTCAACGTCTTCAGAGAAGTGACGGGTCCCGACAACCATACATTCTATAGACTATGATATCTTTAAACTGGACCGTGGGGTCTTTAAACACACGGACTACGATGTCCTTAACCTGGACTATGGGGTCCTTAAGCCCATAGACTACGATGTCTTTAACCTGGACTGTGGGGTCCCTTTAAACCCACGGACTATGATGTCCTTAACCTCGGACTGTGGGGTCCCTTTAAACCCATGGACTATGATGTCCTTAACCTTGGACCACCATGTCCTTAGACTGGTAATGGACCACCATGTCCTTAAACTGGTAATCGACCGCAATGTCCCTAAACTAAACAATAGAGTTCAAATGCTCTTTTGTTGGATCTAAATGATCCCGTTAAGTTGATCTTAGTCTAATAAAAATTAGACTAACGTATCCTTAACATACGTTTAAGTTGATCTTAGTCTCAAATGAGGCTAACGTATCCTTAAACCCAAACCCCAAACCCAAATCTAAAAAAATACGGATTTAGACTAATCCATGCCCTACGGGCGACAACATAAATTAGTCTCCGTATACAATCCACGGGAAACCAAAAACAAAACAAACACCCACGACACGAAGTGACCATCTGGAGAAGGAGAAAGTTGTTACCGCAATGCGGTAGCGTAATTAACTGCAGGGGCTTGCGCCTGCAGGGAAGAGCGTCCCCACAATCAAAAACCCCTCATCAACGAGGTGGAATCTGACGAAGTCTGCTACATCGGCCGTATCCGTTTAAACCTTCGTTACATGGTGCCATAAATCAACTTGGCATTTTCGAAGAGGTGGACGGATAGCACCAATTAGCATCTGCCCCGAAATTCAGGCAAGACGGACCCACGCGGTCGCATCTCCGTGTTTCGGTGGGAAACAGATTCTGGCACACCCGGTGGGACCCTTTCCTCTTTCCACTCCACACTTCGTGTGTTGTGTTCGCGAACGAATCGCGGTTTGATATGGTTGCCCTTGGGTTCGAGGTACTAAGATTTGGTTTCTTGCTTGGCGCAGAAAGCGAAACATCAATCGCATCCACTTGCGAGAAGTGTTCCAACTGCAATTGTAACTCGCGCTCCGCCTCATCTGGAGGCATAGCCTACGGGCCCCAAGCAACCTCCTTGTTCACGATGCTGGTGGACCAGGTGACTCAGGCCACCACCGGATTGTTCTTTGGGACAATGCTCCCACCAATGAGCTTCAGCACCCCTGTACCAACACCAGAAGCTTCCAAGAAGTCGGTCTTTGGTCGGCTTGCTACTACCGCGGCCCCTCTCAACGGGTCTTCCAGCTCCAGCGCCTCAGTCTTCGCCAGATTGGGCCAAAGTCCATGTGAGCCCATGATAAAGCCTGCAATCCCAGAAAAGGTTATGCCGAAGAGGATAGCCATCCCTGCTCCTGAAGTCGTCAAGGCGGCTTCTCCTGCCAAAGGGCCGGTCTTTGCAAGACTGACTGTTCCAGCTCCCACTCCCGCTCCAGCTCTAAGGTCTGTCTTTGACAGATTAAATCCTGCTACTCAACGGACCTCAGTTTTCAAGAGGCTGACGCCAGCAACAGCCCTTCGCCAAAGCAGGGGGCAAGACGAAGTCACCCCTCGAGCTGAAACCATCCCAACAGCTCAACGCGCTCGACGTCGCCACTGGCACCGAGTGAGGAAGGCTGGGGGTAACTCCCCCTCTGGGCTAACTCCGTCAGCCCCGACGGTGGAAGTCAATGCTGCTATTCCAACTGGGAACAGCTTCGAACTGCTGAACAAGATGCGCAGAAACTCTCCTACCGCCGTACTGAAAAGATCTCCTCCTCCGATAGAGAATGTTACAGAAATAAAGCTGGACCAGCCTCCTCAACGGCTGTCCTCCAAGGTTTACAAAGTCTGGCGATGGGTCCAGGAGACGGTGATTGATCAAGACAATCCCCGCCGACAGAAGAAGCTGAAGGTTCAGCAGGAAGAGAACCGTCATGGCAAGCTACAAAGGACGACAACCACCTGGGTGCCCGTTGCAAAGGCCCCCTCAACGTTAGCTGCTCAAAAGAGAAGGAGGCCAGAGAAATCTCTTATAACTACAGCAGATCGCACGCTGAGCCCGAACGCCCCAAGTCCGGGGGCATGACGGTGCATACTTTTTACATGGCTTCCGGAAAAGAGAAAAGCCGCACTTCGACGGGTCACCGACCGCTTACCCGATCCGTGACCAAAGCCCAAGAACAACAATAGCAAAAGCTCCAGGGGATGCTGACAACTATGGCTGCACTCACCGGGCCAAAAGCAAGCCCGGAAACATCGTCGGAGCAGCGTCAGGAACAGGAAACCGATGCCGAGTTCCTCCGAAGAATGCTCGAAAAGAAAGACAAAGAGGCAGCGGAACAAGCTGCCAACATAAAACGAATGGCGCTTCTCTTCCAAGACATGGTCATGATGATGTTACAGCCGGAACCCCCAGCTGAAGACCCTCCGATCATTATTGAAGATGATAAAGGAGAAGCGTCAAATCCTCTGCCGGCTCTGTCAACAGCCAACAAGGAAACCATCTCAAAAGCCACGCTCGACGATTATATCGCTTAACAAATACGAGCTCACCGAGCGAATGAAGCGGCCGGCCAAGTTGTTAAAACTGGGCGACCATATCCAGGATGGTATGACCAAATAAGTTACCCGCCGGAATATACGATCCCCAAATTCCATGTGTACAAGGGGACAGGCAATCCCCACCAGCATGTCGCCCAGTTCAGGGCTTTATGTGGCAACACCGGAGGTGATGATAAATTGCTAATTCGCCAATTCGTCGGCAGCTTGTCGGAAACGGCATTCGAATGGTACTCCGAACTTCCCAATGACTCCGTCAAAACTTTTGCGGAGATGGAGCTATGATTTACGCAAAGATTCGCGAGCACTAGTGAGCGTACCCCCAATAACCACACTAATTAACGCCAGGGTAAAGCCGGACGAGACATGGGTTCAATACGCAATACGGTGGCGGAACTTATGGTCGAAGTGCGAACAACGCATCGAAGAGGCTCCTGCGGTAGGCATGTTTGTGGGTACTCTCGACCCTCAAGCGACCATCTGCCAATTCATGATGTTCTTCATGCCGACCACCTTCCAGGCCTTGATTGATAAACTGGCCCGAATGAACCAGATGGGTCATAGACCATCTCCTCCAAAGATGGACTCTCGAAATGAAAAAGGGACAGGAAAAGCAACTATCGTCGCCAATACTCAACAACAGCCGAGCAACATAAAGCTGATTGTTCGCCAAAACAATATGCGTCCACGCCCATCCCTCGAGGAGAGACTAGGACGTCCTTACTCGTTTCCCAAAGATAAAACGAGGAGACTGTTCGAGCTGGCAGTGCGCAACAGGCTCAAAAATTTACCGGAACCAAAACGTCTGTTGCAACCAAACGACGTCAACGATCCCAATTACTGCCCCTACCACCAAGTATTGGGACATCCGATCGAAGACTGCTGCGTCTTCAAAAACTGGATTGAGGACCAATACCAACAAGGCAAATTCGCATTATCTGAAAACAGGAAGGTGAGCCCGCCACAACCTCACGTCCCTAAAAAAAGTGGACGTGCCGGTGGCATCGTGCTCATTTATAAGGGAAGCCCCATGGGAAGTTGTTCTTTCGGTAAAGACGAAAAGAATGCTGAAGGATCTCCAAATGTGCCCGGCAATCAGGTGGAAAAATCTACTGGAACCCGAGAACGTCGAGGGAATACTGAAGCCGCACCCAACTCCAAAAATTGGTGGTGGTAGTCAAAGCGCTCACACCAAGCCGTCAAAGTCTTCGAAGAAGAAGAAGAAGACCCAAAAACCCATGAAGCTTGATAACAAGCGCACAGACCTGCAAAAACAGATTGACGCTCTGGAAGAATATAACCAGAAGGCACGGACCCCGGTCACACTCCAAGAATTTCTCAACAATATCCTTGAGAACGGAGATAACGAAAATAACGACAGAGATCCCTCGTCAAAAGAATCTGAGGACTATGTGGCAAGTTGCTACATGATCTCTCATTCGGCGTTAATTAACGAAGAAGCTCACTCGGCGATAGAAGACAGCATAAAAGAGCTGGGGGCAGGATCGAAGCCAAAACCCTTGGAGCCGTCTGACGAGATGATCGACTTGCTACTGAACGAAGCCCGTCAAAAAAGCAAAGCCAATTGAGAGCGTGAACTTGCTGTATTCGAAAAAGCCAAACGCCGACGACTAGAGGAAAAGGTCGAGACACTCCAACAGGAGCAAAGCATCCCTATCGCCAGCAAAAGCAAGCTTAAAGTAAGGAAACGATTCGCTAGGGCCCTAGCAATAGGAATGAAGTTGCCCTCTCTCAAAGGAAATTCCCCTGGCAATATACGTCTTGAGGAAGCAGATATACATCCTAACTTCTGCCTATACCATCAGAGGAGTGCATACCCTACCAAGGAGTGCATAGCCTTTAAAAACTGGTGGCAGGGATATGTAGCCCATCGACGACACGTTCAACAAGTGAAGCGCAAGGCTCGTCAGGAGCAGAAAAGCATGACAGATGAGCGCGAAAGAGCTGCTGGCAACTGTCACATAGCCGACACCAAGGAATCGCAAGTTATCACCTTTGGAAGCGATTCTGAAGAAGAAATCGCTCTCAGCCCTCTCTTCACGGAATCCACCTCCGACACAAAACATGCAAAGATTTGCGGCAAAGTCTAGCTGCATGATCGTACGTTGACTCATGACCGAAACGTCGTTAAACTATTACCAACCCGCAGCATCCCCAGGCTGACGTAAAAAACGGTATGTTCGCAAGCGAAAAGGGCACGGATGAAAACCCGAAAGTGCTCCGTGAGTAAAAACAGCAGGGCTACCGGCGAGTTTTGTGAAAACCCGAAAAGGCACAATCTCGTTAAAAGACACTTGCAAGGTCCTCTCGACCTTGTAAGGAGAAACCACCCGCGTGAGATCCTTATGACTCACAAGGGAGCAACACACTTAGGGATCCCCACGATCCCTAAGGAGAAAACGCACTTACGAGATCCTCAAGACTCGTAAGGAGAACGCTCTTATGAGACCCTCACGGATCATAAGATTTGAAAGTCTTAAGCTACAGGGATCTGAACCTGTTCTTAAGCAGCCACCACAACCTCCAGCACTGCCCTACAAGCGGCTCAATGCTGACCCTTGTATACAATCCACGGGTGCGAATAAACATTTCCCTAACAAAGTCTCATCCGTGACTAGGGATATGTTTGCACGATGAACAGTCCTGGTAAGTCCTCTCGACTTATAAGGAGAAAACACTCTTGTAGGATCCTTACGACTTATAAGAGAACATGCTCTTAGGGATCCCCACGATCCCTAAGGAGAAAACGCACCTATGAAATCCTCACGACTCGCAGAGAGAAATACCTTTATGAGACCCTTACGGCTCATGAAGTCAAAAGCCTTAGTCGACAGGATCCTAACCCTGTTCGCTAAGCCACCTTTGTTCGACATCGACAGAGGCAAATGATGATTCCCACCTAGCAATATTCCAGTTGTAGCGGTGCTGATGCCGAAATCGGTGTCTAATCCCAAGCTTGCAGTAAAAAGCTAGCGAGCCACACATGCATACGAAACAGCCGAAATGATGGAGCAACTTGCAAACAAAATCAGCAAGTAAAAATGTATGCATGCAAAATAGCCGAAATGATTGGGCAACTCGCAATAAAAAGAAGCGAGTAAAAATAAAATAAATAGCCGAAATGATTGGGCACCGCGAAAAATAGCCATGATGATTGGGCAATCGCGAAATTCGCGATATAAAAGCTGAAATGATACAGCATCGCGGAAAGAAATAAAGAAAAATGAAATTTATGCCCCACGGGTGATATCACATCAATCCCTGTATACAATCCAGGGGCGCAAACAAAGAAGGAATCACAGTTTCCCTCTCCAGGCTCCATCAGAAAACGAAGCCAAATCTCGATGGTTCAAGGATAGCCTTGAAATCATCAACAGCGTCCTTCCTCCAACAGGATTCGGACATGCCAAAGCAAACGAAGCGAAGGCCAAACTCCTAGCTTCAGAGTCTTGATGGAAACTCATATAAAACCTGAAAGACTATCGGAGATCATCCCACACTAGCGTGGAGTGGTCACCACCTCGACGTTCGTCTCGATACAGCAGACGAGATGTCACTACAGCGTCCTTCCTCCAACAGGATTTGGACACGCCAAAGCAAACGAAACTAAGGCCAAATTCCTAGCTTCAGGGTCTTGACGGCAATTCATATAAAACCTGAAAGACTATCGGAGATCATCCCACACCGGCGTGGAGTGGTCACCACCTCGACATTTGTCTCGATACAGCAGACGAGATGTCACTACAGCATCCTTCCTCTAATAGGATTTGTACACGCCAAAGAAAACGAAGCCAAGGCCAAATTCCTAGCTTCAGGGTCTTGATGGCAAATCATATAAAACCTGAAAGACTATCGAAGATCATCCCACACCAGCGTGGAGTGGTCACCATCTCGACGTTCTTCTCGATACAGCAGACGAAATGTCACTACAACATCCTTCCTCCAACAGGATTCGGACACGCCAAAGCAAACAAAGCGAAGGCCAAATTCCTAGCTTCAAGGTCTTGACGGCAACTCATATAGAACCTGAAAGACCATCGGAGATCATCCCACACCAGCGCGGAGTGGTCACCACCTCGACGTTCGTCTCGATACAGCAGACGAGATGTCACTAGAGAGTTCTTCCTCCAGCAGGATCCAGACGCGACAATCAAACAACGGAGCCACGGCAAAATCCTTAGTTCCAAACCTCGACGGTTCACCAGCAACCTAGAGACAACCGCGACATTCATCCCGATAAAGCAGACGCAATGCCAGCAAACGAAGCGAAGGCCAAATTCCTTGCTTCAGGGTCTTGACGGCAACCCATATAAAACCTGAAAGACTATCGGAGATCATCCCACACTAGCACGGAATGGTTATGACTCATCGGGGCTCTCCAAAATGAGCCCAACCTCAAGTAAAAAGCGGCATGGCAAAATTCCTAACGCTTTCTCTTCCGACGGTCAAACTGCCTAGGAGGATTGCTTGAAGACGTCTTGTCCAATCCCCGAAGGGATCAGAGACACGACAGTCGCAAGGCTACTCGAACAGCAAGATTGCTTATCGAGGAATACATCAGCGAAAGCGACGGTACGACGGACAAAACCCTAGTACCACAGACCCTAACGGACCTCTGTCATAAAAAAGCAAAGGTTAACTATGACGTTAGGATTTTCTTGCGAGAAATGCTCGATTCGTCTCGACTCGTGAAGAAATTAATGCCTTTGCGAGAACTTCTCGATTCGTCTCGACTCGTAGGGAAAAGCCTTAGACAATGGGGATAAGAACCGGTTTCCTAAGCACTGGGGCCTTGCAAGTCGGTCCAGAATGGACTCTTGCATACTGTTCACGGACCACACTCTCCAAAGTCGAATCTCGACAATGAGGGAAACAACCACTTACGAGTCCTCTCAATTTGTAAGAGGGAAAATTCTCTTGTGAGATCCTTACGACTCTCAAGAGAAAACGCACTTAGGAATCCTCACGATTCCTAAGGAGAAAATACACCTACAGGATCCTCACGACTCATAGGGAGAAAAGTCTTTATGAGACCCTCACAGCTCATAAAGTTGAAAAGTCTTAGGTAGCAGATCTGAACCTGCTTCCTAAGCTATCAATACCCCTCGAAGAAGCCAAAACAAGGTGCTCACCCTATCATCTGCCGGTTATGCTTGCTAAAGTGACATGCTGATAACAAAAGAAAAAAGAAAGCAGAGAGATGACACAAGACATTGCGAAAGAAATGTATCTTTTATTCAAATGGGTTCAAAATACATCATATGAAAGAATAAAAGAATGAATACATTTTATTGAGAGGGAAGCGCTTTCAATAGTCCGATCAGCCGCTCGCACACTTCCCTCAGCCCTTCTTCTTGATCAGCCACCGCGGCCAGCTCCGCTTCGATTTAAGTCCTTTGCTGCAAGCATAATGAAATCTTCTCATCGATTTTCCGTTGAGCAGCTTCGCGACTCTGTATAATCCGCTCGATAGAGTCGAGCTTCTATCTCAATGCAAGCCCGTCCGAAACACACTGCTACAAGGTGTCAAAGACAGCTCTCAGTTGCGCGGCGTTCGCTTCAACCTGGGCACGCAATTGAACAGACTCGGCTGAAGCCTCCTCGCGTTCTATCCGCTTCAAGGTCGCTTCTTGTTCAAAATGGCGGAGGAAGGACACACTCTGCTCAACCCACGCAGCCCGCTGGGAGTTCAAAACCTGAATCTCAGGAGCAGGACGCATAAGCTCGAGCTCATGCAGGCAGGCCTCAATCTTCCGGCAGTGGTTAATCCAAGACTCGACGACGCCTTCGTTATGGAAGTTTACAAGCGTCGCCAGCATTAGGTTAACCTCCACGGCAAAATCCGCGGCAGATTTAGGAGTCTTTACGTCGAGCTCCTCAATATAGTCGCTCACCATGCGCAGACTATTCGCGGCGCCTTTCGAGGATGGACGTCTGGAAAAGGGTCCGTCCGGCATTATGACACGAGACTCGAACGGGGATGGAGTCGATGTGACCGCTGCAAAACAGATCACAATCAGATGACGGCTCAAGAAATAAAGGAAATACACGAAAAATAGAGTCTATTATACCGGCTGCAACAAGGGGCAAAGCTAGGAGTTCCGGTGGCGCGGCGATACCCTTGACCCCTCCTTCAATTTGTAAGGCTACGAGAAATGCAAAGAAGAATTAGCAATAACGTGATTGCTCGTTAAAGAAAAGAAAGGTCGTCGGTTAGAAAAGATACTCACCGACACCAGCGGACGGACTAATCTCCGACGGGAAAGAGAAGTGCGGGTTCAGCACCTGATACAAATGATCAAGAAGAGTTCCTGCGAGATCACGATGATACATGGTCAGTACACGAAAGATGATGTCCCCGATTTAAATTTATCACAAACCCATACCTTCCAGCATTTGAGAAGATATAAGAGAAGATGGAGGGGCGGTCACCGTCAAAGCGGTAACTGGTGGTGCTTCCTCGGGTGGCACAACCTCAACGCCCATCATAGCTGCATTCAAAACAAAAAGTACTGTCAGAAAAGGTAGAAAAAAGATTGCAGAATAGAACAGAAAGCAATAAACTGAAATTTACCTGGTAAATCACCGGTCAAGACCACGACAAGGGCATCACTGGATGCAGCGACTGCCTCACCCTCCTCCGTGTTCCCGAGCACATCATCAGGGATGTCGGCTGGTATAATAACGTCCAGTGGAGAAGCAGTGACCATAGCTATACGCTCCAATGAAAAGACAGTGGCTTCGACCACCTGTCCCACAGTCGCCGGGCTATCCCCAGAAAGATCCATTGGATCCGCGGCCAATGAAGATGCCTCTTCCGGAGGAGCAATCACCTGGAGAGCAGGAATCACCGAGGGAAGCTCCGTCGCAGGAACAACAATGGCGTCAACCCCCTCCACAGTGATTAGTGCCTCATCAGGGTTATCTGAGAAGTCCATATTCAGGGCGCGACTTGGACTCAGCTTCTTTGCCATCGCCCACTAGTAAAATAGGGGGTTGCCCCTACGGATTAACCTATCCGTAGGGGCAGAAATAACTTGGACCTACGGACATATCCGTAGGTCTAAAAGGTTGCCCCTACGGGCAAAGACGTCCAAGAATAAAAATATTAATTCTTAATTAGGTGTTTGCCCCTACGGAGCCGCAAACAAAGGACCTACGGACATATCCGTAGGGGCAAGTAAATATCGATTTAATAAAATCCCAGATCTCGATCGCCTACGCTCATTTCCCTCTCTCTCTCGATCGGGCGCGAAAATAAGCCCCCAATGCACCACGCCGTCGCCGCCAAGGTTGTTCTCCTCGTGGCCACCGCCGGTTTCGTCGCCACTGGAGTTCTCGTCGCCACCGCGGTTAAATTCGTCGCCACCGCCGTTCAGATCGTCGCCCCTGCCCCAGCAGCCGTTCAGGTGAGTAAATCTCGAGGTAAGTTAAAGAATTTATTGGATTATTTTGGGCTTAAGGTTCATGGCGCGCGAGTTGGGGTTGGGCTGGGGTCGCGGTCGCGGTCGCAGTCGGGGTCGGGTTAGGGTTGGGGCAGGGGCTGGGCTGCGGGGTCGGGTTCAGGGTCGGGGTAGGGTTAGGGTCGGGGTCGGGGTAGGGTTAGGGTCGGGGTCGGGGAAGGGGAAGGGTCAATTTATCCAATTTTTTATTGGGGGTGCGGCTGGGGCTGCGGGCTGGGGCTAGGGCTGGGGAAGGGGAAGGTCAATTTATCAAATTTTTAACAAGATTTGTATTAGTTTGCAAGAACACTTAAGTTTATCACAAAATATTGTTTGGGTTTTCGATTTATATCTTTTAGCGGTATGTATCCGTTGTCCCAAATTTTGAATTATCTTATACTAGTATTTATGCATGTGCAGATCTTCTTTATCCTGACAAAAGATCCATATCCATTATCTTAACTTAAAATCCTTTAGAGGGTGCTAATCCTAAATAACAACAAAATGATGTTAAATATTTCATCCGATTTTCACAAGATCATACTTGAAAAAAATGCAACTACTTTCACAATTTCACAACCCTAACCAACTCCCAATTTATTATGGTATTCGATCATAACTTGAGAACAAATTCTCTTTTCTATTGCCATCCCATATCAAACCCTAGAATCGTGGGCCATTTCAAATTACACCAAATTGAGGCAAGAATAGGATGAAACCAACATAACCAATAATAAAGAGCTTTATTTGGTAATATATATTGATGAACAATGGTTGCTGTGTTAAATCCAACCCTCACATCACATGCATATCAATAAAGGAGAGGACTGACCAAAATGTTGAATTTTAACAATTGTGAAAGTTCTTCGGTCAGGATGTAACAGAAATAAGGAAAAAAAACCTAAAATATTTCTCACAAAAAAGAAAAAGCAAGCTTCTCTCCCATATCATTAACAAAGCTTATCACTTTTGATTCTCGAAATTATTTTACATTATATTTTCATTCAAAACGTTTTGCTAGTTTGCTCACCAACCGTTTGATAAAATTCCAAAACTATTTTTACTTTCCTTGCTCACAATTGCTCTTGACTACGTACAAATCTTGAAAACCCATTAACGCTCTTGCAATAATATGCAAAATCACATGAGGATTCACATTCATCACCACCACCTAAGGCTAGGGTTTGGGCTGGGGCTGCGGCTAGGGCTGTGCGTCCTCAAGAGGGCGATCATAGGATCGGTGAAGTTAGGTGGCTGGATATGAGATACGATGGATTTCCATGTGTTCAATGGAATGCTGAGGGTCAGAGTCGGTTATTCATATATCTCCCAAAAAAGAATGAGTTTGTTATCAAAGGTGTATTGATTTCTACATCAAGGAATATCAGTTATATGTCATTCAGTGACTAAGTCTGTTTCTGGCCCAACCATATTTATGAATCGTTTCTTCTTTTTCCTTCTTACGTATATTTACTAGTTCAGACTGTATGCACCTCTGCAATCAATGCCGAGAACTTATACATTATAGGTTAATAGACATATGCTATGAAATCACGGTGCATATCGAATTCATGATATGTTATAGTCCCTCATTATTTTTACTGTGGTGAGAAAGCAGTCGCTGGTGGCTACAAGCCATAGAATTGGCAGTTGTCCTACATATGATAACATCTTACAAATCATCAATAGACATCTCTGTTATATTAATCTTTTAATGTCAGCTTGCATGCATGTTTATTTGCATATTTCCTCTGCTAATTATATTCTTCTAGATCATGTTTGCCTAATCTATCCGAGGCTTAGCATAATCTAGTGGCGATAAACAATTCCATCTTCTGCTACTATGGTGGCACTGAGAAACTTCCATTTAGAAATGACAACACGTATTTTGTGGAAGTACTGTACATAATAAGAAGGAGAAGACAGTAATGTGGCAGAAGAAGAAGGAGAAGACAGTAATGTGGCAGAAGAAGAAGGAGAAGACAGTATGCATGTATATACATTTGAAATTTAAGTAAAAACAACCCTACACTTAAGCGAAATCATAAATCAAAACACACATATATAGAATACAACTCATACATGGGTATCCTCAAATCTAACTTTCATTGAATTTGCACGCGCACTTAAAATAACAACCTTTATACTAAAAAATTATGTATGCCATTAGTTAGTAGTTTATGTTTTTTAGACGCAAAAGCCATTTGAGAAATACTTTTCTAACCCACTATTAATCCATATTCTCAATATAGTCATTGAATTTGCACGCGCACATAATAAGAAGGAGAAGACAATAATGTGGCAGAAGAAGAAGGAGAAGACAGTAATGTGGCAGAAGAAGAAAAAAATGACATTCCTCGTTCTCTGTTTCAGCATCAATCTTCTGATATGAACTAATGATGGCTTTCACATAGGCTTTTCCCTTTAGAGACTTCTTAGTGTCCAATGGAAAGCATACATCAGATTTGTGCAGGTCGGGTTCTTCTATGACTTTCAAGAGTCTCAACTGATTCTGTAAATTACATCCTAGTTGGGTGGTACTTTTACCACTTCTCACTGCAGGTGCGCTCTCTAATATCCATTTTGAATGTAATATTATCGATATTCAAAATGGATATTAGAGAGTGCACCTGCAGTGAGAAGTGGTAAAAGTATCACCCAACTAGGGTGTAATTTACAGAATCAGTTGAGACTCTGGAAAGTCATAGAAGAACCCGACCTGCACAAATCTGATGTATGCTTTCCATTGGACACTAAGAAGTCTCTAAAGGGAAAAGCCTATGTGAAAGCCATCATTAGTTCATATCAGAAGATTGATGCTGAAACAGAGAATGAGGAATGTCATTTTTTTCTTCTTCCGCTACATTACTGTCTTCTCCTTCTGCCACATTACTGTCTTCTCCTTCTTATTATGTGCGCGTGCAAATTCAATGACTATATTGAGAATGTGGATTAATAGTGGGTAGGAAAAGTATTTCTCAAATGGCTTTTACGTCTTAGAACCATAAACTACTAAGTAATGGCATACATAATTTTTTTAGTATAAAGGTTGTTATTTTAAGTTTTCCCTTATAGAGATATGATCTAACTGCATCTATCAACTATAAGTGTGCAGAAAATTATGATAAGAAATCATAAGAAAGGGTCGTAGCCATGCATAACCTTGAATCTACATACCAAATCATGCAAAAGCATGCACTTATTGTCACCTTGCCTTGGAATATAAAATATCTTGGAAGACTATAAGCGATCATTTAAATCTTGATAGGTTTTGACTTCAACATATATTTTTCTCAAGTACAATGAAATATACTTTCTCCGTATAAACCGTTTTCAGGAAGATGGATTAATAATGACAAATTATCCATTGTGGCTCACTAGGTTAGTATTTTCTCTTCTATTGACCATCTTTCTAATCTGCTTGGTAAATTTATTCGGAACCGGCTGCGAATCATTAAAAGACATGCATAAGAAAGAAAGCTAAAATACAGATATATAGCATACCGATACATCGAAACTTCATAGTTGCGATGGCAATCCAGAGATATTTATTTCTACACACGTGGTGCGCGTGCGAATGCGTCAGGCATCATGGACAAATATTTCAGAACATGGAAAGTATTATTCGTATAAAGTAATTAAAACTTTTAAACACCTTGGGTAGATATTTTCTTAGTTGATGCAATCATATCATGAGGACTAAATTTAAGCTATTATACACATGCTTATGTATTTTTCTAACCTAATATATCACACACACACACACACAGAGAGAGAGAGAGAGAACACCAGGTAGATAGAGAAATCAGGTAGTCCTGAAGAAATGGAGTCCATAGCATTGCTCATCATCATCATCCGTGACTTCTTTGAAAAAATATTATCAAAGGGATCATGGATGATGATGATGAGCAATGCTATGGACTCCATTTCTTCAGGATCCTGCTACCTGATTTCTTTACCTACCAGGTGTTCTCTCTCTCTGTGTGTGTGTGTGTGTGTGATATATTAGGTTAGAAAAATACATATGCATATGTATAATAGCTTAAATTTAGTCCTCATGATATGATTGCATCAACTAAGAAAATATCTACCCAAGGTGTTTAAAAGTTTTAATTACTTTATACGAATAATACTTTCCATGTTCTGAAATATTTGTCCATGATGCCTGACGCATTCGCACGCGCACCACGTGTGTAGAAATAAATATCTCTGGATTGCCATCGCAACTATGAAGTTTCGATGTATCGGTATGCTATATATCTGTATTTTAGCTTTCTTTCTTATGCATGTCTTTTAATGATTCGCAGCCGGTTCCGAATAAATTTACCAAGCAGATTAGAAAGATGGTCAATAGGAGAGAAAATACTAACCTAGTGAGCCACAATGGATAATTTGTTATTATTAATCCATCTTCCTGAAAACGGTTTATACGGAGCAAGTATATTTCATGGTACTTGAGAAAAATATATGTTGAAGTCAAAAGCTATCAAGATTTAAATGCTCGCTTATAGTCTTCCAAGAAATTTTATATTCCAAGGCAAGGTGACAATAAGTGCATGCTTTTGCATGATTTGGTATGTAGATTCAAGGTTATGTATGGCTACGACCCTTTCTTATGATTTCTTATCATAATTTTCTGTACACTTATAGTTGATAGATGCAGTTAGATCATATCTCTATAAGGGAAAACTTAAAACAACAACCTTTATACTAAAAAAATTATGTATGCCATTACTTAGTAGTTTATGGTTTTAAGACGCAAAAGCCATTTGAGAAATACTTTTCCTACCCACTATTAATCCACATTCTCAATATAGTCATTGAATTTGCACGCGCACATAATAAGAAGGAGAAGACAATAATGTGGCAGAAGAAGAAGGAGAAGACAGTAATGTGGCAGAAGAAGAAAAAAATGACATTCCTCGTTCTCTGTTTCAGCATCAATCTTCTGATATGAACTAATGATGGCTTTCACATAGGCTTTTCCCTTTAGAGACTTCTTAGTGTCCAATGGAAAGCATACATCAGATATGTGCAGGTCGGGTTCTTCTATGACTTTCAAGAGTCTCAACTGATTCTGTAAATTACACTCTTGTTGGGTGATACTTTTACCACTTCTCACTGCAGGTGCGCTCTCTAATATCCATTTTGAATGTAATATTATAGATATCCATGCCTCTTTATGTCAAAATTACTTATATTGTCAATGTTTTATTGTCTAGTTGTTGGTGATGCGTCCATATCAGGGACAGAGGCCACTCCCGTTCCTCCAGGTATGTTTATATATTATATAGGGCATGTATATTGATTTAGAATGCTATATCATAAATATACACACATTCCTTTTGCTCTTAGTCGTCCAACTCATTATCATGGGCTGCTTGATGAGATTAGATTTGCGCCTGATGATCTACAAGAGCTTGTTCACTCCCTGTCATATGTGTAAGCAGCGCTATATGCGAGTTTACCTTGTTAGTATGTATGTACTGAAATTAATTAATATTATTCAAATTTTGATACATGCAGATACCAGAGGAGCACATCTTCTATCTCTGTAGGTAAGGCTTTGAATTTGTTGATTTTGGTATTTCTTGTCAATTTTATAGACCAGTATGTGCTAAATATAATGTTCTGACAGTTGGTAGGGGGAAGGCAACATTCGAGGCTGCTGACCCCAGTCCTGGACGCCGCACACGGACTGCACCACGGAGGTTGGGAGAGAGGCCGAGGACTGGGCTCTAGCAGGGCCCATATGAGGTTGGACTCCACCCCGGCGGTTACTTCCTCCGTCTCCAGTGACCGGCATGTCCATCATGAACTGGATAGCTTGAGGGCCAGCATTCAGGAGTTGAAGGAGATGCTGGTATGTATACTACTTTATAGTAAAATATCATTTCATATTATATACATATCAACATATCCATAATTAGTACGTAGCTTGAGCTTATTTGGTTTTAGACTTAAGTTTGATTAATCATACATACATATGTAATTGAAATAAACAACGCTTTTCCAAACTAGATATCCAAACAGGGTTTCGAAATAACTTAATAATGATACGAATTCGAATAATAAACAGTTCTTACACGCTTCTTACACACGTTATATCCAGACGCGACAGGGTAGATCGGCCGAGCCTCCACACGCATCTCCTTCGGCTGCGGCTCCGCAAGCCACTACATCGGCTGCGGTTCCGCAGACAGCTCCTGTAGCTCCACCGCCCACTCAGACTCCCGCTCGCGATGAATTGCAGAGTTTATTGACCGAGGAGCAGGCGCGCGTTATTCTATCGTTATTCAGAGGTGGAGCTGGACCGAGCTAGGGTAGATTTTTGGTTCTTTTTTTTTGAAACATGTATTTATTTATATCATACACATTGTACTACATTTTGAAACGATATTGATATTGGTTTGTATTTATATCATATTCAGTTTTTGTGTTTCTTTTGTATATTATATATATGCATGAGATGTGATTATGAATACTGCAATATATGATTTGATTGATGTATATATTATTGTGCACAGGGCGGGAAAAAATCAAGCAGCCCATTTTTTAAAAAAAAATTTCAGACAATATGTACCTACGGATTAATCCGTAGGCACACATGCTACCCCTACGGATATGTCCGTAGGGCCAAAATATCAGCAGTAACTGATATTTCCCCCAGATCTCAGTGCCAGGGGGTTGGGAAAGCCCCTACGGCTATATCCGTAGGGGCCACTGACTCTCCCCTACGGCGTTATCCGTAGGGGCAACATGTCAGGAATCCTGAATTTGTGCCCCTACGGAAAAGTACCTACCCATATATCCGTAGGGGGCTGTACATGCCCCTACGGGTATATCCGTAGGGCCAAGTAATTTATTAAAATAAACCGAAAATAATATAAAATCTTATACCCTACGGCGTAATCCGTAGGGGCAACTGGACCTACACATATATCCGTAGATACACGAATTTAACCGTAGGGGCAAGTTCAGGGCCTCAACTTGCACCTGCGGCCTTTGCACCTACGGGGTATTTTTCCGCCCCTACGTACATATCCGTAGGGGCAACCCTTCTTTGTAGTAGTGGCCGAAGTCCCTGCAAAGTTTGTACGAGGATAAGAATATATATATATATATATATATATATAAATATATATATATATATATATACAAGCAATAAAAAATATTACAAAGAGATACATGAACATACCGATGTGCAAGGGAGCATCTAGTATGGCTTGTTCAAGCCGACGCTCCTTCCTGAAGAGGTACGCTCGCCGAGGTTCGAGAGTAGACTTGTGGCTACCGGTCCACAATGAAAGTGCATCCTCGGCGTCAGCTGAGACGGCCTGCTTAAGAGCCCTTTCGCCCCATTCTTCCAGAGGGCCTATGAATAGTCGCCGTATCCACGAAGGGTCTTCATAAAAGATGACGGCAGGGTAAGGCCTTTTCGGGATCCTCACATTCTCGGATTCTCCTTGTGAGCGTCTTATAGCCTCATCCAATTGTGCGGCTTCCTCGGCAGATGAACCAGGAAAAAGAAGACCGTCTTCCGGTGGACTAGTAACGGTCTTCTTCCCCCGCTTTGGTCTAGAGCTAGTGATTGCAGAAGATCGCTTCTTTCCCCTGGCCATATGTTTTTTGGGCTGCTTCTCGATTTTGACAGGGAGAGGAGACTTCTTCAGGACCTTCGCCAAGGAGATATTATCACTAAGGCTAGGTTTTACCTCCGGAACCGTTACGGTATCCATCATCGGTCATTCAAACGAAGCCTCTGTCGGCAATGAGGCGTGAAGCCTTTCCTCCTCTTCAAAGGTTTTAAGCGAAGCAGCAATGGCTTCTTCTGTAGAGGCACCTGTTAAAACAGGAGGCGTCAGTCAGAGTATGATAAAAAAAGAAGAGTGAAATAAATAGCGGAGAGATAAGGATAAAGTATACCTGACTGCGCATGGGCGGCCAATTCTTTTTCGAGGGCGGCCGATTGTTTGGAAGCTTCAATGGCAACCTCCAAATCGGCATTATCAAGCATCCCGAATAAACCCTCGGTGGCCCCATATTCGCTCAAGCCTTCGCTAGACGGAGCAGAGGGCATCAAGACTAATATGGTGTCCAAAGAAAGTACTTGCTTCTTTTTCTTCTGAGGACGGGCGCCGGAGGCCGGTGATACGAGTTTGCGTTTGGTAGACGCCTTTGGACAACGAGTCCTAATTTCTTTTCCTACGTCCGACTCGGGGGCGGCAGCCACTTCTTTTTCAGGCACGCTGGATGGGGGCAACCCGCGCGTAGGGCTTAGCACGTATGGAGGCTCAACTACAGTGACCTCTCTCAAGGGAGGATGAACAATGTTCCATCGCTTCAGAGGAACAATTCGATCACCAGCCGGCACTGTACCCTTACGGTCAAGCAACAATCGTTTCTCCTCCCTGATGACGGCGCCCATTGAATGCTGATACCACGCCACGTATGCATTAAGGGCCTTTGGGACGCAGCTCGGGTCGCTGATAAAGAAGTTAGACCCTGTGTTCAAGCGCATGAAATGATGCAGTGCGCTCCGCATTCCATCTTCAGTAGCAGCAGGTTCGACCAAAAAAGCCTCAAGTGGGATGCCCTGATTGTAACCTAATTGCTGGGCGAAGCGATGAGGATTATACCTCATGAATAAAGCCGAGTCATTCATCTTGAATACAAGAAAGCCCAGCCGGATGGAGTACAGATGAAGAATCTCCCGAGCCTTCAAGACGGAGACCCCATCTTTAAATATGTCCTGCAAGGACAGCACCGTCTTCCCCGACTCCTGGCCGACAGTCAAAACTTTATTAGTAAAAGACATGCCAGCCCCAACCGTGCGCGGGCGAAGAAGCAAGCCTCTAGCTTCCCGTTGCGTCGGAGTCATGATAGAAGCGCCAACCAGTTGCATGATCCGAGGGAACCTACACCTGTCACAAAAACTCGGCCTCTTGTGGATGCCAAAGACGCCTAGCACTTGTAACTCGAGCCATGACGTGAAATAATGCATCGGGAAATTTACCGACTGCACCCCTGGCTCAGTGGTATCAGCTACCAAGCTGAGGCCGTGATACATATGGGCTAACCCAGCAATCCCCACAGCTACTGGTATCCCGGCAACCATTCGATGCACAGGATAGAAGACGGACGGTCTCATGCGGCAAGGGTGCATGGGAAGCGCGAACCAACTCAGCCACAATCCAAGGAACCCTAAAAAGAACGTTTCTTCATCAATCCCAGGAGCCGCCAACTCTGTAAAAGGGATGACCGGGGTATCAGGTAGAAAGAAGCTTTTCTGATCTACCTCCGCCGCCGGCAGATTGCCTAAACCCAAGCCGAAGGGGTCGTCAAGACTGGCAAATTTATCGACTTCTTCCTTCAACATTTCCGGGCGAAGAAAATCAGCAATAAAAGCCATAAAATTAACTCCACGACCTTCGGATGCGAGAGAGAGGTTTTCATACATATTCAACACCTTTATCAAGCTCGGAAATTAGTGTTGAATAGCATTCTCGGGAGTAAGACCCATTACCATGGATTTGGTAGCGAAAACATACTCATCCGGGGGAAGCAATTCCTCATAATGTTCCCCCTAATGGGTAAACCTGAGACCTCTGCAAACTCCTCCAAAGAAATGGAGACTTCTCGATCTGACAGGAGGAAGGTGTGTGTTGGAATGTTCCACTGTTCCAGAAATGCCCTGACCCACCATGTAGGGGGTATGGAATATTGAAACAAAGAAGCATAAACGGCGGAATACAATCCGAGCTTCATCAACTGTGATTTCCTCGCAGATAAGATATACCGGGCCCACTGCAAATACCTGGCTGGGTGATAGGGAGTTAGTACTACATTGTACGGCTGTCCCCAAAGACGCGACTCGCCTTGACATATGCGTCGCCCTAGGATGTCCAAAGCTACCGACGGCTGCACGGGTATTGCGGCGATAGAAGGCCGAAGGAGACCTTCCGAAGTCCAGTTGACCTCCTCCACGGTGTAATTTATCGGAGGCGCATCTGCATAAGCAATCGCTGAAATAGGCTCCGAGGGTATCGCACAAGAAAAGCTCCGTCGGCCCATGATAATTTAGTCATACCATTTACCACATAAATGAAGGCTCTTGTGCTCTGGATCATGGTCTTTTATCAATGCAAAAACCACACGGTCAACGGGTGCTTCAGGGAACCCGCCTTCTGAGGGAATGAACGGGAAGGAGGCGTCGGAAGACATAATGCCTGGGCGAAAAAGAGTAAATTTTCAGCTGCCCATGCTATAAATTAAATTCTAATACAAAGTGCTATAAGTTCGTACCGCACTGCAATGCAATTAAAAGGGACAAAAGGGGACCCACAAAATCTAGATGACAGTTCATCATTAATAAAACAGTCTCATCATTGGATGAGGCTGTCATTAAAAGAGGAAATACTCAAGAGATTCTCATTAAATGAGAAATCCCTCGGGCAGAGGAGTAAAACTCCCATTGAGAGCAGCGCTCTTTACTAGACAGACATCTGTCAAAGTCTAATGATGAAGGAATAAAATTCCTCAAGAAGAGCCTTGCTCTGAGAAGATGATCCATCAAAAATAAAATTTTATTTTTAAGATCCATGAACAAACTCTTAAGAGTTCTTCACAAGAGATTAAAAATCTACATGTTCCGGAGAGCAAAGCTCTGTTAATGAAACCCTAAATGGGTTTTCTTTATATCAAAGATCTATGAAGAGTAAGGCTCTGTTAATGGATAAAACCCTAATTTATTAAAAATTTTAAAACTTTACCTAAGTTTGGAAAGAGTTTTTTACTCTTGAGAAGTTCATAAACTGAAGAGCAATGCTCTGAACAAAAATTCTCAAAGAAAGAAGATGATAATCATCTAAAGGACCAAAGGTCCTATTTATAGACATTGAACAGCCTCTTCAACTTCTGAAATAATCCAAGGGCTCAGATGCTGCCACCGCTGCACTCACGTGTGTAGGGTTCCTAGAAACTCCCAAGAGGTCTCACAAGGCATCAAACATGCCAATTTCAAATATTACGGTGCCGAGAAACCCTAGACTAGATCGTTAACTAGATGTTTTAGGCGACAAAAGCGAATAGTTAACAACTTAACTACAAGAACGAAAATACAACCTTTGTAGATCCGGTTCTCCACCTCCATAGCTCCGCAATGAAGTCTCCTCGCTGTCCATATCAAATCCCGGGCTCAAGCGTTGGCTTCATCGGAGAAAGAGCGGGTTAGGTCATCGACGACGTGCCGAAGATGATCTACGTCGAGGCATCACTAGATCAAGCTCCACCTTCACCAAGCCATGAAAACTTGTGAAGAAAACACACTCTACTACTTGGCAAGAGGTAGAGGATGAAGAAATAGGAAGTGGGTTCACTTTAGAATTGGATTTCTCACTCATTTTCATCAATCACCATTGATGAAGTGAAGGTTTCTTCATTGAAGAAGATGAAGAAGAAGAAGAAGAAAGAATATTATATTATGATAAGTTAATTTAAACCAAAAGAAAAAGAATACTTATCATAATATGAACTAGGGTTAAGTGTAGAGAATTGACCAAGGTTAGATGAATGGTTAAGGTTAAGCATGAAGACAAAATGGTCACTTTGGTCAAAGCTTCATGAAGCTTCAACAAGCTTCATGTATTAAAGCAACCATTTTTTTTTTCTTTTCTCATTTTTAATCCAAATAAAAAGATAAATGAATTAATAAATAAAAACCCTAACCATTTACTTAACCAAGGTTTAACTCTTTATACAAACCCTAGCAACCTTTGCATCATCAAACATGATACAAACAAGTGCACAAAATATATCACATATGCAATGTGCACATTCGAGTGAGAAAATCCATCTCAAATGAACCGATACTAGTTAATGCAAAGTAATATATCAAATATATAATTATACATTAAATCATTAAATCAACACTTGATTTAACGATCCGGTCATATCGCATATAACCGACTAGTATCCAATGTATCGGCTTACCGAATCAATCCTTGATTCGATAACTAGGTTATATCGCATACAACCATATCGATACATTCATCGCGAGAATGGAATACGGTATCACATACACGCATTATTCTCGGTCCCGCACATATCTCATATGCGCTCCTATTTCGTTTCGCTTGTGCCAGGAAACCTCTGTGTAGGACTCTAAAGACTCGTCAATACGCCGGCAGCAAATGATGATCATATCAAGCACCCACAAGCCGCAAGCGGTCTGCTAAACGAAATGGCCACCCGGGTATTGAGCGATTAGAAGATCGACGAGCAAGCCCGCTCACACTCCAGTGAATCCAACCAGTAACACTACCGTACAGTCCAGTCTGATCGTCTGATATGTCGCATATCTCGCCTAGGGGTGGTAAACGACAGACCCCAATAGCTTGATAAGTCGTGTCGATACGAGGTCTATAACAGTTCGAGAAACTACAGGTAACACTTACCAGTAAATCTCAGCAACCCTGGCCAGAGATTTCCGGTTATAGCCAATCGAACACAGCGCAACATCAACCCCCTATACCGGGAGAGATGAATCCCCTCCTATCGCTCATTGCCTCCATGTGATTCGGGACTGTACCCAAAAACCACCGTTTTGCATGCCCTCTTGGATGTGGTAAGATGGAAATCAAAGCACAGTGGGAACCACACAAGACTCTATGACGATCTCGGGTCAACAGACTACTCTGTACCAGTGTCACCAGAGAACTGCCATCTGACGTAAGGTATAATACCATCTGGGAGTTCTCGGCGAGTCCGTCCAGTATACCCAGTCTCCACTGAGCACCCGTATATCATCTCTGATGTCAAACACTAATGGATATGGGATCATCCATCGCCCATCTGTATGGGTCGAGAAGGTATACGCCAGTCTACTCTGGTATATCGATGCCCCGTCTCAATACACCCACGACTAGGGACTTTGAAGGATGTACTTACGGACTACCATGTGCCCACTAGTATGATCCACATCATAGTCCAGGTAGTCAAGTACACATCCTAAGGGCTTTACCAACATGTAACAGAGAGACAATCAGTATACACGTTAAGGTAAAGAGCAACCAGATAGCATACTATCATTTCGAGCAAGAAAGTCCTCCCTATATATGTCCAAGCATCCACTACAATATACATCCTATGTACAGTAATGGCCTCTAGGGCATACATATAACTAACAATCTCCCACTTGCACTAGGGCCATCTGATAGCAGTGGTTGTAGTATCTCATACTCAACCATCCCATAAAAATCTCTCTCTGGGAACAGGCCTTTGTGAGTGAATCCGTTGTGTTGTCCTCTGAGTCTATTCTCCTGTCCTTGATCCCCTGGAGATCAACCATCTCCATGATCAGGTGATACTGCCTTAGAATATGTCTGGATCACTGATGGGACCTGCGTTCCTTGGCATAAGCCACAACTCCATTGTCTCACAATGGTGGGAACGTAGTTCATCTCATGAACCAATATACACCCAAACAGCCTCTTTGGTAGCATCTTAAGTAGCGATGTATCCTGCCTTTATCGTCTAGTATGCCACGGTATCTAGCTTGGAACTCTTCCAACATACCGTCCCTTTACTGAGGGTAAAGACAATACCTGTGACTGACTTTTAGTCGTCCTTATCACCCTGGAACACTTCCAGTGATTCTCCCCAGGATCGATTAATACCATCTCACTACAGCTAGTGAGTATCCTAACATCCAATTAGATCTATCTCATAGATCCAAAACCCAGGATATAGGAGGTATCACTTTGATCCTTTATGGAGAATCATTGTGATAAGCGGAGAATGACCGAGCGTAGCATAGGAAACTCCTTCCCTATCAAGAGTATGTCATCCACGTACTCTACGAGGATCATCACCATACTCCCTACTACCTTTTTGTATATACAAGGTTTATCTACCATTTTGATGATATCAAACTGTTTGACTTATCCATCAAAACAGATGTTCCAACTCCGCGATGCCTGCTTTATCACATAAAACATCTTGCACACGTTTCCGCTTCTCCCACTGTCTACGAAGCCCTCTGGCTGTGTTCTTATAGACGTTCTCTTCTAAATCATTATTTAGAAAAGTAGTCATGGCACCCAACCGCCAGATATCGTAGTCATGGCATGTAGCCGTGGCAAGTAGGATCTGGATGGACTTAAGCATAGCCACTTGAAAAGGTTTCATCATAATCCACGCCTGGTCGATGACGAAAAGCTTTAACAAGTCTAGCTTTGAAAGTCTCAACTTTTCCATCTACACCAAGTAATCTTCTCAAGATATACTTGCTCCTGATGGGGATTTAACCCTTCAGATATAGCAACCAAAGTCCATACTTTGTTGGTGTATAAGGATCCCATCTCAGATCGATAAACATCCAGCCATTCTTACAGAGTCTTACTCTAGATGGCCAGCTCGAAACTAGTTGGGTCATCATCTCATGATGTAATCCTCGCTCCCACTGTCATAGAGAAACCGAAGTATCTCTCAGGTGGGTGAGGAACCCTACTAGATCGGCGGAGAGGCCGAGGTTCGTTGGAATCTACTGAATCCTTCAGTTCTTTCAAATCATCTGCTGTAGTTTGTATAGCTGGAACCTTTCCAGTTCTACATAACTGACCTTGCCTCGAGCTTGTCCGGATTATGCTTTTAGACATAGCCCGGACAACCCCAAATCTTAACCAACTTAAGATATGGGCTCTTCCCTTATCATATCAAATATGAAGTGGTAGACAACTGATTTGATTTGAACCCTATTCAATAGGTATGCAGCTTTTTAAGTGCATAACTCCAAAAAAGGAAATAGGTAACTCAGTAGTACTCATCATAGAGCACACCTTATCAAATAGGGTGTATCTGCTCCACCCCGATATACCATGGTGCTTTGGTGTATACGAGGGAGTAATGCTGAGAGAGAATCTCATTCTCCTTTAGAATAATCCAGGATTTCTGTGCTCAAGTATTCTCCTCCTTGATCACATCAAAGGACATAATACTTATACCCGTATTTTGGTTCTCTACTTCTAAATCATATTCTGTGAATATCTCAAAAGGTTCGGACTTGTGTTTCAACAGGAACATATGTCTGAATCTTGAGAGATTATCAGAGAATGTAACGAAGTATAAAGAACCGGTCCTGGCATGTGTAGACAGGGGACCTTACATACATCAACATGTATCAATCCCAAGAGTTCACTAACTCTTTCTCTGTTTCCAGTAAACAGAGCTATGGTCATCTCATCTCTGTGACATGACTGGCAAGTTTCGCAAGATGTAAATTCAAACTGATTTAAATATGCATATATATGTAACTTCAGCTAGTCGGGTCGCATTGATATGACCTAGTCTACAATACCTCAAGAAGGATTCGTTCAGTTCTGAACTCTTCCTCTTATGTGTGTTCTGTATACTAAAGAACTGTAGTTTGATTTAGAACATCAATACTTTTAGATAACGTGCCTGAACCGATCAACTTTTGATATAGAAAATGTTCAAAACATTATCCAACAATACAAAATTTTATCATTTCTTTGCTGATAAAGAGACTGATATGATTTTGTATATCAGGTTCGGTATCTAATAACATTCGTTCAGAATCAATGTATTGGTAATACAGGGTGACAGTGACCAACAGACTTGGATGCAACACTTGCCCCGTTTTCTGCCTCATGAAACTTATCACCCGTTCTCAGTCCTCTACCTTTCTGTAGCCCTATGTAACAGATTACATATCTGGGATCCTGATCTGGTATCACATACCCAGGACGTAAAGGATACTGAGTAACAGTTCTCTGTAATGAACACACCCGAAGATGATGCATCATCATGCACTCTCCTCGTTTGGACGGCACGGGAATTCTGGTAATCCCCAATTTCCTGCTCTGTCTCGCAACAATTATAAGTTGGAGCGGGACCAACGTTCCCCAGCTCAGTATAACAAGCGGGTTCGGTCAATTATCCGTATTATTATCTTGATTAAGGCGTGATATGGTCGCTACCTGGAGAGAGAGAGAAGAAAACACTCAGCGTATGCTCTTGCAAGATCAGATTGGTTATTATTTTATCTAATCAGGATGGCTCCCACTGCTTTTTATCAAATCTTCCTTCAAACCCTAAAAGGAAAGACTAGCCGGGATTAATTACACACTACAAGTTCGCCAATCTTTCAGCCAGGCCAGTGTCGGTACTTTGAGGGAGGTCCCCCGTGCTTTCGCACGAACCTAATTAATGTAAACCTCGTTTTCTCAGAGGCGTAACCTCGTTAACACCTTTCTAGACACCTACTTGATCGGCTAATTGTAATGTGTAAAACTCTCCCAGGAGTAACTCTTACTCACAGCGGGTATCGGGATCCAACTATCTCATAGAAGGTATGCAATCTCATTGCAAATTTCAACACTTGAAATTCCCGATAATATTTTGCCCCTAGCTCGCTATGACATTGACGCATGGCAAACAACCCATAGTCTGCTAGTCAAGTTCAACCCGTACATTTCTTGATTGAATTAAACCCACCCGCACGACCCTTGACGCATGCCAAACAACGCCATACGAATACCCTAATCCAATCGCTTCGTATGCTAACAGATAAGCACTAGTTAGTTACCGTACACTACGCCTTGACGCATGCCAAACAACCGCAGCACGAATACTAACTAGTACTTATCTGAAATGACGGAGGGCTACGACAGGTTTTTCTGAAAACCTATTGCGTAATGAACTTGATATCGTTGTAGAATCAAATGATTTTAAAATGGAGTGCTTTTGAGGCTTTTCTAGTTTTGCTAAAGGAGTCACTCCCGATGAAGGGATCGTCGGTCCTTTCCTCTTCGAATGAGGTGCGGGATATATCATATATATCACTGTGCAAAGCAAAAACTCTTAAAAGCAATCAAAAGACAAACCGAGTGTGTAGCATCTGCCATTTATTGCTAAAGGAGTCACTCCCGGTGAAGGGATCTCGGTCCTTTCCTCATCGAATAAGGTGCAGGATATATCTCATATACCGCTATGCAAAGCAAGAACTGTAGCTACCTGTTTTATTTTTGAAATTCGATTCTACAACATCCTTAGGTTTCTTTTATTTCATTAATCATATTAATGAAGTCCCATCATTTAAGTTACCTAAACATCACAGATAAATACGACGTACACTTATGACATCCGCATTCGCCTCGATGTCCCCTCATGCACCGTTAGGTTAGGTAACTAACGGCAGAGCGGGGCAGGGCTAGCGCGGGTGTAAAACATAAGTAACGCCTATATAATATATCATATATACTATATACTGTATCTATCACAGAACATCACATGATCACATCACAGATATCGCAGCAGAAGAAACATATGAAATATTGGATATACTAGGACGTCCGTGTTTTCAATACGAGCCAGTATAAAACACGGATTCCACGGTCGCGATGAATAGCCAAACCCACACCCCTAGACCCCTACGAGAGCGGCAAGCAACCCTACCAATTCTGAAGTTAGGAGACCCGGACTCGACTCCTCGAGTTGGTCTCCCACTGGACCCCAGAACCCGGTTACTTGTGCTCCCCTCCTAGGGTCTATCCTAGTGCAGAAAAGTAAATAATATACAAACGGTGACATCTTCCGCAACCTGGAAGTGCCCCAAATAAAAGAATATTACATACAAGTTTTTACATGAATGAAAATGAAAAACAGTCATCTCACATAAAAACCCCCGGCTATTCAAACACGACGATCCAATATAACATATCCAACAACACATAACATCACATGTCATCAACGTAAGTAAATATGTCCATCCCAATTGTCGTTGACATATAGCAACGAAACCGGCGATATCACATATTACACTTACGGTCACAGAAAAGAAAGTGTAAAACTACAACAGTTGGAATCCGTAACCTCCTCAGACATCGCATGCCTGACCAAATGAATTTCTTAGACATCGCATGCCTAACAATTATAAACCCTGCATTTTAGTCTCATTATCGAAAACACTTTTCAATATCAAGTCGGGCAATTCAACAAGATTCCCGACATCCTGATCGCATGCTCGTCGCAAACTTCAGTAGGCGGCCGCACCCCCGACGCCGTCAACGAAGTGCACAAAGGCGGAACACCGCCACCGCGAGCACCCGAACGGATGCTTTCGGTGACGGGGTTCTCCTACAGTCACTTGGTCGGGGCTATGGAGTGAGGCTGTCTATTAAGTTTACCCGGCGAGTATCCGCGTACGCTACGTGATTGCGACGGACTTTTGATCACATCAAAATTCCGTGGCAACCGATCAAGTGAGACTAAACTGCTATGTTTATAAAATTCATTCAGTTATCTCATAACTATTTGTGAATTCCAAGTATTGTATCACATTCCAGATAAACAGAAAATATTAAACATTCCGATCGAACAGTCAAACACCCAAGTTTTCCCGAAACAGATCAACACATGAAACAGGTCTAAAAACATTCAGTTCGTGCCTCAGTACCAACGGTCCAGCCGTAGAAGGGTCAAGCCAACGCCTCACATGTGGCACGCCATACTGCCCCAAACCCGAAGGTTCAAAGGACAGTTCAAGACGGTCACATAATCGAGTTAAGGTTTGTTGTCTTCTAGAGGGTCCATCGAGTTACTTGCACTACTTAGAACGTCTTTAAACTACGGAAAAATCCAACACTTGGAAATTTCCCGACAGGGGAAAAATTGGGTATTTATATCCGGTCGAACTTTTTAACATATTCTAAAATTTATCCGGAAAGCCACATAGACAAAATCTGATACTCCGATCGATAGACCGAATCCCCAAAACAACCCCAGAAAATCCAGCTCTTGAATAAATATTAAAAGATTCCCAGAAAACTCAGCACTGAAAACAATGAATTACTGTGCAAATTTTAATGGCTGACGTCATACTTTAGCCGCGAAACCGCCGCATAAGCTAGGCTTATGCCGCGGTTCCGCCGCGCATTAGAGGGATCATTAGAAAAGTTTTGCGCCGTAATTCTTAGAATTCCCTGATGAATTTTTTAGCAATTTTTAATTTGGAAAAATCCACGTTTTCAGAAAAAGTCCAGAGAGCGTGGAAAAATGGGGTTTCGGGTTCGATCGGACTTCAAACTCCGTCTAGACTTCGCCTAAGGCTCTAGCTAGGCTCTGATACCACTGTAGGGTTCCTAGGCACTCCCAAGAGGTCTCACAAGGCATCAACCATGCCAATTTCAAATATTACGGTGCCGAGAAACCCTAGACTAGATCGTTAACTAGATGTTTTAGGCGACAAAGCGAATAGTTAACAACTTAACTATAAGAACGAAAATACAACCTTTGTAGATCCGGTTCTCCACCTCCATAGCTCCGCAATGAATTCTCCTCGCTGTCCATATCAAATCCCGGGCTCAAGCGTCAGCTTCATCGGAGAAAGAGCGGGCTAGGTCATCGACGACGTGCCGAAGATGATCTACGTCGAGGCATCACTAGATCAAGCTCCACCTTCACCAAGCCATGAAAACTTGTGAAGGAAACACACTCTACTACTTGGCAAGAGGTAGAGGATGAAGAAATAGGAAGTGGGTTCACTTTAGAATTGGATTTCTCACTCATTTTCATCAATCACCATTGATGAAGTGAAGGTTTCTTCATTGAAGAAGATGAAGAAGAAGAAGAAAGAATATTATATTATGATAAGTTAATTTAAAAACCAAAAGAAAAAGAATACTTATCATAATATGAACTAGGGTTAAGTGTAGAGAATTGACCAAGGTTAGATGAATAGTTAAGGTTAAGCATGAAGACAAAATGGTCACTTTGGTCAAAGCTTCATGAAGCTTCAACAAGCTTCATGTATTAAAGCAACCATTTTGTTTTTCTTTTCTCATTTTTAATCCAAATAAAAAGATAAATGAATTAATAAATAAAAACCCTAACCATTTACTTAACCAAGGTTTAACTCTTTACACAAACCCTAGCAACCTTTGCATCATCAAACATGATACAAACAAGTGCACAAAATATATCACATATGCAATGTGCACATTCGAGTGAGAAAATCCATCTCAAATGAACCGATACTAGTTAATGCAAAGTAATATATCAAATATATAATTATACATTAAATCATTAAATCAACACTTGATTTAACGATCCGGTCATATCGCATATAACCGACTAGTATCCAATGTATCGGCTTACCGAATCAATCCTTGATTCGATAACTAGGTTATATCGCATACAACCATATCGATACATTCATCGCGAGAATGGAATACGGTATCACATACACGCATTATTCTCGGTCCCGCACATATCTCATATGCGTTCCTATTTCGTTTCACTTGAGCCAGGAAACCTCTGTGTAGGACTCTAAAGACTCGTCAATACGCCGGCAGCAGATGATGATCATATCAAGCACCCACAAGCCGCAAGCGGTCTGCTAAACGTAACGGCCACCCGGGTATTGAGCGATCAGAAGATCGACGAGCAAGCCCGCTCACACTCCAGTGAATCCAACCAGTAACACTACCGTACAGTCCAGTCTGATCGTCTGATATGTCGCATATCTCGCCTAGGGGTGGTAAACGTCAGACCCCAATAGCTTGATAAGTCGTGTCGATACGAGGTCTATAACAGTTCGAGAAACTACAGGTAACACTTACCAGTAAATCTCAGTAACCCTGGCCAGGGATTTCCGGTTATAGCCAATCGAACACAGCGCAACATCAACCCCCTATACCGGGAGAGACGAATCCCCTCCTATCGCTCATTGCCTCCATGTGATTCGGGACTGTACCCAAAAACCACCGTTTTGCATGCCCTCTTGGACGTGGTAAGATGGAAATCAAAGCATAGTGGGAACCACACAAGACTCTATGACGATCTCGGGTCAACAGACTACTCTGTACCAGTGTCACCAGAGAACTGTCATCTGACGTAAGGTATAATACCATCTGGGAGTTCTCGGCGAGTCCGTCCAATGTACCCAGTCTCCACTGAGCACCCGTATATCATCTCTGATGTCAAACACCAATGGATATGGGATCATCCATCGCCCATCTGGATGGGTCGAGAAGGTATACGCCAGTCTACTCTGGTATATCGATGCCCCGTCTCGATACACCCACGACTAGGGACTTTGAAGGATGTACTTACGGACTACCATGTGCCCACTAGTATGATCCACATCATAGTCCAGGTAGTCAAGTACACATCCTAAAGGCTTTACCAACATGTAACAGAGAGACAATCAGTATACACGTTAAGGTAAAGAGCAACCAGATAGCATACTATCATGTCGAGCAAGAAAGTCCTCCCTATATATGTCCAAGCATCCACTACAATATACATCCTATGTACAGTAATGGCCTCTAGGGCATACATATAACTAACAACGTGTGCGCCACGTGAGCGCAACGGTAGGGGGCATTTGTTTCCCCCAATCAGAGCAAAGCTCTGTTTTAAAATTCAAAATTCAAAGAATTGAAGCAACGCTTCAGATTCAGCGCTAGGCGCGCTGTGCGCCACGTGTCAAACACAGATACGCTAGTGCCAGGTGCGCTGCGCCCTAGGCAGCGCACCCCCAATTAAAGCAAAACTCTGTTTTAAAATTCAAAATTCAAAAGAATTGAAGCAACGCTTCAGATCTAGCGCTCTGCGCTGTGCGCCACGTGTCAAACACAGATACGCTAGCGCCAGATGCGCTGCGCCCTAGGCAGCGCACCTCCAATCAGAGCAAAGCTCTGTTTTAAAATTCAAAATTCAAAAGAATTGAAACAACGCTTCAGATCCAGCGCTCTGCGCTGCGCGCCACGTGTCAAACACGGATGGGCTAGCGCCAGGTGTGTTGCGCTCTAGGCAGCGCACCCCCAATCAGAGCAAAGCTCTGTTTTAAAATTCAAAGAATTGAAGCAACGCTTCAGATCCAGCGCTCTGCGCTGCGCGCCACGTGTCAAACACGGATGCGCTCGTGCCAGGTGCGTTGCACCCTAGGCAGTGCACCATGAGTGCGGTAGCGCTAGGCGCGCTGCGCGCCACATGTCAAACACGGGTGCGCTACCGCAGTTGCGCTGTGCTCTGCGCTGCACGCCACGTGTCAAACGTAGGTGCGCTAGCGCAAAGTGCGCTGCGCTCTAAGCAGCGCACCACGTGCAAAGCACGGGTGCGCCAGCGCTGGAATTAAAAATTCCCCACCATTAGATCAAAAGATCTAATAATGATAAATCATTAATCAGAATTAATATACTGTTATGGAAAGATTTTCTCAATCTTGTTAAAAATAAGAAGATTGCCTTCTATAAAACAGAATCCCTAGGATCAAAGATCCAACGGTGGGGAAACGTCCCAAAATCAATCAGAGAAAGATCTCTTTAACTGATTTAACAAATCAACTTGCCCTATATAAAGGACCCAAGACTTCAAGTCTGATATAGAAAAAACCCTACAAATTTTGAGAAAACTCAATGAAAGAAAAGCAAGCTTTTAGAAAAAGAAGATCATTTTCTTCAAGGTAAAGAACATGATTCTTGAACAGAGAGATGAAATCATCTCATAGAAAGAAGAACTGTCTTCTAAAAAAGATCATAGATCTATAAATACCAAGGTCTTTTATATATAAAAAAAAAAAAAAAAATCAAACGATCTCACCATAAAAATAAAAGAAGTATTTACTTCATTCATAGATCATTGATCTACAAAGGCAAAGCCCTTTCCAAAATAAGAACTGTTGTTCTTGAATCTTAAGATAAAGCCTCCTTTAAAAATGAACATAAACTTGTTCTCTGATCATAAATTTGATCAAGTGCGCTCTGCGCTATTGAAAAGTGCCTTGCACTCATGAACTGCACTTTTGCGCTCCTTAGACCAGCGCTCAGTGCCAAAACATGCCACGTGTCAACCGTAGACACAACTAGCGCTTTGCGCTTCTGAAGTAGAGCACTGCGCTCATAGGCAGGCGCTCAGCACCAAGTGCGCCATGTATCACTCACTGGTGCGCCAACAAACTAGTGCAACGCGCTCATAAATTAAAAGCGCAATGCGCTTATAAACTGGCGCATAGCGCAGAGCGTGACACGTGTCCTCTTCGTGTGCGCTACTTGGCAGAAGCGAAATGCACTCTTTAATTGGCGCAAAACGCCTGGCGCGCCACGTGGCGCACTGTCAGAACACACATTGTTCTGATGAATGCTATACATTCAATACAAGACAAAAAAAGAAATGTCAGGATCCAATGATCAGCATTATTAAAAGGGTCAGGCCCAAATAAAGGCTCAATAGCTAGAACAACAAAATGTTAAACATTTATTGGACTTAGCCCAAGATTGGCCGTAAGTCCTCAACTCATATCAACTGGGCCCATATGCTCATAAACCTTTTAACGGACCTTAGTCCTAAATTGGACTATAGATCTCCCAATCAACTTTGGTTCAAGGGTACATCTCTGAACCCCTCTGATATATGTCGTTGTAATCCCTCAACGTCTTCAGAGAGATGACGGGTCCCGACAACCATACATTCTATAGACTATAGGGTCGTTTGTTGACTTTGCCATGGTTCCGTTGTTTTGACCCTAGGGTCGTTTGTTGACGTTGTTAGTGTATATGCCCTAGGGGCCATTATTGTATCATACTAGTTTGTATATTACTTAATGGAAGCTTGGGATATTCACATGTGTATAACAGTCTTGCTAAACATGGTAGTATGCTACTTGGTTTTTCTATCTTAATATGTGAGTATACGTATTGATAGAGCTCTTAGGATCTTGCTTGACTACCAGCGTTGTGATAGCAGTCACACTAGTGGGGGCTGGGTAGTTTACAAGCACATCCTTATTCAGGTCCCTAGTCGTTGGATTATCGAGACAGGGCATCGATACTCCGGAGTAGACTAGTGTATACGCTTCTCATCCCAGTTGGGGAGATGGTCTGTCCCACAGCCGTCAGTACGTTGTACTGGAGATAGTATGCAGGTGCTCGTTGGGTTACGGGTACACCGGACAGGACTCACAGGGAACTGTTGGTTGGTTTTATACCAGTCGTCAGTGAACAGTTCCCAGGTGACATAAGTACAGTATAGTCCGCAGACTTGACACTGCTACTTCGCCTCGAGTGTGTCCCACTGTTCTTAGATTGCTACCCTACCACGGCTCAAAGGAGTCGTGCAAACAGGTAGCAGTTGGGTGCAGTCCTGAGCACTTGGAGGCAGTGGAGGTTAGACAGGATTCATCTCTCCCGGTATTGGGGGTTGATAAAGCGCTGTGTCAGAGAGCCATTATGCAAAGTCCCTGGCCAGGGCAAGCGAGATTTGCTGGTAGGTTCCAGTAGTTTCTCAGGGTGTAATGGGCTTCGCTCCGACACGACTTATACCGCTATTAGGGGACTGACGCTTGCCGCCCCCCTAGGCCCGATATGCAATAGTCTTAGACGAACGGACCGAACTGTATGGAGATTGTCACATCAGACTCAGTAGGAGTTCGGATGGGTTTCCTCATCGGCCTTCCTATCGACATCTACCTGGGGACCGTTACGTACAGCTAGTGCCGCTTGTGGTCTGTGGTTAAACCCACTACCAGCGGAGTAGTCGAGTCTCTAGAGTCCCACACAGAGAGTTTCCCTACTCCAGGCGAAACGATATAGAGGTCGTATGGTTTTACGACAAAGGTTCGGACGCATACGTGTGTTTACGCACGTATGACTTTCGGACAGTTTTTACTAGTTGGCTTTGGTTTAAGCCAGTTACTAGTATCCGGTTATTGGATTTATACAGTCTAAAGATTTTCCGTGTTTTCACGGATAGGAGGGGCGTTCTCGTAATTGCACGAGAAGCTTCTAGAAGATGGTGACTAAGGAGGTTTAGGTGGCATATACATTGAATGAGATTAGTGAGTCATATGGATGATTCATCCATGTCATTAATGCTTCATAATTGCTTAATGACTCATGGAGATGAATCACCATTAGATATTTATCAAGCATGGTTGTAAATCATTTTATTTTCTTTTCTTGAAAAACAATAATGCTTGATATATATTATGATAGCTCATTTTCTCATTTGATTATAATGTTCATCTTCTCTCTCCTCAAGCTCTCTCTCTTCAAACCCTAAACCTCCCCTCTCATGTGTTGAGTACAAGGATTAGTTAGACTAATTAAACCATAACCCTCTCTCTATATCATCTAAGTACTTTGATTAGCACTTAAAGAAACCTAGTTACCTCTAGTTTGAGGTGAAGCTTGTAGTAAAGCTCTCGAATGGATCTTCTACTACTTAGAGAAGGCCGGAGAGGACGTGGAGAACGACAAAACGAAGGACTCGGATCTTTAGGTATAATCACTTCACATAGTAGTTTAGAACTTCTATGTTTGATGTTAGTTATCGTTTAGCTTCGATTCATGCGGTTAGTCGATGTTTAAGCAAAGAACAAGATCGTTTTTCATATTTCCGCCTCCCCGCAAGTCGTGGGGTGTTGCACATCGACTTACAGTGGTATCAGAGCCTCGCTAAACAATAAATAACTCACTTGAAAAATTGTATGAATTTCGAACGAAAAAAACAAACCGGAAAACCCCCATATCATGAGTTTCTGTCGATTTTTAAATGAGGTCCAAAAATTTTTCAGGGACCTTCAGAAAGCCCTAAATGATAGTATAAGAATACCCAAGAAAACTGGGCTCATGAATAGGCTAAAGCGTCGCGGAACCGCGGCGGATTCCACCGATCCGCCGCGATTCCGCCGCCAAGTTGTCGATTCATCAGCCCAATTTTCCTGTGGGGGTTCTCTGTGATATTTGGTATTTTCTGGAATTTTTTAATTTTTGCTCAGGTTTCAGATTTACAGAGAAGTATTGGAGCAAAATTAAATGTGTTTAATCGATCGAAATTATACGGTATTTGCTTGTTGGATTATATCTGTGTTTGTATAATGTGTTCGTAAACCTCCCCTAACTGCTAGTATGTCGGTTGGCAGGGGGTTGCACATTTCTGAAATGGATTTTATCTGTTAGTGGATGTGAACTGTATTGGACTGTTGTGATGTTTAGCTGGGGTTTTGTGATGGGTTATTATTTAATTCATTTGATGTAAATGTAATTTGTTGTAATATTATTTTTGCGGGGCACATCCAGGTTGCGGTTGTAGCCACCGTTGTATTATTTCATTTTACTGTTTTTGCTCATAGGACAGACCCAAGGTGGGGTGCACAAACTGCCGGGCGGGTAGTTTGCCATACCCATAGGGGTCTTGGGTGGGGTAATGGCTATTCATCACAACTGTGTAATCCGTCTTTTGTTGCAGGCTCTAAACAAACGCGGATTGCTTGCAAATCCAATAAAGTTCATATGAGATCTGGAATGCCTATTATTGCGTCTGACGAATGTACAATATCTATATATGATAGCTATTTAGACGTCACTTATTTTTTACACCCGCGCTAGCCCAGCCCCCGCTCTGTCGTTAGTTAAGTAACCTAACGGGTGATGACGGGACCCAGTGGCGAATGCGGATGGCACAAGAGGACGTTGTATTTTCGTTGTTTTATGCAATGATAGGTTAATGATGGGACGCATTATATATAATGCAAAGAAAATAAACTAAAAGTTTAATCGTTGGAACAATTTAAAAGAAACCACTCGGTTAATTTTAAAACAGATATTTTTTTTAAAAAATGCGGAGCTTTAACCACTCCTTTTAAAAGGCTATCAGGTTCCTTCGGTTATATCAAGTTCACTACGTTCACGGTTTCGCCAAAACCATTCGTAGCCCTCCGTCATTTCATTTGGGTATTCAGTAGTATTCAAGCTATGCATTTTGGCCAAAGTCAAGGCATAGTGTTCGGTAGCTGCTGGGTTTTCATTTGTTGCATAAGATAAATGAGTTGGTTTGGGACAGTCGTATTATCATTTGACCAAAGTCAGGGGTATATACGGATGGGTTCAAATTGACAAGATAATGACGGGTAGAACTTGACATGTGACTTATGACATTTTGACCAAAGCCAAGGTCATAAGAGCATGGGGCAAAAACTTATATCGGGAATTTCTAAAGAAACTGAAATTTGCAAAGAGATGCATACCATTTGGAGTTTGATGAATGTTGGTAGCATTCCTTCAACATTATCATACGATGATATTTGGATCCCGATCCTACTGTGAGTATATGCTACTCATCAGGATATTCGTCACTTAACGATCAATGCTATAAACCAAGTAGGTGTCAAGAAAGGTGTCAGCGGGGTTACGCCCCTAGAGAAAAGAAGTTATTTAATTAAGGAACTTCGCGAAAGCGTTGGAAAACCTCCCTCGAAGTATCGACACTAGCCTGGCTGAACGGTTAAGCAAGTATTGTACGGTGAGAATAGTCCTGGCTAATTCTTCTTTTATGGTTTAGGGAAGGATTCGAGAAACAGTGGGAGCCATCCAGTTTAGATAAACTAAAAACCACTCTAAACTTGCAAGAGCATCATGCTAAAGAGTTTTCTTCTCTCTCTCCTAATTGCAGCGACCCTAAAAATGACTGGACTTAAGTTACTTTTAGAGAAAAATATACTGACAGGGCCAAACTATAAAGATTGGTTGCGGAATGTCAAAATGGCTTTGACCTATGACAAATTGGGGTATGTCCTCACCGCTAAGGCACCTGCTGTCCCTGGTCCCAAATCCAGTAATGCGGATAAGGAAATCCGCAAAACCTGGGATTTCGATTGCGCGAAAGCCAAGTGCATCGTGCTTGCCTCGATGAACAATGAACATCAGAGGATGCACGAGGATACGGAACTAGATACCATATTTCTCCATACAAAGGAACTTTATGGAGAGCAATCTCGTATAGCAAGATACGAGACCTCTAAGAACTTGTTTCGAGCGAGGTTGGCTGTCGGGTCATCGGTAAGAGAACATATCCTAAAGATGATCGGCTATATAGAAGAGCTCGCAGACCTTGGGACGACTTTGGATAATGAGCTCTATACAGACCTTATTCTCCAGTCCCTTCCTCCCACCTACGCCCAGTTTATCCTGAACTTCAACATTCAAAGAAAAGAAGTTGAACTTCCGGAACTTCTGAACACGTTAAGGAGTGCAGAGGGGACCTTGCATAAGGCAAGGGAAACACCCGCTATGTTTGTTAGCGGTGCTTCTTCTTCCGGGTCCAAGGCTAGGGCCAAAGGAAGGAAAAAGAAGGCCGCCCCCAAACCTAGAGGAGGTGTAAGTAAGGTGGGAGGGAAGGGAAAGAAAAAGTTTGCAGTACCGGTAGTGGGCCAGGATGAGTGCTTTCATTGTCACAGGAAAGGGCACTGGAAAAAGGATTGCAAGGCGTGGAACGCCAAGAACCAGGAACCGAAGCAAGCTGTGGCTTCGACTTCAGGTGTGTTTGTAATTGAGAATTGTCTGTCAATCAACTCTACTTCCTGGGTATTGGATACCGGATCAGGATCTCATATTTGCAATTCATTGCAAGCACTGAGAAACCGTAGAGTGCTGAAGGAAGGTGATATGACCCTGATGGTTGCTAACGGAGCTAGCGTGGGAGCTGTGTCCGTAGGGGATTATCACCTGGGATTGACGAGTGGACACATTTTGGTTTTACATAACTGTTTTTGTGTACCCAGCTTAACGTGTAATATCATATCTGTTTTCTTGTTATGAAATAAAGGTTATGATTTCATGTTTAGAAGTGGTGTTGTTAACATCCACCTTAATCATAGTTTGATTGGGTCCGGTACACTGGAAAACGAAATATATGTGTTAAACCAACTCCAAATTTTCAATGTCCAGAACACACTAAAAAGAAAGTCTCCAGATTTAAATAAAGCTTTCTTATGGCATTGTAGACTGGGTCACATTAATGAGAGAAGGTTGACTAAGTTGCATAGAGAAGGATATTTGGACTCGTTCGAATATCAAACTTATGACACTTGTCAGTCTTGTCTCAAAGGAAAGATGATAAAGACTCCATTTACTGGACATGGAGTAAGAGAAAGCGAGCTCTTAGGTTTCATACACAGTGATGTATGTGGTCCAATGTCTACACATGCAAGAGGTGGTTTTTCCTATTTCATTACTTTCACGGATGATTACTCAAGGTACGGATTCATTTATCTGATGAAACATAAATCCGAAGCTTTTGAGAAATTCCAAGAGTATAAGAATGAAGTAGAAAACCAAACCGGCAAAAGTATCAAGACACTAAGATCTGATCGAGGTGGTGAATACTTGAGTGCCGAGTTCCTAGGTTACCTAAAAGAGAAAGGAATTCTCTCTCAGCTTACTCCTCCATACACTCCACAGCATAACGGTGTATCGGAGAGACGGAATCGAACCCTATTGGATATGGTACGATCCATGATGAGTAATGCTGAGTTACCGCGATCTTTTTGGGGTTATGCTTTAGATTCAGCGGCATATCTTCTGAACAGGGCTCCTACCAAGACTGTGCCTACCACCCCATATCAGATGTGGAGTGGGAAGAAACCCCATCTTCAGCATATGAAGATTTGGGGATGTCCAGCTTTTGTTAAAAAGCAGTATGTGGACAAGCTCGAGGCACGATCAGTAAAATGTATGTTTGTGGGATATCCAAAGAACTCCAAGGGATATTATTTCTATTACGCAGAGGAACAAAAGGTTTTTGTTTCTCGTAATGCCCATTTTCTGGAACAGCAGTTTTTAGAAAAGGAGATAAGTGGGAGCGAAATAGAACTGGAAGAAATTCCAGAATCACAAACTAATACTGAAAGTTTGGTAGAACAAGTAGTTAAAGAAGAACAGGACATTCCCCCACCCCTCCGCAGGAGTAGTAGGCCGTCTCATCCGCCTGAGAGATACTACGGTTTTCTCATAGATGGGGATAGAGAGGATTGCATCATAGATGATGATGAACCTACTGGCTTCCAGCAGGCCATCCAGAGCGGCGACTCGGTACGATGGTGTCACGACCCGAAAGTACGGAACGTGACCGGCACTTAGATTACGAAGCGTCTAGAGGCGCCACGTAACCTAAGTAAGCTGAAGCCTAGAAATCTAAACCATGAAAAAGAAGAAGAAGCAGTAAAAGAAAACATAAAGGAACAAGTTTAAAACATCAGCAAATTTTCCTAAAAATTTCGGCAGAGTCTCCTCTGTAAAAACTGGCCCCAAACGGGTACTACAAGTATAATATACATAAACAATAAAAAGCATCCCCAAACGGGAGCTAGCTCAACGCCAACAGGCGGAAACAACCACAACAAGCATAATAATATACAACGCCAAAAGGCGAGGCTTAAAACTCAAAAGAAAACAAATCCACCAAATAAGAATAATACATGCGCGACTCTAAGGTCGAAATAAAAGACTGGTCCAATAAACTTATCAAGTAATACAAGTATGGTTGATGGAGCTTACTAGATACAAATGAAAGAATAAAAGTACAATGGTGGTTCAGATACAAGTGAACTAACCTACCGTGCAAATCACCCTGAAAGAAAAGATGTGCCAGCAAGCTGCCAAGGAAACCTATACATCGAACTTGTAATAAAATTTGGCACAACGGGGGTGAGTTGCCAACTCGTGAGTAGAAGACATCTATGAAAAGAAATCGAATGCACGATGCTATCCTAGGTCATAATAATACACTATAATATCCTAATCATCTAGTAATAGCAGGGTATAACTACGTGTAAATGCAGATACTCCGTGCTCGTGTCAGTGCCTCATATGATACTATGCCATATGAATGGATATGCATGCACCATGAATATAAAATAATCAATCCTGAAATCCAGATATCTGTATAAGAAATCTTTAGCTGTTATCATAGTAAAATGTGTATAGGAATCTGAAATCTCAACAATGAAATCCATGGAAATCCGTGTCAAGTATCGACACTAACATGTAAATCTCAAGTCTCATAGTCTCAATACCTCGGGCTCCGTCAGTCCGGATCGGCCCATATCATCAAATCTCACGACAACGGTCGGTATCCTCCGGATATCCGCCGCGCCAGACATCACCGGTAGGTAGCCTTCCCCTGCCAGGCTCATCGTCTACAACTCAATCTTCTTACCCCGGGGTACCATACCGGGCCCACCATGTACCCGAGTCGGTTCATCCACTCCTTGAATCGGGTCTCGAAATCCATCAGAAAACATGAAATCTCATGGTGGACGACACATACATCACGAGAAAACCGCATCTTATATTTTAAAAAGAGAGGAGGAGAGAGAGAAGTTTTTATATATTCTTGCGGTTTTCCCCAAAATCCAGAAATCTCATAGAAATCCAAATCTCAAAATCATGAGTAAGTAAATGATAAGTGTCGGCATATGCCCATAATACTGCATGATAACATTAAAATATGAATGCATGAATGTCTAAGTAATAAATATCATGTCTATACTAACATCAGAGAATAATCACAATATTATATCGGTCTAGTTGTTAGCTGATTCTATCCATAAAAGACAATATGATCTAAAGTGTACGTGACATAGCAATTACCGATGATGATGTGTGTGAGCCGGCAAATAAGTGTGCGTGGAATATGTGCATCATCGGTAATGGTGTTGGTGTCCTAACAGGTATGGTTTATACTGATTATAGCAACATATGTAAGAACATGCACCATGATGATTACAGTATGAATGTAAAGACAGATGTGCATTATCCACTCCTCTGCGATATACGAGTACAACTACCACTATATGAATCAAACCTAAACTAGTGTCCATCTAACCTCCTAAGGAACTAAACCTAAGAAACTAGTCAATAAGAAACAAGAGTCTACCTAAGGTCTGAATCAATATTTCTAATAGTCGGCAATCCAGCCTCAATAGCGTCACGTATGTAGTACGGCTTCCTCAAATCAAGAGTGCGGATCAATCATCATATCTATGCCTCGTACGGTAAAATCCATCGTACGGCATCCCAATATCGGGGTACGGGTCAAGTATCTCCTAGGTGTCTCATCATTCGTATAATGTCATCGTCAACACATCTCATGATCAATGTGCTAAACTGTAATCGCATACATCAATCATATATCATTGCCATCATAAAATGCATCATTAGTTTATCCTCAGAAATATCATGTCATATGTATCATATTGTGATTAAGTCATACTGATATCATATCGTCATCAAGTCACACCTATATGATATCGACATCAGGTCCCACCTATATGATGTCGTAATCAAGTCATACATATATCATATCGTGATCAGTCACAAGCTACAGTCCAGGTACTATTTTAGAGTCCTATGTACCTCAATATCATCACCACCCATTATAATTTATGTATCCATGTTCATTATCTCATTCTCTAATGATCCGCTAACACTTAATAGACTGTATAGCCCAGAATCACGGCATCAAGCCCAGTTATACTGTTTCATCATACCTCATATATCATATCACATCAATGAATCCCATATACGTGTTGTGTGTGTGTGTGTGTGTGTGTGTATACCTAGTCCTATATATATACACATGCACGTATACACCATGTCGAGTTTCAGTGTGTGCAGGTGTGTGTTTCTATCTGAAACCTACGAACCTCTTCCAAGATATTCATCCTCTGATATGGTCTTCCTAAATCAGTCTAATCCAGCCTAGGGTCATTACTAGGGTCCTACACATTAAGAATCTATGGTCACATCTGGTTTCCTAATGACAATACGTATTATCCCTATTCTACGTTGCGGGGGTGCTAAACGCCATCCACCCGACTTCCCCCCGTAGATATGCATCTACTCACCAGGTCCATGTCTGCCGAAGACGGTGTCGCCATCCTCCTCTTCATCACCCGCAGTCTACGTGAGGGGTACCTAAACGCAAACATATAAATAGTATCGTAAACTGAATCACATACAAAAGTCAAAACGACGCAATGAACCAGCATAGGTTAAAACCTATGTCCCGTCCACGCAAAAGAACCAAATATCGCTCGATATCGGCGTACAAACTCCGATGGATCGAAATAAACATCAACAAATAACTCATAGTTTTAAAACACATTACTTATATTATAAAACATGATTAAATCTATCGAAACCCTAAAATCCATCAAATCGTCCAATTTCGTAAAACCCGAAAATGCCAATTTACCGTTTTTCATCAAAACTTGACATTTAAATGAAACCAATTGTTATAAAACTCATTAAATAGCATAACTAGACTATACAAACCATTACTATATTTTTATTACACAAATTTGTATTAATTTGAAATTTCTAGTTTGCAACCTTTAACAATTTTCAACATTTTTCAAGCAAAATACCACAATTCCACCACAAAACATGATTTTGCATGAATTAATGTATTAAACCACAATTCATGATGATAATGATTTAATGAAACTATAAATTATATTTTTAATCTCATTTATTTAGGAATTTCCCAAAATCTAGTTTACAAAATAGCAATTTTTATCACAATTTATCAATTATCAATAGAAACTAGCAATCAATTTAAGTTTCCATTCCACCAACAAGTTAATACCCTTATTAAGACCACAATCTAGTGTTACAAATATTAATTGAAATTTTATTTCACCAAAAATTATGTTTTATAGAAACCTAGTTAGCAAAATTCCTAATTTAAACAATTTTAAATGAAAAATTTACAATTCAACAACCATGCAAGATTTTCCAATTATAAAAGTGTTAAACTAACTATTATAATCCTAATTAATTAATAAAAATCATAACTTGAATTTACAAACCCTAACATGAATTTTAAAAATTGAACATAGAATTAATTCATTAAATCTAAACATGCTTAAAAGAAACATCTAATAACAAATAAACAAAAGAAGGAAATTTATACCTCCAAAATATGAAATCCAAACAAGAAAATGAGCCTCCAAAATGCATGATTTTCATCTCCAAAATCCATATAAAAATGAGCAAGGAATAAAGGGTATGAAATAAATAGGATTTTGTGGATTTTTATTGAATTTTTTGATGTATTTTTGATGAATTTTAGTAATAAAAATGAAGTGGGAAATGGGGGGCTGCCATGAGAGTGTGGCCGGCCAAGCAAGGGAGAGAGGGAGAAAGAGAAAAGAGTTTTATGAGTTGTGTAGAAACTGTTGGAGATAGTGCCCTCAGAGTCAATTATTGGATCACAGGCACGTGATTGCAATGATTGAGGGAGGACCTATCCCGGTACGACAGTCTTACTCGAGATGATAGTTTGCTATCTGGTTTACCTTTATCATCGTGTACCGCTTTAGGTGACCTGACAGGTCACTATTGCACGTTGATAGAGCCCCTAGGATTCTTGCTTGACTGCCAGCAGTATGAGGGCGATCATATAAGTGAGAGCTGGAGTCTACAAGCATATCCTTAAAAGGTCCCTAGTCGTGGGAGTTTCGAGACAGGGCATCGATTCTCCAGAGTAGACTAGTGTATACAGTCGAGACCCCGACGAGGGGCGGTGGCCGGTCTCACAGGCCACTGGTGTCAGTTGGTTCACCTAAGATGTATACAGGTGCTTATTGGGTTATGAGTACACCGGACAGGACTCGCCGGGAACATGCTAGTTGGTCTTATACCTGACGTCAGATACCAGTTTCCTGGTGACATGTGTACAGGTTAGTTCATCGACCTGGGGATCGTCATTTGTCTCGTGTGAGTTCCCACTGTGCTTTGATTACTACCCTACCACGGCTCAAAGGAGTCGTGCAAACAGGTTTTAGTTGGGTACAGTCCCGAGCCACATGGAGGCAGTGAGCGGATTTTCGGGGGTTCGTCTCTCCCGGTATTGGGGGTGAGGTCGCGCTGTGTCTAGGAGAGCCATTACACGAAGTCCTTGGCCAAGGCAGGAGATTTACTGGTAGGTATTCCAGTAGTATCTCAGGGTGTTCTGGGCTACGCTCCGACACGACTTGTACCGCTTTTGGGGGTCTGACTTTTACCCACCCCCTAGGCCCGACATGCGATGCTCGTAGACGAACGGACCGGACTGTACGGATATTGTCACTGACAGGCTCAGTAGGGTGTCGGGATGAGTTCGCTCATCGACGTCCTTTTTAGTCAATAGCTGGTGGCCCGTTACGTATTGGCTTATACCTCTGACGGGCTAGTGGTTAAATCCACAGCCATAGTATTGACGAGTCTTTAGAGTCTACCACACTTTCAGTTACTCAAGCTTTCGGGCGAAACGCTGTAGAGGCCGTATGGAGATATGGCAAGGTCCGATCAGATACGTGCGGTATTGCACAGATCAGGATCGGACGGTTTGTACTTGTGGCCGTATGGATATATGGCAAGGTTCGATCAGATACGTGCGGTATTGCACGGATCAGGATCGGACAGTTTTTACTAGCCGGTTTTGGTTTAAGCCGGATCCTAGTTTAGTACTGTGTAGATTTTGTCTCTTTGCATTTGTATCCGGACGGAATACAGATACGGGTGTGTATGCACAGTATCGGGGTTTTCCTGTAATTTATTACGGGACCAGTTTTCTGGAGTTGCCAGTTTGCATTCCGTTCCGGCCGGTTTTCCTTTGTTCTTTCCCGGCCGGACTTTTCCGATGGAGGGGGTAATTTGCAGTTTTGCAAATTACATTTGTGGAGGGGTTTTCTTGCATAAAGATTAATTATGATACCATTCTTATCTTGCACCATCACTTGCTTTTAATGTGATTTGAAATGGGTATGGTTGGATTTAAATGTAAGCATGGTGTATGTTTTCTTGTCTCTTGATGTGGTCACCTCTTTCTATCTCCTACACTCACCTCCCTTAGTGATTTCCTCCCACCATTTTCCCACTTATATTGGCCGGCCACATGAGAGGGGAGGATGAGGGAATTTCATTTTGTAGTGTGGGAAAGTTATCATCTCATTTGGATACACCAAAGTTCATCTCCATTTTTGTTCATTACTTCCCTCCATCCAAAGGCAACTTCACAAACCCTATGAGGCAAAGTGATTCTACACTACTTCTACAGCAAACCTTGGGCACGTCGACTAGCCAGCTTTGTGTCCGAGTTGCCTCGGTATTGAGGCGGGAGCCCGTAAAAGATGTAGGCGATGTGGTGCCCCCTTCGGCGAGGAGGCGACGATATGGACGGAGATCCCGCGAAGAGATCGGAGTGGAGATGAAGACAGGAGGACTCGGATCAGTCGGTACATCTCTTCCCTTTCTTGTTAGTTAGCTAGACTAGTTTAATGGTTACGATCCGGGTGTTTAGTGCGCGGTGGTGCCGGTTTGCAAAGTTCGCAAAATTAAAGTTTATCACCGTTTCCGCATTCCGGCGTCGCATTGACGGCCGGGGCGCCGCCGTGCACTTACAGTGGTATCAGAGCCTCGCCATTAACTTCGTCTAGCTTCGTTTGATGTGTTTTGCATTTCCGATCGACCAAAATTCCGAAACTTGCATTTTTGTTCACGACAGTTTTCTGTTAGATTTTTTTGGTGTCCTAAAATTTTTCAGGTTGTAAAAAAGTACTGTGCTAAAGGATCTAAGAACACTGCAAAAATACGACAACCCAATCCCTTAAGAATAGCGCAGATCCGCGGCCATTTACCTTTCTTAGGCCGCGGATCCGCCGCCATAATGATTGGTCATTTGATCGTTTTTCTGTAGTGGGCTTGTGGGCTTATTTTGTGGGTTTTGGAATATTAAAATTGGGCCCAGAATTTCTGTGAGTGCTGCAGTATTGCTTGGGGGCCCACTTGTTAATTTTTGATCGATCGGATATTTTAAACACATTTTTCACAGTATTTACATTATATCTGCGACCGTGAATGTCACTCGATCGGTAAATCCGGTCTAACTGCTATAGCCCGGTTAGACGGATTTGCGAATGTGACTTTCACGTTGATGTTCTATGTATTTGCTGTGTTGTTGCGGATCGGTCGTGGGGGATAGCCTGGATGCAATGCTAGTACTGTTTTGTTGTATTATGTACATTTGATATTGCGGGACGAGCATCCGACATGTGGACTGCCGTCACTGCCTGTTTGTATTATTCTTTTGGGGCACGACCTGGTTGCGGTCGATGTACCCGTTGTATGTATATTTTACTTTCTGTACTAGGATTGCCCCGCGGTGGGGTGCACGGATAGCCGGGTTCTGGAGGGCAACAAGCCCGCATCTCATGGCATTGGGACGGAGGGGGCTTCACTCCAGGATTGGCTGGCTATTCGCCGCACTCGTAGGGGGTATAGGATTTCATTGCACAGGCTATCCACACGACCAGAGGAACGTCGGGTTTCAGTAGTGGCTCTGTGAAACCCGGGGATCCCAGATATCTGTATTGTTCTGTGATGTTGTACATTTCTGTGATGTTGCATTTTATTCACGCCTTGAGCGAAATACTATATATTGGTATATATATTAGTAGATGTTGTATATGTTTTTCATCCGCGCTAGTCCAGTCCCCGCTCTGCCGTTAGTTAGCTAACCTAACGGGTGATGACGGGACCCAGTGGCGAATGCGGATGGCATATACGTACGTCAGTATATTTTCGTTCTTTGTGGTGTGATCAATTGATGGGACTGCATTGATTCGGATCAATGCAAGTTAAACAAACCTAATCTGATGTTGTTGGAACACTTTTCAAAAGCTGTTATTGCAAGGACGTTCACTTTTGTTTTGCATCGTGGTATTCATTTGGAATATCCTGCTCCTCAGTCGACGAGGCAAGGGCCGAGATCCCTTCACCGGGAGTGACCCCTTGGACAGAAGTTTGCGTCAGGGCATTAACTTCACTATAGCCGATTACTTTTGCTTTGCATCGTGGTATTCATTTGGAATATCCTGCACCCCATTCTACGGGGAAAGAGCCGAGATCCCTTCACCGGGAGTGACCTCTTTAGTAAAGGTTTTCGTCACTATATTTTCTAAAAAGCTATCCGTTCCTTCGACGATATCAAGTTCATTACGTTAAAGGTTTTCGCCAGAAACCATTCGTAGCCCTCCATCATTTCAGTTAAATATTCGGTAGTATTCAAGCTATGTATTTTGACCTCACGCCAAGGCATAGTGTTTGGTAGTTGCCGGGTATTTATCTGTTGCATAGATAGATGCGTTGGTTTGGGACAGTCGTACTACTATTTTGGCCTACGTCAAGGGTATGTACGGGTGGGTTCAAATTAACCTGGACAATGATGGGTAGAACTTGACATGTGACTTATGATATTTTGACCTCACGCCAAGGTCATAAGAGCATAGGGTAAAAATCACATCGGGAGTTTCAAAAGAACTGAAACTTGCCAGATATGAGCATACCTTCTGGAGTGTGATACCGTGAGCGGATTCCGTCACGTTATCATGCGATGATAGTTGGATCCCGATTCCCACTGATGAGTTGGTTTACACCTCGGGTGACCCCGACTAATTCTTCTTTCAGGTTTGGAGGAGAATTTGAGGTACAGTGGGAGGTTTCCAGATTAGATAAATTGGTAACCATTCTGATCTAGGTTAGAGTGCACGCTGAGTGTTTCTTTTCTCTCTCTCTGGCAGCGACCATTGACCCGACCCTAAGACCATGACTCAGTGACCAAGTTGACCGAACCTTCTTAATACTGGCTTTTGGATTGTCAGAGTTGCAGACCTTATTGCCACTCCTACTTTTACCCTTTTCTCCAGGACACCCCGTATTACTACGAACGTCCACTTCCATTGGACAAAACCATCGTATGGTTAGATACGAACTCGAAGGAATTCGAGGATGGTTTCCGGTTCTGGAGAAAACGGATAGGACTATTCAGTTGTCTTTTCCTTCTACCCTCTCAGGTTGCGAGTACTCCTTGGTTTAGGAGATAGTACACCTATTATGCAAATTGGATAGTCTTCTTCCAAACCTTAGGCTGGTGCCGAACGGTGGGGAATGAAGAAAACCAATTAGCATAACGATGGTGTGCAGAAGGTATTAAGTTAAGACAAAGCAAGGGATTAGTAAGAGGGCAAAGTAAATTGCGACTGATATTCACGACCAAACCAAGTATTTCATTACCACTCCCACATCACCTTTGTATTTCTCCAGGACACTCCGTATCACTACGAAGATCCACAGTTATTTGGATATTCCATCGTATGGTTATATACGAACTCGAAAGGAACTTGTTCCAGTTCGGGGATGGATTCTGGTTCAGGAGAAATAAGAATAAGGTTTCTTCGGTTGTCCTTTATCCTCACCTTCTCTCGCATTGCGAGTGTTCCTAGGACTAAGACAGTACACCCATTATGCTCATTGGATAGTCTTCTTCCAAACCATAGGCTGGTGCCGAACGGTAGGGAAGGAAGAAAACCATTTGGGCTAAAGGGGTGTCCAGAAGGTTACGACTAAAGACATATAAAGGGATTTGGAGAGGTGGCAAAGAATTGTGCGGTTATAGTTGTGAATCTGGATAATGGAAGAGGCATTACTAGGAATACCAGGATACCCCATCGAAACATTTCAATGTTTCAGTTTCACTGTGTACTGGTAAAAGAAAACTGATTTCCCGATTAGATACTTACTCCAGGGTATGTATTTACCAGGTACGATTCTCACATCTATATGGTTTTACAGATGATGAGTGGGAGTAGGTTATTGGGAATAGGGTGATCATCCTCATTATATCGGGATTCGTTGTAATCGGTGATATTTAAGGAGATCACCTGGGCTGTTTGCCGGTCGGCAAATATTTGGTTTTGAATATCCGCTGTTGTGCACCAATTTCAAATTGATATATCTGTACGTCTATTTTCATAGAGTGAGATATACCTTTTGATATTATGTCGATGACATTTATCTATATCAGTGGATGGTTAGGTAAGGAGCATTAAACAGCGGTGTAATTCTTCTTAACCATAAGTACAGTTTTCAACCTACGACACACAGTGAAAGAGTTGTTAGACTCAGCGGACTTATACAGAGTATTGTATGTTGTCCAGTGTCCATTAGGACAGAGGTGTTGGTCCTCATACTATATTCTGTTTACTTTTAACTTCTCTAGTTCTTAGACATGTGTTTCGTAGAAACACAGGGTCTAAGTTTTGAGGAGTTATAGGTATTTGAATAGAGTAGAGAACCAGGTGTAGCAAGTATCGGGATTCTTCAAAGTGATCGAAGATATAGATACTTGTGTATGGTATTCAGTTGATAGTAATGATAAAGAGAAATAGCTTCTCTTTCAGGTTACTCATAATTGGAAGCATTCCTAAGTTGAGTAACGCTGATCGGCCTCTCTCCATTTAGTTGACATGCACTGGAGACAGCTGCATGATTTGAATCTGGTTCAATTAAATCAGTGCCTCTGGTTCTATATTGGATATAGTACAGTTCATATCTTAACATTGTTAAGGTACGGGGAGTTGTCCGGCTTATGATTAAAACCAGACTCTGGATAACTTAAGGCACGTTTCTGTAATGGCTGTTTGTGGGTTGACCCAGGCTATGACGAGGGTTGACTTTCTACCATCTGGCAGATCAATAGAAATATTGTTCTAGACTCGCCACAGTTTTATTAAAAATGGATTTTTTTTCAAAAACAGTAGTGGGAGTATGGTAGAACTGGAAGTGATTCCAGAACCGCAAACGATTACTGAAGATTTGATAAGAAACCTAAAGATTCAATCTGATTTGACATTCCATTGGCCACTCCGCAGATAAGGTGGGTAACTTCAGGCACCCGAGAGGTACTCCGGTAGCCTCAAGGATGGTGACAGGGAAGTTCTTGTTAACCCACACTTGCCATTGTTGTTGTTCCAGACTGCGAGACCCGGCAGGAGGATGAGTATAGCGTCGTTCTAAACTAGCTTTAGAAGTGCACATCTATATGACTCTGCCAGAGGGTTTTCGTAGTCAGTGGGAGCAGCGGAAGCATTGGTGGACATCAGGCTTATGTCTATTTATAGACTAAAGCAGGTATAGCGGAGTTAGATCATCTGTTTCTGATGTGACAGTCATAGGTTTGACGTCATCAGAATAGGGGATGGATCTGTTAAGAAGGTAGTAGGGTGTGATGTCCTGGTATTTGGATGACATACACAGAGTAGGAAAGGAAACTCCTATACTACGATCGGTTATTCTTTGGTCGTCACACAGTAGTTTCTCCATATGGGACTTGGATATTATATCAGACATACTGGTTACTAGATCTATGGCTTTAGATCTAGATTTGGGTGGTTTCCCAATCAGGGTACTTAGACAGCATTCTAAGAGTATTTAGAATGGACGACTCCTGGCACGGTAGTGTACCTGCAGGTAATGGAGTCACCCTCTCTAAAGGTGTCTTATAGACTAAAGTAGAGAGGGATGTGCATGATTGGCAGATCACTTGCTTAGGCAATTGAGTCAATCATGAGATGTCAAGTACCACACCAGATGTTGTTCTTGCACTAGATGCAATAAGTTGATATTGATCCAATCCTGGAGGAACAGTCGGAAGCAGTTTTAGAACATAAGTAGATGTTCTAGGGATATGATAACGACAGCCTCATTTGGGAGACAGTTATCATTCCAGGCTTCCAAGGTGACATGGATGACAAGGAGGTTGTCAGAGTTATAGTTTTCCCTCTGACGAGGGGCAGTATTTTGGACAGGTGGTCCAAGGCAATACTGAGGGAGGCATGGCGCAGGATACTGATTAAGTTCAGTTGACGATACAGTCTAAGAAGTTTGGATTTGGAGTTCATTTATGAGCTCGGTCCCATCAGACATCCAGACATTCTAAGACAGGTATTGCTCATTTCGGGAGATGGCTTTCTCCGCGAACTTGAGATATAGAGAGACATAGAAAGAAACATCTAGGCGGATCCACTCACTGAGGCTATTCCTCGACCGCAATAGTTTCATAAACGGGATTTGTGAGACTGACTAGTAGAGGAGTTGGGTGTTCGGTATCACACGGGCTGTGAGTATGCGACATCGCAATAATTAGCCTTGAGTGCAAGTGGGAGATTGTTGGAGATAGTGCCCTCAGAGTCAATTATTGGATCACAGGCACGTGATTGCAATGATTGAGGGAGGACCTATCCCGGTACGACAGTCTTACTCGAGATGATAGTTTGCTATCTGGTTTACCTTTATCATCGTGTACCGCTTTAGGTGACCTGACAGGTCGCTATTGCACGTTGATAGAGCCCCTAGGATTCTTGCTTGACTGCCAGCAGTATGAGGGCGATCATATAAGTGAGAGCTGGAGTCTACAAGCATATCCTTAAAAGGTCCCTAGTCGTGGGAGTTTCGAGACAGGGCATCGATTCTCCAGAGTAGACTAGTGTATACAGTCGAGACCCCGACGAGGGGCGATGGCCGGTCTCACAGGCCACTGGTGTCAGTTGGTTCACCTAAGATGTATACAGGTGCTCATTGGGTTATGAGTACACCGGACAGGACTCGCCGAGAACATGCTAGTTGGTCTTATACCTGACGTCAGATAGCAGTTCCCTGGTGACATGTGTACAGGTTAGTTCATCGACCTGGGGATCGTCATTTGTCTCGTGTGAGTTCCCACTGTGCTTTGATTACTACCCTACCACGGCTCAAAGGAGTCGTGCAAACAGGTTTTAGTTGGGTACAGTCCCGAGCCACATGGAGGCAGTGAGCGGATCTTCGGGGTTCGTCTCTCCCGGTATTGGGGGTGAGGTCGCGCTGTGTCTAGGAGAGCCATTACACGAAGTCCTTGGCCAAGGCAGGAGATTTACTGGTAGGTATTCCAGTAGTATCCCAGGGTGTTCTGGGCTACGCTCCGACACGACTTGTACCGCTTTTGGGGGTCTGACTTTTACCCACCCCCTAGGCCCGACATGCGATGCTCGTAGACGAACGGACCGGACTGTACGAATATTGTCACTGACAGGCTCAGTAGGGTGTCGGGATGAGTTCGCTCATCGACGTCCCTTTTAGTCAATAGCTGGTGGCCCGTTACGTATTGGCTTATACCTCTGACGGGCTAGTGGTTAAATCCACAGCAATAGTATTGACGAGTCTTTAGAGTCTACCACACTTTCAGTTACTCAAGCTTTCGGGCGAAACGCTGTAGAGGCCGTATGGAGATATGGCAAGGTCCGATCAGATACGTGCGGTATTGCACGGATCAGGATCGGACGGTTTGTACTTGTGGCCGTATGGATATATGGCAAGGTTCGATCAGATACGTGCGGTATTGCACGGATCAGAATCGGACAGTTTTTACTAGCCGGTTTTGGTTTAAGCCGGATCCTAGTTTAGTACAGTGTAGATTTTGTCTCTTTGCATTTGTATCCGGACGGAATACAGATGCGGGTGTGTATGCACAGTATCGGGGTTTTCCTGTAATTTATTACGGGACCAGTTTTCTGGAGTTGCCAGTTTGCATTCCGTTCCGGCCGGTTTTCCTTTATTCTTTCCCGGTCGGACTTTTCCGATGGAGGGGGTAATTTGCAGTTTTGCAAATTACATTTGTGGAGGGGTTTTCTTGCATAAAGATTAATTATGATACCATTCTTATCTTGCACCATCACTTGCTTTTAATGTGATTTGAAATGGGTATGGTTGGATTTAAATGTAAGCATGGTGTATGTTTTCTTGTCTCTTGATGTGGTCACCTCTTTCTATCTCCTACACTCACCTCCCATAGTGATTTCCTCCCACCATTTTCCCACTTATATTGGCCGGCCACATGAGAGGGGAGGATGAGGGAATTTCATTTTGTAGTGTGGGAAAGTTATCATCTCATTTGGATACACCAAAGTTCATCTCCATTTTTGTTCATTACTTCCCTCCATCCAAAGGCAACTTCACAAACCCTATGAGGCAAAGTGATTCTACACTACTTCGACAGCAAACCTTGGGCACGTCGACTAGCCAGCTTCGTGCCCGAGTTGCCTCGGTATTGAGGCGGGAGCCCGTAAAAGATGCAGGCGATGTGGTGCCCCCTTCGGCGAGGAGGCGACGATATGGACGGAGATCCCGCGAAGAGATCGGAGTGGAGATGAAGACAGGAGGACTCGGATCAGTCGGTACATCTCTTCCCTTTCTTGTTAGTTAGCTAGACTAGTTTAATGGTTACGATCCGGGTGTTTAGTGCGCGGTGGTGCCGGTTTGCAAAGTGCGCAAAATTAAAGTTTATCACCGTTTCCGCATTCCGGCGTCGCATTGACGGCCGGGGAGCCGCCGTGCACTTACAGAAACTTCATCAAATAATATCTCACTTAATGTCTTTTCATGAATTTCTTCATTTTCTTTTATTTCTTTACTATAGCAACTCAAGAAAGCTCTAGAAAAATGGAAAAATTTGCAAATAAATTTTGCATGATACACACTAAATTCTAATATGCCATGGTTTATTTTTACAAATTAAAATCATTCAAATTTGTAATTTACACTAATTTAGTGTAAAAATAAATCTTATGTTAATATTTAAAATAATTAATTTAGGAAAAATATTTAATTAAACTAAAAATTTATAAGTGGCTAAATAAACACCATTTACTAGTAATTACATAATTAAAACAGGTATTTTTGAAATTATAATGAAAAACAATCACGGTTTAGGTTTACGAAAAATACATTTTACTTTACCGAAAATCATAAAATTCACTTAAACAATTTTATTCGTTTAATTATTTATTTAATTATTTTTAAAACGTTACAGATGGCTAGATGCAATGCGGACCGAAATGGAGTCCATGTACACCAACAAAGTATGGACTTTGGAGTTTGCTCCAGATGGGGTAAAACCCATAGGATGCAAATGGATCTTCAAGAAAAAGATTGGTATAGATGGACAGGTAGAAACCTATAAGGCTAGACTTGTTGCAAAAGGTTTTCGTCAAAAACCTGGTTTGGACTATAACGAAACTTTTTCTCCAGTGGCTATGCTCAAATCCATTCGGGTCCTTCTTGCTATTACTGCCTTCCATGATTATAAAATTTGGCAGATGGACGTAAAGACGGCTTTTCTGAATGGAAATTTAGAAGAGTGCGTCTATATGGATCGGCCAAAGGGTTTTTATCAGAGTGGGAGCAGCGGGAAAGTATGCAAGTTGCTTAAGTCCATTTATGAACTGAAGCGGCATCACGGAGTTGGAACATCTGTTTTGATGAAACAGTCAAAGAATATGACTTCATCAAAAATCCAGATGAACCGTGCATATATAGTAAAGTTGTAGCCAGAAGTGTCGTATTCCTCGTCTTGTACGTGGATGACATTCTATTGATAGGAAATGACATTCCTATGCTACAATCTGTCAAAGGATTCTTGTCACACAGGTTCTCCATGAAAGACCTGGGTGATGCCTCTTACATTCTGGGGATCTGGATCTATCGTGATAGATCCAAGAGGATGTTGGGACTTTCACAGTCCAGGTATATCGACACTGTACTGAAAAGATTCAGTATGGAAGATTCCAAGCGCGGTAATCTACTGGCTTGTCACGGAATCACCCTATCCAAAGAGATGTCTCCCAAGACTGATTTGGAAAGGGAGCGCATGTCTATTATACCTTACGCTTCTGCGGTAGGCTCTATAATGTATGCGATGTTGTGCACCAGACCAGATGTAGCTTACGCACTGAGCGTGGTAAGCCGGTATCAGTCAGACCCAGGGGAGAAGCACTGGATAGCAGTTAAGAACATTCTTAAGTACCTGAGGAGGACTAAGGAGATGTTCTTGGTTTACGGCGCAAAAGACCTCAGGTTGGAGGCCTATGCTGATTCCGACTTCCAGAGTGATAAGGATGATTCCAAGTCCATGTCAGGTTATGTCTTCACCCTCAATGGAGGGGCGGTGTGCTGGAAGAGCTCCAAGCAGGACACCGTTGCTGACTCGACGATGGAAGCGGAGTATATAGCTGCTTGCGATGCCGCAAAAGAAGCAGTCTGGATGAAGAAGTTCCTAACAGAACTTCAGGTGGTTCCTACCATTGTTGATCCAATACCTCTGTATTGCGACAACAACGGAGCTATAGCTTTAGCGAAGGAACCAAGGTCCCATCAGAAGTCCAGACACATCTTAAGGCAGTATCACCTGATCAGGGAGATTATTGATCGTCGGGAGATCGAGGTTCGGAGAGTTGCTTCTGAAGAGAACATTGCCGATCCATTCACGAAGTCCCTACCTCAGATTCAGTTCGAGAGGCTACTCGAGATCATCGGTCTTCGATACGCCAGTACATGGCCCTAGTGCAAGTGGGAGATTGTTAGTGTATATACCCTGGGGGCCATTATTGTATCATACTAGTTTGTATATTACTTAATGGAAGCTTGGGATATTCACATGTGTATAACAGTCTTCTAAACATGGTAGTATGCTACTTGGTTTTTCTATCTTAATATGTGAGTATACGTATTGATAGAGCTCTTAGGATCTTGCTTGACTACCAGTGTTGTGATGGCAGTCACACTAGTGGGGGCTGGGTAGTCTACAAGCACATCCTTATTCAGGTCCCTAGTCGTTGGATTATCGAGACAGGGCATCGATACTCCGGAGTAGACTAGTGTATACGCTTATCATCCCAGTTGGGGAGATGGTCTGTCCCACAGCCGTCAGTACGTTGTACTGGAGATAGTATGCAGGTGCTCGTTGGGTTACGGGTACACCGGACAGGACTCACAGGGAACTGTTGGTTGGTTTTATACCAGTCGTCAGTGAACAGTTCTCAGGTGACATCAGTACAGCATAGTCCGCAGACTTGACACTGCTACTTCGCCTCGAGTGTGTCCTACTGTTCTTAGATTGCTACCCTACCACGGCTCAAAGGAGTCATGCAAACAGGTAGCAGTTGGGTGCAGTCCCGAGCACTTGGAGGCAGTGGCGATTAGACAGGATTCGTCTCTTCCGGTATTGGGGGTTGATATCGTGCTGTGTCAGAGAGCCATTACGCAAAGTCCCTGGCCAGGGAAACCGAGATTTGCTGGTAGGTTCCAGTAGTTTCTCAGGGTGTAATGGGTTTCGCTCCGACACGACTTATACCGCTATTAGGGGACTAACGCTTGCCTCCTCCCTAGGCCCGATATGCGATAGTCTTAGACGAACGGACCGAACTGTATGAAGATTGTCACATCAGACTCAGTAGGAGTTCGGATGGGTTTCCTCATCGGCCTTCTTATCGACATCTACCTGGGGACCATTACGTACAGCTAGTGCCGCTTGCGGTCTGTGGTTAAACCCACTGCCAGCGTAGTAGTCAAGTCTCTAGAGTCCCACACAGAGAGTTTCCCTACTCCAGGCGAAGCGATATAGAGGTCGTATGGTTTTACGACAAGGGTTCGGACGCATACGTGTGTTTACGCACGTACGACTTTCGGACAGTTTTTACTAGTCGGCTTTGGTTTAAGCCAGTTACTAGTATCCGGTTATTGGATTTATACAGTCTAAAGATTTTCTGTGTTTTCACGGATAGGAGGGGCGTTCTCGTAATTGCGCGAGAAGCTTCTAGAAGATGGTGACTAAGGAGGTTTAGGTGGCATATACATTGAATGAGATTAGTGAGTCATATGGATGATTCATCCATGTCATTAATGCTTCATAATTGCTTAATGACTCATGGAGATGAATCACCATTAGATATTTATCAAGCATGGTTGTAAATCATTTTATTTTCTTTTCTTGAAAAACAATAATGCTTGATATATATTATGATAGCTCATTTTCTCATTTGATTATAAGGTTCATCTTCTCTCTCCTCAAGCTCTCTCTCTTCAAACCCTAATCCTCCCCTCTCTTGTGTTGAGTACAAGGATTAGTTAGACTAATTAAACCATAACCCTCTCTCTATATCATCTAGGTACTTTGATTAGCACTTAAAGAAACCTAGTTACCTCTAGTTTGAGGTGAAGCTTGTAGTAAAGCTCTCGGGTGGATCTTCTACTACTTAGAGAAGGCCGGAGAGAACGTGGAGAACGACAAGACGAAGGACTCGGATCTTTAGGTATAATCACTTCACATAGTAGTTTAGAACTTCTATGTTTGATGTTAGTTATCGTTTAGCTTCGATTCATGCGGTTAGTCGATGTTTAAGCAAAGAACAAGATCGTTTTTCATATTTCCGCCTCCCTGCAAGTCGTGGGGTGTTGCACATCGACTTACAGATGTCGCATCTGCATCCTGCTGGAGTAAGGAGAAACGCCGTTGGTGATCTCTAGGCTGTCTGTGAACCGTCGAGATTTGGAACTAGGGAACTTTGCCATGGTTCCGGGGTAGTCTCTAGGCTGTCTGTGAACCGTCGAGATTTGGAACTAGGAGACTTTGCCATGGTTCCATTGTTTTGACCCTGGGGTCATTTGTTAACGTCGCATCTGCATCCTGCTGGAGTAAGGAGAAACGTCGTTGGTGATCTCTAGGCTGTCTGTTAACCGTCGAGATTTGGAACTAGGGGACTTTGCCGTGGTTCTGGGGTAGTCTCTAGGCTGTCTGTGAACCATCGAGATTTAGAACTAAGGGACTTTGTCATGGCTCTGTTTATTGATGTTGCTTCTGCATCCGATTGGAGGGAGGAAGAACGCCGGTGTTGATCTCTAAGTTGTCGATGTTGACGTTGAGACCCTGAAGCTAGGGATCTTCCTTCACTTCGTTTATTGACATTGTGTCTGCAGTATTGCGACGAATGTCGAGATTGTCTTTAGGTTGTCTATGAACCGTCGATATTTGGCTTCGCTTCGATGAAACCTGGTGGGACGATATGGTTCCCTTCTTGTTTGTGCACATGGATTGTATACAGGGGTCAATGTGACCTCATCTGCAGGGCAAAAAGTTTCATTCTTTCATTTTTTTTATTCTTTCTGCGATGCTCTATCATTTTATCTTTTTATATCGCGAAAATCGCGATTGCCCAATCATTTCGGCTATTTTTCGCGGTGCCCAATCATTTCGGCTATTTTTGTTTTTACTCGCTGCTTTTTATTGCGAGTTGCCCAATCATTTCGGCTGTTTTTGTATGCATATATTTTTACTTGCTGATTTCGTTGCAAGTTGCCCCATCATTTCGGCTATTTCATATGCATTTTTGGCTCGCTGATTTTTTATCGCGAGTGTGGAACTTGAAATCTGGTACCAATCTTAGCATCAGCATCGCTGCTACTGGAATATTGCCAGGAGCGAATCATCATTTGCCATGAATGGACTTGGAATTTGATACCGATTTAGGCATCAGCATCGCTACAACTGGGATATTGCCAGGAGCGAATCATCATTTGCCTCTGTCGATGTCGAAAAAAGGTGGCTTAGCAAACAGGGTTAGGATCCCGTCGACTAAGGCTTTTAACTTCATGAGCCGTAAGGGTCTTATAAAGGTGTTTCTCCCTACGAGTCATGAGGATCTCGTATGTGTGTTTTCTCTTTAGGAATCGTGAGGATTCCTAAGCGTGTGTTCTCTTATAAGTAGTAAGGATCTTACAAAAGTGTTTTCTCCTTGCAAGTCGAGAGGACCTATAAGTGTTTGTTCACGGTGTGAGCATATCCCTAGTCGCTGGTAGGACTCTGTTAGGGAAATGTTCATTTGTGCCCATGGATTGTATACAAGGGTCAATATTGAACCGCTTGTAGGGCAGCATTGGAGATTGTGATGGCTTAAGAACAGGTTCAGATCCCTGTAGCTTAAGGCTTTTGAATCCTATGAGCCGTGAGGGTCTCAAAGGGGAATTCTCCTTACGAGCCGTGAGGATCTCGTAAGTGTAATTTCTCCTTAGGAATCGTGGGGATCCCTAAGTGTGTTGCTCTTTTGTGAGTCGTAAGGATCTTACGCAGGTATTTTCTCCTCACAAGGTCAAGAGGACCTTGCAAGTGTCTTTTAACGAGATTGCGCCCTTTCAGGTTTTCACAAAACTCGCCGGCAACCCTGCTGTTTTTACTCACAGAGCCCTTTCGGGTTTTCATCCGTGCACATCTTGCTTGTGGACGTACCTTTTTTTTCTTTTTTTACGAGTCTGCACCCTTTCAGGTTTTCACAAACATCGCTGGTAGTCCTGTTGTTTTTACTCACGGCGCCCTTTCGGGTTTTCATCCTTGCCCATTTTGCTTATGGACATACCTTCTTTTTTTTAAGGAGTCTGCGCCCTTTCGGGTTTTCACAAACATCGCCGGTAATCCTGCTGTTTTTACTCACGGCGCCCTTTGGGGTTTTCATCCGTGCCCATTTTGCTTATGGACATACCTTGTTTTATTCTTTTTTTTTAACGCGTCAGCCTGGGGATGCCGCGGTCCGTAGTAGTTTATAGACGTCTTGGTCAGTTGCAAGTTTTAGGACATTGCGGTCCACCGTTAGTTTAGGGACATTTCGGTCCGCAATAGCTTTGAGGTGAAGTTTCGCCGGATGCTTTATGAACAAGTAGGTTTCTCCTTGATAGACCTTGTCACATAATCTAAGGGTTTTGGCACTGCTCCTGCCCCCAGCTCTTCTACGTTATCTCCTAACGCCGAGTGAGCTGCTTTGTTACTTAACGACAAATGAGCGATCATGTGGCAACTTGCCACATAATCTTCGGATTCTTCTGACAAGTCGTCTCCCCCATCATTGTCATTATCTTCATTCTCAAGGATGTGACTGAGGAATTCTTGAAGCGTGACTGGGGTCCGCGCCCTCTGGTTGTATTCTTTCAGCGTGTCAATATGCTTTTGCAGATCCATGCGCTTGTCGTTAGACACCGTGGGCTTTTTGGTCTTCTTCTTTTTCTTCGAAGACTGTGACGACTGTTCCTGGGTGCTTTGCTCATTGCTATTAATTCCCGATGTTGGGCGTAGTTTCAGCATCCCGTCGATGATCTCCGGCTCTTATGGGCTTTTCCACCTGATCTCCGGACATGTTTGAAGATCATTCAGCATTTTTTTAGTTTTTTCTGAAAGAACAACTTCCTATGGAGCTTCCTTTATGAATGAGCACGATGCCCCGGTATGTCCATCTTTTTCGGAGCATGTGGTTGTGGCGGATTTACCTTCCAGTTTTCGAACAGCGCGAACTTGCCCTGTTGATACTGGTCTTCAACCCAATTTTTGAAGACGTAGCGGTCTTCGATCGGATGGCCCAAAACTCAGTGGTAGGGGCAGTAATTAGGATCGTTGACGTCATTCGGTTGCGGTGGGTGTCTCGACTCCGGTAGAGTAATGAGCCCATTGCGCACTGCCAGTTCAAACAGTTTCCTTGTTTTATCCTGGGGAAATGAGTAAGGACGTCTCAACTTCTCATCGAGAGACTGCCGCTTGTTGCTTTGGCGAACAACCCGTCTCGGACCACTCGGTTGTTGTCGAGCGTTGGCGACGAAGGTTGCTTTCCCTTTGCCCTTATCATTCCAAGGATCCGACATTGAAGAGGAAGGCCAATGGCCCATCTGGTCCATTTGGGCTAGCTTGTCAATCAAGGCCTGGAAGGTGGTCGGCTTGAAGAACATCATGAATTGGGATATGGTCGCCTGCGGATCAAGGGTTCCCACAAACATGCCTACTGCAGGAGCTTCTTCTATGCGATGTTCGCACTTCGACCATAGGTTGCGCCACCGTATCGCATACTGAACCCATGTTTCGCCTGGTTTCACCCTGGCATTGATCAACGCCGTGATTGGGGTGCGTTTGCTGGTGCTTGCGAAACGCTGGGTGAATATCAGCTCCATCTCCGTAAATGTTTTGACGGAGTCATTTGGAAGCTCCGAATACTATTCAAAGGCCATCTCTACCAAACTGCCAACGAATTGGCGAAGCAGTAGCTTATCGTCATCTCCGGTGTTGCTGCACAGAGCCCTAAATTGAGCGACATGCTGATGCGGATTTCCAGTCCCCTTATATACGTGGAATTTGGGGATCGTGTATACTGGCGGGTACTTTATTTGGCCATACCAACCCGGATAGGGTCGTCCAGTTTTAACAATTTGCCCAGCCGCTTCATTCGCCTGGTGAACTCGTATCTGCTGAGCGATGTAATCATCCAGGGCAGCTTTGGAGATTGTTTCCTCCTTGGCTGCTGAAAGAGCTGGAGGAGGGTTCGATGTCTCCCCTCTGTCATCTTCAATGATAATCGGGGGGTCTTCAGCTAGAGGTTTCGGCCGTAACATCATCCCGGCCATGTCTTGGAACAAAAGAGCCATTCGTTTTATGTTGGCTGCCTTTTCCGCGGCCTCTTTTTCTTTCCTCTCGAGCATTCTTCGGAGGAATTCAGCATCAGTTTCTTGTTCCTGACGCTGCACTGAGGTCTCCTCTGAGCTTGCTTTTGGTCCTGTAAGTGCGACCATGGCTGTTAGCATCTCTTGGAGCTTTTATTGTTGTTGCTCCTGAGCCTTAGTCACTGATCGCGTAAGCGGTCGATGACTTGTGGAGATACGGCTATCCTCTTTTCCGAATGCCATATAAACGGTATGCTCCACCATGCCCACAGACTTAGGGCGTTTAGGATCAGTAGTCTTGCGATTCGTCGCAGACTCAGGGATTTTCTCTGGCCTTCTCCTCTTGTGAGCGGTCGAAGTTGAGGGGGCCGTTGCAGTGGGCACCCAAGTAGCTGTCGCCTTTTGTGGTTTAACAGGATGGTCCTCTTCTCGCTGAACTTTCATCTTTTTCTGTCGGCGAGAGTAATCTTGATCAATCACCGAGTTTTGGACTTGACGCCAGACTTTGTAAGTTTTAGAGGACAACTGCTGAGGGGGCTGCTCCAGCTTCGCCTTTGGGGCATTCTCCATAGGTGGAGGGGATCTTTTCAGTACGGCAGTTGGCGAATTCCTGCGCACCCTGTTAAGTAGTTCAAAGTTGTTCCCAGTTAGAACAGTAGCATCGATTTCCACCGTTGGAGCCGGCGGAGTCAGTCCAGAGGGAGAGTTGCCCCCAGCTTTCCTTACCCGGCGCCAGTGGCGATGTCGAGCATGTCGCATAGATTGTGTTGGTTCGGCTATGGGGATGGCTTTGTCATGCCCCCTGTTTTGAGGAGAGGCCATTATTGGCGCTAGCTGGTCGAAGACTGACGTCCGTTGAGAGGGGATAGTCAGTCTCGCGGAGGCCGACTTTCGAACAGGGGAAGCGGCCTTCATGACTTTGCATGGAGTAGGAGCGGAAATGGACAGTCTGGTGAAGACCGACCCTTTAGCAAGGGAAGCTGCCTTGATGACTTCAGGAGCAGGAATGGCTATCCGCTTCGGGATGGCTGCTTCAGGTATCGCGGGCTTCTTCATGGGCCCACTTGAGCTTTGGCCCAGTTTGCTGAAAACTGAGGCATTGGGCTTGGGCGACCCGTTGAGAGGGGCCACGGCAGTTGTAAGCCGATCAAAGACCGACTTCTTCGGAGCTTCTTGCGACGACATTGGGGCATTGAATCGGTGGGAGCATAGTTCTAAAGAATAGCCAAGTGGTGGCCTAAGTCACCTGTTCCACCGGCATAGCGAAGATGGAGGCCGCTTGGGGCCCGTAAGTCACTCCTCTGGATGGGATGGAGCGAGAGTTGCAGTTGTAGTTAGTGCAGTTTGAAGCCATTGATCTTTTGTCTTCTGCACGGAGCAAGGCACCAATCTAAGTATCTCAAATTCATATGCAACCATATCAAACCGCGATTCGTTCGCGAATACGACACACGAAGTGTTGAGTGGAAAGAGGAAAAGGTCCCACCGGGCGTGCCAGAATCTGTTTACCGCCGGAAACCCGGAAGACGAACGTCTTGCCTGAATCTGAGGGCAGATGCTAATTGGTGCTATCCATCCACCTCTCCGAAAATGCCAAGTTGATTTATGGCACCGTGTATCGAAGGTTTAAACGGATGCGGCCGATGTAGCAGACTTCGTCAGATTCCCCCTCGTTCGAGGGGTTTTTGATTGTGGGAACGCTCTTCCCTGCAGGCGCAAGCCCCTGCAGTTAATTACGCTACCGCATCGCGGTAACAACTTTCTCCTTCTCCAGATGGTCACTTCGTGTCATGTACGTTTGTTTTGTTTGTGGTTGCCCGTGGATTGTATACGGAGACTAATTTATTTTGTTGCACGTAGGGCGTGGATTAGTCCAAATCCATATTTTCTTAGATTTGGGTTTTGGTTTGGGTTTAAGGATACGTTAGTCTTATTTGAGACTAAGATCAACTTAAACGTTTGTTAAGGATACGTTAGACTAAGATCAACTCAATGCTTTGTTAAGGACACATCAGTCTAATTTTAGACTGAGGTCAACTTAACGGGATCGTTTAAATCCAACAAAAGAGCATTTGGACTCTATTGTTTAGTTTAAGGACATTGCGGTCGATTACCAGTTTAAGGACATGGTGGTCCATTACCAGTTTAAGGACATGATGGTCCGAGGTTAAGGACATCGTAGTCCGTGGGCTTAAATGGACCATACAGTCCGAGGTTAAGGACATCGTAGTCCGTGGGTTTAAATGGACCCCACAGTCCGAGGTTAAGGACATCGTAGTCCGTGGGCTTAAGGACCCCGCAGTCCAGTTTAAAGACATCATAGTCTGTAGAATGTATGGCCGTCGGGACCCGTCACCTCTCTGAAGACGTTGAAGGATTACAACGACAAATATCAGAGGAGTTCAGAGATATACCCTTGAACCAATTTTGGTTGGGAGATTTATAGTCCAATTTGGGACTAAAGTCTGTTAAAAGGTTTATGAGCATGTGGGCTCAGTTGATATGAGTTGAGGACTTACGGCCAATCTTGGGCTAAGTCCAATAAATGTTTAACATTTTATTGTTCTGGCTATTGAGCCTTTATTTGGGGCTTGGCCCTTTTAATAATGCTGAGCATTAGATCTTGACATTTCTTTTTGCCTTGTATTGAATGCATAGCATTCATCAGAACAATGTGTATTCTGACAGTGCGCCACGTGGCGCGCCATGCACTTTGCGCCAATTAAAGAGCGCATTGCGCTTCTGCCAAGTAGCACACACGAAAAGGACACGTGTCGCGCTTGGCGCTAAGCGCCAGATGATGGGCGCGTTGTGCCAGTTCATGAGCGCATTGCGCTTTCAATTTATGAGTGCGTTGCGCTAGTTTAGTGGCGCACCAGTGAGTGACATGTGGCGCGCTTGGCGCTGAGCGCCAGCCCATGAGCGCAATACTCTGTTTCAGAATTGCAAAGCGCAAGTTGTGTCTATGGTTGACACATGGCACGTTTTGGCGCTGAGCGCCGGTCCAAGGAGCGCAAAAGCGTAATTCATGAGTGCAAGGCACTTTCCAATAGCGCAAAGCGCATTTGATCAAATTTATGATCAGAGAGCAAGTTTATGTTCTTTTAAAGGAGGCTTTGCCTCAAGATTCAAGAACAAAAGTTCTTTTTTTATAAAAGGGCTTTGCCTTTGTAGATCAAGGATCTATGAATGAAGTAAATACTTCTTTTATTTTTATGATTAGATCTTTTGATCTTTTTATAAGAGACCTTGGTCTGTTGTAGATCTATGATCTTTTAGAAGATACTTCTTCTGTTTTAATGAGATGATTGCATCTCTGTTGTTCAAGAATTAATTCTTTACCTTGAAGAAATGATCTTCTTTTTCTAAGAGCTTGCCCTTCTTTCTTTGAGTTTTCTCAAAGTTTGTAGGGGGGTTTCTCTCTTTTTTCTCTTTTTGTATTTCTTCTTTTTTTTAATTTTGAAAAGGAGGATCATTGGTCGTTGGGACCCACCACCTCTCCGACGACACTGAGAGATTACAATGCCATATTTCGAAGGTGTGGAGGGATGTACCCTTTGAACCATGTCCCACTCATCAGGGGGGAAGAACATGCTGGAGCTTAAGCTTCTCGCTGCTGAAAAATGCTTCTTTGCGTATGCGCTCGTGCATCGCACGTGTTGGGCGCACGTGCGTCGCACGTGTTGGACGCACATATTTGCACGTAGCGTACATGGAATTTGCGCATATGCGCATTATGGAGGAGCAAGCTCCTATGGGGAACGAATCTCCTTTGAGTATTATTGAATATTCTCATGTGGTGCGCACGTGCATTGCACGTGGTGCGCGCATGGCGGACACACTTGCGTTGCACGTAGCGCACATGGCGCTTGCGCATATGCGCATTATAGGGAGGAGCAGGCTCCTATGGAGAACGAATCTCCTTTTAATATTATTGAATATTCTCATGTAGTGCGCACATGCGTTGCACGTGGTGCACGCATGGCGGGCACACGTGCGTTGCACGTAGCGCACATGGCGCTTGCGCATATGCGCATTATGGGGAGGAGCAGGCTCCTATGGAGAACGAATCTCCTTTTAATATTATTAAATATTCTCATGTGGTGCGCATGTGCGTTGCACGTGGTGCGCGCATGGCGGGCACACGTGCGTTGCACGCAGTGCACATGGCGCTTGCGCATATGTGCATTATGGGGAGGAGCAGGCTCCTATCTTGGAGAACTAAGCTCCTATGCAGAACTAAGCTCCTTTTAATATTATTAAATGTTCTCATGTAGTGCGCACGTGCGTTGCAAGTGGTGCGCGCATGGCGGGCACACGTGCGTTGCACATAGCGCACATGGCGCTTGCGCATATGCGCATTATGGGGAGGAGCATGCTCCTATCTTGGAGAACTAAGCTCCTTTGAGAATTGAATCCTTTGAAGATTGAACTCATCCTTTTCTAAGAGGTATCCCCTCTTATTTATATAGGAGTGGTAGAGAAGCGATCTCTCCTTTTCCCGATGTGGGACTAAAAATGCATTCCCCATGTAGTAGAACATTACTTTAGATTACATGTGCATAGCACATTTGCTCATAACTTTTGATCCCGAATGAATTATGAGGCCCATAATGTAAGTCTACGGTAGCGTCCCGGCCGTCTGTCCGATGCCAAAATGCGGAAACGAAAACTTTTTCAAACTAGAAACCGGCGCTATCGTATACTTTAAATCCAGATCGAATCATTAACCTACAACTAGCAACTAGAGAAAGGGTTGGAAAGCTATACCTATCGATCCGTATCCTTCGGTCTTTGGCCACCATCCCAAGCTCCTCGCGGCATCTCCGATCCCCGGTCTTCTCGTCGGAAAGGGCACCACATCTTCGAGTCTTTTTACGGGCTCCCGCTTCGTCCGAAACAACTCGGGCACGAAGTTCGCTAGCCGACGTGTCCAAGGCGATGTAGAGAATGTGTGTGATCACTTTGTCTCTTGAGGATTTAGTGGATGCCATTAGTGAAGAGATGGTGAGCTCAAGAAAGAAGAGGAAGAAGAAGAAGTTATCTTTTCGTTTTCTTTTGTTGAGATGATAAAATGAGAGTGAGAGTGTGTGAAAATACAAGAGTTAACCATGAGGTTATGGCTGCCCTTTCTCTCTCTTCCTCTCATTCCAACATTCAAATCCATCAACAATGTGACATATGCAAAAGTAAAGAGACCATGACTCATCACTTGTGCATGTGTCACAATTAATGCCCCTAATCATTATTTTGAGCTTATTATTTCCTTATACAAACATTAATCCAAATGTTTGCAACAATAAAAAGAGAATGGCATCTACTAAAGTAAACTCGTGACGGATCACAAGAGTACCCCTCACCTGTATATACATACCTGTATCCGCATTCCGACTGAATGCGAATGCAATGAGACTAAAGTAATCCAACAAATCTAATACTAGTATCCGGCTTAAACCAAAGCCCACTAGTATGATCCGCCCGATCATGATCCGTGCACTACTGCACGTATATGATCGGACCCTGCCATATATCATGCGGCCTCTACAACGTTTCGCCCGAAACTTGAAAACTGTCTGTGGGGGACTCTAAAGACTCGTCAATATTTTGGCTGTAGATTTAACCACTGGCATGTCAGAGGTACTAGCTGTACGTAACGGGCTACCAGGTATTGACCAAAAGGGAGGTCGATGAGCGAACTCATCCTGACACCCTACTGAGCCTGTCAGTGACAATATCCATACAGTCAGGTCCGTTCGTCTATGAGCATCGCATGTCGGGCCTAGGGGGTTGGTAAAAGTCAGACCCCCAAAAGCGGTACAAGTCGTGTCGGAGTGTAGCCCAGAACACCCTGAGATACTACTGGAATACCTACCAGTAAATCTCCTGCCTTGTCCAAGGACTTCGTGTAATGGCTCTCCTAGACACAGCGCGATCTCACCCCCAATACCGGGAGAGACGAAACCCCTGCCGATCCGCTCACTGCCTTCATGTGGCTCGGGACCGTACCCAACTAAAACCTGTTTGCATGACTCCTTTGAGCCGTGGTAGGGTAGTAATCAAAGCACAGTGGGAACTCACACGAGACAAATGACGATCTCAGGTCGATGAACTAACCTGTACACATGTCACCAGGGAACTGCTATCTGACATCAGGTATAATACCAACTAGCATGTTCCCGGCGAGTCCTGTCCGGTGTACTCATAACCCAATGAGCACCTGTATACATCTTAGGTGAACCAACTGACACCAATGGCTTGTGAGACCGGCCACTGCCCCTCGTCGGGGTCTCGACTGTATACACTAGTCTACTAATGGAATATCGATGCCCAGTCTCGAAACTCCCACAACTAGGGACCATTTTAAGGATGTGCTTATAGACCCCAGCTCCCATGTATATGATCGCCATCATACTGCTGGCCGTCAAGAATGAATCCTATGGGCTCTATCAATATGAAATAGTGACCTGTAAGGTCACCTAAAACTGTACACAATGATAAAGATAAATCAAATAGCATACTATCATCTCGAGTAAGACTGTCCTACTGGTATAGATCCTCCCTCAATCATTGCAATCACGTGCCTGCGATCCAATAATTGACTCTGAGGGCACTATATCCAACACATAATATATCAAATTGAAGGATTTTTCGAGACACTTTCGATATTATCAGAATTTAGCTGTTTGTCATTCCGGAGTTTGTCAAAATACAGCTCGGAAAATACTGGTTCGTATCTTCTTCTCTAGATCACATGTGCATAGCACTTTTGCTCATAACTTTTGATCCCGGATGAATTATGAGGCCCATAATATATCAAATCGAAGGTTTTTTCGAGATTCTTTCGATACCATCAGAATTTATCTATTTCTCATTTGGGGGTTTGTCAAAATACAGCCCGGAAAATACTGGTTCACATTTTCTTAAGCGTATCGCTGTCATTTGATGTTTTGGGCTCTTTTGCGCAGAAATTTTTGGCGGGAATAGTCCAGTCTCTTCATCTAAGAGTATCACATACCAGGTCTAGGGGGTGGTAAACATCAGATCCCTAATAACCTGATAAGTCGTGTTGATTTGGCTCAGGACCAATCTGAGAAACTACCTATCTAACCATCAGTAAATCTCAACTGTCTTGACCAAGGTCTTATGGTTCTGGCCAACCGGACATAGTGCGATATCGACTCCTAATACCGGGAGAGAAGAATCCGTGACAATCACTCACTGCCTTCATGTGGCTCGGGAGTGTACCCAACCAAAACCTGTTAGCACGACTCAGTAAAGCCATGGTAGGGTAGTGATCAAAGTACAGTGGGAACTCATATGAGACAAATGACGACTTCAGGTCGAAGGACTAACCTGTACTCATGCCACCTGAGAACTTCCATCTGACGATAGGTATAATACCATCTAGAGGTTCTCGACGAGTCCGTCCAGTGTACTCACCCCAATGAGCACCTATATACAATCTTAGGTGATCACATCAATGGCTATGGGACCAACCACCACCCCTCGTCGGGGTCCAGAAACGTATACACAAGTCTACTCTAGAATATCGATACCCGGTCTCGATACTCCTGCGACTTGGGATATTTAAGGATGTGCTTATGGACTACTCAGCTCTCACAAGTATGATCGCCATCATAACGCTGGTAGTCAAGCAAAATCCTACGGGTTTTATCAACATGTATCTTCCATATGTGATATTGAGTATAACATATGCATATGTTAAGATAAAGACAAAGCAAAATAGTATACTACTGTAACGAGCCTTTATCAACATGTATAAGCAATACAAAGCAATAAGAAAAACATATACACATGTTCAGATAAAGACAACTCAAATAGTATACTATACAACTGAGGAAGATTATCCTGTATATACATATCCCTAGCATCCTATACAATACATGCCTCTACGGCATACATATCCAACAGATTCGACTGTTAAAGGCTCAAAAGAATATTCACAGTTTATTGGATGGTTTGGTGAATTTAATTCATCTATAAGATTAAGTCCATCCTTAAAAATTTTCTCAAAATTTTGATCAAAATATCCTTCTTCAAAATTAACCACCTCCTCATTATTCACTTCTATTATAATAGGTGAATCATCTTCAAAAATATCATCAAATTCTCGTCCAACAATTCTTCACTTCCTCCTTAAATTGACTTATGGGTTGTCTTTTATTTTCTAAAAATGTGGGATCCCACTCTAAATTTTCTTCAAAAATTTCATTGTTTATTCCAACTGAAGGTATTGGTTCTCTATCAATAGTTTCCTCAAATATTATATTTGGGCCAACCCCATCAAAATTATAAGTATCCTTTACAGAAGCGGTATCTATATCTAAAATTTTCTCGAAATTTATATCAACTGATAAATCGTCAGAAATATCTTCCTAAAAAATGTTGCAATCGGTTAAATCAAATATCATAACCTCAAACGTATCATCAATTAAATCATTTTCATATAAATTTGTTGTTGGAGGCCAAATCGAAAATTCAAAATTTTGAGGGTAGGTTTCAAACTCATTAGAAGGAGACTCATCATCACTTCTCTCATGCACTAATAAATCAGACTCATCTAAACCACAAGATTCAAACGTGGATTCACAAATTGGGCACTCCTTATATCGCTCAATTTTTCTTAACATAAATTCACACCCACATATAGGACACTTATGACTTAAACGTTCTTTGGTTATACATTCCAAACCATAGTTATTCTCAACCACTTCCTTAATAGGTTTGTTATGATGTTCTAAGCTGTTAGGAATAATCGGGTTTGGGTGGGTTTGCATTGAGATGGTCTCTTGATCTTTCCTATTAGTGATTGCAGCAGTTATCTGGTCAAGAAGAATTTCAATATTAGTCATTGATTGCTTGGTAGCACTAGCGTTTTTCATAAAAGTGGGTAATTGCGTTTCAACTTTAGCAAGTCCCGCCTCCCCATCATTATCAACGTCTAATGGTGGAAAAGTTTGGTATGGTTGATAATAATCTAATTGGATATTGTCATAAAGAGGACCAATATCATAGTATGGGTATGATTGAAATTGGTGTTGGTCTATGAAATTGGAATGAGTGAATGTTGGTTCAGTCGTGGTGTAAGGTGAATTATAACCGCTCCTATATTTATTCATTCTAATATGATCGGCAAGTGTTGGGTTAACTGGATAACAAATTTCATATAAAGTTGGTTTAGCATGTTCGTCACCCTTTTTTTAAACTAAAGATTCTAACAAATCACAAATGAAGATGTGCAAACAACCTAAATTTAGGGTTACCTAGTTCAAGTTACTAGACCCGCTCCTAACTGCCGAGAGACAAATTACGGGATAGATCCTCTAACAACCCTTTAACAAGCTTGAAGCCAGATTAGTGGCAGTTAAGTGGAAGGGTTCCGCTATATGAATCACCAAAATAGCGGGCCTTAATTAAGTAACCACAACTAGACACACGTCACTAGACACCTCAAAATTGAATCGGATAACCATCAGATTGCCTACAGCCTTCTCTTGTCCTATTGAGCGCGATATGTCCTTAGGGGGCTGAAGTCTAGATATTTTTTAATTTAATATATGTTAATGCTCAGTTGTGATTTGCGGGGCCTAGAAAAGGTGATGAAATTCCTACCTAATCTGGATTTGTGTTGTTGCCCCTTAGAATCTTTTTAAATATGCAATGCAATCTAAAACAATCAAAAATCTAAACTAATTTTGTAAAATGGAACAAATAATCCTGTAAATATCTGTTAGTTTAAATCAAATCAAGATTTTGGGAAGAACGAGATCTTACCTAGATTTGCCTCCTGTTCGTCTCGATCTTTTGTTCCTGAAAGTTTGTCTCAATTCCTGAAATTTTAAATAGAAATATTGCAGAAAAAATGCACTAAAAAATCTAATTTAATCTACAACTAAAATCTAAAACTTAAATTTAAATGTAATTAAACTACACCTCCCCGGCAACGGCGCTAAAAACTTGATAGGGATTTTATTAATCTCTAAATTTAACTGCAAATATACAGCTTATTCAATTGTACTTGGGGATCGTTCCACAGAAAGGTGTGTTAACTACTTTTAAACTAAGTTAAAGAATTAGATTTTTTTATAAGTGCAAATAAAAGTGGGGTTTTTTAATGAGAGAGAAAGTTCTAGGGTTTTATTTGTTTTATTTCTTTGGTTGGTTTACAGGATTCATCTTCTTTCCTTAATCTAGTTTTAATATGTTTCCATTAATTATAATTAAGCATAGGTTATATTTAAATTATAATATAGCCTATCAAAATTTTAACTTCATCTATATCATATTAAAACCCTAGTTCAAGTTAATTAAAATCAACCTAGGTTTAATCTTCCACAAAAATATGTAGGTCATGAGTCTACAATTATGCCTTATCGATTAATCTAGATCGCTTTAAATTACCTAGCTTGAATCTCTTATATTTAAATTAAAATCTTACCTTCCATAATTAAGTTTCTAGGTGTCAATTATTATCAACTTAATTAAATTATTGGTGTTACCACATTTCTCTAATCTCGTTCAAGACATCATATTTCATTACTAGATTAGTTTATTAGATGTATAACTACAAAGATAATTATAAAGAACATAAGAGACTCAAAATCAAAGCATAGAAAAGAAAAGAAATAAGAACATCAACCCATAGAAATTGCAAATAAAAACACCTCGAAGAAAAATTTGTTGCTCATGATATTAAAGAAAACTAAAGTTTTATTAATATTAGAAGAAAACTTACAATATAACTCGATCTTTTCTTCTTGAAAACCCTAAATTGAATGTTATGAGAGAGAGATATGAAACCTTAGAGAATAAATAATAAAAGATACAAGAGAATAAATAATAAAAAATACAAGAGAATCAACTTGCTAACAACTATGCAAATCTAATCTAATTACTCTGTTGGATGTTGTTCCGTGCCTTCAGAATTTTCGAAAGACGAAACCCTACATCTCATATTAATCTATGTAGAAAAACGATCGTGCCCATAACAAATCTCATCGAACGGCCCAAAATCGACCGCCGATCTTCCCCTAATTGACTTGATCCGCCGCCTAATTTTGGTTTCGTGGCTCCAGCTTTTTTCTGTGGTTTTATTGTCAATTTAGATAATTTTTTATCTTATAAAATCTTGAATATCTCTCTGTATTTCTGTAGTTGCGTGGATCTTCGAATTGTTCCCAAATTTGGCATATAATTAGGCATGTTGATTTGTTGCTTTTGATTTAATTTGGTTTCTCCAACTGATTTGTTGTTGTGATGAATGATTCGCCTTTATTTGTTGCAGCCTTTCCTAATTTGTAATGATATTCCTAAATTTGTTCCAAATTTGTAAATTGTCTTTTGATTTTCTGAATAATTCTCTTAAGTCTCCATTATACACACGTAATCCCCATTTTAGGACAATTTTCCGTTTTTTTGCATCCAAGCCCTATTATCTGTAATAATTCACAAAATATACCCGGAACAACATAATATATGATAATAAAATGATAAATGGGTTAGAAAAATGTACAATAAATTACACCGATCATTTAACATGCAAGGTTAGGGGCTAGCTCCCTTTGTAGCATGTCCGCCTAATCGTGAAAGACCCCTACACCATACCTAGAACTCTAGCTAGGCTCCGAAATTGCCGGTAACAAGCTTGCACACCGATCTTCCTTACCGAAAATGATCCACCCGAGGGAGTTCGAAATCAAGCTATAGCTCCACGCCGAATAAACAAGTGAAGCAACTCATGATTATAACTTGGTAAGAAGTGATGATAAAAGATGTAGTAATAAAAATCTCAAGTTTTCTCTCTTTGTCAAATTTTCCTCTCAAGCTAACATAAAGAAAAGAAGAAGAAGAAGACTGAATAAATCTCCACTCTTTTCTTTTTCTTTCTTCTTTTAATTGTGGAGAATGGGTGGATGAGCAAGTCACCCCAATGAGTTATCCATCCACACTATTCACAAAGCTTCTAAAATAAAGTGGAAAATATGTGTACAAACACGCACACACACACACACATAAATATATACATACAACCGTATATGCAACAAATACATATACTCGTATTCATATCAAAATACGAATACCGTATTCATATAAAAATACGAATACCCGTATTCGTATTGAGATAAAAAAAATACCGTATTAATATTAAGATATAAATACTTGTATTTATACAAATACTTGTATTCTATAAATACCGTATTCGTATCAAAATACAAATACCCGTATTCGTATAAAAATACGATTACCAAAAGAGAGAAAATGAGAGATATGATACTGGCTCACAATGATCCGGCTATCTTTCAAACCTGCTAGTATTATCAAAACGTCCAATTAAAATATGTGCACTAAATACGCATATTTAATTGAACCTGAGTGCGTATCAAAATACGCATATACTACATCGTTTTACCTGAACCAGAAAACCCTATGTGTGGGACTTTAAACACTCGACAATACGCTAGTAGTAAGTTTAACCACAAGCACGTCAGCGACACTAGCTGTAAGTAACGGCTGCCCAGGTATTGAATGAAAGGAATGTCAACAAGTAAGCTCGTCTATATCCCTACTGAGCCTGCAGGTGACAATCTTCGTACAGTCTCTTCATCTAAAAGTACCGCATACCGGGTCTAGAGATGGATAACGTCAGACCCCTAATAACCTGATAAGTCGTGCTGGTGTCGAGCCCATTACCAACCGAGAAACTACTGATCTCCGATCAGTAAATCTCATTTGCCCTGGTCAGGGACTTATGGTGATGGCCAACCGAACACAGCGCGATGTCGGCTCCCTATACCGAGAGAGACGAATCCCCGTCGATCGCTCACTACCTCCATGTGGCTCGGGACTGTACCCAACTAAAATCTGTTTGCACGACTCAGTAAAGCCATGGTAGGGAAGTAATCTAAGTACAGTGAGAATTCATACAAGACAAATGACGATCTCAAGTCAGCAGACTGTATGTACTCATACCAACTGAGAACTTCTATCTGATGATAGGTATAGTACCATCTAGAAGTTCTTAGCGAGTCTGTCCAGTGTACACACCTCCAGTGAGCACCTGTATATAATTTTAAGTGCAACACACCAATGGCTATGAGACCTGCCACCGCCTTTTGTCGGGGGTCTAGAAACCTATACACTAGTGCCCGGTCTCGATAGTCTCACAACTAGGGACATTTAAGGATGTGCTTATGGGCTACCAAGCTCTTACTGGTATAATCACTATCATAATTCTGGAAGTTAAGCAAAGATCTTGCGAGCTTCATCATTATGTATTAACAACACATAATAAAACGTATACACATCAATGATAAAGACAAACCGGATAGCATACTATAATATAGAATAAGACTGTTCTACCTGTTTAGGTGCTCTTTCAATTATCATAATCACCTACTTTCGATTACAATAATTGCCTTGAGGGCACTATAGTCAACAATATTGACACACTTTATAATTTTAGTATGCAATTTGCTGTCAACAAAATCACGAGATTGAGCGAGCTACATAACTACTTGTTGAGTATGATATCGGAAAATATATAACAAATGAAGGGATGATTATGGTCGTGTTAGATTAAATCTGAACCCAAATTGGTTGCCTACTGAGCCAGAAACTCACATCAGAAAGATGTTATCTATGGATTCAAAACGAATCATATTTGTGAATGTTTTGGTGCTCGGTTTTGGTTTCGCCTGATTAAAGAGAACGGTGGCGATTTTGGACTGCTTCGTCTTTGAACCGACTAGATACATTTACAAAATTAATTGTCTATCATATAAATCCATAATAAAGATGACATCCATTATAATATCTTGTGAGGGGTTGCATTATATCAATGGGAGACCCAAGTCTCTGACAAAATTTGAACAAGACTTTACCAACTGAGCGGCATTTAAAAAAGTAAAGTTTTAGCGGGAAAAGTGAAGTTTTGTAGGGAAAAGGTGCTGAATGGGGCTAGGGTTGTTGCCTTCAGTCAACTTCTGATTCCACACGAGACCCCCATGGAATTAGATGTTGACCAAAGTCAACAAAATTCCAAATATGAGAGCCTATTGTGACGGGAATCTCGCGTCTAAACAGGTGTCCCGTGGAATTTTAATGTACTTTCTTATAGCACTTTATTGAATCCTCTCGTCGAGAAAGCCAAGCAAAGCATTTAGACTAACAATCTCAACAGCTATGAGTTACATTTAAACACATGGAGCGCATGCTAACAAGTTTGAATGTCACGTATATAATTATATATCATTTGTCACCCGTGTTTACCTCATAATCCAAACGTGCCGACTTCAAACTTGTCACCCTCCAAAAATTGTCATTTGTCACCCATGTCTCTCTCTCTCTCTCTCTCTCTCTCTCTCTCTCTCTTTATATATATATATATATATATATATATGAGAATAATGGAGGAAAGAGGTCTTAGGAGGGAATTTCCTGCTATGGCGTCGAAAAAGTACACCCTCCCTCATTTTTTCCAACGATCGGCACCCATCATATCCATCGTTATCATCTAAGATGTGGGTAAACCAAATTTCATGTAATTCTACAACTTTTTCACCGTTGATTTAGTGGGTTCAAAATTAACGGTTTACCGACAACAACACTTTTTACATTGTTAAATCAATGGTGAAAATGTTGTAGAATCACATGAAATTTGATGTGCCCACATCTTAGATGATAACGATGAAGATGATGGGTGCCGATCGTCGGAAAAAATGATGGAGGGTGTAATTTTTCGACGCCATAGGAGGAAATTCCCTCCTATGGCCTCTTTCCTCCATTACTCTCTCTTTCTCTCTCTCTCTCTCTCTCTCTCTATATATATATATATATATATATATATATATATATATATATATTGTAACATTATAAAATATATGGTATATGAAAATGAACTGATAATGGACCGATTAATTAATTTATATATGTATATATATTAGGAGTCGGTTTGCCTCATAACCTAAATCTTTTGCCATGATGGTGCTTTAATATTAATATTATGTTGGGATCCAAAATCATATATGATGAAGGCTGAGATCTCCTTCAGTTGTTATCCTCTGTCGATCCTGTGATGGTAGTCTTTGACGACTGAGATTTGTTTTAGAAGTTGTTAAGTATGGATCTCAATGGATTGGTGTTTGACGCCGAGCTACCTGCAAAGAAGTCTCGGGATAGCTGACCATCGTAGGGCCCTCCGACGATCAAGTTAGTGTCGAGGTATAAGTGCAGAGTAGCGGCATATTGGAATGAGTTCGAGTTACCTGAGTCGTTTGGAAAAGGGGTTTTTATAGTGGTCGTATGGACCGAGCCAGTGCGATATCCTTACCGTTAGTTACGCCCTTACGTTATGCCCGCGTTAATGGCGGGATCCGCTCATTAATGGGGGAACGAGCCTGCGTGGGATGCGGAGCGTGGGGCGGCGGATATCTCGCCTTGGTGAGATACGCAGATCCGTTGCGGAGGCGCTTGGGCTCCACACTCTCGGTTGATCGGGAGAGCCTAGGAAGCTCCGACTATCAGATGGCTCAGAGATGAGTAGGGAGGCCGAGGAAGCTCGGCATGTCAGATGTATCGAAGATGAGCAGAGAGGCCGAGGAAGCTCGGCCTGTGAGATGGCTCGAAGACGAGCAGGGAAGCCGAGGAATCTCGGCCTGTCAGATGGCTCGGAGGCAAGCAAAGGAGGTTGAGGAAGCTCGGGCCTGCAATAACTCGGAGGCGAGCAAAGGAGGGCACAAGTTCGGCTGCTGGATTGCTCGAAGGCAAGAAGTGGGTGTAAGCTTGAAGACCATCCGAGTAAAGTCACCAACATTCCATACAGATCCTACCTCGCAGCCCCTAGGAGCCTAGTGGGCTTACTCGGATGACACGTCATCTGCCACGTTTCGTGATCTGAGGAATCCCTATTTATGAGCATCATAATTAGCCACCCACTCTCATTCCAACTTATTTATGGGTCGGGTCGAGAGTAGCCTGCTTGGTTTTCTTCTGCTCAGTTTGGTGTCGAGAATCATACTGTGAATTGTCCGGGAGGACATGGCGTAGGGCAGTTGCGTCGTTTCGATCTTCGAGTCTACGCGGTGTCTCCCCTGGCATCTTAATTTTCGCACGTATCCCTGATGACGTCAGCGGATCAACAAAATGATTGCTTTTTAAAGAAGAGGCGCCGCTTCACTCGATCGTCAGTTGGGCTACGGGCCACGTGTCCAACATTGGTTAGCGGATGCGATAGGCTGTCTTCTGACTCATGCAATTGGAGAGACGTCCCCAATGGTCGATCGCCACGTGGAGCTCCGACGGCCGCTAGGCGCGACATTTCGTTTTGACGGAAATCAATCTGGGTTGTAGGATGTTCTCTTTTGGGGGCAGGAAGCTGCCCACTGCGGATAGGCCGAACAGGAATCTGATCGGCGGCCTCACGAGGAGGACTTTAGATCCATATCGTTGTTGGGTAGGAATCTACCCGCTGCAAATGAGCCGAGCAGGAAGCTACATGGTTGCCTAGTGAGGAGGGCTTTAGATCCACAGCGTTGTTGGACAGGAATCTACCCACTGTAGATGAGCCGAACAGGAATCTGCTTGGCGGCCTTGTGAGGAGGGATTTTGTCACGCCCCGCTTTCCAAAATATGGAATACGAGGGGTTGACAAGGCCAGCCGTGCTCCTACGGCCAGGGGAATATCCTGCCGTAGTCACACTTCGGCTTCTAGCTTTACGTGGTAATCAGTAAACAATGCACAGGCAATGAGAAATGCAGTAACTAAATCAAAGACCTAACCAGATGGAGATCAATGAAGTATAGCTCTGAGCCACTAATCAATATGTCCGCGATGTCCTCGAGGTACGTCTGGTCCTTGTCCAAGCTAGCTCCACCTCTCACTCTGAGCATGCATACTCAGGTCGTCAGAGCGACACGATAGCAATGTATATATAGATACAAATGGTAACTCGTACAATAATAAAGAATACGCAACATAATCAAAAGGGTAAAGACGTGAAAATGAAGTAGCCAATGCAAGTAGCTAAAAGAACAGGTAAACAGTAACGCGGTAAACAGTATAGCCGGTATGTCAAATCAGTAAATGATGCATAGCAATGTCACTAATCCTATCAGTCTCTAAGTCTCACTGTACCTGGTCACTAAGCCTATCGTCAGTCCAAGTGTGAGAGTCAACCACTCGTGAGTATCCCCCACCCAAGGGTAGGACCCAAGGGCAAGGGAACATGGGCCCGAGTCGCTCATAATAATCAGTGATATCCCTGTAAATCTCCATATATCTCCATATATGCCGGCATGGGACTCCCGAGATTCTGTTGAACTCATACTCAAACTACCCCACACCCCGTGGTCTACATCAAATGCCAACCATAAACTCAAATACCAACCGGTCCATGACGAGTCTACGCGAGAACTGAAGACAGGGTCTCCATCAAGCATGTCTCGGCTGATACTCAAGATCAATGGACAGTGTTTGGTGCCTTACCTGTGACACCCATACAAGTGCTTCCATAATTGTCCCATACCAATTATGGTCATACTTATACGCGTCCCACAGACGTCGACAATGCAATAAATCAATAGGGTCCACTGATTGTGTACAAGTACGTGTCACTTTCACTTGTCCATTCATGCTCAACACTAACGTACTTGCCGCAATCACCACTAATACCTAACACTGGGTAATGCACATGATCACTAGGTTACCAATGCAATGACATATATATAATGTGATGAGAATACGATAATTCAGGCATGATTAAGAAGTCATAAGTCGGTGTCCTACCGCTTGCATAATTTATCATAAATCCTACGTGAAAAATTTAGCGAAAAAATAAAAGGGGGTAAGCAGTATGTCTAATTATCTATCCATCAAAATTAGTTTCACGTTAATCGGGTTTCAGGATCACTAGATATGGCCATTTCATTTTAAGCGTTCACTGGTGGAAATCCAGTTTCAGAATCGAAAGTCCGTTTCGTAATGCATTTTAATCCCAGTTGGGATCAGAATTTAGCGATATTACAGTTGAATTAAATTTAGGGTGTTGAATAAGGTTTCTAACGCACCAGACGGATTCTCAATCGCGTCTCTACGTCAGAAGTTATGTACTGTTCAATACTAGGGTATCAGTTCTGGTTCTGTTTGGGACTGCTATACGTCCCGTTCCTTTAAATTATAGTTTAAATAGTAAACGATGACAAAAAGGGGTGAAATCACTTGAGTTATTTAGATAACATTTTTATATTCAATAAAATGTAGGGCTCCACAACATACGAGTTCAGGCAGCGAAGGGGTAAGTATTACGAGACAGAAAACAACAACCAGAGCTGCTCTGGACTGCAGTCCGGTGCCGCTCTCCGAACCAATTCTCGTCATAATATCAGTACAGGAACAATTAAGAAATTGTATAGGGTTACAAGTCGTCGAGTCGACTTCGATTTGATCCCTCGAATGCCTCATTTCAATATCTACACAATTAATTATAATTTTAACAAGTTTCAGGTATGGGAAATTCCCAGTTTTTACGGGTGTATTTGGGGGTGTTCGTTTAAGCCATTAACAATTGTATTTTCCAGAAAAATTTCTACACAGTGCTCATTGGCACACGGGACAGAATATGCAATTAAGTTCTGTCAAATTAAATGAAGTTTTTCATTCGGGTTTTGCATCGAACGGTTATGTCATATAAGTTTTCGTGAATGGTAAACATGGAATTAATACGATTTTGGTTTGTAATGAAAATAAACTAGCATGTAGCAAGTAGGGTACTTGCCTGGAGACGTTTTGGCGATGCACGGCAGCGGCAACGGCACGAACGCGCGAAGAACGGCACGGCAAGGGTTCGCGGCCTCGGCTCGCGTTTCGGGTTCGACGTCGGAGTTGTCCGGGGTGACTCGTGTTCGCTGGAAGCGGAGTGGGATGCTCTGTCGATCTCCTGGGATGTGCTGGGGTCGACGATGTCGGCGGTGGTCGCTCCGGCGATGTGTACAGTGGGGGTAGAGATGTGGGTTTTGGAGAGAGAGAGGGGGCAGTGGGGCTCGGGTTTGGAAGAGATGGTGATGCTGCTGGGGTGAAGAGGTGTTGACTGAGGCGGTCCAGGCGCAGTGGGGGCTCGCCGGCGTCGAGGGTGCAGGGGTGGTCGAGCTCGGGTGTGCAGTGTGGGGGAAAGGTGGCTGGAGAAGGTGAGGAGAGGGCTCCGTTGATGGAAAGGAGAGAGCGAGGGAGTCGACGAGGTGGTTGTAGTGGTCGTCCTCGTCGGCGGCGGCGGCATCGTCGTCGGTGCAGGGACTCAAGGGGTGCTGTGGGTTTCCTTGGAGAGAGAAAGTTTAAGAGCGAGAGTGAGGGGGAGAGGAGATAAAGGGGAGACGAGGGTTCATGAGCTCGGGGCGCGCATCATGGGAACGTGGGTGACGACGCGGCGTTGGCGACGTAGGCTCGCGCGACGTAGGCACGACGGGAGAGAAAGAAAATGGGCGGGAAAGTTTTCGTTGGGGGAGAAGGAGTAAGTGAAGCGGGTCGGGTCGGGTCGTGCGGGCACGGGCTGTTGGGCCGAGGGGAAATTTGGGCCGGGGTTTTATTAATTCAAAAGGGAAAAATGGAGTGGGCCGGGAAAGAATTAGGGGTTTTTATTAAAAGGGGAGAAAATAAAAAGAGGCTGAGTTGGGCTGGGTTTAGGAAATGGGATTTAAAATTTAGGTTTAATTTATATGTGCTGGGCTGGGGGAAATATGAGTTGGATAAACTTTCTATTTGTTTGGTTTTAACTTAATTCATATTATGTTGTGGGCCGGGGGATTGGGAATGGGGAAAAAGAAATTGGGAAAAGAAGATGGGCCTGGCCAAGAGAGAGGGAGATTGGATTTAGATTAAAATAATAAAAATAGGAATTGGAAATATCCAGTAAAATTTTAGGGGTTTACCATAAAGGAATAGAACATAAATAGAATAAAAATATAGGAGAATTATTTCATTCAAATATGTAAAATAGTACGTCGAAAACTGGGTCTTACATCATACCACCCTTACAAAAATTTCGTCCTCGAAATTTAAAATAAACTATAAGCTATATAGGATAATATGCGAAAAGCTACGACATCGAACACTAACATATAGTGATTTAAAAAGAACATCTAGGTAAAAATCGAAGGTCTATATATATATAAGAATGACGCAACTAAAACGATAAGTCTAAGTAAGTACAAGGGGATAAAATAGCAATAACAATCAATAATATTTGAGACATGCCAGATAAAAATCAAAACCCTGAATGTATGCATACACACGTATATCGAAATAGCGCCGCTAGGATAATAGCATCAGGCACAACCATTTATAATAGTAACTATAATCACAATACTCGGGAAAAATAACAAAAATAAGATAGTGAAAGATTTGTCGATAGGTTAAAACATTCTAGTATAATGTATCGATCAAAAGAAAAAAAAATTTAAAATAACTTAGAAAGTCCACACTGTGAAAATAAGAAACATAGCACAAAATAATATGTGCAATATATGGTTGCACTATCTAAAAATGGGAAGGTAGGTAGTAAAGTACTTGAAATGCATAAAATGTAAATAGTTAATAACACGCACTTTTCGATAAACACAAGATAATGAAAACTAGATTTTCGAATAACGATGTCCCTAAATATAGTCAGGGTAATAGGAGATAGCACAAAGATGTATAGGGGCTAGCCGGGGTAGGGATTACGATGGTGTATGGCTCACTCAAAAGGTCGGAGAGTGACACTTTAAACTGAAGGTCGAAGAGACTGGGGTCGGGTCAGCGCAGGGTGTAGGGATGAACAGTAATGAATCTCGGGAGGGAAGAAACTTATTGGGAAGGAAAATGGTCGATACATCATGCGAATCAAAAATCCGAAGGGTTAGAGAACTCGGAGATTTCACTATCATTTATCCTCCAGAAGGATCTCAAACAAGGCACATACTAAGGATGAAGGGTGGCCCATTCAAAAGATCAGGGTGCGGTACTTTTTAATCTAAGCGAGGGTCAAAACAGCACAAGGTGCAGGGGTGGACAGTCAGGGATCTCAGGAGGAAAATAAATGTATAGGGAAAAACAGTCAAGCATCAAGTGAACCAAAAAGATCAAAAGACTAGCGAACTCAGCAAATTTATTTCATTTCAGAAAATTTTAAACAAGGCATTCTCGAAAAGTAAAAAATGGCCCTAACTATACATAGATTTTATTTGGCCAAAGAAGACGAAAGCTAAATCACGTCAGTCGCGGTTGGGGAGGTTCAGCAGGTTATGATAGGCTCACGAGCTCAGATGGGGGCGTCCATGTTCCCCTCCGAACGGCGGCTAGAGACATGGGCTGTCTTGCCTGAGGTTCGGGGCAGATGCTAATAGACGCTATCCGTCCACCTCTCCGAAGATGCCAAGTTGATTTATGGCACCGTGTATCGGAGGTTTAGACGGATGCGGCCGATGTAGCAGACTTCGTCAGATTCCCCCTCGCTTGAGGGGTTTTTGATTGTGGGGACGCTCTTCCCTGCAGGCGCAAGCCCCTGCAGTTAATTACGCTACCGCATCGCGGTAACAACTTTCTCCTTCTCCAGCTGGTCACTTCGTGTCGTGGGTGTTTGTTTTGTCTGTGGTTGCCCGTGGATTGTATACGGAGACTGATTTATGTCATCGCCCGTAGGACGTGGATTAGTCCAAATCCGTATTTTCTTAGATTTGGGTTTGGGGTTTTGGTTTAAGGATACGTTGTTGGAGATAGTGCCCTCAGAGTCAATTATTAGGTCACAGGTACGTGATTGTAATGATTGAGGGAGGACCTATCCCGGTAGGACAGTCTTACTCGAGATGATAGTATGCTATCTGGTTTACCTTTATCATCGTGTACTGCTTTAGGTGACATGACACGTCGCTATTACACGTTGATAGAGCCCCTAGGATTCTTGCTTGACCACCAGCAGTATGAGGGCGATCATATAAGTGGGAGCTGGGGGTCTACAAGCATATCCTTAAAAGGTCCCTAGTCGTGGGAGTTTCGAGACCGGGCATCGATACTCCATTAGTAGACTAGTGTATACAGTCGAGACCCCGACGAGGGGCGGTGGCCGGTCTCACAAGCCACTGGTGTCAGTTGGATCACCTAAGATGTATACAGGTGCTCATTGGGTTATGAGTACACCGGACAGGACTCGCCGGGAACATGCTAGTTGGTCATATACCAGACGTCAGATGGCAGTTCCCTGGTGACATGTGTGCAGGTTAGTTCATCGACCTGGGGATCGTCATTTGTCTCGTGTGAGTTCCCACTGTACTTTGATTACTACCCTACCACGGCTCAAAGGAGTCGTGCAAACAGGTTTTAGTTGGGTACAGTCCCGAGCCACATGGAGGCAGTGAGCGTATCTTCAGGGGTTCGTCTCTCCCGGTATTGGGGGTGAGGTCGTGCTGTGTCTAGGAGAGCCATTACACAAAGTCCTTGGCCAAGGCAAGGAGATTTACTGGTAGGTATTCCAGTAGTATCTCAGGGTGTTCTGGGCTACACTCCGACACGACTTGTACCGCTTTTGGGGGTCTGACTTTTACCAACCCCCTAGGCCCGCCATGCGATGCTCATAGACGAACGGACCGGACTGTACGGATATTGTCACTGACAGGCTCAGTAGGGTGTCAGGATGAGTTCGCTCATCGACGTCCCTTTTAGTCAATAGCTGGTGGCCCGTTACGTATTGGCTTATACCTCTGACGTGCTAGTGGTTAAATCCACAGCCATAGTATTGACGAGTCTTTAGAGTCCACCACACTTTCAGTTACTCAAGTTTCGGGCGAAACGCTGTAGAGGCCGTATGGAGATATGGCAGGGTCCGATCAGATACGTGCGGTATTGCACGGATCAGGATCGGACGGTTTGTACTAGTAGCCGTATAGGTATATGGCAGGGTTCGATCAGATACGTGCGGTATTGCACGGATCAGGATCGAACGGATATTACTAGCCGGCTTTGGTTTAAGCCGGTCCTAGTTTAGTACAGTGTAGATTTTGTCTCTTTGCATTTGTATCCGGACGGAATACAGATGCGGGTGTGTATGCACAATATTGGGGTTTTCCTGTAATTTATTACGGGACCAGTTTTCTGGAGTTGCCAGTTTGCATTCCGTTCCGGCCGGTTTTCCTTTGTTCTTTCCCGGCCGGACTTTTCAGTTGGAGGGGGTTATTTGCAAGTTTGCAAATATCACTTTGTGGAGGGGTTTTATTGCAAAAGTATTGATTATGATATCTTGCTCCATGCTTTTGCTTTATTGTGACATGAAAGGGTATGGTTTGAAAAAGGTAAAGCATGGTTGTATGTTTTCTTGTCTCTTGATGTGGTCACCTCTTTCATCTCGTACACTCACCTCCCTTCATACTTCATAACCCTTTGCTCCACCATTTTCTAAGAGAGAGGGTTTTCATTAGAAAAGTGAGAAGAAGAAAAGAGAAGATGAGAGCTTCATCTTTGAGAGTAGCATTCTTGATCTCATTTTTACATGCTAGAAAAATGCAAGCACCATTTTTCTTCTTGATTCCTCCATCATCTACAAATGGCAACAAACCCCAAAGTGAGACATCCACTCTACACTACACTTCCTACAGCATATCTTGAGCATGTCGAGTTGCCGGCTTCATGCGCGAGTTGCCTCGGTATTGAGGTGGGAGCCCGTAAAAGTACCCGGCTTCGTGGTGCCCTTTCCGACGAGGAGGAGATGGACGGAGATCCCGCGAGGAGATCGGAGTGGAGATGAAGACCGGAGGACTTGGATCGTCGGTATACATCTCTTCCCTTTCTTATTGTAGCGTAGACTTGTTAATGGTTACGATCCGGAGTTTAGTGCGCGGTGGTGCCGGTTTGCTAAGTCCGCAAAATTTAAGTTTATCACCGTTTCCGCTTTCCGGCGTCGGATTGACGGCCGGGGCGCCGCCGTGCACTTACAGTGGTATCAGAGTCTCGCCATTAACTTAGTCTAGCTTTGTGTAATGTGTTTGCATTTCCGATCGATCAAAAAGTTCCAAAACTGCATTTTAGTTCGCATCAGTTTCTGTTGAAAATTTTTGGTCTCGAAAAATTTTTCAGGTTATAAAATATTGATGTACTGGAAAATATAAGAGTTCTGTAAAAATTTGATGAAGTAACTCCAAAGTTGGAGCGCGGAACCGCCGCGAAAAGCCCATTTGTGCGGCCCTTACGCCGCGCACTATTCACATCACTTCACCAATTTTTTACAGAGGCCTTCTGGGCTTAAAATATGGGTTTTGGAATATTAAAGTTGGGCCAATTGTTTCTGTGAGTGCTACAGTTTTCTTTGGGGCCCACTTGTTAATTGTTTGATCAATCGGAAATTTTTTAAACACATTTTTCACAGTATTTACATTATATCTGCGACCGTGAATGTCACTCGATCGGTAAATCCGGTCTAACTGCTATAGCCCGGTTAGACGGATTTGCGAACGTGACTTTCACGTTGATGTTCTATGTATTTGCTGTGATGTTGCGGATCGGTCGTGGGGGATAGTCTGGATGCAATGCTAGTACTGTGTTGTCGTATTATGTACATTTGATATTGCGGGGCGAGCGTCCGACATGTGGACTGCCGTCACTGCCTGCTTGTATTATTCTTTTGGGGCACGACCTGGTTGCGGTCGATGTACCCAGTGTATGTATATTTTACTTTCTGTACTAGGGTTACCCCGCGGAGGGGTGCACGGATAGCCGGGTTCTGGAGGGCAACAAGCCCGCATCTCATGGCATTGAGACGGAGGGGGCTTCACTCTAGGATTGTCGGGCTATTCGCCGCACTCGTAGGGGGTACAGGTTGACCCAGGAGGGGTGCCCAAGTTACCGGATTCCGTGAAGTGCTGGGTGGTCCATTCACGGCGCTGAAGGGGGCTGCCTCGCTTCAGGTTTTGGCGGGTGACTTGCCGCGCCCGTAGGGGTCTAGGTTTTCATTGCACAGGCTATCCACACGACCAGGGGAACGTCGGGTTTCAGTAGTGGCTCTGTGAAACCCGGGGATTCCAGATATCTGTATTGTTTCTGTGATGCTGTTCATTCTCTGTGATGTTGCATTTTATTCACGCCTTGAGCGAATATAATATATTGGTATATATATTAGTAGATGTTGTATATGTTTTGCATCCGCGCTAGTCCAGTCCCCGCTCTGTCGTTAGTTAGCTAACCTAACGGGTAATGACGGGACCCAGTGGCGAATGCGGATGGCATATACGTACATCAGTATATTTTCGTTCTTTTTGGTGTGATCAATTGATGGGACTGCATTGATTCGGATCAATGCAAAGTTAAAAACAAACCTAATCTGATGTTGTTGGAACACTTTTTCAAAAGCTGTTATTGCAAGGACGTTTACTTTTGTTTTGCATCGTGGTATTCATTTGGAATATCCTGCTCCTCAGTCGACGAGGCAAGGGCCGAGATCCCTTCACCGGGAGTGACCCCTTGGACAGAAGTTTGCGTCAGGGCATTAACTTCACTATAGCCGATTACTTTTGCTTTGCATCGTGGTATTCATTTGGAATATCCTGCACCTCATTCTACGGGGAAAGAGCCGAGATCCCTTCACCGGGAGTGACCTCTTTAGCAACGGTTTTCGTCACTATATTTTTAAAAGCTATCCGTTCCTTCGACGATATCAAGTTCATTACGTTAAAGGTTTTCGCCAGAAACCATTCGTAGCCCTCCGTCGTTTCATATGGGTAGTCAATAGTATTCAAGCTGTGTATGTTGGCCAAAGTCAAGGCACAGTGTTTGGTAGCTGTTGGTTATTCATATGCAGCATAGATAGATGCGTTGGTTTGGGACAGTCGTGCTGCCATTTTGGCCAAAGTCAAGGGTATGTACGGGTGGATTCAAATTAACCTGGAGAATGACGGGCAGAACTTGACATGTGACTTATGATATGTTGGCCAAAGTCAAGGTCATAAGAGCATGGGGCAGAAATCACATCGGGAGTTTCAAAAGTACTGAAACTTTCCAGATATGCGCATACCTTCTGGAGTGTGATGATATGAGCGGATTCCGTCACGTTATCATGCGATGATAGTTGGATCCCGATTCCCACTGATGAGTTGGTTTACTCCTCGGGTGACCCCGACTAATTCTTCTTTCAGGTTTGGAGGAGAATTTGAGGTACAGTGGGAGGTTTCCAGATTAGATAAATTGGTAACCATTCTGATCTAGGTTAGAGTGCACGCTGAGTGTTTCTTTTCTCTCTCTCTTTGGCAGCGACCATTGACCCGACCCTAAGACTATGACTCAGTGACCAAGTTGACCGAACCTTCTTAAACACTGGCTTTTGGATTGTCAGAGTTGCAGACCTCATTGCCACTCCTACTTTTACCCTTTTCTCTAGGACACCCCGTATTACTACGAACGTCCACTTCCATTAGACAAAACCATCGTATGGTTAGATGCGAACTCGAAAGAATTTATTCGAGGATGGTTTCCGGTTCTGGAGAAAACGGATAGGATTATTCAGTTGTCTTTTCCTTTTACCCTCTCTCAGGTTACGAGTACTCCTTGGTTTAGGGGTAGTACACCTATTACGCAAATTGGGTTGTCTTCTTCCAAACCTTAGGCTGGAGCCGACCGGTAGGGAATGAAGAAAACCAATTAGCATAACGATGGTGTGCAGAAGGTATTAAGTTCAGACAAAGCAAGGGATTAGTAAGAGGGCAAAGTAAATTGCAACAGATATTCACGACCAAACCAAATATTTCGTTACCACTCCCACATCACCTTTGTATTTCTCCAGGACACTCCGTATCACTACGAAGATCCACAGTTTATTTGGATACTCCATCGTATGGTTATATACGAACTCGAATGGAACTTGTTCCAGTTCGGGGATGGATTCTGGTTCAGGAGAAATAGGAATAAGGTTTATTCGGTTGTCTTTTATCTTCACCCTCTCTCATTGCGAGTGTTCCTAGGATTGGGACAGTACACCCATTATGCTTATTGGATAGTCTTCTTCCAAACCATAGGCTGGTGCCGAACGGTAGGGAAGGAAGAAAACCATTTGGCCTAAAGGGGTGTGCAGAAGGTAAAGACTAAAGACATATGAAGGGATTTGGAGAGGTGGCAAAGAACTATACGGTTACAGTCATGAATCTGGAAGAGGCATTACTAGGAATACCAGAATACCCCATCGGAACATTTCAATGTTTCAGTTTCACTGTGTAATGTTAAAGGAAAACTGATTTCCCGATTAGATACTTACTCCAGGGTATGTATTTACCAAGTTTGATTCTCACATCTGTATAGTTTTACAGATGATGAGTGGGAGTAAGTTATTGGGAATTAGGTGATTATCCTCATTTTATCGGGATTCGTTGTAATCGGTGATATTTGAGGAGATCACCTGGGCTGTTTGCCGGTCGGCAAATATTTGGTTTTGAATATCCGTTTTTATGCACCAATTTCAAATTGATATATCTGTACGTCTATTTTCATAGAGTGAGATATACCTTTTGATATTATGTCGATGACATTTACCTATATCAGTGGATGGTTAGGTAAGGAGCGTTAAACAGCGGTGTAATTCTTCTTAACCATAAGTACAGTTTTCAACCTACGACACACAGTGAAAGAGTTGTTAGACTCAGCGGACTTATACAGAGTATTGTATGTTGTCCAGTGTCCATTAAGACAGAGGGGTTGGTCCTCATACTATATTCTGTTTACTTTTAACTTCTCTAGTTCTTAGACATGTGTTTCGTAGAAACACAGGGTCTAAGTTTTGAGGAGTTATAGGTATTTGATTAGAGTAGAGAACCAGGTGTAGCAAGTATCGGGATTCTTCAAGGTGATCGAAGATGTAGATACTTGTGTATGGTATTCAGTTGATAGTAATGATAAAGAGAAATTGCTTCTCTTTCAGGTTACTCATAATTGGAAGCATTCCTAAGTTGAGTAACGCTGATCGGCCTCTCTCCATTTAGTTGACATGCACTGGAGACAGCTGCATGATTTGAATCTGGTTCAATTAAATCAGTGCCTCTGGTTCTATATTGGATATAGAACAGTTCATACCTTAACATTGTTAAGGTACGGGGAGTTGTCCGGTTTATGCTTAAAACCAGACACTGGATAACTCAAGGCACGTTTCTGTAATGGCTGTTTGTGGGTTGACCCAGGCTATGACGCGGGTTGACTTTCTACCATCTGGATGAACAATAGCAATATTGTTCTAGACTCGCCACAGTTTTATTAAAAATGGATTTTTTCAGAAAACAGTAGTGGGAGTATGGTAGAACTGGAAGTGATTCCAGAACCACAAACGATTACTGAAGATTTGATAAGGAACCTAAAGATTCAATCTGGATTGACATTCCATTGGCCACTCCGCAGATACGGTGGGTAACTTCAGGCACCCGAGAGGTACTACGGTAGCCTCAAGGACGGTGACAGTGAAGTTCTTGTTTACCCACAATTGCCATTGCTGTTGTTCCAGGTTACGAGACCCGGCGGGAGGATGAGTATAGCGTCGTTCTAAACCAGTTTTAGAAGTGTACGTCTATATGACTCTGCCAGAGGGTTGTCTTAGTCAGTGGGAGCAGCGGAAGCATTGGTGGACAGGTTGCTTATGTCTATTTATAGACTAGAGCAGAAGTAGCGGAGATAGATCATCTATTTCTGACGTGACAGTCATGGGTTTGACTTCGTCAGAATAGGGGATGGATCTGTTGAGAAGGTAGTAGGGTGTGATATCCTGGTATTTGGATGATATACACAGAGTAGGAAAAGAAACTCCTACACTACGATCGGTTATACTTTGGTCGTCACACAGTTGTTTCTCCACAAAGGAAATGGATTTTATATCAGACATACTGGTTACTAGATCTATGGTTTTAGATCTAGATTTGGGTGGTTTCCCAATCAGGGTGCTTGACAGCATTCTAAGAGTATTTAGGATGGACGACTCCTGGCACGGTAGTGTACCTGCAGGTAATGGAGTCACCCTCTCCAAACGTGTCTTACAGACTAAAGGGGAGAGGGACGGGCATGATTGGCAGATCACTTGCTCAGGCAATTGAGTCAATCGTGAGATGTCAAGTACCACACCAGATGTTGTTCTTGCACTAGATGCAATAAGTTGACATTAATCCAATCCTGGAGAAACAGTCGGAAGCAGTTTTAGAACATAAGTGAATGTTCTAGGGATATGATAACGACAGCCTCATTCAGGAAACAGTTATCATTCCAGGCTTCCAAGGTGACATGGACGACAAGGAGGTTGTCAGAGTTATAGTTTTCCTTCTGATGAGGGGCAGTATTTTGGACAGGTGATCCGAGGCAATACTGAGGGAGGCATGGCGCAGGATACTGATTAAGTTCAGTTGACGATACAGTCTAAGAAGTTTGGATTTGGAGTTCATTTATGAGCTATGTCCCATCAGACATCCAGACACATTCTAAGACACGTATTGCCATTTTCGGGAGATGGCTTTCTCCGCGAACTTGAGATATAGAGAGACATAGAAAGAAACTACTAAGCGGATCCACTCACTAAGGCTATTCCTCGAACGCAATAGTTCCGCAAATGAGCTTTGTGAGACTGACTAGTAGAGGAGTTGGATGTTCGGTATCACACGGGTTGTGAGTATGCGACATCGCAATAATTAGCCTTGAGTGCAAGTGGGAGATTGTTGGAGATAGTGCCCTCAGAGTCAATTATTAGGTCACAGGTACGTGATTGTAATGATTGAGGGAGGACCTATCCCGGTAGGACAGTCTTACTCGAGATGATAGTATGCTATCTGGTTTACCTTTATCATCGTGTACTGCTTTAGGTGACATGACACGTCGCTATTACACGTTGATAGAGCCCCTAGGATTCTTGCTTGACCACCAGCAGTATGAGGGCGATCATATAAGTGGGAGCTGGGGGTCTACAAGCATATCCTTAAAAGGTCCCTAGTCGTGGGAGTTTCGAGACCGGGCATCGATACTCCATTAGTAGACTAGTGTATACAGTCGAGACCCCGACGAGGGGCGGTGGCCGGTCTCACAAGCCACTGGTGTCAGTTGGATCACCTAAGATGTATACAGGTGCTCATTGGGTTATGAGTACACCGGACAGGACTCGCCGGGAACATGCTAGTTGGTCATATACCAGACGTCAGATGGCAGTTCCCTGGTGACATGTGTGCAGGTTAGTTCATCGACCTGGGGATCGTCATTTGTCTCGTGTGAGTTCCCACTGTACTTTGATTACTACCCTACCACGGCTCAAAGGAGTCGTGCAAACAGGTTTTAGTTGGGTACAGTCCCGAGCCACATGGAGGCAGTGAGCGTATCTTCAGGGGTTCGTCTCTCCCGGTATTGGGGGTGAGGTCGTGCTGTGTCTAGGAGAGCCATTACACAAAGTCCTTGGCCAAGGCAAGGAGATTTACTGGTAGGTATTCCAGTAGTATCTCAGGGTGTTCTGGGCTACACTCCGACACGACTTGTACCGCTTTTGGGGGTCTGACTTTTACCAACCCCCAGGCCCGCCATGCGATGCTCATAGACGAACGGACCGGACTGTACGGATATTGTCACTGACAGGCTCAGTAGGGTGTCAGGATGAGTTCGCTCATCGACGTCCCTTTTAGTCAATAGCTGGTGGCCCGTTACGTATTGGCTTATACCTCTGACGTGCTAGTGGTTAAATCCACAGCCATAGTATTGACGAGTCTTTAGAGTCCACCACACTTTCAGTTACTCAAGTTTCGGGCGAAACGCTGTAGAGGCCGTATGGAGATATGGCAGGGTCCGATCAGATACGTGCGGTATTGCACGGATCAGGATCAGACGGTTTGTACTAGTAGCCGTATAGGTATATGGCAGGGTTCGATCAGATACGTGCGGTATTGCACGGATCAGGATCGAACGGATATTACTAGCCGGCTTTGGTTTAAGCCGGTCCTAGTTTAGTACAGTGTAGATTTTGTCTCTTTGCATTTGTATCCGGACGGAATACAGATGCGGGTGTGTATGCACAATATTGGGGTTTTCCTGTAATTTATTACGGGACCAGTTTTCTGGAGTTGCCAGTTTGCATTCCGTTCCGGCCGGTTTTCCTTTGTTCTTTCCCGGCCGGACTTTTCAGTTGGAGGGGGTTATTTGCAAGTTTGCAAATATCACTTTGTGGAGGGGTTTTATTGCAAAAGTATTGATTATGATATCTTGCTCCATGCTTTTGCTTTATTGTGACATGAAAGGGTATGGTTTGAAAAAGGTAAAGCATGGTTGTATGTTTTCTTGTCTCTTGATGTGGTCACCTCTTTCATCTCCTACACTCACCTCCCTTCATGCTTCATAACCCTTTGCTCCACCATTTTCTAAGTGAGAGGGTTTTCATTAGAAAAGTGAGAAGAAGAAAAGAGAAGATGAGAGCTTCATCTTTGAGAGTAGCATTCTTGATCTCATTTTTACATGCTAGAAAAATGCAAGCACCATTTTTCTTCTTGATTCCTCCATCATCTACAAATGGCAACAAACCCCAAAGTGAGACATCCACTCTACACTACACTTCCTACAGCATATCTTGAGCATGTCGAGTTGCCGGCTTCATGCGCGAGTTGCCTCGGTATTGAGGTGGGAGCCCGTAAAAGTACCCGGCTTCGTGGTGCCCTTTCCGACGAGGAGGAGATGGACGGAGATCCCGCGAGGAGATCGGAGTGGAGATGAAGACCGGAGGACTTGGATCGTCGGTATACATCTCTTCCCTTTGTTATTGTAGCGTAGACTTGTTAATGGTTACGATCCGGAGTTTAGTGCGCGGTGGTGCCGGTTTGCTAAGTCCGCAAAATTTAAGTTTATCACCGTTTCCGCTTTCCGGCGTCGGATTGACGGCCGGGGCGCCGCCGTGCACTTACATACGTTAGCCATGTTTGAGGCTAAGATCAACTTAAATGTTTGTTAAGGATACGTTAGTCCAATTTGAGACTAAGATCAACTTAACGGAATCGTTTAGATCCGACAAAAGAGCATTTGGGCTCTATTGTTCCAGTTTAGGGACATAGTGGTCCATTGTATGTATGGCCGTCGGGACCCGTCACCTCTCTGACGTCGTTGAAGGATTACAACGACAGATGTCAGAGGAGTTCAGAGATGTACCCTTGAACCAAAGTAGATTGGGGGGATCTATAGTCCAATTTGGGACTAAAGTCTGTTTGAAGGTTCAAGGATGCGTTAGCCATATTTGAGGCTAAGATCAACTTAAACGGGATCGTTTAGATCCGACAAAAGAGCATTTGGGGGCTCTATTGTTCCAGTTTAGGGACATGGTGGTCCATTGCCAGTTTAGGGACGTGGTGGTCCAAGTTCCAGTTTAGGGACGTGGTGGTCCGTGTTCCAGTTTAGGGACGTGGTGGTCCAAGTTCCAGTTTAGGGACGTGGTGGTCCGTGTTCCAGTTTAGGGACGTAGTGGTCCATTGCCAGTTTAGGGACATGGGGGTCCATGTTCCAGTTTAGGGACATAGTGGTCCATTGGTAGTTTAAAGACGCTTAAGTCCGTGGGTTTAAGGACCCCACAGTCCGTGTTTTAGTTTAAGGACGCATAAGTCCGCGGGTTTAAGGACCCCACAGTCCGTGTTTTAGTTTAAGGACGCATAAGTCCATGAGTTTAAGGACCCCACAGTCCGTATTAATGTGTGGATGTCGGGACCCGTCACCTCTCTGAAGACGTTGAAGGATTACAACGACAAATATCAGAGGAGTTCAGAGATGTACCCTTGAACCAAAGAGTTGGTTGAAAGAGCAGATGTGCTCAGTTCAAGATGATTTGAGGACTTATGGCCAGTTTGGGCTAAGTCCAATTATGTTTGAAATATTGGCCCTTTGTTGGCTCATTGAAGGAGAGGCTTTGCCTCTAGAAACTTAGCCAATTGGGCTAAAGCTAGTGTTAAACACTAAAGACCAACAGTGTTGAACACTGGAATTAAGATTAGCAAGTTAGTGTTTAACACTAAAAGATAATCAGTGTTAAACACTAGCAACGGAGCTTTCAAATTAGTGTTAAACACTAAAGCAAATCAGTGTTAAACACTGGGAACAAAGTCTTCAGATTAGTGTTAAACATTAAGGAGAGACGGGTCACGTGTGGACACGTGAGAGCGCCCTGATTCCCTTTATTTTATTCTGCAGATCAGTGTTTAACTCTTTTAATTCTGGCGGCCATCACGTGTGAGCACGTGATGAAGGCCCCCGCTCTGGTCTGTTAGAATGCTCATTAGGGGTCACGTAGTGACACGTGAGGGCGCCCTAAATGTGGAGCCAGATCTCCTTTTGGTTTATCCTCAAATCTGCGAACAAATTTTAAACACTTTTATTTTTATTTTAGAGCATCACGTGTTGGCACGTGATGGGGATCTGTGCGCCAATTGTTAAAGCATTTGCTGAGGGGTCACGTGATAACACGTGAGAGCGCCCAAAGCTTTCATTTCCTTTGCTTTTTCTTTCTGCGTTTTGGGAGTCACGTGGGAGCACGTGATGGCATCAAAAAGTAGGGCCTGATCCACTTTATTTTGTTCTGCAAACAAGTGTTAAACACTTTTAATTTTCATAGCCATCACGTGTGGGCACGTGATGTATAATCATGCCCTGATTTATTAGAACATTTATTAGGGGTCACGTGGTAACACGTGAGAGCGCCCAGAATTGTTTCTGCCTTTGCTTTTGTTCCATATATAATGAGGGTCACGTGGGAACACGTGAGGCATTGCCTCAAAGCTTTCCTCTTCTCAGTTTTGGGGGATCTGTTCAGGGGTCACGTAGGACACGTGACCTTAGTTTTTTCATGCACAGAGATCTTTTAAGTCTCCTTATCTTTAAGAATTAAATTCTTATTTAGGGTAAAACCCTAATTTTTGTTTTGGAGGAATTAAATTCCTATTGTGAAAGAATTAAATTCTTATTTAGAGTAAAACCCTAATTTTATCCCAAAGGAATTAAATTCCTATAATTTTGTGACCATTGAATTCTCAAAACTTAATTCCTCTCTATGTTTTGGATCTGCATGGCAGGATCTCAACCCAATGAGAATTAAATTCTCAATTCCTGGGGAGATGTGCACTTTGCAGATCCTCAAACAGAGAAAGAACTAAGTTCTTTTCTTTTTATAAGAGTTAAACTCTTTTGAGAATTAAATTCTCTTTTGAAGCCTCCCTTTTCTTACCTAGGGTTTTTCTTTTGCAGAGAATTAAATTCTCTTCTCTTTTCTTCTTTCTCTTAAGAATTAAATTCTCCTCCCTCTGTTTTTTTCTCTCCAAAAGGGTCCCTCCTCTTCTCTTCTCTTGGCTCCTATTTATAGGAGGAGGAAGAGAATCAATTTGTTTTGTAAATCTTTCATTGAAAGATTTTAATTGATTTCATGATTAATATGATCCTTTAGATCATTCAGTGAATTTTATTCACCGTTGGATTTTAAATCCAAAGATATTATGTTTGTTATTCTCAGTGAGATTTAGGGGAAATCTTTCCTTGTCTAAGATTTTTCCATAAATTGGTGATTTTTAATCACCCTTGGATCTTTAATCCAACGATCCCCATAATCCTTTTCCATTTGGAAAGATTTAGAAGCTTTTAGAATTTAAATTCTATTTCGAAAGATTTAAATGATCTTTTTCAGAATTTAATTCTGTTGAACAGCAAGGCTTTTACAGCCAGTCACGTGTTGCCACGTGACCCCCAATTGAGTCATTTTCTCAGTGTTTACTTACGCTTCAATTGTAACCATCACGTGTCAACACGTGACCATTTGTCACGTGTGAGCACGTGACACCTCATTGAGGTATTTCCTTCAGCTGTTTGTTTACGCTTCAGTTTTAACCATCACGTGTCAACACGTGACCATTGGTCACGTGTGAGCACGTGATTCCTGATTTTTAATCAGGGAACAGATTTTAGAATTTAATTCTATTCATTATTTTAGAGGCCTTAAGATCCCATCACGTGTCTGCACGTGACCCATGGTCACGTGTGAGCATGTGATGCCCCATTAGGGTCTTTTCTGAGTTTTTATTATGTCTTTTAACTCCTCCAGCGGGTTCTTAAAGGTCCATCACGTGTGGACACGTGATACCTCATAACTTTTGCTCCCGGATGAATTATGGGGCCCATAATATATCAAATCGAAGGGTTTTTTGAGATGCTTCCAATACCATCAGAATTTATCTATTTCTCATTCGGGAGTTTGTCAAAAAATAGCCCAGAAGATACTGGTTCGCATTTCCTTAAGCGTATCGCTGCCATTTGATACCTTGGACTCTTTTGCGCAGAAATTTTTGGCGGGAACAGTCCATTCTCACATCGCCTCGCAGGGATCGCCACTGGAAGTTCTTCTTCTGCCATGGGGTCTTCTTCTTCTGGCCCGTCTTCCTCGGCTGGAGCTTCTTCATCGAGATCTGATTCTACGTGATCTTCTTCTGCTGGATCCTCTTCCATAGGATTTTCTTCCACTGGATTCTCCCCAAGGTTTTCCTCTCCAGGATTTTCTTCTATCGGGTCCTCCTCAGGAACTTCCTCGGGATCTTCCTCTATCGGGTTTTCTCCGGGGTCCTCCTCATCGTCGTCAGAGTCGCTGATTAGGTTGACTTCTGGGGCTGCGAATCCCTCACCCTCGGAATCGCTGTTTCTGAAAATAACCTGTGGGCCGTTGATCTCGTCATCTGATCTTACCAGCATGTAGTCCGAGGAAACGCACGACCGTATGTCCTCATCCAGAGGCGGCGCTTCTCCAAAGTGAGCCATGACCTGAAAAAAGAGAGTCATGATTAGGCAGTGGGACACATTAAGAAGATATCCAAGGATACGGTGGCACAGGGAGGATATGCTGGAGGCAAGAACGGAAAAATTAAAATGTAAAAATGCTGATGCAATGAATAGTATAAATAAAGTGAGAAGCAAGAGAACGATACATACATCACAACTCAGAGTTTTATTGCATTCAGTTAAAAGTTCGACGGATACAAGATTTCAAACGAAAAGAAATATTTACAAAAAAGTGACAACATCTTTATTGAAAGTAGAAAACGTGATAATTCTTCTTTGATTTCTGGACTGCTGCATTCCTGTCTCGCGATCTGAATCCTGCGCGGGGTCCGCACTATTCTTCGACGCTCGAACTACGAAATAACCACCACTTAGCAGAAGTGGAGCGTGTGGACGAACCGCCTCCTTGTAGCTCCTTCCTTCTAGGGCAATCATTGATAAAGTGTTCGCTAGATCCGCAAATCAGGCATCTCCCATTGGCGCGACGACAATCCCTCTGAAGGTGTCCTGGCTTCTTGCAGTACCCACAACATTGGGTCTTCTGCTGCTTCTGTCGCAGGGGAACAAGTGGGCGCTTCATCTTCACCTCTTTTCCTCGTCTAACAGGGATCCTTTTACGATTGGGGACTTCCGCTGGTGCCTGAGTCATCTGCCTTCTTAGTCCCTCAGCTAACAGGTCGTTTGTTCGCTCCTGGGCTTCCTTCAGACTTTGCAGTGCATTCAGAATCTCTACGGTCTGATTCTGGTAAGTGGAGATAGAAGGGGAGTCGTTGGAAGACATGATCCTGAATCAACAACTTTAGGACGGCATAAGATACAGGGGAAAAATCAGAACAGATATAAAATTGACAATGGAACAAGAATATCGGGTGAGGTGAAACTCATTCAAACGGAAAAACAAATGTAGAACTCCAAGTTTCCAATAGAGTACAGTATTGTAGCTATACTGCAGTTCATAATTACAACCACGTAACTCTAGTAAGTCACCCAAAACTCTAACGGATGGAGTCAACATATGGCATGACGAATAATAAAGATTCAAGTCAAAGATAACAGTTCGCAATCTAGGCCGAAAGAGCGACTTAAATTGTCAAGCTCTACTCGGAAACTGCAATCCCAATCATACAAAACCTGGCTCTGATACCAACAAAACCATGTCATGCCCCGCTTCCCAAAATACGGAATACGAGGGGTTGACAAGGCCAGCCATGCTTCAACGGTCAGGGGAATATCCTGCCGTAGTCACACTTCGGCTTCTAGCTTTACGTGGTAATCAGTAAACAATGCACAGGCAATGAGAAATGCAGTAACTAAATCAAAAGAACTAACCAGATGGAGATCAATGAAGTATAGCTCTGAGCCACTAATCAAGATGTCCTCGAGGTACGTCTGGTCCTGGTCCAAGCTAGCTCCACCTCTTACTCTGAGCATGCATACTCGGTCGTCAGAGCGACACGATAGCAATGTATATATAGATACAAATGGTAACCCGTACAATAATAAAGAATACGCAACAGTAATCAAAAGGGTAAAGACGTGAAAATGAAGTAGCCAATGCAAGTAGCTAAAAGAACAGGTAAACAGTAACACGGTAAACAGTATAGTCGGTATGTCAAATCAGTAAACGATGCATGTCAATGTCACTAATCCTAACAGTCTCTAAGTTTCACTGTACCTGATCACTAAGCCTATCGTCGGTCCAAGTGTGAGAGTCAACCACTCATGAGTATCCCCCACCTAAGGGTAGGACCCAAGGGCAAGGGAACACGGGCCCGAGTCGCTCATAATAATCAGTGATATCCCTGTAAATCTCCATATATCTCCATATATGCCGGCATGGGACTCCCGAGATTCTGTTGAACTCACACTCAAAATACCCCACACCCCGTGGTCTACATCAAACGCCAACCATAAACTCAAATACCAGTCGGTCCATGACGAGTCTAAGCGAGAACTGAAGACAGGGTCTCCATCAAGCATGTCTCGGCTGATACTCAAGATCAATGGACAGTGTTTGGTGCCTTACCTGTGACACCCATACAAGTGCTTCTATAATTGTCCCATACCAATTATGGTCATACTTATACGCGTCCCACAGACGTCGACAATGCAATAAATCAATAGGGTCCACTGATTGTGTACAAGTACGTGTCACTTTCACTTGTCCATTCATGCTCAATACTTACGTACTTGCCGCAATCACCACTAATACCTAACACTGGGTAATGCACATGATCACTAGGTTACCAATGCAATGACATATATATAATGTGATGAATATACGATAATTCAGGTATGATTAAGAAGTCATAAGTCGGTGTCCTACCACTTGCATAATTTATCATAAATCCTACGTGCAAAATTTAGCAAAAAAATAAAAGGGGGTAATCAGTATGTCTAATTATCTATCCATCAAAATTAGTTTCACGTTAATCGGGTTTCAGGATCACTAGATATGGCCATTTCATTTTAAGCGTTCACTGCTGGAAATCCAGTTTCAGAATCGGAAGTCCGTTTCGTAACGCATTTTAATCCTAGTTGGGATCAGAATTTAGCAATGCTACAGTTGAATTAAATCTAGGGTGTTCAATAAGGTTTCTAACACACCAGACGGATTCTCAATCGCGTCTCTACGTCAGAAGTTATGCACTGTTCAATACTAGGGTATCAGTTCTGGTTCTGTTTGGGACCGCTATACGTCCCGTTCCTTTAAATTATAGTTTAAATAGTAAACGACGACAAAAAGGGGTGAAATAACTTGTGTTATTTAGCTAACAGTTTTATCTTCAATAAAATGTAAGGCTCCGCATCATACGAGTTCAGGCAGCGAAGGGGTAACTATTACGAGACAGAAAACAACAACCAGAGCTGCTCTGGACTGCAGTACGGAGCCGCTCTCCGAACCAATTCTAGTCATAATATCAGTACAGGAACAATTAAGACCTTGTATAGGGTTATAGGTCGTCGTGTTAGCTTCGATTTGAGCCCTCGAACGCCTCATTTAAATATGTACACAATTAATTATAATTTTAACAAGTTTCAGGTACGGGAAATTCCCAGCTTTTACGGGTGTATTTGGGGGTGTTCGTTTAAGCCATTAACAATTGTATTTTCTAGAAAAATTTCTACACAGTGCTCATTGGCACACGGGCCAGAATATGCAATTAAGTTCCGTCAAATTAAATGAAGTTTTTCATTCGGGTTTTGCATCGAACAGTTATGTCATATAAGTTTTCGTGAATGGTAAACATGGAATTAATACGATTTTGGTTTGTAACGGAAATAAACTAGCATGTAGCAAGTAGAGTACTTGCCTGGAGACGTTTTGGAAATGCACGGCAGCGGCAACGGTACTAACGCGCGACGAACGGCGCGGCAAGGGTTCACGGCCTCGGCTCGCGTTTCGGGTTCGACGTCGGAGTTGTCCGGGGTGACTCGTGTCCGCTGGAAGCGGAGTGGGATGCTCTGTCGATCTCCTGGGATGTGTTGGGGTCGACGATGTCGGCGGCGGTTGCTCCGGTGATGTGCACAGTTGGGGTAGAGATGTGGGTTTTGGAGAGAGAGGGGGGGCAGTGGGGCTCGGGTTTGGAAGAGATGGTGATGCTGCTGGGGTGAAGAGGTGTCGACTGAGGCGGTCCAGGCGCAGTGGGGGCTCACCGGCGTCGAGGGTGGAGAGGTGGTCGAGCTCGAGTGTGCAGTGTGGGGTAAAGGTGGCCGGAGAAGGTAAGGAGAGGGCTCCGTTGATGGAGAGGAGAGAGCGAGGGAGTCGACGAGGTGGTTGTAGTGGTCATCCTCATCGGCGGCATCGGCGGCGTCGTCGGTGCAGGGACTCGAGGGGTGCTGTGGCTTTCCTTGGAGAGAGAAAGTTTGAGAGCGAGAGTGATGGGGAAAGGAGAGAAAGGGGAGACGAGGGTTCATGAGCTCGGGGCATGCATCGTGGGAACGTGGGCGACGACGCGGCGTTGGCGAAGTGGGCGCGCGCGACGTGGGTGCGCTCGACGTGGGAGAAAGAAAATGGGCGGGAAAGTTTTCGTTGGGGGAGAAGGAGTAAGTGAAGCGGGTCGGGTCGGGTCGGGTCGTGCGGGCGCGGGCTGTTGGGCTGAGGGGGAAATTTGGGCCGGGGTTTTATTAATTCAAAAAGGAAAAATGGAGTGGGTCGGGCAAAAATTAGGGGTTTTTTTATTAAAAGGGGAGAAAATAAAAAGGGGCTGAGTTGGGCTGGGTTTAGGAAATGGGATTTAAAATTTAGGTTTAATTTATATGGGCTGGGCTGGGGGAAATATGAGTTGGATAAACTTTCTATTTGTTTGTTTTTAACTTAATTCATATTATGTTGTGGGCCGGGGGATTGGGAATGGGGAAAAAGAAATTAGGAAAAGAAGATGGGCCTAGCCAAGAGAGGGGAAGATTGGATTTAGATTAAAATAATAAAAATAGGAATTGGAAATATCCAGTAAAATTTTAGGGGTTTACCATAAAGGAATAGAATATAAATAGAATAAAAATATAGGAGAATTATTTCATTCAAATATGTAAAATAGTACGTTGAAAACTGGGTCTTACGGCTTTAGATCCACAGCGTTTGTTGGGCAGGAAACTACCCGCTGGTGGATGAGCCGAGCAAGTAGCTACTCGGCCGCCTCGTAAGATGGGCTTTAGATGCACAACGTTTGTTGGGCAGGAAGCTACCCGTTGGTGGATGAGCCGAGCAGAAAGCTACTCGGCCGCCTCGTGAGCAGGGCTTTAGATCCACAACGTTTGTTGGGCAGGAAGCTACCCATTGCGGATGAACCGAGCAGGAAGCTACTCGGCCACCTCGTGGTGAGGACTTTAGATCCACAGCGTTGTTGGGCAGGAAGCTACCCGCTGGTGGATGAGCTGAGCAGGAAGCTACCCGGCCGCCTCGTAAGGAGGGCTGTAGATCCACAGCGTTTGTTGGGCAGGAAGCTACCCGCTGGTGGATGAGCCGAGCAGGAAGCTACTCAGCCGCCTGGTGAGGAGGGCTTTAGATCCATGGCGTTGTTGGGCAGGAAGCTACCTGCTGGTGGATGAGCCGAGCAGGAAGCTACTCGGCCGTCTTATGAGGAGAGCTTTAGATCCACAGCGTTTGTTGGGCAGGAAGCTACCCACTGCCGATGAGCTGAGCAGGAAGCTACTCGGCCGCCTCGTGGTGAGGACTTTAGATCCATAGCATTTATTGGGTAGGAAGCTACCCACTGCGGATGAGCCGAGCAGGAAGCTATTCGGTCGCCTCGTGAGGAGGGATTTAGATCCACAACGTTTGTTGGGCAGGAAGCTATCCGCTGGTGGATGAGCCGAGCAGGAAGCTACTCGGCCGCCTCGTGAGGAGGGCTTTAGATCCACAGTGGTTGTTGGGCAGGAAGCTACCCGCTGGTGGATGAGCCGAGCAGGAAGCTACTCGGCCGCCTCGTGAGGAGGGCTTTAGATCCACAGCGTTTGTTGGGCAGGAAGATACCCATTGCGGATGAGCCGAGCAGGAAGCTACTTTGCCGCCTCGTGAGGAGGGATTTAGATCCACAACGTTGTTGGGCAGGAAGCTACCCGCTGGTGGATGAGCCGAGCAGGAAGCTACCGGGCCTCCCTACAGGGAGTTATAGCATGGAAACAAAGTGAATCCGTTCAGATTGTAGGGAAGCAAGAATCTTTATGATTAAACAAAATACAGATTCAATAATTCAATTTAAACTCTCCTGTATTAAATGAATGGATTCGGCGGGTGTCCTTGTTGCTCGGACTTGGGTCAATTGGTGATGACCATGCTCTGATCTATTGTCAGCTCTTCAGCTATAATTTGGTCGACTTGCCCCCTATCTGCTTGACGTTTGTCTCGTAGGTATTTTGCTAAGTGACCGGAGCGGTTCAGCTCTTAGATATAATCGCGCAGCTGTTTACAATCCTCGGTCGGATGTCCTTGCGTCTGGTGATAGGCACAATACGGGCCTCAGAGCCGTTTTCCCGTGCTTCGGGTGGCCGACCGGAGCTTGAAGAACCTCTCGCCCTTAGCTTCCTCTAATAGCTCGGTCTGAGAAATGTTCAGAGGGGTGTACTCCTGGAACCTCGGGGAATAAGGTTTCGGACGATCGTATTTCCTTTTCTCTTCCTTGTCCCTCTTCTTCCGGTCTGCTTGGTCGCCTCCGAGCATGTTGGAGTTCACCTCGGACTTGAGTTGGATTTCTCGCTCGGTCCAAGCTTTCACTTCGGCCATGGTCTTAGGTTGCACTAATGCAAAAGAGCGGAGCCACTCTTTATGTCTAAGACCCGACATTAGCACGGTGATAACCGTTTCATTGCAGTGCTCGGGAACCTCAATGAGGGTGATTGAATAGTATTCTTGTGATGTGTAGTATGAAAATAGAATAGAAATCACAACCAAAAATTAATTGACCGCAATCAACTACGGTGTCGGATGTAGATTGTTAGTGAGTGCGGATCGTCCTCAGGGAAAGTGTAATTGTTCGTCTTTTGAATTAGATGAGTCGAAACTTTAAGAAAAGAAAACAAAACAATTCATGATTTAAATTTTGTATTTCAAGAAAAAGAAAATATCTAGATCTAAGAAAAGTAAAAGATAGAATCAAGAATTGATCGTTTGATGATTTTTCCAAACCAAATCTCAAGAATCGAAATGAGGCTCGTAGGAATCGATCGGATCTATAAATGTGATGTAATCTTAGAATTACGTATTCTTATCCTTCGATGAATTGATACTAGATCGATGATGATCGATGAGAATTAGAGACTTCTTGTGAAACTAGGGTTTCATCTTATCTCTTGTTCTTTCATTGATATCATTCATATTCTAGCCTCCAGTAAATTCAAGAAACGATCGTAGATCCCTAATTTCGAGCGATCACAATCAAGAAAGCATCACAACGAAACTAGGTCATCGATTCTTGAACTTGCTAGGGTTTACAAAACTCGTAGGACTTAAAAATAGTATTAAGATTTGTTACATCATCATTCTACAATTGTCTCGACTCCTTTACGAGCGGAGTTTCACTCAAACATCACAACAAGAGCAACAATTACAAATTGAGATCTAATCATGATGCAAGAATTAAAAGAAAGCAAGATTAAAGAATTTCACCTTTTATTTATATCAACAATTCCATTACATTCGCTCAAGAACTACAAGAGGAAGAATTCGATCGTCGACTTGGCTTCGCTCGTCTCCGTGGATCGCGGATCGGCTTGGATCACTTGCCCGATTGAAGATCGGCTCGGCTCCTAAAAGGTTGAAGGCTTCTTGCTCGATTGGTACTCAATATCTTGGATTTGGAGTGGAATTAGGGTTAGGGTTTCGCACAAGCCTTGTCACGAGACTTGTGGAAGAAGATCGTATAGAGGGAACCAATGATTATTGATTAGCTTTTAACCCTAGGTCTAGGTTCCTATTTATAGATAACTAACCCTAGATCTAGGATTTCAAATTCTAAGTTTCCCTCCAAAAGTTTGTTGAGGAAATTCAAATTTCCCTCCAAAAGTTAGTTAGGGGAGAAGCTTCTAGATGTAATTAGTTAGGAGGAGCTTCTAGAAGAGGTTAGTTAGGAGCTTAATTAGGATTAGCCTTGCTTTAATCTTCTTTGCTGATCTGGCAGTAGCTTCTGGAGAATTATGGAATTTGTCGTGTCACAATGAGGTGTGGGCCCTGGGATGAGAATTCTGCTCTAAAATTTCAATGCTGAAGTGGCAGAAGAGGCGCGGATCCGCGGCCCAAGTAGGTTCCTGCCGCGGATCCGCAGATACTTGTGGGCTATGGGCTTTGCTCTTTCTGGTACAGTCTTATGATGATTTTTGGGCCTTCTTTTGATGTATTGATTTATATTTCTCCATCTGAATTGCTACCAGATCTGAAATGATTTAGTTGGCGTATATTTGATCAGCTCTTTTGCTTTTCTTCCGTATTTCCTGCACAGACTCAAGGCAAGTGTTGCGCAAATACAGAAATGATGCGATGCCATGAAATGCGGTCAATTTCCTTTAAAGTGTCGGTTTAAAAGTCTAATACATGCAATCTGGTATTTTACGACTGATTTGCTAATATGTGAAATATGAATACCGAACACTTCTAAATGTATGCAAAAGATGGGGAAATTGCCGGCTAAAATATACAATATTTTCGACTGATCAGAGGGCATTGTAGAAGCGAGTGACATACCCATTGAAGGACTCCTTGTCTCCGCTCTTGACAGTGAACAGGTAGTCGACCGTCCTTTTCTGTCTTCGGTTTCCGACGAAATGACTGAGGAATTGGGTGGCCAGCTCGTCGAAGGTTGAGATGGAGCATGGTGCAAGCCTGTGGAACCAGTCCTGTCCAGCCCAGAGGGTAGTGGGGAAAACTCGGCATTGAGCTGTGTCCGAGTTATCTTGGAAGCTCATGCCTGTCGTAAATGCGTCCAAGTGGTCCTTCGGGGCGAACTTCCCGTCGAAGAAGGCCACTTTGGACGGCTTGTTCCTGGACGAGACGTGCTCGGCTAGCAGCTCTTCTGTAAAGGGCTTTATGAGTGAATCGGCGGAATACCCGGCCCCTTCGCCGAACATGTGGCCATCTCGTCGTATACCTTCGATTTTCTTTTTGAGGGCTTCAAGCCGGTGGTGGTACCCCAAGGATTCAGCACAGTCAGAGTGGCGACTGACCCTGCTCCTGGTCTGCGTAGTGGTGCGGCTATGATTCCGCTCTATCAAATTTCTTAAATCCTCGGGAAAGTCTCTTCTTGAGTAGTCCCGACGTTCGCCGTTTGCGCGGTCTTAGCGGGAGTAGGGGCGCCGGTCGTGCCTGAAAGCAGGCGAGCTGACCGACACCTCCTCAGGGGGTGTGAGCGCACGGCGGATTTCGGGACGATGGCCAAGTCTTCCCCGGGGCCGGGGTGTGGAGCTGTCTGGCGCCCAGCGAGTCATGGAATACTTCATCGCGTGAGGGCTGTAGTTGCCGGAGTCGGCATGCCAGCGTTCGGTGAAGCCAAGGTGAACGGGGTCATCCGCCCTTCTACGGACGTCGTTGTCCCGGGGAGGGGGGATTGCGATCTGGTGGGCAGGACCCGTCGCTTGAACGCGGACGAGTGCGTCCACCATCGACGAGAGTCTGTTGATCCGGGCAGATAAGGCGTTGATGATGTTAGGAGGGGACGACGAGCCGCTCCTGCCTTCGTTGTGGGATGTGTGGCGGCTCATATTAGGATCGTCGCGGTCGTCGCTCGCCATCGGGTCAAGAGCGGAAGATCGACTTTATGGGTGGAGAAGCTTTAGAGTCGTTCCCATAGACGGCGCCAACTGATGGAGGCTGAGATCTTCTTCAGTTGTTGTTCTCCGTCGATCCTATGATGGCAGTCTTTGACGACTGGGATTTGTTTTGGAAGTTGTTAAGTACGGATCTCAATGGTTTGTGTTTGACGCCGAGCTACTTGCAAAGAAGTTCCGGGTGGGTGACCACCGTAGGACCCTCCGACGATCAACTTAGTGCCGAGGTATAAGCGCAGAGTAGCGGTGTATTGAAATGAGTTCGAGTTACCTGAGTCGTCTGGAAGAGGAGTTTTTATAATAGTCGCATGGAGCGAACCGGTGCGAGATCCTCGCCTTACGTTACGCCCGCGTTAATGGCGGGATCCGCTCATTAATAGGGGGACGAGCTTGCGTGGGACACGGGGCGTGGGGCGGCGGATATCTCGCCTTGGCGAGATACGCGGAGCCGTTGCGGAGGCGCTTGGGCTCCGCGCTCTCGGTTGATCGGGAGAGCCGAGGAAGGTCGGGCTGTCAAATGGCTCGGAGACGAGCAGGGAGGTCGAGAAAGCTCGGCCTGTCAGATGGCTCGGAGGCGAGCAAAAGAGGCTGAGGAAGCTCGGGCCTGCAATAGCTCGGAGGCGAGCAAAGGAGGACGCAAGTTCGGCTGCTGGATTGCTCGAGAGCAAGAAGTGGGGTGTAAGCTCGGAGACCATCCGAGGAAAGTCACCAACGTTCCATACGGATCCTATCTCGGCAGCCCCTATGAGCCTAGTGGGTTTACTCGAATGACACGTCATCTGCCACGTGCCGTGATCTGAGAAATCCCCCACTTATGAGTATCATCAGTAGATCTTATTAAATATTTAACAATTTTGTTCTGGTGATTGTTGATATGATATCAACAGGCTTTGTAATTTTAGTATGCAATTTGCTGTCAACAAAATCCCGAGATTCAACGAGCTACTTAACTACTTGTTTTGAGTATGATACCAGAAAATATATAACAAATGAAGGGATGATTATGATCACATTGGATTAAGCCTGAACCCAAATTGGCTGCCTATTGAGCCAAAAACTCACGTCAGGAAGATGTTATCTATGGATTCAAAACGAATCATGTTTGTAAATGTTTCGGTGTTCAGTTTTGGTTTGGCCTGATTAAAGTGGATGATCACAATTTTGAACCGCTTCGTCTTCGAACTAAATCCATTTACAAAATTAATTGTCTATTATAGATCCATAATAAAGACGACATCCATTATAATATCTTGCGAGGGGTTGCATTATATCAATGGGAAACCCAAGTCACTAACAAGATTTGAACGAGATTTTACCAACTTAATTATAAGAACATGAACGATTCCAAACTTTATATTATTCTCTCCAAAAGGAGAGGAGAATCGATCACTGATTTACCGTAAGTGCCGAGTGAGATGCTTTCTTTTATTCGAATAAAAAAGGAGAAGAAAAGAAGCATGAATATATATGCTTTCCTTTAATAAAGAGACATTGCATTTTACAGCATTTGTTGCTATCTATCAATTCACAGTAAGCATTCATTGGATTGTCAATGGCCAGAAGAGTTCTTTTCAAAATTCCCCTCTTCATAAAACACAATTCCTTTAGCTTAAATAGAATATTAAAATATCATCCAATGAAGCATATAACTAACATGGCTTAAATGAAAAGTAAAGCCCGCACAATGATACCCATTTAATCCAATATTACCTCCAGTCAAATTTTTTTCATGCTCTAAAGACAAATTGCATTTCTTTGGTACTACTGGACATTCTATATGCATTTTGAATCTTTTAATCTACTTGAATTTATTTTTTCTTAACGGCGTTCCTGATTGGATGGCAATGATATATATTTCTTTGACTATTCAGCAAAGAAAAGTATACCTGCTGTCTTAATATTTGCTTTTTAACTTTTACCGCTGCTATAATCTGCAGCAAAGACAGCAGAGGTGAACGGATAATCATATAATGTAACAGTACAGATTATCACAACAATTATTAGATACAACTCAAGAAAGCATAACATACCGATTAGAAACAAACAAAAAGACATGAACATAATCAGTTAATTGAAGTTAAACAACAAAGTAATTTTACATATTAACAACAAGGTGAACTGAATTGTCTTTTGAAGAAGACCGGCCTTGAAGAAAATATTGCCCTACAAACATGTTGCGCTGAGTACTGCAATATTCTTCGTAGAATCATACAACTCCAGCAAACAACGCATTTGCAGCCAGCACTTCGAACGCTGCTTTAGATAGCCTAAACTTTAGAACTCAAAACTAGAAAAACTCAGAGAAGAGATTGTATTTTTTTCTTTCTTTATTTCTCAGTGTGTTTGGAATGAGAAATGCACATATTTATAGGTGCACAAGGGGGTCCAACAGCCTACCGAGCTTTTCATCACCCACTAACTGCATTTAATAGCTCTCCGTTAATTGTATTAAAAGACCAGGCTTTTTAGCTTCCACTAAATGCATTTAACATGCTCTTCATTAATTGCATTAAACAGCCCAGTTTTTCAATTTCCACTAAATGCATTTAACATGTACTTAATAGCTCTCTATTAATTGCATTAAACAACCAGACTTTTCTGAGAACCAAATATACCGTCTTTCCAAAATTTAATTATGACAACTACTTTCATTTATGAAATTTAACCACAAATATGGTATCTTTACATAGAACATTTTGCAATTAAATAACCTTTTAATTTATTATTCTCATTGATTCCAATTTATTAAATTTGTTATTTTGTTTTTCACAATATTTCTTTAGTTAATCATAACACCTCCCCCCTTGTATATTCCATTAATTCATAGTTCTTTCACATAGTTAGGTTTCCAATATGAATTCTTGCAAGATAAATCATGGACATAGATCATATGTAAAATGAAACATTAGGCGTACGGCAAAATCAGATTCTGAAACCATACAAATTTTTTTACCATGATTAATCACACCCGAACAAATTAAAATCTAAGAAAAATAGAACAACACCCAAAAAATATACAATTATTATTATTTTTGGATCTCATCAAACAACAGTCCAAATGTCAAAGGCAAAAAAAGGATGAGATCAAAATGAAGAAACCATGATGACCCCTCCAATAAAAGCTGGCTTCCTTGAGACTCAAAGTCACGTGCCGACCGGCCAGTGTCACGTGAGGAGAAAGCGCAGCAGCACCAGCCTTTGACGATTCGTTGCCTCCACGCCTTTCTCCCGCCGCTGATCCCAACCGCACCCTTCACCAGCCGACGAATCTCAGCCGTCCATTCTTCTCAAAACGAGGGCCCGGCATCACATCCAATTGAATACCGACACGTGTCGGATGATAAAGAAAGAGGGGCGGAGGGGGAGGGGAATCGAATCATGCTTTTATAGCGCTTGGGAGATGCTGGGTTGATGCCGACTGAAGCGCCATTTGCCTTGAATAGAAGCGGGAACGCAAACCTCTCTCTCTCATCTCTCTCTCTCTCCAGTTTCCTTTCTCTCTCTAGAATCGACAGACCCTATAAGTACCCTCCCATTCTAGGGTTTTATTTCTGCAAGCATCGATCTCTCGCTCGCTTCAGATCTGAGGAGCGCGGTTCCTTTTTTGCCTTTTGCGGCGATTTCTTTCTCCGAGGTAACGATTTCGAGCGATTCTTAGTTTCTTTTTTCTGTTTTGTTAGGGTTTATTATCTGTGATCGAGCGTGCTTGGTGAGGATTTTGGGAGCGATCGAATTTTTAGTGCTTCATTTTTAGGTATTGGATATGGTTTTTAGGTTTAGATCGTAGATCTATCAGTGTGTGCCATCGATCTGAGCTCTTTTTCCAGTTGATTAAGATGATTTCTAGTGTTTGATGTGATTTTTGTGTAGTGATGACTGATGACGCAGGGATTTCTGCAATCCTGGAGCATTTTTTTTTAGTTGGAGGTCTTTTTTTTTATAATCTTTTAAGCGTGGGAGTTGTAAGAGGATCTTAGGTAGAGCTTAAGAGTCGTTTTTTGGTAGTTTTCTGGTAAATGAGGTAATCTTCAAATGAAAACATCTAAATCATTGATGCTGACGAAAGATTTCATTAGTCCTTGTGATGAATAAGTCGATCATGCTGTTATGTTTTATTATTATCATTTGATTTGGCAAATATTCAAATACCATAATCTAGTAATACTCTTTGGTGGTTAGCTAGCTGGATGGCAATTGCTTTGTTTAGTATTTTGGGGGTCACATGCATGATGCATGCATTTCATAATTAGAATGTCTAAATTCTGACAAGGTTTCATGAAGGTTTTTCGTTAACAAGAAGAGAGGATGTTTCTTGTTTCTTCTTTTTTCTTTTTTGGATTCTTGTTTCTTTTTTTCTGTTTTTTCTTGGATTCAAGGAAAAAATCTGTCTCTCTCTCTCACTCAAAGATTTAGAGAAATCTCACTCTCGATGAAGAGATAAGAAATGAATGCATCATAAAAGTTAGCTCTATGTGAGGACAAAATGCGGAAGAACCTATTGGATGCATTGGGCATGTGCAAAAAAATTATAAAATGCTGATGGATTGAAGTTGGTAGAAATGATCCATGGGTTCTTGATAGAGGATATGTGCTTTAGAGTGTCAAACGAATTGGATAGATTATGTAACTAATGCCGTCATTTTCTCCGTAGAAAAAAAATTAGTAATAAAGCATTAAATATGTTTCATAGCAATCATCTTTTATGATAAATTTAAGCCTAAGCTTAGTTACTGAAAAATGTAGAATTCATGACTCGCTACATTAGCACATATTAGGAGCCAAGTTCTGCTAAACTCTAAGCATGATTGGTTAGCTAGATGGCAATTGCCTGGATTTGTATTCCGTGGATATCATGTCCACTTTACTCAATCAGAAGTTCCAATGCTGCCTGACAAAGCCTTGTCATTAATAAGAAAAGTGGATGATTGGAATGAGAAAAATCTCAAATGTGGAAATAACATATATGTCTGCTGTCTGCCGCTTTCTCGCGATCGGTTAACAATGTAAATAGCTTCTCATCAAACCAATGCTTCTATACTCGCTATGACAGTCACGAGTTCAACATGGAGTAGCATCATATTTTCTCTCCAAAGCATGTCTATGCCAGACTCTAGTTAGGAAGCCTACTTTTATGTTCTCGTCTAGAAAATTTGGTTTCTCATTTAGAAAATCTAGTCTCTCTAACTAGTAACATGTCAGTATTCGTTTTTGAATTTTTTGTGCCTTTTTGCGGAACATAATTTCCTACTTCAAAAGTGCAGATTGATCATCTTTTTCCTTCAAAACTTTTCCTCTTCTAAAAAAACTTGGAGGATTTAAATTTAAATTCCGCATCAATTAGGAGAATGTTAGTGTTGGATGGATAACCAGTCATAAATTATGATTATATTTTCATTGAACCTTTGCTTCCTTGCGGATTATGTTTTGATGTTAAAAAGGATTAGATGACGATGATGACATCGATGGTGATTATTGTCTCATATTACTTCTATAAAATTTATGTAATCTCAATTTGACTTTTTTTTCTCTTTGTCATACCATAATCGATCGGTATAAGCCTCTATTTTAAAAAAAAACTTTTGTAGTGGAGGTATTATCTATAATCTTGGATTGCTTAGGTTTTTATTAAAGGATGTTTTTAATTTACTTTTTTTAATCAGGCTATTTCAGCTATTTAGTAGTGATTATCTGGCTGGATCAATCTGATTCCATCCAATTCTCTCAGCAAGAAAATGACATTATTTGCTTTCTAAGCTGATGGAAGGAACCGACATATTTCTTAAACTTGGAATTTGTTGTTACCAGTTTGAATATGTCGCCCCCTAGTGAAGATTCAAAGGCATCTGATTCACGCAAGCCACATCCACCTCTCAATGAAAGAATAATTTCATCCATGTCTAGAAGGTCTGTGGCAGCCCACCCCTGGCATGATCTTGAGATAGGTACATTTCTTTGCAACCTCTCAAATTCTAAGTTGTCTTCATTATTTTTTTTCATTTTGTAAGACAAGATTTCAACATTGAGCATAGGGTCAAGTAAAATCCCGTGCATCTCCTTTTTATGTTTCCTTTTGCAGCTGTTTATTTATGTATCTATTTGTTTATGCAGGTCCTGCTGCTCCTGTTGTGTTCAACTGTGTAAGATTACCAAACTTTTTCCAACTCACAATTAAACAGCAGCCTATTTTTGAACTCACTAATAACCTATTTCTAGTGTTATGTATAGTTGGTTGCGTGGATGACTATCAAAATTGATGTATGTATATTATTGGTGCATGTATACTCGTAAAAACATGTTTATTCAGTTATCATAAACTGTCATAATTTAGTTTTGAAACTTATTATATTATTTTATGGTGTCTATCAAAATTGTTTTATCATATGATAAGTGATCATCCTTCCAGTCAATTAAAGTTAAATATACAGGTTTTACTAATCATCCATTTATATTATTATGGATGTGGTTCTTTTCTATGAAGTAGATATCTAAGTAGGAATGCGTATAAATTTTCCATTATGTTGACCATATTATCATCATTTGGAACCTTTTAAACATTCAGTTTTATGCTGAAGAACTGTCATTTTGGTGAATGCACTCTTGCTTTTACCCTTGACTTTGAGAAATAAATTCAATTCAGAGGAATCCTGGTTTCCTGTTTGAATATCTTTTCCTTCAATCACTTTAGAAAGCATCACATGGTATTGTTATTGTCATTTGTGACTATTTGTTTATTTCCGAGATATGATGGAAATTACTTCCTTCTATTTTTCTTTATACTTTATAATTGAATGATGAAAATAAGAAATTTAAATATGCTCCAGTCACTCAGAATGAAATGGGCCAACCTAATGTTGGCAATGCCTGAATGTTCATCCCTGACAATACCTGTAGGTGGTGGAAATAGGAAAAGGAAGCAAAGTGAAATATGAACTGGACAAGAAGACTGGCCTTATTAAGGTAATCTAGGACTCTACCTATTAATCTTTTAGACCTACCATTTCTCCTATTAAAAAAGTTATAAAATAAGTTTTGTGTGTGCAGGTGGATCGAGTGTTGTATTCATCTGTTGTGTACCCTCACAACTATGGCTTCATCCCACGTACTCTTTGTGAGGATAATGATCCCATTGATGTTTTGGTTCTCATGCAGGTACTCATTTTTAGCACCATATTTATGGGTCCAGTTGGTCTGCTTATGAGTTGATCTTATTCCGAAATTTTATTTCGGTTGGAAACTTGTTTATAATTTAGTTGCTGCTGCTTATGTTAACAGGAGCCAATTCTCCCAGGAGCTTTCCTTCGTGCGAAAGCCATAGGCCTCATGCCTATGATTGATCAGGTATGTTCTTGGGGTAAATTACATAGAAGACCATTGAGTTTTCCCTGGATTTTATGAAACACCATTAAACTATAAAACTTACATTAAGCACCCTTGAATTCTAAAAAAGTGTATTAAATGTTACATAGAACACCATCCAAAAGTTTCATTAGACACCACTCCAATGGGGGTATCCATATTAATCAAGGTTCAATGCTTTGTGGATTTCTGGAAAAAAATGATGTTGATTTGCGAAGTTTGCCCTATTTATCCTATGCAGTAAATGATTATTCATTGCTATGCTTTGCATTTATTCAAGCATTCCTGATGGAAATTAGTTTTAGTTATTTAATTTGTTGAGTAGAAGCTTTGCTTTATGGCGAGTGGTTCTGATTCTCCCTATTGTTGGAGCAGGGAGAGAAAGATGATAAGATCATTGCTGTTTGTGCTGATGACCCTGAATACAGACACTACACTGACATTAATGAGCTGCCACCTCATCGCTTAGCTGAAATAAGGCGTTTCTTTGAAGACTGTATCCTATCTCAGCAAGTATTTAAATAGATACATATTCTTATACATACAAAGATCTAGTTTATTTATTCTGGAGATTATGGGAGCAAACCTGAATCAATAGTCAGTTCCTCATATAAAATTGCTTCCTTAAGTACTGGCTCACCATGTAGTTTACTTGCTTCTTTGCTTTTATACCTGTTAGTTATGCCTTGAAGGCATAAGAACTCGTGCAAAGATGCATTCTTCTAGATTATTATCTTTGCACCAGACAGTTTTTTGGTGCAAGATTTTCGTACATTATTTAGTTTGGCCATAAACATAGCCCCCTTAATTTTATTTCATCAAAATTTTTTTAGTAAAGCTATTAACTTAGCCCAGGCATTTAGAATCTTGATTTATCTTTATGTAAGTCATGTGATGCAGCCTATAATGTTTGTCTGGAGATGCCATTGTTGGTTTAAAATGATAAATTGCAGGAAACTATCCCCGCTGCTGGTTGCATTGCTGCATACAAACCACTTTTTTTTCCATATTTTTTTGCAGTTGTGAATTTTTTTTATCCCATTAAATGCCCAAAGTTGGTAGAAAATTAGAGATATTTCAGGTAGAGTAAAAAAAATTACAAACCTGAACAAAGGAATAATCGTATATTGAAATGGGGGCCAAAGTGGCTCTCAACAGAAAAAAAAAAGACGGGGAGTTCAAGCTATATATGCAAAACTTTGATTCTTGGCAATTTTCCTTTGTTAAAATCGTTTCCCAGATGGTAACCATCCAGAAAATATATTGTTGCTGCATTTGGTTGTGTGATATTAAATTGCTACTATGTGTTTCATATATGGATACTGGATAGGAATCGATGCTGAAGTTATTTTCCTTAAGTTATATTAATCAGATAAGAAAAATGAGAACAAGGAGGTTGCTGTTAATGACTTTTTGCCGCACAACGATGCATACGATGCTATAAAACACTCCATGTAAGGGATTCTTCTTTTGGTTCAGCATTACTTCTGCATACCATACCTTTACTATAATGGTTCGTGGGGTTAAGCATCACTCTAAAAATAATGATCATGGTTTTGAACCATCTTTGTTTAGAATCTTGTTTGTGCTAATTATTTTTTGAATTTATTTCCTGTGGGATGAGTTTAGTCAATTCATTAATCTATTTAATATGACAACATATCATTATAATGTAGGAATAATCAGTGCCATGATCATTATGTTCCCACTTATTTTAGCTGTCAACAATGTAGAATGATGTGTTTTTTAAAGGAGTAGAATGATATGTTAGCCCTTAGTAGCTTGTGGATGACAAATTCAATTTAATAAATTATGAAAAATATTTTGAGTGAGAATAAAAGAATCTACAATGTAGAAAGAAAATTGGAAAGAATGTTACAAGGAATATTACTAATTCTTCGGATTTTGAATGAGTGTGGGCATCCCATTTCATTTCCTCCCCCTTTTATGAAAATTTTGCATGGCCTTTTATTTGTTTTTCTTAAATGAGTCTCTCTTTTGAATTTGACAGGGATCTTTACGCAACCTACATAGTGGAGAGCCTGAGGAGGTAGAGCTTCTGTCGAAAACGATAGATCTGGAGGCGATTATATTTGCAGGTGCTTTTGTATGGAGTAGTAAACTCGTATATACTCGAGTCGCATGATTACATGAAAACAATCGGCATCATTAGTTGCTTATGTTTGGATTCTATAACAAGTAATGTGAACTTCCATCCAAAAAAGAAAGGAATTATACCTGTCTAATCAAATTTGCATCTCTTTTTTTCTTCTCCAAGTGTTTGATTGCTCACCCACCAATAGCATGCCTATTAGCAAAAAGCATAGATAGATACTGTTTGTTGATTCATATTATTATGCTTTTGTTATTTTAAGTGTAAAAGTGGGTGAGAGGCCTATGTAGATTCCACAACAAGCTCATGTACTGGAACAACTAAAGGCAAAGCGAGAAAAAGGATATGCTGAGCATATCCAAATTAGATCCCCTCTCCATTTTAGTGAGGCTTTACTATAAAAGGTAGAGCCTATTGTTCATTGCTAGTCCTCTCTAATCTCTGCACATGGATTTTTACATTTTCTGATCATTGGTGGCTTTGCCGGCCATTGTAAAAGCTTCGATGGGGGTGATTCCATTAAAATGATGTAGGGCAACCGAGAATCTTTGGCAGCTGTGTTCTTTGTTAGAGCATAGGGTATTTATAGCTTTTATGTTGTTTCTGAATTTTTTTTTGAAGGAATGTTTCTAAAGTCTTTATTTGATGAATAAGGGAACGTTGTAGTGTTCCTTTAGCGTTCGAGGAAAGTAAATCACCTATTGGGAGCCATGGCTTTTTTGTTAATGGTGGTGATTTCACATTGAAGGTTTCACCTGTGATGATGTTCCCTCAAGGTTTTATATTTGATGAATAAGGAAATGTTTTGAAGTATATTCCATAGCTTATAAATTTTTTCATGTTATGGTCTCCTGTAGTTAAAATGGTGGGATGGTATGTTGGTTTGAGTTGGGCATTGCTTTGCAAGATTACTTGTGTTCTCAAAGCTGCAAGAATCAACCGCTCTTGCTAAACCTGCGGCAATCAAAATAAATTTGATTGGAAGTTCTTCAGGGATATTTTATTTATTTTTGGCTAATTAACCAAAAACTACCCTAAAGTTTTCTTTCTTTTTTAAATAAAGTTTCAAAATAAATGATAACAATCTTTTTTAACGGCCTCTCATCAACATTTTGCCATCTCATTAATAAACAAAAAAATCCTCAAAACATCCTCAACTTCATCTTTCTCGGACACTAACCCAAACCTCCTTCATCTCCATCATCACCGGCATCTTCTTCTTCATCTTCTCATTGCATTTCCCCCCGATCACCACCACCACCACCCTCCGACCTCCTCTATCCCTCGATCATCACCATCTCGCCACCATCAACTCGTCGGACCACCACCACCGTCGTCGTCGTCACCACCACCATCTTCATCTTTATCCCCCCCCCCCCACACCATCACCATCATCCCACCGCCTCCTCCACAGTTCAGGCCCCTCTCCCCACACTATCTTTATTATCAAAATCATAACCATCACCATTTTCTTCACCTCCACCATCACCATCACACCCATCCCATCGTCTCTCCCCTCTCTTCAAGCCCCTGCATCATTGTCTTTTCATCCCCCACTGGCCCACCTCCTTCCCCGTGCCACATCACCACCACCACTCTCATCGGCCCACCTCCTTCCCCTGGTCCTTGCCCCCGCTGCCGCCGCTTAGTTGCCGCCCCCACCTTCCCCGATCACCAAACCCCAAAAATATATATCAACAACAATTTAATTAATATATATTTAACTTAATTAATTACATTTAGTATAAGGCGAAAGCGATCAAAATTAACACCTTTAGACGTTGACCGTTAAACATGGTAGTTATCCTTCATTTTAAACTTTAAGTTAGTTTTTAGAAAATGATGGAAACTTTAGGATAGTTCTCAGCTTTCATTATTGCATTTGCAGATATGGATTTTGATTTGCATTCTCTCTTATGAATGTTCCACAAGGAGAGGTCAATTGGCTTAGCTCAGTTGATACCAATTTTCTCTCTAACGAGATATCACAAGTTAAATAGATAGTTGATTCCAAAATGGAAAGGAAAAAAAAAAAGAAATAAGGAGCAGGTTGATGGTCCTTTTATCTACCATTTTAAATACTAATATGGTTATGAGGGGTCATCTTTAGTATCCTTCATTGGTGGTTTAAAATTTGGGTCTGGTACTATGTACAACTTTGGATAAAAAAATTTATCCAACAAATTAGGACTGTTCAATGCTAACCGCTTTTTAAAGAAATAGTTAAAATCTAACGGTCGTTATTTAACCGCTGTTTAAAGGAGCGGTTAATATCAAAAGTTAATTTATCCAACAAATCTGGATCTTCCAAATCCAACCGCTACTTTAAGAAGCGGTTAAGATCTAACATGTATTATTTAACCGCCGCTTAAAGTAGTAGTTAAAAATAAATATCAAACCATTACTTCAGTAATTTTTTTTCTAGCGGTTGAAAAATATATCACCTATCGATTTCGGAACCCTTGCTTCCGCCAGAGCACTTTGCTTCTTCCTCAATGTAGTTTTTCAAAGTGATCTGTCGATTTTGGAACCCTAACTTCTGCCAGAGCACGTCTATTTCTTTCTCAACGAAATTTTTCAAAATGGTTATGGTAAATTTTTTACTTCTAGGTTTACATGTGCTAGGATGCCGATTAATATAGCCTATCAATGGACTATCCCTAATTATGAAGAAGAAGATGACGAATTAGCAGTGGAAACAAATGAAGATGAATACTCGAAAAAACCTATTATTCATATCGATCTAATAACTCATGAAGGAAAAAATACTGAGTTTATATCGTCAACTAGTGGAAGTAAATGTACAAATGTTTCGTCTTCTAAAGTTGAGTTTATATCGTCAATTAGCGGAAGCAAATATAAAAATGTTTCATCTCCTAAAGTTGAGTTTATCTCGTCAACGAGTGAAAACAAATGTAAGCCGTCTTCTAAAGCAAGTCATGATGGGGATAACGAGTGAGGTGTAACAAGTAATTTGGGCAGAACCTGGAATTGGCATGATATTCAATTCACTAGATGATACTTATGAATGTTATTTGGTTTATTCTCGAAACATGGGGTTTAATATCAGAGCTCGTTCTACTCGTCATGCTGTTTGCAGTATTGAACCTTTCTCCAGACTATATAAATGTAACAAGGCCGCAATACCAAAACATTTCAAGCCCGATGTAAAATGTAAAATATCTTTTTCGACGTTCTAGAGAAGTAATTATATTGGATCCAAGTGCAAAACTCGTATGTTTGTTGTTAAAAATGACGATTGATAGAAGTAAGTTCTTACAAGAGAGATCACAACCATCCATTTGTACCACTGTCAATAGTGCAATACCTATCTTGTTACAAAAGTATTTCCAAATTTGACAGAAGTCAAATCCGTAATTTGAAGGATAGTGGGAATGGTCCAAGCAAAACATATACGATATTAGGACAATGTCATGGCGATGTAGAGAATCTTGGTTACGGGCTAAATGATGTAAAGAGTGAATTAAGAAAAATATGTCGAGATCAATTTATGGACGTATCGGATGCCCAAGCTATTTTAGCTTATTTGTAATCCATTCAAATTGAGAAGCATAATTTTACTATGGAGTAAAATATAACGAAGAAAATCATATCGAAACCTTTTTATTCGTCGATGCGCTCAAAAACTTTCTACACAACTTTCGGTGGTATAATTACTTTTGACACCACATATCGAAAGAACAATTATCAAATGCCTTTCGTCCTATTCACCGATATTAATCATCATTATAAATCACATATATTTGGTTTGGCGTTAATACGAAATGAGTGTGAAGAGTCTTTCACCTAATTGTTTCAGCAGGTTAATTACGATGAATACTAAGGCACCGCTATTTATAATTACCGATCAAGATCATGCTATGACAAATGTTATTGCCAAAATATTTCCGAACGTAAGGCATCATTATTGTATATGGCACATTGGTTAGAAGTGTCAGGAGAAATTACAGAATTTATATCATCAGAATACCGGTTTGCGAAACGAATTCAATTTTTACATACAGAAAAGTTTGACAGTTGAGAAATTTGAAAATAAGTGGACTGCGTTAGATGTGAAGTTCCAAGTTAGTGGGTATAAATGGTTTTCAATAATGTATGGTATACGGGAGAAATGGATTCCGGTTTATACATTAAGATATTTTCTGCAGGAATGTGAACAACCCGGCGTAATGAGAGAATGAATGCTTATTTTGATGCTCATCTTAATTAGAACATCATAATTAAAGAGTTTGTTATGAATACAAGAATTGCACTACGAATGCATTACGAGCACGAGAAAAGAATGTATTTTGATAAGCTATGTAAGAATCGTATGTGTGCAACAAATATGCCATTGGAATTAGACGCTTTCAAAGTTTACACCAAAAGTATTTTTGAAAAGATTCAAGCAGAGCTCCTGAAATCTTAATTATTTAATATCGAGAAAGTTTTAAAAGTTGACAGGACAACAAGATATAAAGTTCGCAACGTGCTGCTTGGTCCGAAGAAAGACAAGCGAATAGTATATTATGTCCAATATACGACAAAAGAGCAATTTTCCAAGTGCATTTGCAATCATTTTGAATCAACCAGACTATTATGTAGGCATATATTCAGAGTTTTTTTTAATTCAAAAATATGAATAGCATACCGTCTGAATATATTTTGCCAAGATGGACGAGAAATGTTAATCAAAATATTGTCATGACAAGTGTTGTACCACCTTCTGTACAGATGAATGAAATGTCGCGGTATAATCATTTATGCAACGAGTTCAATCTACTTGTCGTGAAAGGTGCTACGTCAGAGACCGGATATAAAATTATGCTTGTGGAAATGTCTAAATTTGCGATACGATTATCTGAACTTCCAGTTGAAATACCGAAAGTGAAAGAAGACTTGGTAGATGAAGCAACAGACGATTTAAAATCCATGAAAGATGATGTTTCAAAAATTCAAAATCCTTTGCAATCTAACCTTAGGGGTCGTAAAAAGAATCAGTTGAAATCTTGGCTCGATAACAAAAATAGTGATGGGAAAAATAAGAAGAGGGTATGCGGAGGATGCGGTCAATTAACATTCCATAACAAAAGAACTTGTCCGAGGAGACCAATACAACATGTAGAAGACCTACATCCTGGTCAACCGAGTCCGTCATGGGAATTGAATGAACCGTCTGGTTATTCAGAATAGTTTGTTGTAAATGAATGATATTCGAAATAAATGAATGATTTTTGATATAAATGAATGATATTTGATAAAAGAAAGGCTTAATTTTTGTTTTTTTGCAAATGAATGACATTTGTTGTAAATGAATGATATTTGATGTAATAGAATGATACTCGATTCAGCGTTAGTTGTTGATATTGGTTGTGTGAATTAATGTTGTTGACATTAGTTGCGTCAATCAATGTTGTTAAATTGTTTGCTGTAGAAAATTTAACCGCTATTTAAATTACCGGCTAAATAAGTGTGGTATCAGCTTATTGTGTGAGCTCAAATTTAACCGCTACTTAAAGCAGAGCTTAAATAGTCAGAGACCACAAACACTCACTAATCCAAAACTTAACCGCTACTTAAAGCAGAGTTTAACTATTACCTGGAGAATATAACCGCTTTTTTTGTTGGATATGTGTTCCCTCACGGAAACTGAATAAAAAATATAAAAGCAAAGGGAAAAGTCCCCAAATGGAGCATCACGTGCCTACACGTGATAGGCACTGCGCTGGATAAAGTAAGGATGAAATTGAGGCTAAAACTGAGCCTCACGTGCAGACACGTGACCTTCTATATACAAAATATATAGGCGCCTTCTTAAAACAAATAATTGGCCAGGAAAAAGTCACTTGATAGCACGTGACGCTCTTTGATGTGCTTAACTTTGAGGGGTCACGTGCGACACGTGATAGACTTCTATGCCTTCTGAACCAATAGAAGCAAATTCTAATTAGAAGGGACCAAAAGTCTTATTTGGAAAGTATTTCCTTGGATTTTCTTAAACAAGAAAGATTACGCTTTGTAAAACAGAGCACCGTTGGATTAAAGATCCAATGGTGATTAAAAATCACCAATTTACAGAAAAATTCTGTGTAAGAAAATATCTTCCTAAACTTGTTAAGAACAACAAAAGAAATATTTTTTGTAAAACAGAAGTTCTTGGATTAAAAATCCAACGGTGAATAAAATTCACCAAGTGATCTAAAAGATCATGTTGGTTGATTAGAAAATCAATCAAAATCTCTCAATGAGAGATTTTCTAAAACAAATTAATTCTTTTCTTTCCCCTATAAACAAGAGCAGATATATACATAAAAAGAAGAAAGAAGGAAGTTTTCAAGTTCTAAGAAAGAAAAGAGAGAGAGAGACACCCCTCGTAAGCAAAAGAAAAGAGAATTTAATTCTCCAGAGAAAAAAAGAGAAAAAAACTCTAGGTAAGAGGGAAAAAAACACAGAGAGAATATCTCATCCTCTTTTTACCTTCATAAGAGTTTAACTTTTCTAAAAAGAACTTAGTTCTTTCTCTGGTTGAGATCTGCAGAAACAGATATCCCCACAAGTTGAGAATTTAATTCTCATCGGGGAGATTCTGCCATGCAGATCCAAAACCTAGGGGAAGATCTAAGTTCATAGCATTTAATTCTCCCAAAACGTATATAGGAATTTAATTTCTCTAATGAAACAAGGGTTTAACCCTTCATATGAGAACTTAGTTCTCCCGTATGGTAAAAGATCCGCAGAAGCAGATCTCCTCACAAGTTGAGAATTTAATTCTCATCGGGGAGATTCTGTCATACAGATCCCAAAACTAAGAGAAAAACTAAGTCTTAAGAATCCAACTCTCATAAAACAATGGGCTTGAAAGTCTCAAAACTCAGGATCTCCATGCACGTAAAAGGATTGACACCCAACATAACAACAGCCGATCACGTGCTCCCACGTGAGCGCCTCTGAGGAACAAAAGAGATTGGCTCATATGATCACACATGACCCCATAGTAGTGCTTGGCACTTACAAAGCAAAAAAAGGAATAAATCAAAAGCAGTTTCCATTTTTGGGGCGTCTCACGTGATCTCACGTGATCCAATAACGTTTAGCGCTCAGAAAAGAACAAAAAAATAAACTCAAAGAAGCGGCGCTTCATATTCTTGAAGTTTAACACTGTTTCAAGTGCCTCACATAACCCCACATGAGCGCCTCAGAATTTTAGTGTTTAACACTATTTCAAATACCTCATGTGGGTGCACGTGAGCGCCTCAGAATTTTAGCGTTTAACACTATTTCAAACACCTCACGTGGGAGCACGTGAGCGTTGAATAAATATGAACACTATGGAAAGCTAACATTAGCCAGATTCGGACCAAATTTTCCAAGGACCATCAATTGAGCCCCTCATACTCAGGGTCTCCAAAACCGATCTCAGTTTCAAAGACAACTAATAAGCTCCCAACAGATGACATCTAAACTGATGTTCATCCCATTTCCCCAATTCGGGACATTGGCTCAAGGGTACATCTCTTCATACATCTGATACATGTCGTTGTAATCCTTCAACATCTTCAGAGAGATGGAGGGTCCCAATAACCAATAACTTTTGGGGCATCACCAAACTGGTTAAACCAGAACCCCACAGACTATGACGTCTTTAAACCATACGGACTATGATGTCCTTAAATTTTATGGACTATGAGGTCCTTAAACTCATAGACTATGATGTCTTTAAACTTTACAGAATATGATGTCTCTAAACTGCCACGGACTATGATGTCCTTAAACCCAATGGACCGCAATGTCCCTAAACTAAAACAATAGAGCCCAAATGCTCTTTTGTTGGATCTAAATGATCCCAAAACCCTGTTAAGTAGATCTTAGTCTAAAATTAGACTAACGTATTCTTAACAAACGTTTAAGTTGATCTTAGTCTCAAATGAGATTAACGATCCTTAAACCAACCAAAACCCAAATCTAAGAAAATACGGACTTGGACTAATTCACGCCCTAGGGCGACAACATAAATTAGTCTTTGTATACAATTCACGGGCAACAAAAAAATATAACAAACACACACGACACGAAGTGACCTTCTGGAGCAGGAGAAAGTGGTTACCGCGATGTGGTAATGTAATTAACTATAGGGGGTTGCGCCTGCAGGGAAGAGCGTCCCCACAATCAAAAACCCCTCACAATGAGGGGGAATCTGACGAAATCTGCTACATCGGCCGCATCCGTCTAAACCTCCGATACACGGTGCCATAAATCAACTTGGCATCTTCGGAGAGGTGGACGGATAAAACCAAATAGTATCTGCTCCAAAAATTTAGGCCGGACATCCCGACGTCCCGGTCGTGTCTTTCGGCGGCAAACATATACTTCAATAGTGCATACAAATGCAATAAAGACATAACAAATATGTTCCCCTCCGAAAGACGGAGACGCGATAAACGTCTTGCCTGAAATTCAGGGCAGATGCTAATTGGTGCTATCCGTCCACCTCTTCGAAGATGCCAAGTTGATTTATGGCACCATGTATCGAAAGTTTAAATGGATGCGGCCGATGTAGCAGACTTTGTCAGATTCCCCCTCGTCTGAGGGGTTTTTGATTGTGGGGACGCTCTTCCCTGCAGGCGCAAGCCCCTGCAGTTAATTACGCTACCGCATGGCGGTAACAACTTTCACCTTCTCCAGATGGTCACTTCGTGTCGTGGGTGTTTGATTTGTTTATGGATGCCCGTGGATTGTATACGGAGACTAATTTCTGCTGTTGTCGCCCGTAGGGCGTGGACTAGTCCAAATTCATATCTTTCTTAGATTTGGGTTTGGGGGGTTGGGGTTTAAGGATACGTTAGCCTTATTTGACACTAAGATCAAATTAAACGTTTGTTAAGGATACGTTAGTCTGATTTCAGACTAAGATCAACTTAACGGGATCGTTTAGATCCAACAAGAGAGCGATTGGACTCTATTGTTTAGTTTAATGACATTGCGGTCGATAATTAGTTTAAGGACATTACGGTCCATTGTTAGTTTAAAAACATCTCGGTCCAATGTTAGTTTTAAGACATCGCGGTTGAGGTTAAGGACATCATAGTCCATGGATTTAAGGACCCCACAGTCCGTTGTTAGTTTAAAGACATCACGGTCGAGGTTAAAGACATCATAGTCCGTGGATTTAAGGACTCCACAGTCCGATGTTAGTTTTAAGACGTCACGGTCGAGGTTAAGGACATCATAGTCCATGAGTTTATGGACCTCACAGTTTGTTGTTAGTTTTAAGACATCACGGTCGAGGTTAAGGACATCATAGTCCATGGGTTTAAAGACCCTACAGTCCGTTGTTAGTTTTAAGACATGACGGTCGAGGATAAGGACATCATAGTCCGTGAGTTTAAGGACCCCACAGTCCGATGTTAGTTTAAAGACATCGCGGTCGAGGTTAAGGACATCATAGTCCATGGGTTTAAAGACCCCACAGTCCGTTGTTAGTTTTAAGACAACACGGTCAAGGTTAAGGACATCATAGTCCGTGAGTTTAAGGACCTCACAGTCCGATGTTAGTTTAAAGACATCGCGGTCGGGGTTAAGGACATCATAGTCCGTGAGTTTAAGGACCTCACAGTCCGATATTAGTTTAAAGACATCGCGGTTGAGGTTAAGGACATCATAGTCTATGAGTTTAAGGACCCCACAGTCCGTGAAATGTGTGGTTGTCGGGACCCGTCACCTCTTTGAAGACGTTGAGGAATTACAACGACAAATATCAAAGGAGTGAAGAGATGTACCCTTAAACCAAGGTGGATTGTTTGAAAGATCTGTAGCCCAGTTTGAGACTAAGATCTGTTGGATATTTATAAGCAGATGTGCTCAGTTTAATATAAGTTGAGGACTTATGGCCAGAATTGGGCTAAGTCCAATTAAAAATGTTTAACATTTTTAGTTGCTCTGGCTATTAAGCCTTTATTTGGGCTCAGCCCTTTTAATAATGCTAGACATTGGGCTCTGACATATTTTGTTTTGATCAGAACAAATTGTGTTCTGACAGTGCGCCACGTGGCGCGTCAGGCGCTTTGCGCCAATCAAAGAGCGCATTGCGCTTCTGTCGAGTAGCGCACACGAAGAGGACACGTGTCGCGCTTAGCGCTGGTTCATTAGTGCATTGCGCTTTTAATTTATGAGCGCACTGCGCTAGTCTGTTGGTGTGCCAGTGAGTGACACGTGGTGCACTTTGCGCTGAGCGCCAGCTCATGAGCGCAGTGCGCTGTTTTAAAAGCGCAAAGCGCATGTGGTGTCTATGGTTGACACATGGCATGTTTTGGCGCTGAGCGCCGATCCAAGGAGCGCAAGAGTGCAGTTCATGAGTGCAAGGCACTGTCTAATAGCGCAAAGCGCATTTTGATCAATTTTAAGATCAAATAACAAATTTATGTTCTTCAAAGCAGGCTTTGCCTCAAGATCCAAGAATAAAAGTTCTTGTTTTTATAAAGGCTCTGCCTTTATAGATCAATGATCTGTCGATGAACTAAAGTACTTCTTTTGTTTATTATTTTTTATGATTAGATCTTTTGATCTTTTCTTTTTAATCAAAGACCTTGATCTTTTTTATAGATCTAAGATTTTTTTAGAAGATGTTTCTTCTTTTTATGAGATATTTCATCTCTGTTGTTCAAGAATTAATTCTTTACCTGGAAGAAATGATCTTCTTTTGCTAAAGGCTTGCCTTTCTTTTTCTTTGAGTTTTCTCAAAGTTTGCAGAGGGTTTTCTCTATCTGAGACTTGAAGTCTTGGTGCCTTTATATAGGGCCAATTGATTTGTTAAATCAGTTTAAGAAATCTTTCTCTGATTGATTTGGGAATATTTCCCACCGTTGGATCTTTGATCCTAGGGTTTCTGCTTTGCAGAAGATAATCTTCTTGTTTTAACAAGATCGGAAAGATCTTTCCATACAGAATTTATTCTGTCTTTTGGTAATTTTTATTTACCATTGGATCATTGATCCAACGGTGCTCTGATTTATAGAGCACAGCCTTGTTATTTGGAAAGATTTTGAGGAATCTTTCCTTAACAGAATTTAGTTTCTGATTAATTAATGATTTATCATTATTATTAGATCTTTTGATCTAACGGTGGGGAATTTTATAATTCCAGCGCTGGCGCACCTTGCGCTAGCACACCTACGTTCGACACGTGGTGCGCAGCGTAGAGCGCAACACAACTGCGCTAGCGCGCCCGTGTTTGACATGTGGCATGCAGCGCAGAGCGCAGCGCAGCTGTGCTAGCGTGCCCGTGTTGACACGTGGCGCGCAGCACGCAGCGTACGGGATCTGAAGCGTTGCTTCAATTTTAAATTTTGAATTTTAAAACAGAGCTTTGCTCTGATTGGGTGCGCTGCCTAGAACGCAGCGCTCCTGGTGCTGGCATTTCTGCTTTTGACACGCAGCGCGCAGTGCACAGGATCTGAAGCGTTGCTTCAATTTAAAAATTTTGAAATTCAAAACAGAGCTTTGCTCTGATTTGGGGAAACAAACGCCGCCCCACCGTTGCGCTCACGTGGCGCACACGTGAGTGCAGCGGTGGCAACATCTGAGCCATTGGATCAACTCAGAAGTTGAAGAGGCGGTCCACTGCCTATAAATAGGACCTTTGGTCCACAGATGATTATTATCTTCTTCTTAAGAATTTTTACTCAGAGCCTTGCTCTTCTTGTTCAAGAACTTTTAAGAGTTAAAACTCTACCAAATTTAGGTAAAATTAAATTAATTTTAATAAATTAGGGTTTTTACCCGTTCGCAGAGCCTTGCTCTTCATAGATCTTTGATCTAAAGAAAACCCATTTAGGGTTTCATTAACAGAGCCTTGCTCCCATGAATCCATAGATCTAAAGAGATCTCTCTTGGGGTTTCTTAGCCCATGAATCAGAGCTCTGCTCTTTTGATAATATGTAGATCTTTTGATCTTTTGATCTTTCGATGAAGAACTCTTAAGAGTTTTTTTATGGATCTTGAAGATCCCAGAATTTTCAATTCTTAAGAATTAATTTTAATTAGTCTTTGATGGATTTTCCATCATCATTACAGAGCCAAGCTCTTTAAGGAATTTTATTCCCTCGTGCCCAGAGTTTGACAAGTGTCACTCTGTTACAGAGCCTTGCTCTTAAAGGGAGATTTTCTCCTCTTCCCGAGAGATTTCTCATTCAATGAGAATATTCCTTGAGGATTTCCTCATTAATTGACAGTCTCATCCAATGATGAGGCTGTCTTATTAATTGATGCATTGTCATCTGGATTTTGTGGGTCCCCCTTTGGTCCCCTTTTCACTGCATTACAGTGTGGTACAAATTTTAAAGTGCCGAGGGTCGAGATTTTAAAATTAAATTATAGTACTGATGATCAAATTCTGTTCTTTCTCGCAGGCGACATGTCTTCCGATCTCTCTTTCCCGTTTTTCCGTTCAGAGGGAGGATTCCCTGAGGCACCTATGGACCGGGAGGTTCTCGCGCTTATCAGAGACTATGACCCGGAATACAAAAACCTTCACTTATGGGGTAGGTGGTATGACCAGATAATCAGAGGTCATCGAAGATTCTCTTGTGCGACGCCGTCAGAGCCGATCTCGTATGCAGATGTACCCCCGATGGACTATGCCATGGAGGTCGTTAGTTGGACTTCGGAGGGTCTTCTTCAACCTTCGATTGCCGCCATACCCATGCAGCTGCCGGCAGCTTTGGATACTTTGGGACGGCGCATATGCCAGGGCGAGTCACGCCCTTGGGGACAACCTTACAACATCGGGTTGACTTGATTGAAAGAATTAAAGTTTACCGCAATCAAGACGGTGTCGCTATGCAGCTATCCGGTTGAGCACGGGTCGATCCACAGGGAGATGGTTGTATGTCCTTTCTTGTCTTAGACGAGTCAATAAAGAATTTGTATGAGTTTGTTCAATCTAACCTATGTGTATTATTTGCAAGTATAAAGTTGTTAAGAAAAAGATACGAGATTATAAGCTAAGGAAATCCGTACTCAAAATCTTTGAGCCGAATCTTGACCAATTGAAGCTAGAGCAATCGGCAACAACGTGGATTAGGGGATTTAAGCACGGTATTCGTGGAATCCGGCTTATTTACCCTTGTCCTTCCGTTCTTGTCTCTTGCTTTCGCCTCCGGCCAAACCGAACGCAACCGGTCGCGGTTAGGAATCACCGTTACCTTGTTAGGATAGGGTGCCTAACGGAGCGCTTGCGTATCGTTTGGGCGGAGTTCAATGGAAAATACGGGAAAAGAAAATGGGCAAAGAAACGTTAACTTATAATATCGTATTTCTTCTTAACAACAAAGATAATTACAACATTCACAAAATGAACAACAAAGAGAGCAAAAGAAAAGAACAAAGAAAAGAAAAGATTACAAACAAGTAATTAAAGCGCATGAATATAAATTGCAAGAAAGTAAAGCAAGGTAATAAAAAGCAAGTAATAAATAAGCAATAAAAGAACAAGAAACTAGAACTCAAGACAAGCATGTGATCAATAGCCAAACCTTAAACTTGTAAGCTCAATCAAGAGGTTGCAAGATCAAGAGAAGGGTAAAGAACTCATGTGAAGTGAAGAACTTGTTCCATAAGAAAATACGACCCTTGAGATCAATAACTAACCCTTAACCATTCAAGCTCAATGAAGAGGTTGAATGATCAAGAGAAAGCAAGAATCTCAAGGGGGAGCTAAACTAACAAGAAAGATACAAAAACCCTCATCTTCATTGATCTTCCATTCAAAAAGCTCTCACTACAATTTCATGGAGGAAGAATGAAGAGAAGAAGAAAGAAGAAGAAAAACTAGCAAAAAGAGGCTAAAGAAGTGCTCCCTTGGCTTTGCTCAGATCCGGGGTATTTATAGGAAGGGAACTGGAACCCTAGGGCCAAATTCTGATATAATATGGAGTACCCAAAGTGCCCCCAAAAAACCAGCAGATGAGGCGCCAACATGGCCGCGGATCCGCGGCCAATACCCCCTATTGGCCACGGATCCGCGGCCCTTTAGTGGTGTTAGGGTGTCATCTTTTGGGGGATTCCCTGGTTTCCTGTTTCCTCGTGTTTGCTAACTCTATAATGCACAAAGTCTTCCAGAATATCTTCAGATTTCAAAGTCCAAGATTGCTTTCTTTTCATTACTTTTGACTTTATCTCCCTCGAGCTCCGCGCACCCATTGATTCTTGTGCAGCCCCCCTCGTGCTCTGTGCTTGTCCCAGACACGAATGACCACTGTCATATGTCTTGTCTCTGGAACTGGTACTCGGCACTGGACGGATATGGATGACCGGAACCCGGCTTTTATCTGCTGTGACAGATGTTCTGTATTTTGACGTAACTGTGGAGATTTTGTCTTGAATTGCAATATTTGTACTGGAAACCTGTATTCTGTAAATATGTAACAAACACGGATTAAAAGCACCTACCTATAAACAACCGAGCGTAAGAATGGGCGGTATAAAATGCAGTATTCTGTGATGAACAAATACCCCCAAACTTAACTTTTGCTCGTCCCGAGCAAAACCAATTATTCACTAAAATAAAAATCTAACCGCACTTTCGCAGGGAACGCGATTGCACTGAGCACGTGCAACAAGCCGTTAAACCTCTAGGTGTCCCTAGTAGGAGGAGTGCTGTCTCCTGAGGGTTTTCAGCGGATACTACCCACAAAATCCGGTAAAGCTAGTGTCATAAGTTAACGTCGATTCTACTCCTACAGTTTAATATTTACGTTAGAAACTCTATCATCCTAAGTTAGAAATATCCAACCCTTATTTTTCACACCTCCTATCTATTTACCCTTAGATTATATACGTTCCAAAAAGTTTAGAAAGATGTCGGTTCTCCTGAGTTTTCCTTCTAAAGCGTGGCCTCAAATCAGGGATTTTTATCAACTTTACAGAAAACACAAGTCTTATTCTTTATTTCTATCTCTTATCCAAACATCAATTGTATACCCCTACGTGTGTGTATATTTGCACCCCTACACTCAAGAATTCAATTCAAGCTATAATACCCTTGTCTTAATACCTAATACTACTTCTTTTCATTTAATGATGGACGGTGTTGCTCACACACCTTTCATGCGACTATTAATGCTTCTTGAGGCACTAACGGCCGATTACTGAATGTGTGAGCTTAAAGCGTAAATAGCAGTTTCCAGGTCTTGACTTTATTCTATTTTTCTTTTTCTTTTTCTTTTTTCTTTTTCAAGACCGGATATATTTTTCAACATGCTCTTTTGGTGTTTAGCTTTAAATACCGTTTTTTCTTTCATACTAGGCTTTCAGGCAAGAGTATTTCAAGGTATCCTCTACTATCCCAAGTTTCAAGGTGCGTGTAAGTGCAGTTTGTAGGGTATATACTTTCTAAATTTGAACTCGAGAAAAGAAACTATTTTTCAGACTTATCCTTCAGTAAAGCATCAATACTTTCCCTTCATCTTGACTTAACTTAAGAACTGAACTCAAGATTACCTATTTCTCAAAAATAACTGTAAGGACGTATACTTACCAAACTTAGACAGAATGAGGGTTATTTTTAGGGTTTTCGATCCCTAAGCCTAGAATTTAGTTATTTCTATCATATCAACTAAACTTTCGGAATAAAGATCTAAGTTACCCTATTAGCTAACTTGACGACAAAGTTTTTATATTTTTTGGAAAATTTTCAATTTTTGTGGGTTTTTAATAAGGTATGCAAATGCAAAATATACAAATGAATGCGAAGGAAGAAAGCTTACCGAGCACACCCCCAAACTTAAGCTTGACAGTGCCCTCACTGTCAGGCTATACCAAGAGGGTCAAAATTGTCGGCGCTCCCTAGAAACAAATTATATACAAAACAAAAAGAAAAACAAAAAATATATACAAAAAAGGAGTCCCCCCCAAACTTAAGTAAAACAGTGTTTCCATTGTTAAGCGTTGAAATTCAGGATTAGGGGGGAAAGAGAACAGTATCAAGCTATACAAGGCCTTACACAGGCCAAAAGTTAACACCAACCATTCAAAGATTTTATCGCTATAATGTACCGGTTGGTGGAAGAAGGCGTAGAGGAAAGAAATGGAGAATACGCGAGACCGTATGCGGAGAGAAGCGGGATAGTCTCGGTATATGAGAGGAAGAAGAATGGCGGAAGGGAAAAAGAAGTGGAATACGAACTTGAGGGAGGAAATGGAGTAAATAGATTAGCACAATTTGTGATGAGCGATGTGTAAACAGCGATTGTGCTAATCTGTTAACCCGGCGAGAGATTGGGTCAAATCCCTCAAGATTCGTAAGAACCCATGGGTACGCCGAACACGGTAAACCAGACACAGGAAGTGAAAATGGTACGGGTTCTTGCAAGGTCGGAACGATGGAAAGGATGGAGGGAAGTGGTTGAGGAAGGGTATCAGTTAAGGGTTCTGGAGGGTGTACACAGTCAGTGAAAGGAACAGGATGAATTGAAAAATCTGACTCATCATCTAGAACTGTTTCATCCTCAAAAATATCCTTAATATTCTCCTCAAAATTTAGCTCATCCATGCATATTTCATCAAAATCCAGACGCATATAGGGTTCGGGAAAAACATTTAATGACTCGGGATGATGATTTGAAGAGACAAACTCAGCCAAATCTACGGGTTCATCATCCAAAATATCCCCAGCGTCAATATCCTCAATCAAGTGAAAATCAATATTCTCAGACACCTCATCAAAAGCATGGATATTAATCTATTCAGGTTCTAAGAGGGAGGTGTAGAGGTCAAAAGGATTGGGTGTGGTTTCACTTGGCAAGGTCCCTTTACAATCGGGTAAATCAAACACTACAAAGTCGCACAACTCATTAATCATTCTATCTTCAATCGGTGAATCGTTGGGAACACTAGATAGACATTCAAAACTGGAGTTGTGGGATTCAAGTTGAAATGGGTAGGCTTGATTCGGAAGGGGGTACAGCTCACTCTCACCACTCAAATTCACAGCCTGTCCTACCGCCTCTTCATACATTGGAAAATTTGGAGCTAGTTGAAAACTAGCTACCGGGTCACTAGGTTGTATCAGGGCGGTCATGGACGCATTCAAATCCATCATCTGTTGGTACGACGCTACCTTAAAGTCTTCCAACGACTGTTCCAGACTAGACATGGGTTGTGAATGGGTTTCAGTAAAAGATTCAAAGTTGTTTGGATACTGAAAACTCCCAAATGGCGGTTCTGAAGGAATGTCTAGGGAAGGTGAAAAAGTAGGATAGGATTGGTAGGAATTGAATGGCTGGACAGGAGCAGGATCAACATTTGGATAGGAAGGTGAATGGAATTGTTGATCCCAAGAATTTGAAGTGGTGAAAGGAGTGAAAGATCGGCTACGGGATTGTTCTATACGTTCTGCAATAGACATAGGTCTTGGAGTTGCAACATGACTCGAAGAGGGGGTATCAATGTAAGAAGGGGTGAATGTTTGAAATGGTTGATACGAAGTTGATTGCGGAGTCAAATTGTTTGTCCTAGACGCGGCTATCCGATCTCTCAATGAGACTTTGGGCATGGAGGGGTCGTTCGAAGTTCGGCCAAAGCAAGAACCGTAAGAAGTAATGTCTGGTTGTGGGTACCAAAGTTCGGCAAGAGTTTTTCGAGGTGGAGTACCCATGATATGAAGAGAGAAAGGAAGGAAGGCAGAGAAAAGGAGAGGGAAAAGAATGTGATTTTTTTTATTTTTTTATTTTTTATTTTTAGATATTAACAAAAGAATGAAATATACACACAAAAAAGAATAGGGACAAAAACAATCACGACACGAAAATACCACACACCTAATCGTTCTAGAGTTCACCTAGGTCAACTAGACCTGCTCCAGAACTTGATTGTCGAAGTAAAACTGTGTCGAGAAACGGGCTCAAGATACACTGATCACGAGGCCAGGTAAGTGCAGAGATAAGGGGAGGTTTTCCAATGCTTTCGCGAAGTTCCTTAATTAAATAACCCTTTCTCTTTTGGCGGTTTCGCCGTTAACACTTTCCTAGACACCCCGTAAACAATATACCGTTAAGCGAGCTTCTAAACACAGTTAACTTCTCCTAGTGAGCGCGAAGTCCTTAAGGCTTAAAGTCTAGTTTCTTTTAAATTTTGTGCGGGTAAACGTTATGCTCAAGTTCGTGATTTGTGGGCCACGGAAAAGGTGATGAAATCCTTTACCGTATATTGTGGGGTTCGCTTGCCCTTAAGTCCGTATTAATTGATGCAATGCGCAATTCAATAAAAATTCTATAAAGAATCAAAAAATCGTTTTTTAGTTTAAGCGCGGCACTGCAACAAATACGGGTTAGTCAATTTTTAGCGTTTGCTAGCGAACTTGCAAAGAATCCTGCAAAGAGTAGTATATTGGAAGCGTCGGATTTGAGAAGAAAGTGTTAGTAAAGTACGTACCGTTAAGTTTTGGGTTAGGAAACCCCCGTTGAATCAAATCCGGTAAGCTTGGAAAGTTCGCTTGCGCGGGTCAAACTACCCGGATCTTTGGCACTGTACTTCGTAATCACCTTAACTTTGAACGTACACTTTGCTCCCCACAATCGCAGTTTGCAAATCTGCAAAAATCTGCACTCTTGCCCACAAAAATGATCCAAAAAAACAAAAATAATTTTTCTATTTTTATTTTTATTTTTTTTATTTTTATATATTTTTTTATATATATACAAAAAGAATATTAACCCGAATAACAAGAAAAGAAATACGTTACCGTCTCCCCGGCAACGGCGCCATTTGATTGAAAGAATTAAAGTTTACCGCAATCAAGACGGTGTCGCTATGCAGCTAGCCGGTTGAGCACGGGTCGATCCACAGGGAGATGGTTGTATGTCCTTTCTTGTCTTAGACGAGTCAATAAAGAATTTGTATGAGTTTGTTCAATCTAACCTATGTGTATTATTTGCAAGTATAAAGTTGTTAAGAAAAAGATACGAGATTATAAGCTAAGGAAATCCGTACTCAAAACCTTTGAGCCGAATCTTGACCAATTGAAGCTAGAGCAATCGGCAACAACGTGGATTAGGGGATTTAAGCGCGGTATTCGTGGAATCCGGCTTATTTACCCTTGTCCTTCCGTTCTTGTCTCTTGCTTTCGCCTCCGGCCAAACCGAACGCAACCGGTCGCGGTTAGGAATCACCGTTACCTTGTTAGGGTAGGGTGCCTAACGGAGCGCTTGCGTATCGTTTGGGCAGAGTTCAATGGAAAATACGGGAAAAGGAAATGGGCAAAGAAACGTTAACTTATAATATCGTATTTCTTCTTAACAACAAAGATAATTACAACATTCACAAAATGAACAACAAAGAGAGCAAAAGAAAAGAACAAAGAAAAGAAAAGATTACAAACAAGTAATTAAAGTGCATGAATATAAATTGCAAGAAAGTAAAGCAAGGTAATAAAAAGCAAGTAATAAATAAGCAATAAAAGAACAAGAAACTAGAACTCAAGACAAGCATGTGATCAATAGCCAAACCTTAAACTTGCAAGCTCAATCAAGAGGTTGCAAGATCAAGAGAAGGGTAAAGAACTCATGTGAAGTGAAGAACTTGTTCCATAAGAAAATACGACCCTTGAGATCAATAACTAACACTTAACTATTCAAGTTCAATGAAGAGGTTGAATGATCAAGAGAAAGCAAGAATCTCAATGGGGAGCTAAACTAACAAGAAAGATACAAAAACCCTCATCTTCATTGATCTTCCACTCAAAAAGCTCTCACTACAATTTCATGGAGGAAGAATGAAGAGAAGAAGAAAGAAGAAGAAAAACTAGCAAAAAGAGGCTAAAGAAGTGCTCCCTTGGCTTTGCTCAGATCCGGGGTATTTATAGGAAGGGAACTGGAACCCTAGGGCCAAATTCTGATATAATATGGAGTACCCAAAGTGCCCCCAAAAAACCAGCAGATGAGGCGCCAACATGGCCGCGGATCCGCGGCCAATACCCCCTATTGGCCGCGGATCCGCGGCCCTTTAGTGGTGTTAGGGTGTCATCTTTTGGGGGATTCCCTGGTTTCCTGTTTCCTCGTGTTTGCCAACTCTATAATGCACAAAGTCTTCCAGAATATCTTCAGATTTCAAAGTCCAAGATTGCTTTCTTTTCATTACTTTTGACTTTATCTCCCTCGAGCTCCGCGCACCCATTGATTCTTGTGCAGCCCCCCTCGTGCTCTGTGCTTGTCCCAGACACGAATGACCACTGTCATATGTCTTGTCTCTGAAACTGGTACTCGGCACTGGACGGATATGGATGACCGGAACCCGGCTTTTATCTGCTGTGACAGATGTTCTGTATTTTGACGTAACTGTGGAGATTTTGTCTTGAATTGCAATATTTGTACTGGAAACCTGTATTCTGTAAATATGTAACAAACACGGATTAAAAGCACCTACCTATAAACAACCGAGCGTAAGAATGGGCGGTATAAAATGCAGTATTCTGTGATGAACATGACTCCCCGACATTCGGCCGGGTATTTGCAGTGGGCCAGGTACATTCTGTCGGCGAAGAAAACGCACTTGCTGAAGCTCGACCTATACACCGCGGTTTACGCTTCATTGTTCCAATATTCTGCTCCTCCGACATGGTGGATTAAGGCGTTCTTGGACCAATGGAACATCCCAACCCATACCTTTCTTCTACTGGACAGAGAAGTCTCCATCTCTTTAGAAGAATTTGCTGAGATTTTCGGTCTGCCGGTTAGGGGGGAGCACTATGAGGAGCTGCTTCCTCCAGATGAATATGTTTTTGCCACCAAGCCGGTGGTGATGGGCCTAACGCCGGAGAACGCCATCCAGCACCAGTTTCCTAGCTTGATCAAGGTGCTGAATATGTACGAGAGTCTTTTCTTGGAATCCGGAGGCCGGGTGGTCAGTTTCGCGGACTTCATTGCCCGGTTTCTTCGTCCGGAGATTTTATCGCAACGGGGCGAAAAGTTTGCCAAGCTCGACGATTCCTTCGGTTTCGGCTTGGACCGTCGACCAGTATTGGAAGATGATCAGAAGGGCTTTTATCTTCTTGATGCTGCAATCATTTCTCTGTCAGAAATTGCCGCTCCGGGCATTGACGAGGAGACTTTCTTTCTCGGGTTTCTAGGGTTATGGCTATGTTGGTTCGCACTCCCCATACACCCTCGCTATATAAGGCCATCCGTCTTCTACCCCGCACATCGAATGGTGGCTGGAATACAAGTGGCCATCGGGATCGCCGGGCTGGCCCTTTTGTACCATGGTCTTAGCGTGGCGGCGGATACAACCGAACCGGGGGTGCAAGCTGCCAACTTCCCGATGCACTACCTTACTTCATGGATGGAAATGCACGTGCTCGGGGTATTTGGTATTCATAAAAGACCCTCATTTTTCGAGAAGTGCAAATTCCTCAGAATTATGCGGTTGGTTGACTCTTCCATCGTGAATCCGTCTCAGCGGGAGGCTAGGGGGTTGCTTCTTCGTCCGCGCACGGTCGGAGCCGGTATGTCTTTTACAGACAAAGTCCTGACGATTGGCCAGGAAACTTCCAAGACAGTGTTGGTACTGCGTGACACCTTTAAGGACGGGGCCTCCGTGTTGAAAGCCCGGGAGATTCTACACCTATACTCCATTAGGCCGGGCTTTCTCGTATTCAGGCAAAATGATGTGGCGCTTTTCATGAGATGCAACCCCCATCATTTTGCCCAGCAGCTAAGTTATAACCAGGGGGTCCCACTGGAGGCGTTTTTGGAAGAACCTGCTGCCACCAAAGAGGGAATACGGGATGCGCTGCATCACTTTATGCGCTTGAATACGGGCTCCCACTTCTTCATTAGCGAGCCAAGTTGCATCCCGAGGGCCCTTAACGTATACGGGGCCTGGTATTAACACGCGATGTGTGCTGTCATCAGGGAAGAGAGGCGGTTGCTGCTCAATCGCAAGAGTGCGCCCCCTGATAGTGATCGCAACATCCCTTTGAAGCGACGGATCACTGTCCCTCCTCCGCTAAGAGCGGCTGCTGCAGCTGAGCCTCCACGTGTGCTAAGCCCCACGCGTGGATTGCCCTGTGATCCTGTGGACGTGCCATCGGCGCCCTGTGCTCCCGTGGAGACGGTAACCGTAGCTTCACCTGAATCTGACGTGGGCTCTGATATCGGGACTCGCCGTCCCAAAGTGCCCACGAAGCGCAAGCTGGTTTTGGCTGCGACTGGAATTCATGCGCAGAAGAGGAAGAAGAAGTCGATCTTCTCTGATGACGTTGTATTTGGTCAGGAACCTCATGCTCCTTACAGCGAGGGCTTAAGTGAGTACGGGACCAACGATGGCCTATTTATGCCACCAGATGACACTGATCTGGCGGCTGCCATCGCAGCTTCTGAGCGATTGGCAAGACGCGAAGAGTGGCTGACTAACCTCGCGCGATCAGGTAATTATTAGTTGCATTTTTTTGCCATTGCATCATACCTCTACCGTTGCTTTTTGACTAATGCTTTTCCTTCTTTAATAGGCATTTCTACCGAAGAAGCTCTCGCTGATTCTCTCAAGACTTTTGAGGAAGAAGAACGACTTTGAGTATCCTTAGGCCTTGGTACATATCGATTCGCCGTGTTTCTGTTTCCGTTTCTTATGAGTAATTTGACCCTTTCTTTGTCTTATCACAGGGATCACAATGCCTATCCCACAAGTTGATGCGGAAATTCTCCCCGGGCCAGCTACCGAAGCCCCGGCCTCTTCGGCACTGCCGCGCCGCGAGAGGCCTTACTTAAAAATCCGATGACAGAAGCCTTGACGGCTCCAGTGGTAACCCTGAATGCGGACGACGACGTCCTATTGAAGGAGGCTTCTAAAAGGTCTGTTTTGATGGCTCGGGAAGAAAGGAAGAGCCTGAGGCGCGCAGCAAGGGAGCGTAGTGCTGCTTTAGCTGCGGGAGTAGGTTCGAGCGCCGTTACCCCTGCTGCCACTCCTTCGGAGGAGTTTCCGGTTGCCTTGTGTACTGCTCATAGACGGGCGGCACGTGCGGCTCGGGAAGCGAACGGTAAATCAACTCCAGGTAATATGCCTTGAGGCTCCGTTGTCAAAGTTTTAAACTATCAGTTCTCATATATCTTATCTTTGCAGGGCCGAGTCTTCCCGAAAAAGTGGCGGCGACCGCTGAGCCTGAAAGAGCGGCGGAGGAGGTAACTGTCATTTCCGAATCCGGGGCGGTGGTAGGCGATGTGGTCGCAATTGCCTGGCTCGAGGTAGTGGCCGAAGAGACGGCTACCACGGCCGAGCCTGAAGCAGCGGTGGATGAGACGGATGCAATTACTGAGCCTGAGGTGGTGTTGAGCGAAACGGGTGCAATTGCTGGGTCGGATGTGGTCACTCTTTCTCAAGAGTCGGGCACCGCTCCGATCGTCGCTCTTCCTGCCTATGGTTCTTTATTATCTCCTGGCGTCGCAAGCGTGACGACGACTCTCGTGGAGTCAGGGGACGAGGCGACGGGAGGTGAGGCCACCCCAATGGAGGAGGGAGACGCCGTTGTTGAATCAAGTGACGCCCTCGTCACGGCTCCGGCTGGCGACTCTTCAGGTAGATTTTAGGTCACCGCCCCTCTTTTGATTCTGCAATCTTTCCTAACAAGGTTTATCTTGTTTCTAATGCAGTTGCGGCTAGTGCTGAAGTCGAGCTACTCGAGACAGCGCCGTCAGTTACCGCCCTGACGGTGACCACCTCTCTACCCTCTCTCGTACCGTCGCAGATGCTAGAAGGTATATATTTATGACATATTAGTCTTATCTCTCGGCTGTGTAATTCATGTACTAACGTTGTGTCATCGCGTTTTTGTAGGAGTCTTTTTTGACCACCTGTACCAGGTGCTGCATCCTCACTTCTCCTTCCCGTCGGAGATTGCTTCGTCCAGTGGCGCTGGTGAATACAGCTTTCAATCAATGCTCTTTCTTTTACCGATAATGAAATTATTTCTGATTCTTCTTTGCCTTGATTGCAGTGCTACAGATTGAAGGAGGAGATAAGAGATCAGTTGCGCCACCGGTCCTCCCGGCTTTGCCACCTGCTGCAACTGGTATATAAATTCCGTTGTTCGTGAATCTCTTATATTTCTAGATCCGTCATCTGATTGTAATTCGTTTTGTAGCGGTCTCTTAGACTCCGGACTCTTTCGAATCTCTCATTATGATGCCGGCAGGCCCCTTCTCCAGACGTCTATCCTCAAAGGGTGCTGTGACGAGTCTGCGCATGTTGAGCGAATACGTCGAGGAGCTTGACGCGGAAGCTCCTACATCTGCCGTAGATTTCGCTGCCGAGGTCAATCCGATACTGGAGACGCTTGTAAATTTCCATAATGAAGGCGTCGTCGAGTCTTGGGTTAGTCATTGCAGGAAGATCGAGGCCTGTCTGCATCAACTTGAACTTATGCGTCTTGCCCCTGAGACTCAGGCTTTGAACTCCCAGCGGGCCGCATGGGTCGAGCAAAGTGCGTTTTTCCTTCGCCATTTCGAATAAGAAGCGACCTTGAGGCGGAAGGAATGCGATGAGGCTTCCACTGAGTTTGTCCAGTTGCGTGTCCAGGTCGAAGCGAACGTCGCATAACTGAGAGCTGTCTTTGACACCTTGCAGCAATGTATCTTGGACGGGCTTGTATTGAGACGGAAGCTCAACTCTATCAAGCGGGTTACACAGAGTCGCGAAGCTGCCCAACGGGAAATTGATGAGAAGATTTTATCATGCTTGTAGCAAAGGACTCACATCGAAGTGGAGCTAGCCGCGGCGGCTGATCATGAGAAGGCACTGAAAGAAGTGCGAAAGCAGCTTACGGACTTGTTGAAAACGCTTCCTTCTCAGTAGCTGCCTTTGTATCAATCATACACTTGTAATCTCTGAATAATATGTATCTATTTTTTTATGTCCTTTATACGATGTATCTTGTATTCAATTGAGTTCATGAATAATGACATTCTTTTTGTTATACCGTTGCTTTCTTTCTCCTTGCTGTGTTGTTGCCATGTGATTTTAGCAAGTGCGGTCGGTATATAGTATATAGCTGTCAATCTTGGATTCTTTGTAGAGTGGTAATGGCTTAGAAAACAGGGTTAGGATCTGTCACCTAAGACTTTTCAAGTTTATGAGCCGTGAGGGTCTCATAAAGAATTTTCTCCCTACCGTTCGAGAGGATCCCGTAGGTGTAATTTCTCCTTAAGAATCGTGAGGATTCCTAAGTGTGTTTTCTCTTGAAAGTCGTAAGGATCTCACAAGAGAATTTGCTCCCTTACGAGTCGTGAGGACCCACAAGTGATGGGTGAAGTTGCCCTTATCCGCATTTCACGGAGTCAGGGGTTGCTCTGGATGCTTCCCACGGGTTCACTGCCGTGTTCTGCGAGGACCAAGTTCCGCTCTGGACGTTTTCCGGGATACCGTAGTTTAAAGACATCGCGATCGAGGTTAAGGACATCATAGTCTGTGGATTTAAGGACTCCACAGTCCGCTGTTAGTTTTAAGACATCACGGTCGAGATTAAGGACATCATAGTCCATGAGTTTAAGGACCTCATAGTCCAATGTAAGTTTTAAGACATTGCGGTTGAGGTTAAGGACATCATAGTCCATGAGTTTAAGGACCTCACAGTCCGATGTTTGCTCTGGATGCTTCACACGGGGTCAGAAGTGACATGCTCCGCGTTCCACGTAGCCAAGAATTTGCTCTGGATGCTTCCCACGGGTTCACTACCGTGTTCGGCGAGGACCAGGCTCCGCTCTGGATGCTTCACACGGGGTCATAGTCGTGCTCTGCGAGGACCAGGATCCGCTCTGGACGTTTTCCACGGGGTTAGAAGTGACATAATCCGCGTTCCACGTAGCCAGGAAGGGTTGACTTTATCCGCATTTCACGGAGTCGGACTCTCGGTCATCTGTACACCGCCGAGTCATGGAACTGGGAGTTGCCGCTGTTCCGCTTTGCTTGATGTTGTATCCGTTGTAATAAGACGAATGTTGAGATGATCTCTAGGCTGTCTATGAACCATTGAGATTTGGCCTCTCCTTCTGATGAAGCTTGGGGAGGAAGGGTGTGATTCCTTCTTTATTTGCGCCCCTGGATGCGCCCCTGGATTGTATACAGGGATTGACATGATATCACCTGTAGGGCATAAATTTTATTTTTTTCTTTCCGCGATGCTCTATCATTTCACCTTTTATATCGCGAAGGTCGCGATTGCCCAACCATTTCAGTTATTTTTCGCGGTGCCCAATCATTTCGGCTATTTATTTTATTTTTACTCCCTGCTTTTTATTGCGAGCTGACCAATCATTTCGGCTATTTTGTATGCATACACTTTTACTTGCTGATTTTGTTCGCAAGTTGTCCCATCATTTCGGCTATTTCGTATGCATGTGTGGCTTGCTGGCTTTTCGCTGCAAGTTCGGGATTAGACACTGATTTCGGCATCAGCACCGCTGCAACAAGGATATTGCCACGAGCGAATCATCATTTGCCTTAGTCGATGTCGAACGAAGGTGGCTTAGTAGACAGGGTTAGGATTCTGTCGACTAAGGCTTTGACTTCATGAGCCGTAAGGGTCTCATAAAGGTATCTCTCCCTGCGAGTCGTGAGGATCTCGTAGGTGTGCTTTCTTCTTAGGAGTCGTGAGGATTCCTAAGCATATGATCTCTTATAAGTCGTAAGGATCTTACAAGAGTGTTTTCTCCTTATAAATCAAGAGGACTTACAAGGGCAGTTCACCGTGCAAACATATCCCTAGCCATGGGTGGGACCTTGTCAGGGAAATGTTTATTTACGCCCGTGGATTATATACAAGGGTCAGCATTGAGCCACTTGTAGGGCAGTAGTGGAGGTTGTGGGGACTGCTTAAGAACAGGTTCAGATCCCTGTAGCTTAAGACTTTCAAATCTTATGAGCCGTGAGGGTCTCATAAGAAGGTTCTCCTTACGAGTCGTGAGGATCTCGCAGGTGTAATTTCTCCTTAGGGATCGTGGGGATCCCTAAGTGTGTTGCTCCCTTGTGAGTCATAAGGATCTCACACGGGTGATTTCTCCTTACAAGGTCGAGAGGACATTGCAAGTATCTTTTAACGAGATTGCGCCCTTTCGGGTTTTCACAAATACTCGCCGGTAGCCCTGCTATTTTTACTCACGGAGCCCTTTCGGGTTTTCATCCGTGCCCTTTTTGCTTGTGGACATATCGTTGTTTTTTCTTCTTCTTTTTTTTATTCTAACGAGGTTGTGCCCTTTCGGGTTTTCACAAGACTCGCCGGCAGCCCTGCTGTTTTTACTCACGGAGCCCTTTCGGGTTTTCATCCGTGCCCATTTTGCTTATGGACATACTGTTTTCTTTTTTTTTTCTTTCTTTTTTTAATTCTTTCTTTGTATCAGCTTTGAGATACTGCAATCCACCGTAGTTTATCGACATCTCGGTCAGCGGCTAGTTTTAGGACATGGTGGTCCGTTGTTAGTTTAAGGACGTTTCGGTCCGTCGTTAGTTTAAGGACGTTTCGGTCGTCCATTGTTAGTTTAAGGACGTATCGGTCCGTTGTTAGTTTAAGGACGTATCGGTCCGTTGTTAGTTTAAGGACATTTCGGTCCCATGTTAATTTAAGAACGTTTCGGTCCGTCATTAGTTTAAAGACGTTTCGGTCCGCTGTTAGTTTAAGGACGTTTCGGTCCGTTGTTAGTTTAAGGACGTTTCGGTCCCATGTTAGTTTAAGGACGTTTCGGTCCGCTGTTAAGGAATCCGGTCACTACTTACAGAGTTTAGGCTTAGGAAGATAGTGAGCGGACATAGTCGTCGTCATCTATCATTGATCTAGGCCGTGACTCATCAGGTGTAGTACTTCTTCAGGAAGCGACCATTTATTGGCCTGAAAGGTCTTTCACCATGCATGTCCATGAGTAGATAGGCCCCACCCTGGTAAACTTTGTCTATGATATACGGGCCTTCATAGTTTGGCTCAAATTTCCCCCGCTTGGCGCGATTAGGGATCATAGGTCTTTTGACCACTAGCACGAGTTCGCCTTGGCGGAATGTCCTCGGCCTAGTCAATCTTTCGTATGAGCGCGTCATCTTTGCTTTATAAGCCTCCAGATTTTGTTGCGCTATGAGCCGGGTCTCATCAAGGGCATCGAGCTCCTCAAGCCGAAGGTGAGCATTCTCTTCATCCGTTAGCTCGTAATGAATTGCCATTCGTAGAGAGGGTAGCTCTATCTCGAGGGGGAGTACCGCCTCTGTACCGAATACTAATGCGTATGGAGTTGTGTTCGTGGCCGTTTTGAACGTAGTTCGATATGCCCAGAGAGCTTCATGCAGTCTCTCGTGCCAGTCCTTTTTATTTCGAGACACCGTATTCTTTACAATCTTCGTCAATGTCTTGTTAAAAGCCTCAGCTAGACCGTTAGCTCGAGGATTATAGACTGAGGAGTATCTCCAGTCTATGTTATGCTGTTATGCGAAGCGGCTGATCTTGTGGCTTCTGTAGGCTGGTCCGTTATTGGATATAATCCGTCGCGGAGTGCCAAATCGATAGATGACGTGTGTCTTGAAGAAATGGAGGATATTCTCCATCTTCACTTCTCTCAGTGGTACTGCTTCTGCCCATTTGGAGAAGTAATCAGTTGTCGCCAAAATGAACCGATGTCCTCTGGACGATGCTGGTTCGATGGGGCCGATTATGTCAGTCCCCCACATTTCGAACGGCCAGCTAGCCACTGTCAGATGTAGCGGATTTGGATGCTGATAGATGCAGTCCCTGTGAATCTGGCATGAGTAGCACTGCTTCGCGTATTCGAGGCAGTCTTGGATCATCGTAGGCCAATAATAACCCATCCGTTTGATCTTCAGCTTCATCTTCGGCCCGGCTTGGTGAGAACCACAGAATCCGTCGTGAGTTTCTTGGACGACTCTCTTTGCCTCTTCAGGTCCCAGGCATCTTAACCACAGAGAATCAAATGACCTCTTGTACAGAGTATTATTGACGAAGGCAAAAGATAGGGTTCGCTTCATGAGCTGATGTTTTGAGGACGCATCTTCAAGCGTCCGACGGGATTTGAAGTAGTCTATAAAGACTTCTCTCCAATCCTCAACCTTTTCTTGGTCTTTTATTTGTAGAGCCGCCGGCTTGGTCATTCCCTTTTCCTCGGATGTCTCTGGAAATATTTCTGCCGGTGCGAGGACTCGACGGCTTTGAACAACGATCCTCACGTCATCGAGGTTCTCATCGGCCAATTCTTTAGCAAGCTTGGCTAATGCATCCGCTTTGCTATTTTCTGCACGCGGTATGCTTTCCAAGGTGTAGAAAGGAATTTGAGTCAGCAGCCGCTGTACTTTCTCACTGTACTTCACCAGTTCTGGTTTTCACGTTTGATAGTCGCCGTTTACTTGACTGACGACCAGCTGAGAGTCTGCGTATATGAGAAGGTTTTCAATTCCCATGTCAATAGCGATCTCGAGACCTGCTATCAAAGCTTCATACTCAGCTTCATTGTTTGTTCTCGGCTCTGTTCAAGAGAAAGCGAAGCTCATTATCCCCCCTTGTGGAGTTACGAAGATGAGGCCTATCCCTGATTTGATTATAGGGGTGCTTTGCTTATGCTTCTTCATAGAAGATAATCCATCAAAATAAAGTTCCCATCGTGTATCACTCCCGTTAATCGTGTCAAACGCATGCTCGTCTGGCAGTTCACAATTCAGAGGAGAATCAGCAGGTATCGGATGCTCAGCGAGGAAGTCGGCGACGGCCTGTCCCTTCACTGCCTTAAGAGGCTGATACGTTATTGAAAATTCCATCAAGAGCAAGGCCCACTTAGCGAGTCGCCCCATCAATATGGCCTTTGACATCAAATACTTGAGGGGATCCACCTTCGATATGAGACGGACTTCATGCGCCAACGCATAGTGCCTGAGCTTCGTTATTGCGAAGATCAGTGCCAGGCAGTGTTTTTCGATGGGAGAATAATTGCTTTCTGCCCCCAGTAGAACTCGACTCAAATAGTAGAGGACTCTCTCCTTCCCTTGGTCATTTTCTTATGCCCATAGCGCACCTAAAGAACCTTCAAGGGCGGTTGTATACAGAATGAGAAGCTTTCCCTTGACCGGAGCAGCCAGCACTGGCGGGTTCTGCAGATACTGCTTGATTTCGTCCAGTGCGCCTTGGCATTTGCGGTCCCAGACAAAAGGGGTTCCCTTCTTTATCAGGTGGCTGTAAGGACGGTACTTACCTGAGAGATTGGCTATAAATTGCCGGATATACGCGAGCTTCCCTTGGAGAGATCACAACTGCTTGAGAGTCCTTGGCGGAGGCATTTCCATGATCGCCTTAATTTTCGACGGATCTATCTCGATGCCTCGGTGTCGGACAATGAATCCTAGGAACTTGCCTGAGGAAACTCCGAACGCGAATTTAAGAGGGTTCATCTTCAAGTTGTATTGCCGGAGGCACTGAAATACGATCCTCAGATGCTCTAAATGTTCCTCATATGATTTGATTTTTACTACGAGGTCGTCGATATATCATTCGACGATTTCATGTATGAGGTCATCAAAGATCTTCGTCATGGCCCTCTGATAGGTGGCACCGTCGTTCTTTAGACCGAAAGGCATCACCTTGTAGCAGAATATGTAGGGTTCCTAGGCACTCTAATAAGGTTCTATAAGGCATCAACCATGCCCGATTCAAAAAAAAATTAGCCGGCCGAACAACCCAAACCAAGATCGTATACTAGAGATTGTGCGAAAACTAGCAAGTAAAACATTTTAACTACAAGTGAAAGGGATTACAACCTTTGTAGATCATCATGCAACCATGGGTGAGCTAACCTATGTAGAGACTAAACCATAGTTAATTATAATGGTTTGGTTAATGAATATCTTAATCAAGACAAAATGATTGGACTTTGTCAAAGTTGCTTCAAGCTTCATGAAGCTTCAAGCCATGACAAAAGAAGCCACCATTTTGAATAATTAAGATAAATAAAAACCTAAATTACAATTAACATGGTGTATGTCACATACCCACCCATGTTTGCATGTATCATCAATCATGATACAAACTAGTGCACAAACATATATCACATATACAACTTGTGCACATCAAGTGAGAAAATCAATCTTAAGTGAACCAATACTAGTTAATGTAAAGTAATATATCAAATATATAATTATACATTAAATCATTAAATCAACACTTGATTTAATGATCCGGTCATATCGCATATAACCGACTAATATCTAGTGTATCAATGTATCGAATCAACACTTGATTCGGTAACCCGGCTATATCTCATATAACCGTCCGATGATACAAATCGCGAGAATAGAATACAGTATCACATACTGGTATTATTCTCGGTCCCGCACATATCTCATATGCGCTCCTATTTCGTTTCGCTTGAGCCAGGAAACCTCTGTGTAGGACTCTAAAGACTCGTCAATACGCCGGCAGTAGGTGGTGATCATATCAATCACCCATAAGCCACAAGCGGTCTGCTAAACGTAATGGCCACCCGGGTATTGAGAGATCAGAAGATCAACGAGCAAGCCTGCTCACACTCCTGCGAATCCAATCAGTAACACTTACTGCACAGTCCGGTCTGTTCGTCTGATATGTCGCAATCTCGCCTAGGGGTGGTAAACGTCAGACCCCAGTAGCTTGATAAGTCATGCCGATGTAAGGTCCATAACAAGCATGAAACTACTGATAACACTTACCAGTAAATCAGTGCAACTCTGGCCAGGGATTTCCAGTTATGGTCAGTCGAGCATAGCGCAACATCAACCCCCAATACCGGGAGAGACGAATCCCCTCCTATCGCTCATTGCCTCCATGTGAATTGGGACTGTACCCAAAAACCACCTGTTTGCACGACTCAGTAGAGCCGTGGTAGGGTGGAAATCAAAGCACAGTGGGAGACACACAAGACTCTATGACGATCTCGGGTCAACAGACTAAGCTGTACCAGTGTCACCAGAGAACTGCCATCTGACGTGAGGTATAATACCATCTGGGAGTTCTCGGCGAGTCCGTTCAGTGTACCCAGTCTCCACTGAGCACCCGCATACCGTCTCTGATGTCAAACACCAATGGATATGGGATCATCCATCGCCCATCACATGGGTCAAGAAGATATACACTAGTCTACTCTGGAATATCGATACCCCGTCTCGATATTCCCACGACTAGGAACATTGAAGGATGTACTCATGGACTACCCAGGCCCCACTAGTATGATCTACATCATAGTCCTGGAAGTCGAGTACACATCCTAAGGGCTCTATCAACATGTAACAGAGAGACAATAAGTGTACATGTTAAGATAAAGAGCAACCAGATAGCATACTATCATGTCGAGCAAGAAAGTCCTACCTATATATGTCCCAGCATCCACTACAATATACATCTCATGTACAGTAATGGCCTCTAGGGCATACATATAACTAACAATCTCCCACTTGCACTAGGGCCATCTGTAGCAGTGGTTGCAGTATCTCATACTCAACTATCCCATAAAAGTCTCTCTCTGGGAAAAAGCCTTTGTGAGTGGATCCGCCGTGTTGTCCTCTGAGTCTACTCTCCTAACCTCGATCACCCTGGAGATCAACTATCTCCATGATCAGGTGATACTGCCTTGGAATATGTCTGGGTCACTGATGGGACCGGGATTCTTAGGCCAAAGCCACACTTCCATTGTCACACAATGGTAGGAAGCTAGTTCATCTCATGAACCAATATACACCCAAACTGCCTCTTTGGTAGTATCTTTGATAGCGATGTCACCAGCCTTTATCGTCTAGTTTGCCACGGTATCTCTCTTGGAACTCTTCAAATATACCGTCCCTCCACTGAGGGTAAAGACAATGCCTGCGACTGACATTCAGTCGTCCTTATCACCCTGGAACTTTTCCAGTGATTCTCCCCAGGATCAACTGATACCATTTCACTACAACTAGTGAGAATCCTAACATCCAATTAGATCTATCTCATAGATCCAAAAACCCAGGATTTAGGAGGTATCACTTTGATCCTATATGGAGAATCTATGTGATAAGAGGAGATTGACCGAGCGTAGCATAGGAAATTCTTTTCCTGTCAAGAGTATGTTGTCCACGTACAATACGAGTATGACCACCTTACTTTCTACTACCTTTTTGTATATACAAGGTTCATCTACTATTTTGATGAAGTCAAACTCTTTGACTACTATATCAAAACGGATGTTCCAACTCCGCGATGCCTGATTTATCACACAAAGCATCTTGCACACGTTTCCGCTGCTCCCACTGTTTACGAAGCCCTCTGGCTGTGTTCTTATAGACGCTTTCTTCTAAATCAATATTTAGAAAAGCAGTCATGACACCCAACCACCAGATATCGTAATCATGGTATGTAGCAATGGCAAGTAGGATCCGGATGGACTTAAGCACAGCCACCGGAAAAGGTTTCATCATTATCCACGCCTGGTCGATGACGAAAACCTTTAACAAGTCTAGCTTTGAAAGTCTCAACTTTTCCATCTACACCAAGTAATTTTCTCAAGATATACTTGCTCCTGATGGGGATTTAACCCTTCAGATATAGCATCCAAAGTCCATACTTTGTTGGTGTACATGGATTCCATCTCAGATCGCAAAGCATCCAGCCATTCTTACAGAGTCCCCACTCTTGATGGCCTGCTTGAAACTATTTGGGTCATCATCTCATGATGCAATCCTCGCTCCCACTGTCATCGAGAAACCGAAGTATCTCTCAGGCGGATGAGGAACCCTGCTAGATCGGCGGAGAGGCTGAGGTTTGTCGGAATCTATTGAATCCTTTGGTTCTACCAAATCATCTGCTGTAGTTTGTATAGCTGGAACTCCTTCCAGTTCTATAGAACTAACTTTGCCTCGAGCTTGTCTGGATTTTGCTTTTAGACATAGGACGGATAACCCTAAATCTTAACAAACTTAAGATATAGGCTCTTCCCATTCCATATCACATATGAAGTCGTAGGTAATGGATTTGATTGGAACCCAATTCAATAGGTATGCAGCTTCTCAAGTGCATAACCCCAAAAGGAAACAGGAAATTCAGTAGTACTCATCATAGAGCGCACCATATTACATAGGGTGTGATTGCTCCGCCCCGATACACCGACGTGCTATGGTGTATAGGAGGAGTAATGCTGAGAGAGAATCTCATTCTCCTTTAGAATAGTCCAGGAATCCCGTGCCCAAGTATTCTCCTCCATGATCACATCAAAGGACATAATACTTATACCCGTTTTTGGTTCTCTACTTCTAACTTATATTCGGTGATTATCTCAGAAGTTTCGGACTTGTGTTTCAACAGGAACATATGTCTGAATCTAGAGAGATCATCAGTGAATGTAATGAAGTACAAAGAACCAGTCCTGGCATATGTAGACTGGGGACCTTCATACATCACTATGTATCAGTCCCAAGAGTTCACTAACTCTTTCTCTGTTTCCAGTAAACGGAGCTATGGTCATCTTATCTTTGTGACATCACTGGCAAGTTTCATAAGATGTAAATTTAAACTGATTTAAATATGCATCTAAATGTAACTTAGCTAGTCGGGTCGCATTGATATGACCTAGTCTATAATGCCTTAAGAAGAATTCGTTCATTTCTGAACTCTTCCTCTTGTGTGTGTTCTGTACATTAAGAACTGTAGTTTGATTTAGAACGTCAATGCTTTTAGGTAACGTGCTTGAACCGATCAACTCTTGATATAGGAAATGTTCAAAACATTATCCAACAATACAAAATTATATCATTTCTTTACTTTTAAAGAGACTGATATGATGTTGTATATCGGGTTCGGTATCTAATAACATTCGTTCAGAATCAATGATTCTGGTAATACAGGGTGATAGTGACCAACAGACTTGGCTGCAACACTTGCACCATTTTCTGTCTCATGAAACTTATCACCCGTTCTCAGTTCTCTACCTATCTGTAGCCCATGTAACAAATTACATATGTGGGATCCTGATCCGGTATCTCATACCCAGGACGTAAAGGATACTGAGAAACAGTTCTCTGTAATGAACACACCTGAAGAAGATGCATCATCATGCACTTTCTTCGTTTGGGCGGCACGGGAATTCTGGTAATCCCCAATTTCCTGCTCTGTCTTATAACAATTATAAGTTGGAGCGGGACCAACGTTTCCCAGCTCAGTATAACAAGCGGGTTCGGTCAATACAACCATATTATTATCTTGATTAAGGCGTGACATGGTCGCTACCTGGAGAGAAAGAGAAGAAAACACTCTGCGTGCGCTCTTACAAGATTAGATTGGTTATATATTTTATCTAATCAGGATGGCTCCTACTGTTTTTATCAAATCCTCCTTCAAACCATAAAAGGAAAGACTAGCCGAGATTAATTACACTCTACAAGTTCGCCAATCTTTCGGCCAGGCCAGTGCCGGTACTTTGAGAGAGGTTCCCCGTGCTTTCGCATGGACCTAATTAAAATAAACCTTGTTTTCCCAGGGGCGTAACCCCGTTGACACCTTTTTAGACACTTACTTGATCGGCTAATTGTAAAGTGCAAAACTCTCCCAGGAGTAACTGTTCCCCTCCGAATGGGCGGCGCACAGGACCGCGATGTCCTGACGCTGAGATTCGGGGCACATGCTAATTGGTTTAATCCGTCCATCTCTCCGAAAATGCCAAATTGATTTATGGCACCGTGTATCGGAGGTTTAGACGGATGCGGCCGATGTAGCAGACTTCGTCAGATCCCCCCTCAAAATGAGGGGTTTTTGATTGTGGGGACGCTCTTCCCTGCAGGCGCAAGCCCCTGCAGTTAATTACGCTACCGCTTCGCGGTAACAACTTTCTCCTTCTCCAGAATTTCACTTCGAGTCGTGTGTGTTCATTTTGTTTGTGGTTGCCCGTGGATTGTATACGGAGACTGAGTAATGCCGTCGCCCGTAGGACGTGGATTAGTCCAAATACGTATTTACTTAGATTTGGGTTTGGTGTTTTCAATTTAAGGATGCATTAGTCGCGTTACGGCTAAGATCAACTTAAACGTTCGTTAAGGATACGTTAGTCCTGTTTTAGACTACGATCAACTCAACGTAGTGATTAATTTAATGTATGGCCATCGGAACTCGTCACCTCTCTGACGTCGTTGAAGGATTACAACGACATGTATCAGAGGAGCTCGGAGATGTACCCTCGAACCAGAGTTGATTGGGAGTTTTATAATCCATTTGAATGTTTAAGGATACGTTAGCCGTGTTTGGGGCTAAGATCACCTTAAACGTTTGTTAAGGATACGTTAGTCCAGTTTGAGACTAAGATCGACTTAACGGGACCGTTTAGATCCGACAAAAGAGCATTTGGGCTCTATTGTGCCAGTTTAGGGACGTGGTGGTCCGATGTTAGTTTAGGGACGTTTCGGTCCGATATTAGTTTTAGGGACGTTTCGGTCCGATGTTAGTTTAGGGACGTTTCGGTCCGATATTAGTTTATGGACGTTTCGGTCCGATGTTAGTTTAGGGACGTTTCGGTCCGATATTAGTTTATGGACGTTTCGGTCCATTATTAGTTTATGGACGTTTCGGTCCGATATTAGTTTAGGGATGTTTCGGTCCGATGTTAGTTTAGGGACGTTTCGGTCCGGTATTGGGTATGTGGCCGTTGGGACCCGTCACCTCTTTGACGTCGTTGAGGAATTACAACGATGGATGTCAAAGGAGTTCGGAGATGTACCCTCGAACCGGATGTAGATTGATTTAGGAGAGCCATTTTGCTCAGCCAATTTAATTTAAGGACTTATGGCCACGATTGAGCTAAGTCTAGTAAAAAAAAATGTCCAACATTGCTTTTGCATTTCCTTTTATTTTTATTTGGGCTTTGCCCAGAAAAGATGCAGGGCATCAATTTGTTTTGGGCTCTGTTCTTTATGAATGATGCAGAGCATCAATTTTGTTTGGGCTCAGCCATTTTATTGCTTTGCAATTTATTTTGGCCTGCTAGGTCTTTTTGATTTGGGCCTGGTCCTTCAAGTAATGCATTGCATTTGTGCAAAGCACCAAGAATCTTTTAGATTCAAGGAAAGGAGTGCAGAGCACTTTTTAATTTCTTGATCTAACTTTAGATCAAAGAGAAGAAGAAAAATCTTTTCTTTCTTTCTATCTCAGAGAACCAGAGGTTCTCTAGCAAGTGCAATGCACTATTTTTTTTGTTATTTTTATTTATTTATTTATTTATTGAAGATCACTGATTTTGTCTTTTGGATCAATGATCTATTCCTAAGAGAATTTTCTCTTATTTCAAAGGTTTTTACCTTCTTCTTTGTGTTCTCAAGAAGTTCTTTTCTCCTTTTTTTTAATCTAATTGTCTCTCCTTTGAAATGGGGTCTGGGGTCCTTTTTATAGTGCTCAAAAATCAGTTAAATTTGTTAAAAAGATCTTTTCTGAGTGATTTGGGGAATTTTCTCCACCGTTGGATCTTTGATCCAAAGCCCCCTGTTTTACAGAAGAAATCTTCTTGTTTAAACAAGAACAGAAAAAATATCCTTAAATCTTCACTCTGTTGTTGCGCAACTCACCAGCGTGTGACACGTGTCGCGCAGTGAGGCACTTGCGCAACAGCGCTTGCGCAACTGCGCAGACACGTGTCGCGCAGTGAGGCGCTTGCGCAACAGCGCTTGCGTAACTGCCCAGACACGTGTCGCGCAGCGGTGCGCTTGCGCAACTGCGCAGACACGTGTTGCGCAGCCGTGCGCTTGCGCAGTTGTGCTTGCGCAACTGCGCAGACACGTGTCGCGCAGCCGTGCGCTTGCGCAGTTGAACGTTGCTTATGTTTTTTAAAGAGCCTTGCTCTGATTGGACGTACTGCCTTGGGCGTTGTGCTGCCGTGTCAACTTCTGACATGCGGCACGTTGCGCGCAGCGCACGGGAACTGAAGCGTTGCTTCAAAATTTGAATTTTCAAAATTCAAGCAGAGCCTTGCTCTGATTGGGGGAACAAATGCCCCCCCACCGTTGTGCTCACGTGGCGCGCACGTGAGTGCAGCGGTGGCAAGATCCTGACTGTTGGATCATGGGGGTCAGTTGAAAAGGCGCAGGCGCCTATAAATAGGACCCTTGGTCCTTGGTAATTCTTTACCAATTTCAAGAATTTGAATTTCAGAGCCTTGCTCTTGCTTAAGAACTTCCAGAGTCTTGCTCTTGTGAGAACTTCAAAGTTCTAGTTTTAGAATCACTCTAGGTAAAATTAATTAAATTAAATTAATTTAAATTAAATTTAATTAACAGAGCCTTACTCTTATAGATCTTTGATCTAAAGGAAAACCCCTTTGGGGTTTCTTCAACAGAGCCTTGCTCTCAAAAAATTTACAGATTTACAGAGATCTGATCCATGGGTTCTATCCCATGAACAGAGCATTGCTCTTAGATCAAATGTAGATCTTTTTAGATCTGATAAACGGAGAAAAATTTTGTTTTATAAGTTTTCATGGATTTTCAAGATTCCAAAACTCTAAAGATAAAATTGATGGATCTTTCCACCATTACCATAGAGCTATGCTCTTTTAAGGAATCTTGTTCCCCTGAAACCAGAGTTTGACAAATGTCACTCTGTGACAGAGCTTTGCTCTGAAAGAGAATATTTCTCCTTGTCTCTAGGGATTTCCCATCAGTGAGGATATTCTTTTGGGGACCTTTTCATTAATTGACAGTCTCATCTAATGATGGGGTTGTCTTATTAAATGATGTACCGTCATCCAGATTTTATGGGTCCCTCTTTTTGTCCCTTACCCATTACATCACAGTGTTGAGTAAGATTTCAAAATGCCAAGTGTCAGAACACTAACTGTTATTTTTATCTTTCTACAGGAAACATGTCTGACGACTTATCTTTCCCCTTTGTTCGCTCGGAAGGAGGGTTCCCCCATTCGCCGGTGGACCGGGTGGTGTTCGCCTTGATTAAAGATCACGATCCAGAGTGCAAGAGACTTCACCTGTGGGGAAGGTGGTACAGCCAAATCATCCAAGGCCGTCGCAGCTTCAGCTCCGCTTCGCCTTCTGAGCCCATAGTTACGATCCCTTATGCGGACAAGCCCCCGGTGGAGTATGCCGTGGAGGTTAAAAATTGGAATGCCGACGACCTCCTTCAGGCTGCAATCGGTGCCATTCCGGTGCAGCCGCCGGCGGCTATAGATATCTTGGGGAGGCGAATCTGTCAGGGTGAAGCACGCCCTTGGGGACAGGCTTTTAACATTGGATTGATCCCGCGGCCGCTTGCCATATATTTGCAATGGGCCCGTTACATTTTGGCGACGAAGAGGGCTCTCCTGACGACGATTGGTTTATACTCAGCTGTCTACGTCTCGCTTTTCGAGTATCCTTCTCCTCCGACGTGGTGGATAAAGGCCTTCATCGAACAATGGAATATCCCCACCCATACCTTCCTGACAACGGATAGGGAAGTCTCCATCTCTCTGGAGGAGTTTGCTGAGATTTCAGGTCTGCCAATGAGGGGAGAACATTACGAGGAGCTGCTTCCTCCTGACGAGTATGTCTTTGCCACCAAGCAGCTTGTATTTGACTTAACTCCGGAAAATGCCATTCAGCATCAGCACCCGGGCTTGGTGAAGGTGTTGGAGATTTATGAGGAACTCCATTTGGAATCGGGCGACCGGGGCGTCAGTTTCACGGATTTCATTGCTCGTTTTATCCGCCCGGAGTTCCTATCAGAGCAGGGCGAGAAGTTCGCTCAGCTTGCTGACCCCTTTGGTTTCGGCTTGGACCGCCGACCTTTATCGGAAAATGACCAGCGGGATTTTTATTTCCCCGGCACTGCCAGCGTCCCTTTCTCAGAGATCGCCGTTCCTGGCATGGACGAGGAGACTTTTTTCATAGGGTTCTTGGGTCTATGGCTATGCAGCTTCGCGCTTCCCATGCACCCACGCCTCATGCGGTCCTCTGTCTTTTACCCGGCGCATCGAATGGCGGCTGGTTTACAGTTATCAGTAGGGATCGCCGGGCTGGCTTACCTCTACAATGGACTTAGCATAGCGACGGATGCTAATGAGCCTGGGGTACAGCCTGCTAACTTTCCGATGCACTACTTCACTTCTTGGATGGAGCTGCATGTGCGAGGGGTGTTTGGTGCCCATAAGACTCCTCCGTTTTTTGAGAAATACAGACTCCCAAGAATCATGCGGTTGGTCGGGGCTTCAATTGTGGTTGCACCTCCGCGGGAGTCTAGGGGACTGCTCCTGCGTTCACATCTAGTCGGACCGAAGACCTCTTTTGTGGATAAGGTCATCACCATAGGCTCCGAGACCACTAAGTCAGTGGTGTCGCTGCGTGATGACTTTAAGGGCGGGGTTTCTGTACTGAAGGCTCGGGAAATCCTTCACCTTTACTCCATTCGGCCGGGCTACCTAGTATTTAGGCAGAATGAGACGGCTCTCTTTATGATGTATAACCCACATCGATTTTCCCGACAATCGAGTTACAATCAAGGGATCCCGATGGAAGCCTTTCTGGAAACACCCGCGGCCAACCAAGGGGGAATAAGGAATGCTATGCATCATTTCACCCGGCTCAATACAGGCTCTTATTTTTTTATCAGTGAGCCTAGCTGTGCCCCTAAAATAATCCATCCGTATGTAGCCTGGTATGCGCATGCTATGGGCCCAATCATTTTAATGGAGAAACGCCTGCTGGTCGACCGTAGGGGTGCGCCTCCTGGTGGTGATCGCAAGGCTCCCTTGCAGCCAAGGCTCCCGGTCGTCCCTCCGCTAAAAGAGGCTGGAGTCGCTCAACCGCGCGTGTTGAGCCCCCCGCGGGGATTGCCACTGCCTACTACGGTGGATGCACCGCCAGTGCCCCGTGCTCCCACGAAGACGGTTAATATGGTATCACCAGGGTCCGGCGCAGGAGCAGAGATCGGGGCCCGCCGCCCTAAAGTGGCTGCCAAGCGCAAATCCGCTCCGGGTGGGTCTAAAGCTGGTGGACAGCAGAAGAAGAAGAAGTCCGCTCTTTCCCTCGATGCGATCCTCAGCTTAAAGCCTGCGGCTCCTCCCGCCGAGGCCATATGTGAATACGGCAGCAATGAGGGTTTCGTGGTAGATCCTGCGGACACCAATCTGGCTGCCGCCATTGCAGCTTCGGAGCGATCGGCTAGGCTCGAAGCGATGCTAAGCAAACTCGCTGAGTCCGGTAATCATCAGATGCTTCATTTGTCATTTTATTGCACCTTGTATTATTATCTTTAACTAACATTTGTTCCATTTTCAACAGGTGTCTCTACTGAAGAGGCTATTGCTGCCTCCCTGAAAACCTTCCAGGAGGAGGAGGAGAAGCGTGCCCTAGCAGGCGCTGGTATGTTTCACCCCTTTCTCTTTTATAAGGAAAGTTTGTTGTCTTTTTATGATGGTCAACCTAACCTTCTTTCGTTTCTTAGCAGGGGTTATATCAGTTGATGCGGGGATCCTTCCCGAGCCTGTTACTGAAGTCCCGGCTTCGTCAAAGTTGCCGCAAGAGCCTCGGCTTGACAAAACGACGAGGGATGCCCTGAAAACCTTAGAGGCTTCCCTATTCACGGACGAGGACACCTCAATTAGGGAAGCTCTAGTGGCATCCGTCTCAACGGCTCGGGAGGAGCGGAAGCGGTTGAGACACGAAGGAAAGGCGCGTAGAGCTGCTTTGGCCGCGGAAGCGGGTCCCAGTACCATTCCTCGTGCTGACACTCCTTCTGGAGAGGCCCCTGTCGCCCTGTCTACTGCTTATAGGCAAGTGGCGCGCGCGGCTCGAAGTGCAAACAATAAATCCCCTTCAGGTAGCATCTCTTTCAGAACCTTGTTGTAAGAATTATTATAAAGCCATTGGCTCATATGCATTCCATCTTGCAGGACCAAGTCCGACTGAGGGGGAGGCGGAGACCGTTGAACCCAGGGAAACGGCGGAAGCAGTGCCTGCCGAACCTGAGCCGACGGTGAGGCGCGTCATTGGGGCCACGGGACCTGAAACAGAGATTGAGGAATCCGCCGCCGAGAGGGTCATTGATACCGCTCCTGACGTGGCGGTAGATGAGATGATTGTCTTAACCGAGGCGAAGGCGGTAGGGGGCGAAGAGCTCGAGGCCGGAGACCTCGCGGTGACGGTGGACGAGACAACCGTGACCGCAGAAACCGAGGGAGTATCGGGTGAGGCGGCCACGATTCCTGAGGAGGAGCGAACCGCTCTTTCCCAGGAATCTGGTAATACTCCGATCATAGCCCTCCCCGCGTATGGTTCCTTGCCGTCTCCCGGGCTCGCGAGCACAACAACGGTTCCCATCGAGTCGGGTGATGAGGCTATGGGCTGTGGTCTCATGTCGATGGATGAGGGGATTGCTTCAGTTTCTGCTGGTAGCTTATCGGGTAAATTTTTGAGTCACCAGCGTTCCCCCTCTTTTCTATATATCTTGCGATCTTTTCTGACAAGCTTGTCTTTGCAGGTGCGGCCAGTGCCGATGCTCCATTGCTCGAGGGGGCACCGTCGACTACTGCTTTGGCGGTGGTCACCTCCCCGCCTTCCCTTATACCATCCCGGATGTTGGAAGGTATGGATTCACGACTCATGCATTAATCTTTCAAAAATGTAGCTTTGTACTAACGTTATACCATTGTGCCTTTGCAGGAGTGCTCTTCAATCATTTATATCAAGTGTTGCTCCCACACTTCTCTTTCCCATCCGAACTCGCTTCTCCCTCTGGTGGCGCCGGTGAGTATACTTTCACTATAATATCTTTATTTACCTCCTTTTTTCTAGCCATGGGATAATTTCTGACTTTTCCTTTTCTCTATTGCAGTGCCACAAATCGAAGGAGGGGATGCAAGACCTGCCGTGCTACCTGCCTTTCCGGCTTTGCCGTCCGTTGCAGCTGGTATAGTAAATTTCCTTTTTTGGTAACCCTTCAACATCTTCTGAACCATCCTTTAACCATGTTTTGTTTTGCAGCTATTGTTCCGGCTCCGGTCCCCTTTGAGGCTCGCGTCCTTTCACCGGCAGGCCCTTTCTTGAGACGTCCATCTTCCAAGGGTGCTGTGATGAGTTTGGGCATGCTGAGCGGGTACATTGAAGAGCTCAATATGGACGCTCTCCCTTCTGCCGTAGATTTTGCTGCGGAGGTTAACCCGATGTTGGCGGCGCCCGTAAATTTTCATAACGAAGGCGTCGTCGAATCTTGGGTTAACCATTGCGGGGGGATCGAGGCCTGTCTATATCGGCTGGAGTCGACGCGCCCTTCTCCCGAAGTTTTAGCTCTGAGCACCCAACGCACAACTTGGCTCGAGCAAAGCACTTCGCACCTCCGCCACTTGGAACAAGAAGCAGCTTCAAGACTAAGGGAATGCCAAAAGACCTCGAACGAAACGGCCCATATGCACGCTGAGGTTGAGGCAAATGCTGCCCAAGTGAAGACTATCTTCGAGGGTCTCTTGAAGCGTATCTCCCATGGGCTAAACTTGAAGCGGAAGCTTGACGTAGCTGAGCGCAATACCCCAAGTCGGGAAGCTGCCTATCAGGTCGTCAGGGAGCAGCTTGCGTCGGTCTTGCAGCAGCGAGCCCAAGTGGAGGCAGAGCTGGCGGTGGTAGCCGATCGAGAGAAGACGTGGAAGGAAGTATTCGAGCAATTGTTAAATCTATGCAAGACGCTTCCTTCCCAGTAATTTCTCCTTGTATCATTTGTACTTGTAAAATATATGTATATATTTTTTTTATTCTTTAGTACAATGTATCCTGTACCCAGTCAATGTTCATGAATAAAAGATACACATTTTTGTAACGTCCTGTGTCATTTCTTCGCCTTTTTCATTCTTTTCAGCATGACATATTTAATACACCTTATTGACAGATAACTTCATTTCTCCCAGAGATAACGATGGCCTAGACTGCAGGTTCAGATCTGCCGCCTAGGACCTTTCAACTCTATGAGCCGTGAGGGTCTCATAGAGACTTTTCTTCCTACGGATCGAGAGGATCTCGTAGGCGGGCTTTTCTCCTTAGGAATCGCGAGGATTCCTAAGTGTGGTTTTCTCTTACAAGTCGTAAGGCTCCTGCAAGAGTTTTTCTTTCTCACGAGTCGAAGAGACCCGTAAGCGGTTGTTTCCCTCCTTATCGAAACTCGATTTTAAAGAGTGAGTCCCGCGTATAGTATGCAAGAGACCAATTTAGATCGACTTGTAGGGTCCCACTGTTCAGGAAGCAAGTTCTCCTACCTCTGATGCCTGAGGCTTTATTTTTCAGACCAAGAAGCAAGTTCAATTTGTCGAAGAAATCCCTTTTCTGAAAGATTTGGCGGGATTTCCCCCACCATCGGATCTTTGATCTAGGGGCTTCTGTTTTACAGAAGATAATAACCGAAAAGATTTCTTCAGAACCTTTTTGTTTAGCGCGAATGCTCCAGGGTATGACGCATGTCGCACAGCACACAGTGCAGCGCAACTGCGCTAGCACATCTACGCCGACACGTGTCATGCAGCGCACGACGCATACGCCGCTGAAGCGTCGCTTCCCTTGGTTTTGCTTGAAACAGAGCTTTGCTTTGGCTGGGTGCGCTGCTTTGGGGTGCTGCGCTGATGCGTTTGCGCTGGACACGTGGCGTGTAGCGCGCAGCGCAACACATCTGCGCTAGCGCTTCCGTGCTGAAGCGTCGCTTCTTCAAGACAGAGCTTTGCTCTAATCGGGGAAGGATGAAGCTTTGCTTCATCTCCTGTCTCGGAATTCGAACGGAAATTCGCTCCAATTAGGGTAAACTGCCGTGACGACTCTTGGGAGTCGAAGAGGCACTTGAGGCCTATAAATAGGACCTTTGGTCCCCTCCAGATACTTATCATCTTCCAGATTTTCATTTTTGAAGACTTTAGAGCTTTGTTCTTGCCTTTAAGAACTCCGGTACCTTGCTCCCTTTTTTTAAAGTTTTTTTTTAGAAGAACTTCAGGTAAAATCGATTCTTAGATCAATCTTAAATAGCAGAGCTCTCGTCTAGTGGGTTTCATCTTTGAACATAGTTTTGCTCTCTAGGAATTTAGTCATCCATGTATATTATTGCTTTTCTATTGTTGATCTTCCTATAATATTTTCTCCAGGCATAATGGCGGCGGTGCATCTATACAGTCTGCACGAGTTCATTACCTACGATGATATCCGCGCTCAGGGTCGTCAACAAAACCAGGAGTTTACAGACGCCGAATGTGCAGAAGTTATGGGTCGTCTGAACGCAAGCGGTGGTTGGCTGTTGCCTCGGCGTTCGGCTCTTTTGAAAGTCGTGCTGGGAGCAATATGGAGGGCACTTCCGGGTCTTCACGAGGCCCTACCACTCAATGCGCTGGATGATGCCGAGGACAAGGTGCATTCAGTGCACCTGACAGGGCTGATCTCAAAGAAGCGACGGAATGACCTCGTTGACATCCTGCATCAAGTGTTTCAGCAGACGACGATCGTTGCTGCTTATCAAAGGCCGGAAGGGCTTGCCGATGATATCGACACTGAGGAGCGTGAAAGACCGCGCATAAGAATAATTAGAAAGGCCAGAAGAACTCTGGATGACCTTACTTTTGATTTCCTCAATCCGTGCCCCGGATCCGAGGTTATACCGTTGTAATATTTTGAACAATGTTTCTTATGCATTATTCTTATGCTTGTAAAAACTTTTAGCGGTATGAATGAAAACCCTCCCCTTTTCTATTTCAGCTTGTCTTATTTCTCGTCCTGAGTCTTCTGTCCATGCATAAATGAATGCGTCACGCATGCCAGATCAAATGTAGAACAGATATTCTTTCTGTCATCTTCTTTCTTTTAATGTCAGTAGGCTGTCTTAATAACCATGGTTGATGGATGTCTAAAACGAGTATTCCGACTTCCTCAGGAAATAGCGATGGCTTAGGCCGCAGGTTCGGGTTTACCGCCTAAGACTTTTCAATTCTATGAGCCGTGAGGGTCTCATAGAGGCTTTTCTCCCTACGGATCGAGAGGATCTCATAGGTGGATTTTCTCCTTAGGAATTGTGAGGATTCCTAAGTGTGGTTTTCTCTTATAAGTCGTAGGGATTTTGTAAGAGAATTTTCCTTCTTATGAGTTGAGAGAATTCGTAAGCGGTTGTTTCCCTCCTCGTCGAAATTCGACTTCGGAGAGTGAGACCCGTGAATAGTATGCAAGAGACCATTTTGGATTGTCTTGCAGGGCCCCATTGCTCAAGAAGTAAGTTTTTCAATCCTTGCTGTCTGAGACTTCTTCTTACAAATTGAGACGAATCGGGAATTTGCTCGCGGAGAGGGCGATGGCTCTGCGAGTTGACATGAGTTAAGAGTCTCTCATCACGGAGTGTTTGTATCCGTGAGTCGAGGAGTTTGCTAGGGATTATTTGTTTCCCAAGCACCAAGGATTATTTGTTTCCTTGGGGTTTGAAACGAGTCGAGGATTCCTACGGAGGCACTGGTGGCTCTGCGGGTCAACGCGGATCAGGAGGCTCTCGTCAAGGAGTGTTTGTATCCGTGAGTCGAGGAGTTTTGCTAGGGATTATTTGTTTCCCAAGCACCAAGGATTATTTATTTCCTTGGGGTTTGAAACGAGTCGAGGATTCCTACGGAGGCACTGGTGGCTCTGCGGGTCGACGCGGATCAGGAGGCTCTCGTCAAGGAGTGTTTGTATCCGTGAGTCGAGGAGTTTTGCTAGGGATTATTTGTTTCCCAAGCACCAAGGATTATTTGTTTCCTTAGGGTTTGAAACGAGTCGAGGATTCCTACGGAGGCACTGGTGGCTCTGCGGGTCGACGCGGATCAGGAGGCTCTCGTCAAGGAGTGTTTGTATCCGTGAGTCGAGGAGTTTTGCTAGGGATTATTTGTTTCCCAAGCACCAAGGATTATTTGTTTCCTTGGGGTTTGAAACGAGTCGAGGATTCCTATGGAGGCACTGGTGGCTCTGCGGGTCGACGCGGATCAGGAGGCTCTCGTCAAGGAGTGTTTGTATCCGTGAGTCGAGGGATTTGCTAAACACACTGGCTTCTTCGGTTGAAATGAACCGTCGAGGTTTGGCTTCGTCGTCTGACGGAGTCTGTTGGGAAAGTATGGTTCCCTCTTTGTTTACGCCCTTGGATTGTATACAGGGGTCGATGTGATCTTAACTGTAGGGCCAAAATTTTATCATCATTATTTTTTTTGTTTTATTTCCGCGATGCTCTATCATTTCAGCTTTTATATCGCGAAGGTCGCGATCGCCCAATCATTTCGGCTGTTTATTTTATTTCCACTCGCTGCTTTTTATTGCGAGTTGCCCAATCATTTTGGCTATTTCTTCATGCATATATTTTTACTTGTTGCTTTTTTTATTGCAAGTTGCCCCATCATTTCGGCTATTTCGTATGCATGTACGGTCTACTGGCTTTTCGCCGTGAACCTGAACTTGGACACTGATTTTGGCATCAGCACCGCTACAACTGGGATGTTGCCAGGAGCGAATCATCATTTGCTTCTGTCATTGTCGAACAAAGGAGGCTTAGCGACCGGGGTTAGGGTCATGTCGACTAAGGCTTTTGACTTTATGAGCCGTAAGGGTCTCACAAAGCTATTTCTCCCTATAAGTCGTCAGGATCTTATAGGTGTATTTTCTCCTTAGGAATCGTGAGGGTTCCTAAGTGTTTTGTTCCTCTGTAAGTCGTAAGGATCCTACAGGAGGGTTTTCTCTTTGCAAATCGAGAGGATTTACAAGGGTTATGCGAACATATCCCCAGTCACGGATGGACCTTGGTTAGGGAAATGTTTATTCGCGCCCATGGATTGTATACAAGGGTCAGTATTGAGCCACTTGTAGGGCAATATCGAAAGTTGTGGGGGTTGCTTAAGCACAGGTTTAGATCTCTGTAACTTAAGACTTTCAAACCTTACGAGCCGTGAGGGTCCCATAAGAGCGTTCTCCTTACGAGTCGTGAGGATCTCGCAAGTGTATTTTCTCCTTAGGAACCGTGGGGATCCCTAAGTGCGTTGCTCCCTTGTGAGTCGTAAGGATCTCACGCAGGAGCTTTCTCCTTACAAGGTCGAGAGGATCTTGTAAGTGTTCTTTAACGAAGTTGCGCCCTTTCAGGTTTTCACAAACACTCGCCGGTAGTCCTGCTGTTTTTACTCACGGAGCCCTTTCGGGTTTTCATCCGTGCCCATTTTGCTTATGGACATACCATTTTTTTATTCTTTTTATTTCCTTTGTCTCTTTTTTTTTACGAGGTCGCGCCCTTTCAGGTTTTCACAAACACTCGCCGGTAGTCCTGCTGTTTTTACTCACGGAGCCCTTTCGGGTTTTCATCCGTACCCATTTTGCTTATGGACATACCATTTTTTTATTCTTTTTATTTCCTTTTTCTCTTTTTTTTTACGAGGTCGCGCCCTTCGGGTTTTTCACGAACACTCGCCGGTAGCCCTGCTGTTTTTACTCACGGAGCCCTTTCGGGTTTTCATCCGTGCCCCTTTTTGCTTATGGACATACCGTTTTTATTTTATTTTATTTTGTCAGTCTAAAGATACTGCGGTAGTAGTTTAAAGACGTTTCGGTCTGCTATTAGTTTAAGGACATTTCGGTCCGCTGTTAGTTTAAGGACATTTCGGTCCGCTGTTAGTTTAGGGACATTTCGGTCCGCTATTGAGAAGTTGGCTACTGCTTATACAGTTTGAGCTTAGGAAGATAGCGAGCGGACATAGTCGTCGTGATTTATCATTGACCTAGGCTGTGGCTCATTAAGCGTAGTATTTCTTTAGGAAGCGACCGTTTATTGGTCTGAAAGGCCTTTCACCGTGCATGTCCATGAGTAGGTAGGCCCCACCCTGGTAAACTTTATCTATGATGTACGGGCCTTCATAGTTCGGCTCGAATTTTCCCCGCTTGGCGCGATTGGGGATCATAGGCCTTTTGACCACTAGCACGAGTTCGCCTTGGTGGAATGTCCTCGGTCGGGTCAATCTTTCGTATGAGCGCATCATCTTTGCTTTATAGGCCTCCAGATTTTGTTGCGCTATGAGCCGTGTTTCTTCAAGGGCGTCAAGCTCCTCAAGCCGAAGATGAGCATTTTCTTCGTCCGTCAGTTCGTAATGGACTGCCACTCGTAGAGAGGGTAACTCTACCTCGAGAGGGAGTACTGCTTCCGTACCGAACACCAACGCGTATGGCGTTGTGTTTGTAGCTGTCTTGAACGTGGTTCGATACGCCTAAAGAGCTTCTTGCAGTCTCTCATGCCAGTCTTTCTTATTTCGGGACACTGTTTTCTTTATAATTTTCGTCAAGGTCTTGTTGAAGGCCTCGGCGAGACCGTTAGCTCGTGGATTATAGACTGAGGAATATCTCCAGTCTATGTTATGCTGCTGTGCGAAGCGGCTGATTTTATGACTTCGGTAGGCTGGCCCGTTATCGGAGATGATCCGCCTTGGAGTTCCAAACCGATATATGACGTGCGTTTTGAAGAAATGAAGGATATTCTCCGTCTTCACTTCTCTCAATGGTACTGCTTCTGCATACTTAGAGAAGTAGTCAGTCGTCGCTAGGATGAAACGATGTCCTTTAGACGATGCTGGTTCGATGGGGCCGACTATATCAGTCCCCCACATTTCGAATGGCCAGCTAGCTACCGTTGGATGCAACGGGTTTGGGTGCTTGTGGATGAAGTCCCCATGAATCTGGCATGAGTGACATTGCTTCGCATATTCGATGCAGTCTTGAATCATCGTGGGCCAGTAATAGCCCATCCGTTTGATCTTCAACTTCATCTTTAAACCTGCTTGGTGAGAACCGCAGATTCCGTCATGAACTTCCTGAACGACTCTTTCCAATTCGTCCGGTCCTAAGCATCTCAGCCACAGAGAATCGAATGACCTCTTGTAGAGAGTATCATTGACGAAGGCGAAGGACAGAGCTCGTTTTATGAGTTGATGTCTTGCGGACGCATCTTCGGGCATTTGGTGGGACTTGAAGTAGTCTATAAAGACTTCCCTCCAATCCTCAACCTTCTCATGTTCTTTTATTTGCAAGGTCGCTTGTCTAGTCACTCCCTTCTCTTTGGGTGATTCCGAAGGTATTTCTGCGGGGGCGAGCACCTGACGACTTTGTACCATGATTCTAACATCATCGAGGTTCTCGTCAGCCATTTCTTTAGCGAGTTTGGCCAACGCGTCCGCTTTTCTGTTATCCGTGCGTGGTATGCTCTCCAAAGTATAGGAGGGAATTTGGGTTAGCAGTTGTTGCACCTTTTCACCGTATTTTACTAACTCCGGTTTTCATGTTTGGTAATCGCCGTTTACTTGACTAACGACCAGTTGCGAATCTCCGTATATGAGGAGGTTTTCAATTCCCATGTCAATGGCGATCTCGAGGCCTGCTATCAGAGCTTCGTATTCGGCTTCGTTGTTTGTCCTCGGTTCCGTCAGGGAGAACGCGTAGCGCATTATCCCTCCTTGTGGAGTTATAAAGATGAGTCCTACCCCCGATTTGATTATAGGGGTACTTTGTTTGCGCTTCTTCACAGAAGATGCTCCGTCAAAATAAAGCTCCCATCGGGTATTATCACCATCGATCGCATCAAACGCATGTTCGTCTGGAAGATCGCAGTTTAAAGGAGAGTCGGCTGGTATCGGGTGCTCAGCAAGGAAGTCGGCGATGGCCTGGCCTTTTACTGCTTTGAGTGGTCGATATGCTATCGAGAACTCCATTAAGAGTAGGGCCCATTTAGCGAGTCGTCCTGTCAATATGGCCTTTGACATTAGATATTTGAGAGGGTCCACCTTTGAAATCAGATAGACTTCATGCGCTAATGCGTAATGTCTAAGCTTTGTTATTGCGAAGATCAACGCCAGGCAGTGTTTTTCAATGGGGGAATAATTGCTTTCTGCCCCCAGCAGCACTCGACTTAAATAGTAAAGTGCTCTTTCTTTCCCTTGGTCATTCTCTTGTGCCCATAATGCGCCCAAAGAACCTTCAAGGGCGGCCGTGTAAAGAATGAGAGGCTTTCCCTTCACTGGAGCAGCCAACACTGGGGGGTTTTGCAGGTACTATTTGATCTCGTCTAGTGCGCTTTGGCACTTTTGATCCCAGACGAACGGGGTTCCCTTCTTCATCAGGTCTGTAAGGGTGGCACTTTCCCGAGAGGTTGGCTATAAATCGCCGTATGTACGCGAGCTTCCCTTGGAGAGACCGCAGCTGTTTGAGAGTTCTCGGCGGAGGCATTCCTATGATTGCCTTGATCTTGGACGGATCTATCTCGATACCTCGGTGTCGAACGACGAATCCCAGGAATTTGTCCGAGGAAACCCCGAATGCACACTTCAGAGGGTTCATCTTCAAGTTGTATTGTCGAAGACGTTGAAATACGGTCTTCAGGTGCTCGAGATGTTCCTCATATGATTTGCTTTTAACAACGAGGTCGTCGATATAGCATTCAACAATTTCATGTATAAGGTTATCGAAAATCTTCGTCATGGCCCTTTGGTAGGTTGCACCGGCGTTCTTTAAACCGAAGGGCATCACCCTGTAACAGAATATTCCCAAAGGAGTCCGGAAAGCCGTATGTTTCTGGTCTTCAGGGTGCATTTTTATTTGATTGTATCCTGATGATCCGTCCATGAATGAGAAAATCTCATGCGTGGACGTATTGTCTATCATTAGTTCGGTGACTGGTACTGGGAAATCATCCTTCGGGCAGGCTTTATTGAGATCCCGAAAGTTCACGCATATGCGCACCGTACCATTTTTCTTCATCACTGGGACGATGTTAGCAATCCATTCAGGGTATTGAACCTCTTGGATAAAGCCGGAGTCTATCAGCTTTTTGACTTCCGCGTTGATGCTCATTTCGAGCTCAAGCCGCATTCTTCTCGGCGCTTGTTTGACCGGCTTGACACTCGGGGATATTGCCAGTCTATGTACAGCAACTTCTGGATCAAGTCCCGGCATCTCGGAATAGTTCCATGCGAAGCAATCTTTATGCTGTACAAGGACGTCCTTTAACGCAGCCACCTTTTCCTCGGACAGCAGTTCGCTGACGAATGTCGGTCGCGGATCGTTTATCGTCCCCAACTCAATTTTCTTGAGGTTATCCGCAGTGGTATGTATGCCGTCCTCCAGTTCTTTCGGAGCTGGGGGAAATTCTGAGATCACCTTATCATTGCTGTTTTCGAAGCACCAAGGAAGGCTGTCCACATTCTAGGACTCCTCTTTTAATATCGTTATCATACGACAGGTGCGAATTTTCTGCCAATCCTAATGTGGAACTGGTTCTTCTTTCGTGGCCTTAGGCTCGTGCTTTTGTGGTGGTGCTACCTTCCAGTTGTTGGACAGAGCGAATTTACCAAGCTGATATTGATCTTCGACCCAATTCTTGAAGGTGAAACAATCTTCAAGAGGATGACCTACTACTCGATGGTAAGAGCAATAGTCCGGGTGTGAGGCTTCGCCTGCTTGTTCGGGGTGCTTGGACTCCGGCAATGTAAGCATTTGATGTTTTAGAGCAAGCTCAAATATCTTCCTTGTTTTGTTTTGAGGAAATGAGTATGCTCGACCCATTTTCTTCATGAGGGCTAAGTCGACAATGCTCGACTCTCGGATACCTGGTTTCTTAGCTCTGCTTTGTGGTTTTTGAGCGCCTTTTCTGCCCTTTGACTTGTTTTTGCTTTCGCGTCGAACCTTTTTTGTAGCAGGTTGACAAGGAGCGGCATTTTCATCCTTCACGGCCTGTCGGAGAAGGCGTTGCGTCTTGGCTTTCTCATAGATGGCCGTCTCGCGGTTGTGGTCATCTCGGACTTTTTGACCAGCTTCCCTTATAAGCCTGTCCATTTGTTCTTCAAATGATGGACCGGGCAATTTTTCATCAGGAACTTTTACTGGCTTAGGATTAGCGTCCTCCCATTGAGCGTCCGCGTCTTCATCGAAGTCATACATGACATAACAGCTACTTACTAGCTCTCGTTTCTTTAGCCGGATGTACCCAAGCCCTTTTGTTTCCATTCTCCCGTTAGGCAGTTTGCGTTGGGTCCCGGGAATATTCCAGACCCTGTCATAGAATTTGGCCTCTCTAACGGTCTGTCTGAAGGATATCCCCTGGCGTTTCAGCAGCTTCTTTAAACCTTCGGTATAATATCTGGGAAGACGGATAGGCTGAATCCTGTCGAGCGTGGGATCCACGCCATGCCAAACTTCTTTTTCCACCTTGTTTTCTTCAGAACGGTAGAATAGGATTGCCTTCTCGCCTTCCCGTCCGGGAGGGATATAAAATGTCTGCAATTCTTCTACGCTGTTGGTGTTGAGTGCATCCAGTTCTTTGTAATGTTCAAGCGGTACCATGGTTATCTGCAGACTTCGCTCTTCATCAGCGGAAGCCCGTATTGAAGGCCGAGCAGAGAATACGACATGGACCTCATCCTCCGAGTCACTACCAAAGACCAATGTAGGAGTGGACGGTCCTGGCTTGTTATATTGGGGCGGACCCGAATAAACGACCTCCTCTTCTTCCTCGGTATCACTGCCGAAGACAGGGATGGTGGCGTTAGTTTTATTTTCCGGCTTGTGACACTTCTCCGTGTCTTCGAAATCCGGCAAGAAGTATTTGGCATCTTCGTATTTGCGGACCTCGTTCACAGAGAACGGGTTCAGTTCTCCCGTCACGGTATACTCGAAACCATCCTTAAAATACTTCATACACTGGTGTTGTGTAGAAAGGATGATGTTGTACTCATGTAACCATGGTCGGCCGAGCAAAGCGTTGTAGCATGTCTTGGCATCTATGACGTGGAACTTAATGTCCGTGAAGAGTAATCCGAAGCGTAGCGTCAGTATTACAGATCCAAGAGTCTTTGACGATTGGGAGTCGAACCCGGATATGGTGATCTTGTCCCGAGCAAGGTGCTGGACGCTCATGCAGATTTCCTTTAACACCCGCACGTTGAGTAGGTTAACAGACGACCCGTTATCGATCAGAATTTTGCCTATCTTTATATCATGGCAGTATCCCGAAACATAGAGAAGGCGATTATGTTCACAAGTCCCAAGTAGAAGGTCCTCATCGCCAAAAGTAACATCAGCCGTGTGTACTTCCTCTAACTCATCCTTCATCTTTTCCTCGGCCAGGCATTCTTGGAATTGTTCCGGGTCTTGGAGTGCCTTAATCAATGAATCTCTCGCCTCTTTTGATAGCAAAAGGGCGTCGAGAATGCTGAGCTACGAGGGCAGTTTCCTCAGATGTGCTAAAACGTTGTAATCCACCTTATTCTTCTTTAGTGGGTTCTTAGCGGTTAACTCTTCCGCAACTCGATCATCCAAGGCGATGTCTTCAGAGGCTTTCTCTTTCCCTTTGTCTTTCTTGTTTAAGGGTCCAAGATTCTTTTCAGGTAACGTCCGATTGCGTAGCTGTATATTCTCGCAAGCCTTTGGTCCTTCTTCTTTTCCCGAAGTGGATTCTTTAAAGAGGGGGCCAAGCTCTAGCTCTTCATCAGAATCGCTCCCAAATACAGGTACTTGTGATCCCCCGGCGTCAATCATGCAACAACCACTGCTAGTTTTATCAAGCACTTCGTTTATTCCGTTCTGCTCTTGGCGGGCTTTGCGCTTTTCCCGCTTAAACTGTTGCCGGTGAGTAACATATCTTTGCTACCACTTACCGAAAGCTTTGCACTCTTCGGTGGGATGCGACACCTTCCGATGGTACAAGCAATAGGAGGGGTGGTTTTCCATTTCACCCGTAATGTTTTTCTCGGAGGGTGGTAGCTTGATTCCCATCGACACAGCCTTGGCGAATCTCTTCTTTATCTTGAACTTGATTTTATCTGTGGTGGGTGTATTTTGTTCTAGCGGGAGTACCGCAATTCTTTCGCCAAGGCGCTGGCGTTTGGCCTTTTCGAATATAACCGCTTCGTTATCCCGATCAGCTTTGCCCTTTAAAAACGCCTGATTTAGGAATGCATCAATCGCTTCATCCGACGGCTCCAGGATTTTTAGTGCAGGCTCCGCCCCCAGCTTTTCAGCGCGAGGAGTCTCCTCATCGCTTGTGGACAAATGGGAAATCACATGGCAACTTGCTACATGTTCTTCAGATTCATTTGACGAACTACCTCCCTCATCTTCTGCTTGGAAGACGTGGTTGAGGAACTCTTGCAATGTAACGGGAGTCCGCGTCTTCTGGTTGTACTCTTCCAGCGCATCAATTTGCTTTTGCAAGTCCGTGTGCCTATCGCTAGGCTTCACCGGTTTCTTGGCCTTCTTCTTTTTCTTCGAAGACTTTGACGACTGGCTACTAGTGCTTGAACCCCCATCATTGGTCTTTGGAGTTAGACGTGGCTTTAACATCCCTCAACGACCTGCGGTTCCAATGGGCTTTTCCACTTGATCGCCGGACATGTCCGAAGATCATTTAGCATTCTCTTCGTTTTTGAAGATAATACAACCTCCCACGGAGTTTCTTCAATGACAGAGCATGTTGCCCCCGGCGTATTCGTCCCTTTAGAGGTGTGGGGCTGCGGGGGATTCACCTTCCATTTGTCAGATAACGCAAATTTTCCCTGTCTATACTGGTTTTCAAGCCAATTTTTGAAAACGTAGCAGTCCTCAATCGGATAGCCTAGCACTCGATGATAGGGGCAGTAATTAGTTTCGTTGACGTCACTTGGTTGCAACGGACGTTTTGGATCTGGCAGATTTATGAGTCTGTTGCGTAATGCCAGCTCGAATAACCTCTTCGTTTTATCGCGGGGAAAGGAATAAGGACATCCCATCCTATCCTCAAGGGGTACGTAAGGGCGCGTATTGTTTGGACGAGCAACCGGCTTCAAGTCGTTCGGTTGTTGTTGAGCATTAGCGACAATGATCGCTTTTCCCTTTCCTTTGTCAGTTCGGGAATCTGGCTTTGGGAGAGGGGGTTTATGACCCATCTGGTCCATTTGCGCTAATTTGTCAATCAAAGCCTAGAAGGAAGTCGGCTTGAAAAACATCATAAACTGTGAGATGGTTGCCTGTGGATCAAGGGTTCCAACAAACATTCCCACCGCAGGGGCTTCTTCTATGCGCTGCTCACACTTTGACCATAGATTACGCCACCGTATAGCGTACTGAACCCATGTCTCGCCGGGTTTTACCCTAGCGTTAATCAGTGCCGTCATCGGGGTACGTTCACTGGCACTTGCAAAGCGTTGGGTAAACAGCAGCTCCATCTCCGCGAAGGTTTTAATAGAATCATTAGGGAGTTCAGAGTACCACTCGAACGCCGTATCTGATAGGCTTCCGACAAACTGGCGGAGCAAAGTTTGTCATCGCCGCCGGTGTTACCGCAAAGTGCCCTGAACTGGGCGACATGCTGATGGGGATTGCCAGTCCCTTTGTAGACATGAAACTTGGGAATTGTGTAATCCGGCGGGTACTTGATTTGGTCATACCAGCCTAGATATGGACGCCCCGTTTTTACGACGTGGCCGGCTGCTTCGGCCGCATGATGAACCTTTATTTGCTGGGCTATGTATTCGTCCAGATCAGTCTTAGAGATTGTATCCTCTTTAGCTGTTAATAGAGCGGGCTGCGGATTTAATGTATCTCCCTTATCATCTCCAAGGACGGTTAGGGGTTCTTCAGCGGGAGGATCTTGTTGTATCATCATCCCTATCATGTCCTGGAAGAGGAGGCCCATCCGCTGTATGTTGGCCGCTTGTTCAGCAGCCTCTTTGTCCCTCTTTTCCAGTACTCGGCGAAGGAACTCGGCGTCGGTCTCTTCCTCCTGGCGCTCATCTAAGGACGCCTCAGGGTTCTCTTTTGGCCCAGTGAGTGCAGCCATTGTGGTCATCATCTCCTGGAGCTTTTGTTGCTGCTCCTGAGCCTTGGTCACTGATCGGGTGAGCGGTCGGTGACCCGTAGAAGTGCGGCTTTCTTCCTTTCCAGAAGCCATATAAATCGTATGAACTGTTATGTCCCCTGACTTTGGAGGTTTAGGTTCACCGCCTTTAAACTTTGCCGCTGACGCGGGAGCTTTCTCTGGCCTCCTTCTTTTGTGGGCCATCGAGGTTGAAGGAGCCGTTAAAATGGACATGCTAGCAATTGTTGCCCCCTGCTGTTTAACGGGGCGGGTTTTGTCCTTTTCCACCTTTGCCTTTTTCTGGCGATGAAAGTGATCCGGGTCAATCACAGAGTCTTGAACCCTACGCCAAACCTTGTAAACTTTCGAGGATAGCCGTTGAGGGGGCTGTTCTTGTTTTGTTTCTGAAACTCTCTCCGCAGGTGGAGGAGATCTTTTCAAGGTAGCGGTTGGAGAGTTCTCACGCACTCTCCTCAGTAGTTCAAAGCTGTTCCCAGTTGGAACAGCAGCGTTGACTTCCACCATTGGAGCGGGTGGAGTTATCCCTGAGGGGGAGTTGCCCCCGGCTTTCCTCACTCGTCGCCAATGGCGACGTCGCGCACGACAAGTCGTTGGGACTGGCTCGGAAATCGAGATGGTTTCTTGTTGCCCCCTGTTTGAGTGTGGGGTAACTGCCGATGTCAGCCTGTCGAAGACTGATGCCTTTTGACCAGCTGGGAGAGGAGTGGGAACCGTCAATCTTGTGAAGACCGACTCTCTGATGGGAGAAGCCGCTTTAACGACTTCCGAAGCAGCGGCCGTTGCCCTCTTTGGGACGGCCACTTTATAGTTCTGACCTAGCCTGGTGAAAACGGAGGCTGTCGGTTTAGTAGCGGGCGACCCGTTGACAGGGGCTGTCGGAACAGTGAGCCGGTTGAAGACCGACTTTTTACCCACTTCCGGTGCAGGTATTGGTGCAGAAAAGCTTGCAGGTGGGATCATAGTCCCGAAGAACAAGCCGGTGGTGGCTTGGGTCACTTGGTCTACCGGCAGAGTAAGGAAGGAAGCCGCTTGGGGCCCATATGCTACACCTCCTGGTGAGGTGGAGCGTCCGTTGCAGCGGCATTTCGAGCAGTTGGTACAGCTAGAGGCCATTGAATCTTGAATTCTGCGCCAGGTAAAAGACCAAATCTTAGTAACTTGAAATCCGAAGACAACCATTTAATGAACCGCGATTGGTTCGCGAAGACGACACACGAAGTGTGGAGTGGAAAGAGGAAGAGGTCCCACCGGGCGTGCCAGAATCTGTTCCCCTCCGAATGGGCGGCGCACAGGACCGTGATGTCCTGACACTGAGATTCGGGGCAGATGCTAATTGGTTTTATCCGTCCATCTCTCCGAAAATGCCAAATTGATTTATGGCACTGTGTATCGGAGGTTTAGACGGATGCGGCCGATGTAGCAGACTTCGTCAGATCCCCCCTCAGAATGAGGGGCTTTTGATTGTGGGGACGCTCTTTCCTGCAGGCGCAAGCCCCTGCAGTTAATTACGCTACCGCTTCGCGGTAACAACTTTCTCCTTCTCCAGAATTTCACTTCGTGTCGTGTGTGTTCATTTTGTTTGTGGTTGCCCGTGGATTGTATACGGAGACTGAGTAATGCCGTCGCCCGTAGGACGTGGATTAGTCCAAATACGTATTTACTTAGATTTGGGTTTGGTGTTTTCAATTTAAGGATGCATTAGTCGCGTTACGGCTAAGATCAACTTAAACGTTCGTTAAGGATACGTTAGTCCTGTTTTAGACAACGATCAACTCAACGTAGTGATTAATTTAATGTATGGCCATCGGGACTCGTCATCTCTCTGACGTCGTTGAAGGATTACAACGACATGTATCAGAGGAGCTCGGAGATGTACCCTCGAACCAGAGTTGATTGGGAGTTTTATAATCCATTTGAATGTTTAAGGATACGTTAGCCGTGTTTGGGGCTAAGATCACCTTAAACGTTTGTTAAGGATACGTTAGTCCAGTTTAAGACTAAGATCGACTTAACGGGACCGTTTAGATCCGACAAAAGAGCATTTGGGCTCTATTATGCCAATTTAGGGACGTGGTGGTCCGATGTTAGTTTAGGGACGTTTCGGTTCGATATTAGTTTTAGGGACGTTTCGGTCCGATGTTAGTTTAGGGACGTTTCGGTCCATTATTAATTTAGGGACGTTTCGGTCCGATGTTAGTTTATGGACGTTTCGGTCCGATATTAGTTTATGGACGTTTCGGTCCATTATTAGTTTATGGACGTTTCGGTCTATTATTAGTTTAGGGACGTTTCGGTCCGATGTTAGTTTAGGGACGTTTCGGTCCGGTATTGGGTATGTGGCCGTTGGGACCCGTCACCTCTTTGACGTCGTTGAGGAATTACAACGATGGATGTCAAAGGAGTTCGGAGATGTACCCTCGAACCGGATGTAGATTGATTTAGGAGAGCCATTTTGCTCACCCAATTTAATTTAAGGACTTATGGCCATGATTGGGCTAAGTCCAGTAAAAAAAAATGTCCAACATTGCTTTTGCATTTCCTTTTATTTTTATTTGGGCTTTGCCCAGAAAAGATGCAGGGCATCAATTTGTTTTGGGCTCTGTTCTTTATGAATGATGCAGAGCATCAATTTTGTTTGGGCTCAGCCATTTTATTGCTTTGCAATTTATTTTGGCCTGCTAGGTCTTTTTGATTTGGGCCTGGCCCTTCAAGTAATGCATTGCATTTGTGCAAAGCACCAAGAATCTTTTAGATTCAAGGAAAGGAGTGCAGAGCACTTTTTAATTTCTTGATCTAACTTTAGATCAAAGAGAAGAAGAAAAATCTTTTCTTTCTTTCTATCTCAGAGAACCAGAGGTTCTCTAGCAAATGAAAGGCACTATTTTTATTTTTTATTTTTATTTATTTATTTATTTATTGAAGATCACTGATTTTGTCTTTTGGATCAATGATCTATTCCTAAGAGAATTTTCTCTTATTTCAAAGGTTTTTACCTTCTTCTTTGTGTTCTCAAGAAGTTCTTTTCTCCTTTTTTTTAATCTAATTGTCTCTCCTTTGAAATGGGGTCTGGGGTCCTTTTTATAGTGCTCAAAAATCAGTTAAATTTGTTAAAAAGATCTTTTCTGAGTGATTTGGGGAATTTTCCCCACCGTTGGATCTTTGATCCAAAGCCCCCTGTTTTACAGAAGAAATCTTCTTGTTTAAACAAGAACAGAAAAAATATCCTTAAATCTTTACTCTGTTGTTGCGCAACTCACCAGCGTGTGACACGTGTCGCGCAGTGAGGAGCTTGCGCAACAGCGCTTGCGCAACTGCGCAGACACGTGTCGCGCAGTGAGGCGCTTGCGCAACAGCGCTTGCACAACTGCGCAGACACGTGTCGCGCAGCGGTGCGCTTGCGCAACTGCGCAGACACGTGTCGCGCAGCGGTGCGCTTGCGCAGTTGTGCTTGCGCAACTGCGCAGACACGTGTCGCGCAGCCGTGCGCTTGCGCAGTTGAACGTTGCTTATGTTTTTTAAAGAGCCTTACTCTGATTGGACGTACTGCCTTGGGCGTTGTGCTGCCGTGTCAACTTCTGACACGCGGCGCGTTACGCGCAGCGCATGGGAACTGAAGCGTTGCTTCAAAATTTGAATTTTCAAAATTCAAGCAGATCCTTGCTCTGATTGGGGGAACAGTAACAATTACTCACAGTGGGTATCGGGATCCAACAATTATATAGAAGGTATGCAATCTCAATGCAAATTTCAACACTTGAAACTCCCAATAAAGGTTTTTACCCCTAGCATTTATGACCTTAACTATGGTCAACAAATCATAAGCACTAGTCAAGCTCTACCCGTCATTTCGTGATTAATTAGACCCACCCACATGACCCTTAACTAAGGTCAACAAAGTCACGCGACCGTCCTAACTAATCGCATCATATGCTATGTAGGAAGACATCACTTAGCTACCGTACACTGTGCCTTGACTATGGTCAACAAACACAGCACGAATACTAAGTACTCTACTTCCTAAAATGACGGAGGGTTGCGGATGGTTTTTAAGAAAACCTTTAACGCTTTGAACTTGATCTCGTTGCAGAATCAAATGGTTTTTAAATGGATCGTTTTTGAGGCTTGTTCTAGTTTCGCTAAAGAGGTCACTCCCGGTGAAGAGATCTCGGCTCTTTCCTCGTCGAATGAGGTGCAGGATATTCACAATACCACTATGCAAAGCAAGAACTAGAAAAGCAGTCAAAAAACAAACCGAAGGTTGTAGCATCTGCTAGTCATTGCTAAAGAGGTCACTCCCGGTGAAGGGATCTCGGCTCTTTCCTTATCGAATAAGGTGCTGGATGTTCTACAAGGAACATCGCTATGCAAAGAAACAACTAGAGCTACCTGATTTTTGAAATTCGATTCCACAACATCATTTTAGGTTTATTTTCTTTCATTAATCTCATTAATGAATGTCCCATCATTTAAGTCCACCTAAACATCACAGATAAATACAACGTACACTTATGCCATCCGCATTCGCCTCGATGTCCCGTCTGCACCGTTAGGTTAGGTAACTAACGGCAGAGCGGGGCAGGGCTAGCGCGGGTGTAAAACATAAGCAACGTCTATATAATATATCATATATACTATATACAGTATCTATCTGAACATATCACATGATCACATCACAGATAACGCAGCAAAAAATATCATATGAAATATTGGATATACTAGGACGTCCGTGTTTTATTTTGAGCCTATATAAAACACGGATTCCACGGTCGTGATGAATAGCCAATCCCACACCCCTAGATCCCTACGAGAGCGGCAAGCAACCCTACCAATTCTAAAGTTAGGAGACCCGGACTCGACTCCTCGAGATGGTCTCCCACTAGACCCTAGAACCCGGTTACTTGTGCTCACTTCCTTGGGTCTATCCTAATGCGGAAAAGTAAATAATATACAATGGTGACATCATTCTCAGCCCGGAAGTGCCCTAATAAAAGAATATTACATACAAGCTCTTACATGAATGAAAAAGAAAAACACTCATCTCACATAAAAACCCCCGGCTATTCAAACACGACGATCCAATATAACATATCCAGCAACACATAACATCACATGTCATCAACGTAAGTAAATATGCCCATCCCAATTGTCGTTGACATATAGTAACGAAACCGGCGATATCACATATTACACTTACGGTCGCAGAAAAGAAAGTGTAAAACTACAACAGTTGGAATCCGCAACCTCTTTAGACATCGCATGCCTAACTATATGAATTCCTAAGACATCGCATGCCTAACTATTATAAACCCCGCATTTTAGTCTCATCATCGAAAACTCTTTTCAATATCAAGTCGGGCAATTCAACAAGATTCCCGACATCCTGATCGAATGCTCGTCGCAAACTTTAGTAGACGGCCGTACCCCCAGATGCCGTCGACGAAGTGCACTAAGGCGGAACACCGCTGCCGCGAGCACCCGAACGGATGCTTTTGGCTACGGGGTTCTCCTACAGTCACTTGGTCGGGGCTATGGGGCGTGGCTATTTATTAAGTTTACCCGGCGAGTATCCGCGTACTTTACATGATTGCGACGGACTTTTGATCGAATCAAAATTCCATGGCAACCGATCGAATGAGACTAAAGTGCTATGTTTATAACATTCAAATTAGTTATCTCATAACTACTTGTGGATTCCAAATATTGTATCACATTCCAGATAAATAGACAATGTTAAACTTTCCGATCGAATAATCAAACACCCAAGTTTTCCCAAATAGCTCAACACTTGAAATAAATTTAAAAACATCCATTTCATGCTACAGTACCAACGGTCCAGCCGTAGAAGGGTCAAGCCAACGCCTCACATGTGGCACGCCGTATTCCCCCAAACCCTAAGGTTCAAAAGGCAGTTCAAGACAGTCACATAATCGAGTTAAGGTTTGTTGTTTTCTAGAGGGTCCATCGCGTTACTTGCACGACTTAGAACGTTCTTAAACTTCGGAAAAATCCAACACTTGGAAATTTTCCGGCAGGGGAAAAAGTGAGTTATTGATATCCGGTCGCACTTTTTAACACGATCTAAAAATTACCCGGACAAACTAAACAAAGTTAAATTATCCGATCGAATAAACGAGACCCCAATACAACCCTAAGAAAACTCAACACTTGAGTGGAATTAAAAAATTCCCAGAAAAAATTGACAAGAAAGGACCTAAGAATAAATATATGAAGTATGAGGGAGGCCGCGGAACCGCCACAAAAACCTTAGTTTGGCCGCGGTTCCGCGGTCATATAGACGAATCAGTGGGCCGTACTTCACAGTAATTCTTAGTTTTTCCTGCTTAATTTTCTGAGCATTTTTATTTCATAAAAAATCACGATTTCAAAAAATGTACAGTGAAGGGTATTCGTTGGGGTTTACGGGTTCGATCGGACTTCAAACTTCGTCTAGACTTCGCGTAAAGCTCTAGCTTGGCTCTGATACCACTGTAGGGTTCCTAGGCACTCTAACAAGGTTCTACAAGGCATTAACCATACCCGATTCAAAAAAAAAATTAGTCGTGCCGAACAACCCTAACCAAGATCGTATACTAGTGATTATGCGAAAACTAGCAAGTAAAACATTTTAACTACAAGTGAAAGGGATTACAACCTTTGTAGATCCGGTCCTTCACTTCTAAATCTCCATGTTGACGTCCCTTCGCTACGATCATCGAGATCCCGGACTCTAGCGATGGTTTCTTCGGAGAAATGAGCGGGCTAGGTCATTGACTTCGAGGCCGAAGATGATCTACGTCGAGGAGACTCAAACTCAAGCTCCATCTTCACTAGGTCAAGAACTTTGTAAAGAGAACACCCTAAACTAAATGGCAAGTAGTATAGGATGATGAAATAGGAAATGGGTTCACTTTAGATTTGGATTTCTCACTCTAAATCTTCACTTGAAAATTTTTCTAGCAAGCTTTCTTCTTCTTGAAGAAGAAGAAGAAGAAAAGAATAATAATGAATTATATAAAATGAATAATCAAGTGAAGTCTATTATCATGCAACCATGGGTGAGCTAACCTATGTAGAGACTAAACCATAGTTAATTATAATAGTTTGGTTAATGAATATCTTAATCAAGACAAAATGAGTGGACTTTGTCAAAGTTGCTTCAAGCTTCATGAAGCTTCAAGCCATGACAAAAGAAGCCACCATTTTGAATAATTAAGATAAATAAAAACCTAAATTACAATTAACATGGTGTATGTCACCCACCCACCCATGTTTGCATGTATCATCAATCATGATACAAACTAGTGCACAAACATATATCACATATACAACTTGTGCACATCAAGTGAGAAAATCAATCTTAAGTGAACCAATACTAGTTAATGTAAAGTAATATATCAAATATATAATTATACATTAAATCGTTAAATCAACACTTGATTTAATGATCCAGTCATATTGCATATAACCGACTAATATCTAGTGTATCAATGTATCGAATCAACACTTGATTCGGTAACCCGGCTATATCTCATATAACCGTCCGATGATACAAATCGCGAGAATAGAATACAGTATCACATACTGGTATTATTCTCGGTCCCGCACATATCTCATATGCGCTCCTATTTCGTTTCGCTTGAGCCAGGAAACCTCTGTGTAGGACTCTAAAGACTCGTCAATACGCCGGCAGTAGGTGGTGATCATATCAATCACCCACAAGCCGCAAGCGGTCTGCTAAACGTAACGGCCACCCGGGTATTGAGCGATCAGAAGATCAACGAGCAAGCCTGCTCACACTCCTGCGAATCCAATCAGTAACACTTACCGTACAGTCCGGTCTGTTCGTCTGATATGTCGCAATCTCGCCTAGGGGTGGTAAACGTCAGACCCCAGTAGCTTGATAAGTCATGCCGATGTAAGGTCCATAACAAGCATGAAACTACTGATAACACTTACCAGTAAATCAGTGCAACTCTGGCCAGGGATTTCCAGTTATGGCCAGTCGAGCATAGCGCAACATCAACCCCCAATACCGGGAGAGACGAATCCCCTCCTATCGCTCATTGCCTCCATGTGAATCGGGACTGTACCCAAAAACCACCTGTTTGCACGACTCAGTAGAGCCGTGGTAGGGTGGAAATCAAAGCACAGTGGGAGACACACAAGACTCTATGACGATCTCGGGTCAACAGACTAAGCTGTACCAGTGTCACCAGAGAACTGCCATCTGACGTGAGGTATAATACCATCTGGGAGTTCTCGGCGAGTCCGTTCAGTGTACCCAGTCTCCACTGAGCACCCGCATACCGTCTCTGATGTCAACACCAATGGATATGGGATCATCCATCGCCCATCACATGGGTCGAGAAGATATACGCTAGTCTACTCTGGAATATCGATACCCCGTCTCGATATTCCCACGACTAGGAACATTGAAGGATGTACTCATGGACTACCCAGGCCCCACTAGTATGATCTACATCATAGTCCTGAAAGTCGAGTACACATCCTAAGGGCTTTATCAACATGTAACAGAGAGACAATAAGTGTACATGTTAAGATAAAGAACAACCAGATAGCGTACTATCATGTCGAGCAAGAAAGTCCTAGCTATATATGTCCCAGCATCCACTACAATATACATCTTATGTACAGTAATGGCCTCTAGGGCATACATATAACTAATAGAATATACCCAAAGGGGTCCGGAAAGCAGTGTGCTTCTGGTCTTCAGGATGCATTTTTATCTGATTGTATCCTAACGAGCCGTCCATGAAGGAGAAAACTTCGTGAGTGGACGTATTGTCTATCATCAGCTCGGTGACCGGTATCGGGAAGTCGTCCTTCGGGCAGGCTTTATTGAGATCCCGAAAGTCCACACATATGTGCACCGTCCCATTTTTCTTCATCACCAGGACGATGTTGGCAATCCAGTCAGGATACTGAACCTCTTGGATGAAGCCAGAGTCGATCAGCTTCTTGACTTCGGCATTGATGCTCATCTTAAGCTCGAGCCGCATTCTCCTCAGTGCTTGTTTGATCGTCTTGACGTCCGGGGATATTTCCAATTTATGTACAGCAATCTCTGGATCTAGTCCTGGCATCTCGGAATAATTCCATACGAAGCAATCTTTATGCTGCATGAGCACGTCCTTTAGTGTAGCCACCCTTTCTTCAGACAGCAACTCGCTGACGTATGTCGACCGTGGATCACTTGTCGTCCCCAAATCAATTTTGATCATCTGCAGTGGTATGTATTCCATCTTCCAGCTCTTTCGGCGCCGGTGGAAACTCTGAGATCACCTCATCATCATTGTTTTCGAAGCACCAGGGGAGATTATCCATACCGTCGGGGTCTTCTTCCGATAGCGTTATGATGTGACAGGGTCGGGCTCACTTCCAAGACCGATGTGGATCTGGTTCTACCCTCGTGGATTTAGGTTCATGCTTCTGTGGCGGGGTTACCTTCCAGCTGTTGGATAAAGCGAACCCGCCTTGCTGATATTGATCTTCGATCCAGTTCTTGAAGGTGAAGCAGCCTTCAATAGGATGTCCTATTGCCCTATGATAGGAGCAATAGTCCGGATGAGAGACTTCGTTGACTTGCTCGGGGTGCTTGGACTCTGGGAGTATAATTAGTTGATGTCTTATGGCGAGATCGAGTATCTTCTGTGTTTTGTTCTGAGGAAAAGAGTATGCTCGACTCATCTGCTTCATAAGAGATGAATCTGGATTACTCGATTCCTGGTCGCATGGCTTTTTGGTCCCACTTTGTCGCTCTCGAACACTTTTCCCGTTCTTTGGTTTGTTTCTGCCTCTGCGCCGGGCCTGTTGTATGACGGGCTGGCTACGAAGGGCATCGTCACTTTCTGCAGCCTGTTGAAGAAGGCGCTGCGTCCTGGCTTTCTCGTAGATGGCCATTTCGCGATTATGGTCGTCTCGAACCTTTTAACTCGCTTTCCTTATAAGCTTGTCCATTTGTTCTTCGAACGACGGACTGGGCATTTTCACGTCGGGGGCTCTTTTTAGTTCAGGGTTAGCATCTTCCCAAAAAGCATCTCCCTCTTCATCAAAGTCATGTATGACGTAGCAGTCGCGGAGTAACTCCCGTTTCTTGGATTGAACATACCCAAACCTGGTCATTTTCATTTTCCCGTTGGGCAATTTCCGCTGAGTTTCAGGGACGTTCTAGATCCTGTTATAGAACTGTGCTTGTCGAACAGTTTGTTTAAGTGGTACACCTTGGCGTCTCAAGAGTCTCCTTAGTCTGTCTGTGTAATATTTGGGCAAACGGATGGGCTGGAGCCTCTCGAGTGTGGAATCCGCGTCGTGCCAGATTTCTTTCTCCACTTTAGTTTCCTCGGATCGGTAGAATAGAATCGCCTTTTCACCTTCTCGCCTGGGAGGGATATAGAACGTCTGCAGCTCTTCCACACTGTAGGTATCAAGCGCGTCTAGTTCTTTATGATGCTTGGGCAGAACCATGGAAATTTGCAAACTTTGCTTTTCATCAGCGAATGTTTGTATTGAAGGCCGAGCAGAGAATATAGCGTTAACCTTGTCTTCCGAGTCGCTGCCGAAGATCAACATGGGGGCGGACGATCCCGGGTTGTTGCATTGAGGCGGCCCTGAATAAACTATCTCTTCCTCCTCCTTGGTGTCACTCCCGAAGACTGGAATAGTGGGGATAGCTTTGTTCTCCGGTTTATGACATCTCTCTGTGTCTTCAAAGTCTGGCAAGAAGTATTTTGCATCTTCGTACTTGCGGACTTCATTCACGGAGAATGGGTTTAGCTCTCCCGTCACAGTGTACTCGAGACCATCCTTGAAATTCATACACTGATGTTGTGTCGAAGGGATGATGTTGTACTCGTATAACCAGGGCCGGCCAAGCAAAGCGTTGTAGCATGTCTTGGCATCGATGATGTGAAATTTAATATCTATGACGAGTAGTCTGAAGCGCAGTGTCAGTATCACAGACCCGAGGGTCCGTGATGACTGGGAATCGAAGCTGGAGATGGTGATTTTATCACGAGCGAGGTGCTGGATGCTCATGCATATTTCTTTCAACACTCGTACGTTGAGATGATTGACGGAAGACCCATTATCGACCAGGATTTTACCTACCTTGATGTCATGACAGTACCCGGAGACATATAGGGGACGGTTGTGCTCGCACGTCCCGAGAAGGATATCTTCATCGCCGAAGGTAATATCAGCTGTGTGTACTTCTTCCAGCTCATCCTTCATCTTTTCTTCGGCGAGAAAAGCTTGGAATTGCTCCGGCTCTTGTAGCATCTTGATCAATGAGTCCCTTGCTTCTTTTGATAGTAAAAGAGCGTCGAGAATGCTGAGCTGCGAGAGTAACTTCCTCAAGTATGCCAGAATGTTGCAGTCTACCTTACTTTTCCTTGGCGGGTCTTTGGCGGTCAGCTCTTTCATGACTTGGTCATCTATGGCGATGTCTTCAGAGACCTTTTCTTTTTCCTTATCTATTCTGTTTATGGGTCCGAGATTCTTTTCTGGAAGTGTACGATTGCGCAGCTGGATATTTTCACAGGTCTTCGACTCTTCCTCTTTCCCCGAGGTGGATTCTTTGAAGAGAGGGCTAAGAGTCATCTCTTCGTCGGAGTCGCTCCCGAAGGTGAGAATCTGCGATCCTCCGGCGTTGACCGTACGACAATTTCCGGTAGTTCTTTTATACTCCTCGGTCGTACTTCTCTGCTCCCGACGAGTTTTGCGTTTCATCCGCTTAAAATGTTGTCGGTGAGCAACATATCCCTGCCACTATCTTTTAAAAGCGTTGCACTCTTCGGTGGGGTGTGCGATCTTTCGATGATATAGGCAGTAGCTAGGATGCATCTCTGCTTCACCGAGAGTGTTTCCTTCGGAGGGTGGTAGTTTCATTCCCATTGATATGGCTTTAGCAAACATTTTCTTCGTCTTGGACTTGTTTTCGTTCGTGACGGATGTACTTTGATCTGGCAGGAGTGTCTCGATTCTTTTGTCCAGTCGCCAACGTTTGGCCTTTTCAAATATGGCCACCTCACGCTCCCGATCAGCTTTACTCTTCAGAAGAGCTTCATTTAGGAATGCGTCGATCATTTCGTCTGATGACCCTGGAAGTTCCGGTTCAGGACCTGCCCCCAGTCTCTCGGTGCAAGGAGCCTCTTCATCGTCTATCAATGAGTGAGAGATCATATGACAACTTGCTACGTAATTCTCAGATCCATCCGACGAGTCTTCTCCATCATCTTCGTCCTCATGGACGTAGCCGAGGAACTCTTGGAGTGTGATTGGAGTCCGTGCCTTCTGGTTATACTCTTTCAGCGCGTCGATCTGTTTCTGCAGATCCGTGCGCTTGTCGCCAGGCTTCACGGGCTTTTTGGATTTCTTTTTCTTTTTTGAAGATTTCGGCGGCTGGGTGTGAACACTTTGGCTATCACCACCAATCTTTGGAATTGGGCGCGCCTTCAGCATTCCTTCGATGATTTCAGGTTCCAACGGATTCTTCCACCTGATCACCGGGCATGTCTAGAGATCATTCAGCATCCTTTTGGTTTTGGCTGAAAGAGCCACCTCCCATGAGGCTTCTTCAACAAAAGAGCACGTTGCCCCCAGTGTATCTATCTTCTTAGGAGTGTGCGGCTGTGGTGGGTTTACTTTCTACTTCTCCGACAGCGCAAACTTACCTTGTAGGTACTGATCCTCGATCCATCCCTTAAAAACGAAACAATTTTCGATCGGATGGCTTACCGTTTGGTGGTAAGGGCAATAATTGTGATTATTCACTTTGCTGGGTTGCAATGGTCGCCTTGGATTCGGCAAATTGATAAGCCTGTTGCGCATCGCCAGCTCGAACAGCCTCTTCGTTTTATCCCGCGGGAATGAGTAAGGACGCTTCATCTTCTCATTATAATAGCGTCGTCTCTCTTCATGTTGATCCGCTAGTTTTGGGGCACTGGGCTGCTGTTGGGTGTTCGCAACGAAGATCGCCTTCCCTTTACCCTTTTCGTTCCGCGGCTCTGGCTTCGGAGGAGTTGGTCTATACCCCATCTGGTCCATCTGGGCTAGTTTGTCGATTAAAGCCTGGAATGTGGTCGGTTTGAAGAACATCATAAACTGTGAAATAGTGGCATGAGGGTCTAGAGTGCCCACGAACATGCCCACCGCTGGTGCTTCTTCAATGCGCTGTTCGCACTTTGACCACAGATTCCGCCATCGGATCGCGTACTGAACCCATGTCTCGCCCGGCTTTACCCTGGCATTGATCAATGCCGTTATTGGGATGCGTTCACTAGCACTTGCGAATCGCTGGGTGAACAACAACTCCATTTCTGCGAAATTTTTGACGGAGTCGTTTGGAAGTTCGGAGTACCATTCAAACGCCGTCTCCGATAAGCTGCCAACGAATTGGCGGAGAAAAAGTTTATCATCGCCACCGGTGTTGCCACAAAGAGCCCTGAACTGGGCGACATGTTGATGGGGATTGCCTGTCCCCTTGTACACATGGAATTTCGGGATCGTGTATCCTGGCGGGTACTTTATCTGATCATACCAGCCTGGATATGGTCGCCCAGTTTTAACGATTTGCCCAGCCGCTTCATTCGCCTGGTGAACTCGTATCTGCTGAGCGATATAGTCATCCAGGGCAGACTTGGAAATAGTTTCCTCCTTGGTTGCTGAAAGAGCCGGCAGAGGGTTTGATGTTTCTCCTCTACCATCTTCGATTATTACTGGAGGATCTTCGGCTGGGGGATCCGGCTGGATCATCATGCTCACCATATCTTGGAATAGAAGGGCCATTTGCTTTATATTGGCCGCTTGCTCCGCGGCCTCTTTGTCCTTCTTTTCAAGCATTCTCCAAAGGAACTCGGCATCAGTTTCCTGCTCATGGCGTTGTTCTGAGGATGCCTCTGGGCTTGCTTTCGGTCCTGTGAGCGTAGCCATAGCAGTCATAATCTCCTGAAACTTCTGCTGCTGCTCTTGGGCTTTTTTCACGGATCGCGTAAGCGGTCGATGACCTGTGGAGATACGGCTATCCTCTTTTCCGGATGCCATATAGACGGTATGCACCACCATGCCCCCAGACTTAGGACGTTTGGGCTCAGTGCCTTTAACATTTGCCGCAGGCATGGGGACTTTCTTCGGCCTCCTTCTTTTATGAGCGGTCGAAGTTGAGGGGGCCATTGCAGTGGGCACCCAAGTGGTTGTCGTCCGTTGTGTTTTGACAGGACGGTGCTCTTCCTTCTGAGCCTTCAGCTTCTTCTGTCGGCGGAGATAGTCTTGATCCACCACCGACTCTCGGACTTGTCGCCAGATCTTGTAAACTTTGGAAGACAGCCGTTGAGGGGACTGCATCAGCTTTATTTCCGTGATAGTCTCCACCGGTGGCGGAGATCTTTTCAGTACGGCAGTGGGCGAATTCCTGCGTATTCTGTTCAGCAGCTCAAAACTGTTCCCGGTTGGGACAGCAGCATTAACTTCCACCGTTGGAGCTGGTGGCGTTAGCCCAGAGAGGGAGTTGCCCCTGGCCTTCCTTACTCGGCGCCAGTGGCGATGTCGAGCGTGTCGAGCTGATGGAGTTTTTAGTGATGGGGATGGCTTTGTTTTGCCCCCTGTCCAGGTGAAGGGCTACTGCTGGCGTTAGCCTGTTGAAGACTGATGTCCTTTGAGAAGCAGTATCCAATCGGTTGAAAACAGTCTTCTGAGCAGGGACAGGAACCGTAGCGGGAGCCAGAACAGTCAATCTTGTAAAGACCGACCCTTTGGTAGGAGAAGCCTCCTTGACGACTTCAGGAGTAGGGATGGTTATCCTCTTCGGAACAACCTTCTCTGAGATTGCAAGCTTCATTGTGGGCCCACAGGAATTTTAGCCCAGTCTGGCGAAGACCGATGAGCTGGAGTTGGACGACCCGTTGAGAGGGGCCGCAGTAGCTGTAAGCCGATCGAAGACCGACTTCTTGGGAGCTTCCGGTGTTGGCACAGGAGCGGTGAAGCTCATTGGAGGGAGCATGGTCCCGAAAAACAATCCTGTGGTGGCTTGAGTGACCTGTTCCACCAGCATTGTGAACAGGGAAACCACCTGAGGCCCGTAGGCTATGCCTCCGGATGAGGTAGAGCGCGAGTTGCAGTTGCAGTTGGAACATCTTGCACAAGTGGACGCCATTGATTTTTTGCTTTCTGCAGCAAGCAAAACGCCAAATCTTAGTACCTCGAAACCCAAGGGCAACGATTAGCAAACCGCGATTGGTTCGCGAACACGACACACGAAGTGTGGAGTGGAAAGAAGAAAAGGTCCCACCGGGCGTGCCAGAATCTGTTCCCCTCCGAAAGACGGAGACGTGATAAACCTCTTGCCTAAAATTCAGGGCAGATGCTAATTGGTGCCATCCGTCCACCTCTCCGAAGATGCCAAGTTGATTTATGGTACCATGTATCGAAGGTTTAAACGGATGCGGCCGATGTAGCAGACTTCGTCAGATTCCCCCTCGTTTGAGGGGTTTTTTATTGTGGGTACGCTCTTCCCTGCAGGCGCAAGCCCCTGCAGTTAATTACGCTACCGCATGGCGGTAACAACTTTCTCCTTCTCCAGATGGTCACTTCGTGTCGTGGGTGTTTGTTTTGTTTGTGGTTTCCCGTGGATTGTATACGGAGACTAATTTCTGCTGTTGTCGCCCGTAGGGCGTGGACTAGTCCAAATCCGTATCTTTCTTAGATTTAGGTTTGGGAGGCTGGGGTTTAAGGATACGTTAGCCTCATTTGAGACTAAGATCAACTTAAACGTTTGTTAAGGATACGTTAGTCTGATTTCAGACTAAGATCAACTTAACGGGATTGTTTAGATCCAACAAGAGAGTGATTAGGCTCTATTTTTTAGTTTAATGACATTGCGGTCGATAATTAGTTTAAGGACATTACGGTCCATTGTTAGTTTACGGTCCAATGTTAGTTTTAAGACATCGCGGTCGAGGTTAAGGACATCATAGTCCATGGATTTAAGGACCCCACAGTCCGTTGTTAGTTTAAAGACATCACGGTCAAGGTTAAGGACATCATAGTCCGTGGATTTAAGGACTCAACAGTCCGATGTTAGTTTTAAGATGTCACGGTCGAGGTTAAGGACATAATAGTCCATGAGTTTAAGGACCTCACAGTTTGTTGTTAGTTTTAAGTCATCATGGTCGAGGTTAAGGACATCATAGTCCATGGGTTTAAAGACCCCACAGTCCGTTGTTAGTTTTAAGACATCACGGTCGAGGTTAAGGACATCATAGTCCATGGGTTTAAAGACCCCACAGTCCGTTGTTAGTTTTAAGACATCACGGTCGAGGTTAAGGACATCATAGTCCGTGAGTTTAAGGACCTCACAGTCTGATGTTAGTTTAAAGACATCGCGGTCGAGGTTAAGGACATCATAGTCCATGGGTTTAAAGACCCCACAGTCCGTTGTTAGTTTTAAAACATCACGGTCGAGGTTAAGGACATCATAGTCCGTGAGTTTAAGGACCTCACAGTCCGATGTTAGTTTAAAGACATCGCAGTCGGGGTTAAGGACATCATAGTACGTGAGTTTAAGGACCTCACAGTCCGGTATTAGTTTAAAGACATCGCGGTCGAGGTTAAGGACATCATAGTCCATGAGTTTAAGGACCCCACAGTCCGTGAAATGTGTGGTTGTCGGGACCCATCACCTCTTTGAAGACGTTGAGGAATTACAACGACAAATATCAAAGGAGTGAAGAGATGTACCCTTAAACCAAGGTGGATTGTTTGAAAGATCTGTAGCCCAGTTTGAGACTAAGATCTGTTGGATATTTATGAGCAGATGTGCTTAGTTTAATATAAGTTGAGGACTTATGGCCAGAATTGGGCTAAGTCAACATTTTTAGTTGCTCTGGCTATTAAGCCTTTATTTGGGCTCAGCCCTTTTAATAATGCTAGGAATTAGGCTCTGACATATTTTGTCTTGATCAAAACAAATTGTGTTCTGACAGTGCGCCACGTGGCGCGTCAGGCGCTTTGCGCCAATTAAAGAGCGCATTGCGCTTCTGTCGAGTAGCGCACACGAAGAGGACACGTACCGTGCTTAGCGCTAAGCGCTGGTTCATTAGCGCATTGCGCTTTTAATTTATGAGCGCTCTGCACTAGTCTGTTGGTGCGCCAGTGAGTGACACGTGGCGCACTTGGCGCTGAGCGCCAGCTCATGAGCGCAGTGCACTGTTTTAAAAGCGCAAAGTGCAAGTGGTGTCTATGGTTGAAACGTGGCATGTTTTGGCGCTGAGCGCCGATCCAAGGAGCGCAAGAGCGCAGTTCATGAGTGCAAGGCATTGTCTAATAGCGCAAAGCGCATTTTGATCAATTTTAAGATCAAAGAACAAATTTATGTTCTTCAAAGGAGGCTTTTCCTTAAGATCCAAGAATAAAAGTTCTTGCTTTTATAAAAGCTCTGCCTTTATAGATCAATGATCTGTCGATGAATTAAAGTACTTCTTTTTTTTATTATTTTTTATGATTAGATGTTTTGATCTTTCCTGTTTAATCAAAGACCTTGGTCTTTTTTATAGATCTAAGATCTTTTTAGAAGATGTTTCTTCTTTTTATGAGATGTTTCATCTCTGTTGTTCAAGAATTAATTCTTTACCTGGAAGAAATGATCTTCTTTTGCTAAAGGCTTGCCTTTCTTTTTCTTTGAGTTTTCTCAAAGTTTGCAGAAGGTTTTCTCTATCTGAGACTTGAAGTCTTGGGGCCTTTATATAGGGCCAATTGATGTTGGAGATAGTGCCCTCAGAGTCAATTATTAGGTCACAGGTACGTGATTGTAATGATTGAGGGAGGACCTATCCCGGTAGGACAGTCTTACTCGAGATGATAGTATGCTATCTGGTTTACCTTTATCATCGTGTACTGCTTTAGGTGACCTGACACGTCGCTATTACACGTTGATAGAGCCCCTAGGATTCTTGCTTGACCACCAGCAGTATGAGGGCGATCATATAAGTGGGAGCTGGGGGTCTACAAGCATATCCTTAAAAGGTCCCTAGTCGTGGGAGTTTCGAGACCGGGCATCGATACTCCATTAGTAGACTAGTGTATACAGTCGAGACCCCGATGAGGGGCGGTGGCCGGTCTCACAAGCCACTGGTGTCAGTTGGATCACCTAAGATGTATACAGGTGCTCATTGGGTTATGAGTACACCGGACAGGACTCGCCGAGAACCTGCTAGTTGGTCATATACCAGACGTCAGATGGCAGTTCCCTGGTGACATGTGTGCAGGTTAGTTCATCGACCTGGGGATCGTCATTTGTCTCGTGTGAGTTCCCACTGTACTTTGATTACTACCCTACCACGGCTCAAAGGAGTCGTGCAAACAGGTTTTAGTTGGGTACAGTCCCGAGCCACATGGAGGCAGTGAGCGTATCTTCAGGGGTTCGTCTCTCCCGGTATTGGGGGTGAGGTCGTGCTGTGTCTAGGAGAGCCATTACACAAAGTCCTTGGCCAAGGCAAGGAGATTTACTGGTAGGTATTCCAGTAGTATCTCAGGGTGTTCTGGGCTACACTCTGACACGACTTGTACCGCTTTTGGGGGTCTGACTTTTACCAACCCCCTAGGCCCGCCATGCGATACTCATAGACGAACGGACCGGACTGCACGGATATTGTCACTGACAGGCTCAGTAGGGTGTCAGGCTGAGTTCGCTCACGGACGTCCCTTTTAGTCAGTACCTGGTGGCCCGTTACGTATTGGCTTATACCTCTGACGTGCTAGTGGTTAAATCCACAGCCATTGTATTGACGAGTCTTTAGAGTCCCCCACACTTTCAGTTACTCAACTTTCGGGCGAAAGGTTGTAGAGGCCGTATGGAGATATGGCAGGGTCCGATCAGATACGTGCGGTATTGCACGGATCAGGATCGGACAGTTTGTACTATAGGCCGTATGGTTATATGGCAGGGTTCGATCAGATACGTGCGGTATTGCACGGATCAGGATCGAACAGATATCACTAGCCGGTTTTGGTATAAGCCGGATCCTAGTATAGTACAGTGGAGATTTTGTCTCATTGCATTTGTATTTCGGTCGGAATACAAATGCGGGTGTGTATGCACAGTATCGGGGTTTTCCTGTAATTTATTACAGGACCAGTTTTTGGAGTTGCCAGTTTGCTTTCCGCTTCGGCCAATTTCCATTGTTCCGTTCATTGGCCGAAGTTTGGTGGAGGAGGGTTTATTTGCATTGTTGCAAATAGGCATTTGTGGAGGGGGGTCTTTGCATCTTTGTTTTATCATGATGGTTTTCATGATGAGCACCATCATTGACTTCTCCCTCTCATGATGGATTGACTTTGGAAGCCATCATGCAAGTTGATGATGGTTGAGTTGAGTGTTGGTTTTGCCTTGTCATCATTGGTTCTCATGATTTCCTTTTGCATGATAACCATTCCTCTCTCTCTCTTGGATAAGGAGGGCTCTCTCATTTTCTATCACACTAGACTCTCATTCTCATTCTCCTCCCTCATTTGCATTGGCCGGCCATGCTCCTAGTGGGCTGTCCAAAAATTGTGTGTGTGGGATTTTGGTTCATTTCATATTGCAAAATCCCCACAAGATCAATCTTAAAGCTCCACCCTCCACCAATGGCAATTCCTACAACCCCAAAGTGAGACTTGAGGACTACACATTCTACAGCGAATCTTGGGCACGTCGAGTAGCCGGCTTCGTGCCCGAGTTGCTTCGGCATTGAGGTGGGAGCCCGTAAACAAAGTAGGCGATGTGGTGCACTTCCGGCGACGAGGAGGAGACGGGACATTCCGCAGGAGATCGGGACCATGACGAGAAGACCGGAGGACTTGGATCGTCGGTATATCTCTATTCCCTTTCTTGTAGATAGCTTAGACTAGTTAATGGTAACGATCCGGTGAAAGTGCGCGGTGGTGCCGTTTTGCTAAGTCCGCAAAATTTAAAGTTATTCACCGCTTCCGCATTCCGGCGTCGGATTGACGGCCGGGGCGCCTCCGTGCACTTACAGTGGTATCAGAGCCTCCCCATTAACTTAGTCTAGCTTTGTGTAATGTGTTTTTCTGTTCCGATCGATCGAAATGTCCGAAAACCCCAATACACCCACGACAGTTTCTGTTGAAATTTTTCTGTCTCCAAAAATTTTTCAGGTTGCATAAGAGTACTGTGCTATAAATTCTAAGAACACTGTTCAAATTCGACGTACTGTTCCTCTCACGTGACCGCGGAAGGGCGGCCAAAACCTATGTTTGGCCGCGCTTCCGCCGCAGTCTACAGGAATCAGTGGGTTGGGTTTTTACAGTGGGCTTCTGGGCTTAAATTAGGGGTTTTGGAACATTTAAATTGGGCCCATATTTTCTGTAACTGCTACAGTATTGTTTTGGGGCCCACTTGATATATTTTAATCGATCGGATATTTTAAACACATTTTTCACAGTATTTACATTATATCTGCGACCGTGAATGTCACTCGATCGGTAAATCCGGTCTAACTGCTATAGCCCGGTTAGACGGATTTGCGAACGTGACTTTCACGTTGATGTTCTGTGTATTTGCTGTGATGTTGCGGATCGGTCGTGGGGGATAGCCTGGGTGCAATGCTAGTACAGTTGTGATAGTATTATGTACATTTGATATTGCGGGGCGAGCGTCCGACATGTGGACTGCCGTCACTGCCTGTTTGTATTATTATTTTGGGGCACGACCTGGTTGCGGTCGATGTACCCGGTGTATGTATATTTTACTTTCTGTACTAGGATTACCCCGCGGAGGGGTGCACGGATAGCCGGGTTCTAGAGGGCAGCAAGCCGCATCTCATGGCATTGGGACGGAGGGGGCTTCACTCTAGGATTGGCGGGCTATTCGCCGCACTCGTAGGGGGTACAGGTTTGACCCAGGAGGGGTGCCCAAGTTACCGGATTCCGTGAAGTGCTGGGTGGTCCATTCACGGTGCTGAAGGGGGCTGCCTCGCTTCAGGTTTTGGCGGGTGACTTGCCGCGCCCGTAGGGGTCTAGGATTCTCATTGCACAGGCTATCCACACGACCAGGGGAACGTCGGGTTTCAGTAGTGGCTCTGTGAAACCCGGGGTTCCCAGATATCTGTATTGTTTCTGTGATGCTGTTCATTCTCTGTGATGTTGCATTTTATTCACGCCTTGAGCGAATATAATATATTGGTATATATATTAGTAGATGTTGTATATGTTTTGCATCCGCGCTAGTCCAGTCCCCGCTCTGTCGTTAGTTAGCTAACCTAACGGGTAATGACGGGACCCAGTGGCGAATGCGGATGGCATATACGTACATCAGTATATTTTCGTTCTTTTTGGTGTGATCAATTGATGGGACTGCATTGATTCGGATCAATGCAAAGTTAAAAACAAACCTAATCTGATGTTGTTGGAACACTTTTTCAAAAAGCTGTTATTGCAAGGACATTTACTTTTGTTTTGCATCGTGGTATTCATTTAGAATATCCTGCTCCTCAGTCGACGAGGCAAGAGCCGAGATCCCTTCACCGGGAGTGACCCCTTGGACAAAAAGTTTGCGTCAGGGCATTAACTTCACTATAGCCGATTACTTTTGCTTTGCACCGTGGTATTCAGTTGGAATATCCTGCACCCCATTCTACGGGGAAAGAGCCGAGATCCCTTCACCGGGAGTGACCTCTTTAGCGGAAGTTGTCGTCACTATATTTTCAAAAAGCTATCAGTTCCTTCGACGATATCAAGTTCTTTACGTTAAAGGTTTTCGCCAGAAACCATTCGTAGCCCTCCGTCGTTTCATATGGGTAGTCAATAGTATTCAAGCTGTGTTTGTTGGCCAAAGTCAAGGCACAGTGTTTGGTAGCTGTTGGTTATTCATATGCAGCATAGATAGATGCGTTGGTTTGGAACAGTCGTATAGCCTTGTTGGCCAAAGTCAAGGGCTTGTGCGGGTGGATTCGAATCAACCTGGAGAATGACGGGTAGAACTTGACATGTGACTTATGATTTGTTGGCCAAAGTCAAGGTCATAAGAGCATGGGGCAGAAATCTCATCGGGAGTTTCAAAAGAACTGAAACTTGCAAGATATGCGCATACCTTCTGGAGTGTGATGACGTGAGCGGATTCCGTCACGTTGTCATGCGATGAGAGTTGGATCCCGATTCCCACTGATGAGTTAGTTTACTCCTCGGGTGACCCCGACTAATTCTTCTTTCAGGTTTGGAGGAGAATTTGAGGTACAGTGGGAGGTTTCCAGATTAGATAAATTGGTAACCATTCTGATCTAGGTTAGAGTGCACGCTGAGTGTTTCTTTTCTCTCTCTCTTTGGCAGCGACCATTGACCCGACCCTAAGACTTTGACTCAGTGACCAAGTTGACCGAACCTTCTTAAACACTGGCTTTTGGATTGTCAGAGTTGCGAACCTCATTGCCACTCCTACTTTTACCCTTTTCTCCAGGACACCCCGTATTACTACGAACGTTCACTTCCATTGGGCAAAACCATCGTATGGTTAGATACGAACTCGAAAGAATTTATTCGAGGATGGTTTCCGGTTCTGGAGAAAACGGATAGGATTATTCAGTTGTCTTTTCCTTTTACCCTCTCTCAGGTTACGAGTACTCCTTGGTTTAGGGGTAGTACACCTATTACGCAAATTGGATTGTCTTCTTCCAAACCTTAGGCTGGTGCCGACCGGTAGGGAATGAAGAAAACCAATTAGCATAACGATGGTGTGCAGAAGGTATTAAGTTTAGACAAAGCAAGGGATTAGTAAGAGGGCAAAGTAAATTGCAACAGATATTCAAGACCAAACCAAATATTTCGTTACCACTCCCACATCACCTATGTATTTCTCCAGGACACTCCGTATCACTACGAAGATCCACAGTTTATTTGGATACTCCATCGTATGGTTATATACGAACTCGAATGGAACTGGTTCCAGTTCGGGGATGGATTCTGGTTCAGGAGAAATAGGAATAAAGTACATTCAGGTGTCTTTTATCTTCACCTTCTCTCGCATTGCGAGTGTTCCTTGGATTGGGACAGTACACCCATTATGCTTATTGGATAGTCTTCTTCCAAACCATAGGCTGGTGCCGAACGGTAGGGAAGGAAGAAAACCATTTGGCCTAAAGGGGTGTACAGAAGGTAAAGACTAAAGACATATGAAGGGATTTGGAGAGGTGGCAAAGAACTATACGGTTACAGTCGTGAATCTGGAAGAGGCATTACTAGGAATACCAGAATACCCCATCGGAACATTTCAATGTTTCAGTTTCACTGTGTAATGTTAAAGGAAAACTGATTTCCCGATTAGATACTTACTCCAGGGTATGTATTTACCAGGTACGATTCTCACATCTGTATGGTTTTACAGATGATGAGTGGGAGTAAGTTATTGGGAATTGGGTGATTATCCTCATTATATCGGGATTCGTTGTAATCGGTGATATTTGAGGAAATCACCTGGGCTGTTTGCCGGTCGGCAAATATTTGGTTTTGAATATCCGCTGTTATGCACCAATTTCAAATTGATATATCTGTACGTCTATTTTCATAGAGTGAGATATACCTTTCTGAAATTATGTCTACGACATTTACCTATATCAGTGGATGGTTAGGTAAGGAGCATTAAACAGCGGTGTAATTCTTCTTAACCATAAGTACAGTTTTCAACCTACGACACACAGTGAATGAGTTTTCAGACTCAAGGGACTTGTACAGAGTATTGTATGATGTCCAGGGTCCATCAGGACAGAGGGGTTGGTCCTCGTACTATATTTGGTTTACTTATGACTTCTCTAGTTTTTAGACAGGTGTTTCGTGGAAACACAGGGTCCAAATTTTGAGAAGTTATAGGTATTTGAATAGAGTAGAGAACCAGGTATAGCAAGTATCGGGATTCTTCAAAGAGATCGAAGATGTAGATACTTGTGTATGGTATTCAGTTGATAGTAATGATAAAGAGATCTTGCTTCTCTTTCAGGTTACTCATAATTGGAAGTATTCCTAAGTTGAGTAACGCTGATCGGCCTCCTTCCATTTAGTAGACATGCACTAGGGACAGCTGCATGATTTGAATCTGGTTAAATTAAATCAGTGCCTCTGTGTCTATATTGGATATAGAACAGTTCATATCTTAGCGTTGTTAAGGTACGGGGAGTTGTCCGGTTTATGATTAAAACCAGACACTGGACAACTCAAGGCACGTTTCTGTAATGGCTGTTTGTGGGTTGACCCAGGCTATGACGAGGGTTGACTTTCTACCATCTGGATGAGCAATAGCGATATTGTTCTAGACTCGCCACAGTTTTATTAAAAATGGATTTTTTCAGAAAACAGTAGTGGGAGTATGGTAGAACTGGAAGTGATTCCAGAACCACAAACGATTACTGAAGATTTGATAAGGAACCTAAAGATTCAATCTGGATTGACATTCCATTGGCCACTCCACAGATAAGGTGGGTAACTTCAGGCACCCGAGAGGTACTACGGTAGCCTCAAGGACGGTGACAGGGAAGTTCTTGTTTACCCACAATTGCCATTGCTGTTGTTCCAGGTTACGAGACCCGGCGGGAGGATGAGTATAGCGTCGTTCTAAACCAGTTTTAGAAGTGTACGTCTGTATGACTCTGCCAGAGGGTTGTCGTAGTCAGTGGGAGCAGTGGAAGCATTGGTGGACAGGTAGCTTATGTCTATTTATAGACTAAAGCAGAAGTAGCGGAGATAGATCATCTATTTCTGACGTGACAGTCATGGGTTTGACTTCATCAGAATAGGGGATGGATCTGTTGAGAAGGTAGTAGGGTGTGATGTCATGGTATTTGGATGACATACACAAAGTAGGAAAAGAAACTCCTATACTACGATCGGTTATACTTTGGTCGTCACACAGTGGTTTCTCCACAAAGGAAATGGATTTTATATCTGACATACTGGTTACTGGATCTATGGTTTTAGATCTAGATTTGGGTGGTTTCCCAATCAGGGTACTTGACAGCATTCTAAGAGTATTTAGGATGGACGACTCCTGGCACGGTAGTGTACCTGCAGGTAATGGAGTCACCCTCTCCAAAGGTGTCTTACAGACTAAAGGGGAGAGGGACGGGCATGATTGACAGATCACTTGCTCAGGCAATTGAGTCAATCGTGAGATGTCAAGTACCGCACCAGATGTTGTTCTTGCACTAGATGCAATAAGTTGACATTAATCCAATCCTGGAGAAACAGTCGGAAGCAGTTTTAGAACATAAGTGGATGTTCTAGGGATATGATAACGACAGCCTCATTCAGGAGACAGTTATCATTCCAGGCTTCCAAGGTGACATGGACGACAAGGAGGTTGTCAGAGTTATAGTTTTCCTTCTGATGAGGGGCAGTATTTTGGACAGGTGGTCCAAGGCAATACTGAGGGAGGCATGGCGCGCAGGATACTGATTAAGTTCAGTTGTCGATACAGTCTAAGAAGTTTGGATTTGGAGTTCATTTATGAGCTAGGTCCCATCAGACATCCAGACATATTCTAAGACTGATTTTGCTCATTTCGGGAGATGGTTTTCTCCGCGAACTTGAGATATAGAGAGACATAGAAAGAAACAACTAAGCGGATCCACTCACTGAGGCTATTCCTTGAACGCAATAGTTCCGCAAACGAGCTTTGTGAGACTGACTAGTAGAGGAGTTGGATGTTCGGTATCACACGGGCTGTGAGTATGCGACATCGCAATAATTAGTCTTGAGTGCAAGTGGGAGATTGTTGGAGATAGTGCCCTCAGAGTCAATTATTAGGTCACAGGTACGTGATTGTAATGATTGAGGGAGGACCTATCCCGGTAGGACAGTCTTACTCGAGATGATAGTATGCTATCTGGTTTACCTTTATCATCGTGTACTGCTTTAGGTGACCTGACACGTCGCTATTACACGTTGATAGAGCCCCTAGGATTCTTGCTTGACAACCAGCAGTATGAGGGTGATCATATAAATGGGAGCTGGGGGTCTACAAGCATATCCTTAAAAGGTCCCTAGTCGTGGGAGTTTCGAGACCGGGCATCGATACTCCATTAGTAGACTAGTGTATACAGTCGAGACCCCGACGAGGGGCGGTGGCCGGTCTCACAAGCCACTGGTGTCAGTTGGATCACCTAAGATGTATACAGGTGCTCATTGGGTTATGAGTACACCGGACAGGACTCGCCGGGAACCTGCTAGTTGGTCATATACCAGACGTCAGATGGCAGTTCCCTGGTGACATGTGTGCAGGTTAGTTCATCGACCTGGGGATCGTCATTTGTCTCGTGTGAGTTCCTACTGTACTTTGATTACTACCCTACCACGGCTCAAAGGAGTCGTGCAAACAGGTTTTAGTTGGGTACAGTCCCGAGCCACATGGAGGCAGTGAGCGTATCTTCAGGGGTTCGTCTCTCCCGGTATTGGGGGTGAGGTCGTGCTGTGTCTAGGAGAGCCATTACACAAAGTCCTTGGCCAAGGCAAGGAGATTTACTGGTAGGTATTCCAGTAGTATCTCAGGGTGTTCTGGGCTACACTCCGACACGACTTGTACCGCTTTTGGGGGTCTGACTTTTACCAACCCCCTAGGCCCGCCATGCGATACTCATAGACGAACGGACCGGACTGCACGGATATTGTCACTGACAGGCTCAGTAGGGTGTCAGGCTGAGTTCGCTCACGGACGTCCCTTTTAGTCAGTACCTGGTGGCCCGTTACGTATTGGCTTATACCTCTGACGTGCTAGTGGTTAAATCCACAGCCATTGTATTGACGAGTCTTTAGAGTCCCCCACACTTTCAGTTACTCAGCTTTCGGGCGAAAGGTTGTAGAGGCCGTATGGAGATATGGCAGGGTCCGATCAGATACGTGTGGTATTGCACGGATCAGGATCGGACAGTTTGTACTATAGGCCGTATGGTTATATGGCAGGGTTCAATCAGATACGTGCGGTATTGCACGGATCAGGATCGAACAGATATCACTAGCCGGTTTTGGTATAAGCCGGATCCTAGTATAGTACAGTGGAGATTTTGTCTCATTGCATTTGTATTTCGGTAGGAATACAAATGCGGGTGTGTATGCACAGTATCGGGGTTTTCCTGTAATTTATTACAGGACCAGTTTTTGGAGTTGCCAGTTTGCTTTCCGTTTCGGCCAATTTCCATTGTTCCGTTCATTGGCCGAAGTTTGGTGGAGGAGGGTTTATTTGCATTGTTGCAAATAGGCATTTGTGGAGGGGGGTCTTTGCATCTTTGTTTTATCATGATGGTTTTCATGATGAGCACCATCATTGACTTCTCCCTCTCATGATGGATTGACTTTGGAAGCCATCATGCAAGTTGATGATGGTTGAGTTGAGTGTTGGTTTTGCCTTGTCATCATTGGTTCTCATGATTTCCTTTTGCATGATAACCATTCCTCTCTCTCTCTTGGATAAGGAGGGCTCTCTCATTTTCTATCACACTAGACTCTCATTCTCATTCTCCTCCCTCATTTGCATTGGCCGGCCATGCTCCTAGTGGGCTGTCCAAAAATTGTGTGTGTGGGATTTTGGTTCATTTCATATTGCAAAATCCCCACAAGATCAATCTTAAAGCTCCAAGTTCAATCCCTCCACCAATGGCAATTCCTACAACCCCAAAGTGAGACTTGAGGACTACACATTCTACAGCGAATCTTGGGCACGTCGAGTAGCCGGCTTCGTGCCCGAGTTGCCTCGGCATTGAGGTGGGAGCCCGTAAACAAAGTAGGCGATGTGGTGCACTTCCGGCGACGAGGAGGAGACGGGACATTCCGCAGGAGATCGGGACCATGACGAGAAGACCGGAGGACTTGGATCGTCGGTATATCTCTATTCCCTTTCTTGTAGATAGCTTAGACTAGTTAATGGTAACGATCCGGTGAAAGTGCGCGGTGGTGCCGTTTTGCTAAGTCCGCAAAATTTAAAGTTATTCACCGCTTCCGCATTCCGGCGTCGGATTGACGGCCGGGGCGCCGCCGTGCACTTACAATTGATTTGTTAAATCAGTTTAAGAGATCTTTCTCTGATTGATTTAGGAATATTTCCCACCGTTGGATCTTTGATCCTAGGGCTTCTGCTTTGCAGAAGATAATCTTCTTGTTTTAACAAGATCGGAAAGATTTTTCCATACAGAATTTATTCTGTCTTTTGGTAATTTTTATTTACCATTGGATCATTGATCCAACGGTGCTCTGGTTTACAGAGCACAGCCTTATTATTTGGAAAGATTTTGAGGAATCTTTCCTTAACAGAATTTAGTTTCTGATTAATTAATGATTTATCATTATTATTAGATCTTTTGATCTAACGGTGGGGAATTTTATAATTCCAGCGCTGGCGCACCTTACGCCAGCGCAGCTACGTTCGACACGTGGCGCGTAGCGCAGCTGTGCTAGCGCGCCCGTGTTGACACGCAGCGCGCAGCGCACGGGATCTGAAGCGTTGCTTCAATTTTAAATTTTGAATTTTAAAACAGAGCTTTGCTCTGATTGGGTGCGCTGCCTAGGGCGCAGCGCTCCTGGCGCTGGCATGTCTGCTTTTGACACGTGGCGTGCAGCACACGGGATCTGAAGCGTTACTTCAATTTTAAAATTTTGAAATTCAAAACAGTGCTTTGCTTTAATTTGGGGAAACAAAAACCATTCTTCTCACCATGCTTCCTTTACACCTCACCCCTCCACCTCATTTCCAACTTCAATAAATGAAATTCATATAAATGAGGCGTCCTCCTTCTAGAATGTGTTCTTGTAAAAATATAAGAATACATTCCCGTATATACATATCCGTATTCATATCAAAATACAAATATCCGAAGAGATAGAATAATACAATGAACATAATACTAGAATATACATATCAAAATATATATGTGTATATGTAAATTATTAAATCAATACTTGATTTAATAATCCGGCTTAATCCTAAGTCGGCTAGTATTATCAACCATCCGATTAAAAGTCCGGGTAGCTAGTACACTCATTTGATCGAAACCCTGCATGTATCAAAATACGGCCACTACATCATTTCACCTGAACCAGGGAAACCCTCTGTGTGGGACTCTAAAGATTCGACAGTACACTGGCAGTGGGTTTAACCACAAGCATGTCTGCAACACTAGCTGTACGTAACGACTGCCCAGGTACCTGTCGAAAAGGAAGGCCGACGAGCAAGCTCATCTGTATCCCTACTGAGCCCATCTGTAAAAATTTTCGTATAGTCCGGTCTCTTCGTCTAAAAGTATCGCATACTGGGTGTAGGGGTGGTAAACATCGGACCCTAATAACCCGATAATTCGTGCCGATGTGGTTCAGGACCAATCCGAGAAACTACTGATCTAACTATCAGTAAATCTCAACTGCCTTGGCCAAGGTCTTATGGTGCTGGCCAACCGAACACAGTGCAATATCGACTCCCTATACCGGGAGAGACAAATCCCCAACAATCGCCCACTGCCTCCATGTGGCTTGGGACTGTACCCAACTAAAATTTGTTTGCACGACTTAATAGAGCCGTGGTAGGGTAGTAATCTAAGTACTGTGGGAACTCACACGAGAAAAATGATGATCTCAGATCTAAAGACTAATTTGTACTCATGTCACCTGAGAACTGCTATCTGACAATAGGTATAGGACCGCCTAGAAGTTCTCGGCGAGTCCGTCCAGTGTACTCACCCCTAGTGAGTACCTATATACGATCTTAGTTGTCAAAGACCAATGGTTATGGGACCAACCATCGCCCTTCGTCGGGATCTAGAAATGCATACACCAGTCTACTCCGGAATATCGATACCCAGTCTCGATACTCTCACGACTAGGAATATTGAAGGATGTACTTATGAACTACTTAACTCCTATATGTATGATCGCCATCATAACGCTGGTAATCAAGCAATAATTTTACGAGCTTAATCAACATGTATTAGAGATACATAATAACAAGTAAAATATATACACATGTTAAGATAAAAACAAACCAAATAGCATACTATCATATCGAGCAAGATTATCCTGTACATATATATGTCCAAGTATCCACTATATATATACAATAATGGCCTCTAGGGCATATATATCCAACAATCTCCCACTTGCACTAAGGCCATATATTGGCGTATCGAGTACCCAACGTCTGCTCTAGGGACAGTTGTTGGAGTATTGCATACCCAATATCTCAAATAGTCTCTCGAACTGTGCTTGAGGGAAAGCCTTGGTGAATGGATCCGCCGTGTTCTCTTTTGAATCTACTTTCCGCATCTCGATCTCTCGGCGATCTACGATCTTTCTGATCAGGTGATACCGTCTCAAGATGTGTCTGGATCTCTGATGGGACCATGGTTCCTTCGCTAAATCCATAGCCCCATTGTTGTTGCAATACAAAGGTATTGGATCAACAATGGACGGAACCATCTCAAGTTCAGTGTTGAACTTTTTTATCCAGACTGCTTCTTTTGCGGTATCGTTGGCAGCAATATATTCAGCCTCCATCGTTGAGTCTACGACGATGTCCTGTTTGGAGTTCTTCCAACAGACCGCCCCTCCGTTGAGGATAAACACAAAACTCGAGAAAGACTTGCTGTCATCCTTGTCACTTTGGAAGCTCGAGTCGGTAAAGGACTCCATCTGGAGGTCCCCATTACCGTACACCAAGAACAGTTCCGTAGTCCTTCTCACGTAGTTAAGAATGTTCTTCACTCTGTCCAGTGGTACTCCCCTGAGTTTGACTGATACCGGTTCACCACGCTAAGCACGTAAGCTACACCAGGTCTGGTATATAATATCGCATAGATTATAGATCCTACCGCCGAAGTATAGGGTATAATTCTCACGCGAGCCCTCTTCTCATCAGTCTTGAGAGATCTCTTTGGAGAGGGTGATCCATGCAAAGCGGGAATATTACCGCGCTTGGAATCTTCCATACTAAATCTCTTTAGTATGGCCTCTATATACCCGGACCGTGAAAGTCCCAACAATCTCTTGGATATATCTCTCTAGATCTTAATATCCAGAATGTAGGAAGCACCATCCAGGTCTTTCATGGAGAACCTTTGTGATAAGAATAGCTTGATCGATTGTAGCATAGGAATGCCATTTACTAGCAAAAGAATGTCATCCACATACAAAACTAGAAATACGACCGTTCTCCCTACAATCTTCTTATATATGCACGGCTCATACTCGTTCTCGATGAAGTAAAATTCCTTGACTGTGTAACGCCTTAGATTTCGAGTAGTGTTAATTAGACGTTAATGTGGGTTTTTGGTAAAAAGTTTACCAATTCGGGTTCTTCACATTTTATAACATTTAATTAATAATTTATTATTATTTGTTATGGCTTGCACGCACGTGTGCACGTTAATGTGAGGGTTTGTTTATGCTAATCTAGTTTAGTGACCATGACAATTTTAAGCCAATCCAATCCTTGTTTAACCTTAACCTAAACCTCTAGATATTTGTTGAGAGAGAGAAGATATTTCTTTTGGGTTTTGTTTTGGGAAGAGGTGGCTTGGTGACTCACATGAGAGGCATGGCTTGCATTAATGTGTGTGAGTTAATGCAAATGGTGCACTTACCCTCTCTCATTATTCTCACCACACTCTCTCCCCCTTTATCATCTTATTCTCTCACAACTCTATCTCTTTCTCATTGTTTCCTTCATCTCTCCTTCACTCTCAACTGAACTAATCCATCACTAAACTTCATAAAATCTCACAAAAATCACATCTTAAGCCTTGTTTTGCCTCTTGGATGCCTTGGAGCTTGGAAAGCTAAGATCTTTGAGCTTGTGGGAGTAGGTAATGATATCTTTCTGTTAAGTAAGTCTTTTTAGTGTCGCGTAGTTTGTTAGTTTCAGTTTAGAACGCGTAAAGTTTCGATTCGGATAAATATCGTATTTTTAGTGTAGTTTGGTATCTCGGATGATCTGCTATCAAACCAGGTATTTGTGGGAAAAGTTCCCACCACAGTGACCTAGTGTGGTGACCTTGAAGATACCCTCAAAATACGAGCCCATTCCCTCAGGAACTGGCCTCAGATTTAATGGTTCTGGCCGCAATTTGCGGCCAGAGTAGGGGCGGGGGGGGGGTTGAGTTTTGGTGTAGGGGTCTCTGAGGTTATGTGTGGTCTTGTGGTATGTGCAACTTTTACAAATTGTTTGGGTAGCAAAATCTGGGATCACTTTTCTAGTTTCTTGTGTTTCAATTACGCGCGTTACGTTATCTGATACGGTTCGTGTCGTTGTGTATCTGTTGCTCTTGAGTTAGTTTCGTAGTGTCACTATGCACGTTAGCTACTAAGAGAACACTTGAGAGTATGTTTGGAGTTGGTGTGTCGGTCAAACGTAGTGGTTACGTGTTATTGGTCGATTGCTAATATATATACACTTGCTTTATTGTTTTGTGATTTTAGAATCGCAGGCGGGGACTTCGGACGCTGCGAAGAAGGGAAAGCGAGTGGTTGGCTTTACTTAGCCAGGATCATCAGTGAGTAGAATTAACATCTACAGGAGAATCGGCCGCATGACGTTATGCGTCTGGGCTAGAGATGATATGATATTAGTCGCATGTTTATATTGCATATATAGAGATTGCGCATACACCTCATTGCATATTATTACTTGTTGTGCTTGGACTTGTACCCTTTGGACACTGCACTATTATTGACGGCTCATGTTGCACGAGCACTGATTGTATGCCACTCACACCGTCAATAATTGCCATGACACGCACAACACCTATACTTTGTGATATTGTATTGGTTAGGGACATGAGACATTGATTTATATTCCATTGTGCATATGACATATAGCATACCTATATACCTACATGCTTACACATATGCCTTGACATGCCTACATGTTAGCTACCTTCATACCTATATGGTATTGTACCATTAGAGATATGTATATACACATATGAGACACAGCTACATGTACATCTTGCATACATACTTACATGTACACCCGTATACCTTGATAGCTATACATATACCTGGAGGGTATTGTATCATTATTGACATGTATATACACATACCTAGCTTGACATAGCTACACACATACCTGGAGGGTATTACATCATTATTGATAGGTAGATACACATATCTTGCTATACCGACATGGTTACGCATACCTGGCTATAGCTACATATTCACCTTTATATGATGTTGTATGGATTTGGAGAAATTAGGAACCACATGATATATTAAATAACTTGTTGCAGTTAAATAGCGGTTTACTTTATATGCTCATATTACTGTTTCATGTTGTATATATTATATTTCATGGATTTCATGAAATTATGCATTATTTGAAAAACCCAGTTTCTCTTGATATGATATTTCAGCATCCACCATGAGATTTCTCGGTTCTGATATATACCCCATGCGAGGAGGTGTCGTGGGCCGTGTGCGGGTACATGGTGGGGCCTGGAGGTACCCCGGGATAAGAAAGGTATGTCGAAGGTTCACGCCGATGAGCCTGGCAGGGGAATCGTACCTACCGGTGACAGTATTTGGACTCGGCGATGATCGTGGAGATATCGACCGGAGTCATGTACGTATGCATACGGGGAATTCGAGTGCCGACTGTTGGGGTACTTGGGTTTCCGATAAACGTATGATACGTACATATCAGGGGTAGTCGTGGTGACGACGCCTGATAGATGAGTATTTATGTGTCGATGCTAGATACTAGTTTTCATGATATTTTACCTCTAAGTACATATATCAGTGGTATGGGACGCTGTTATATATGCATGTATATATATATATATATCAGTGGTATGGGACGCTATTATATATGCATGTATATATATATATATATATATATTAGTGATATGGGACACTGTTATATATATATATTTATAATATATATCATCATAATGATCTGTGCTTGTATTCTTATTCATTACTTGATATGAGGGCCGATATGATGGCCGATTTATGGGCCGATTTGTGGGCCGATCTGAGGATATTTGGGATTTGGATTGTCTTAATGGACTTTGGTCCTGCCACGATGAGGATTCCGTGAGGATGACATATTTTATCCCGTATTTCGTATTTATTTTATATGCATTGCTTCATGTATTAGTTGTACCTGATAGAGTACCTTTCATGACTGTTGCATATACATATTGTCATATTATTGCTTCATGTATTAGTTGTACTTGCTAGAGTACCTTTCATGACTGTTGCATACATATGACCATTTATTGCTATTAGCTTGCATCGGATAGATTCGCGCAGTACGTGCATACTTGCGATTACCTACATATGTTATTTATTATTCACGAGTTGGCAACTCACCCTCGTTGTACCACAGGGTTTGCAGGTTGTTCCTCAGAGTAGTCAGAAGCAGGGCTTTTCATCTATCGTATCATCTTTTGCTACAGATACCGCTACGGCTGACTGTGTGCAGTTTTGCTATAGGTGGGTTTTGCGGTTATCCGATGTTGCTCATTATATATCTTTGTACCATGTACTCTCCATCTACCACTTTCATGTATTGATTTAGACGTGATGTGAGGACGATATTGTATATTATTTTGTGACTTGGAGGTCCTTTATGCAGTTTTTATTTATATCGTCTTTTTCTTCATTACGGCATCATATATCTGTTGTGGTGGTTGTTTTCCTCCTTTGGGCGTGGATTTGCTCCCGTTTGGGGATACTTTACTTATATATTTCTGTTGTACCCTTTTTAGGGGCTTGTTTTACAAAGGAGGTGCTGCCAAATTTTTAAAGGAAATAAATTGGGACTTTAAAGAATTTGATTGAGAATTCAAAAGTTTTAACAATGTCTTTATCACTTATTACTTTTGATGGTTTAGATTGCTGGGTTTTTGGCTTACTTGAATTATGTTACGCCTGGAGACGTTATGTAGTTTAAGGGCCATCACGTACTAAATTTTTGGGTCGTGGCAAAGTTGGTATCAGAGCGCTAGGTTTTACCTTTTGGAGTGTATGATGACCTTGGTATGATGGAGTTGGTAGCTGAAGCAGAGTAACGTAGTATGTGCATGTCCGCGGCATAATTACGATATGGTACTCCGCCTTAGTACTAATTGCTTGAAATTCCTTCCTTGATGATATATATTCTTGTGATTCGATTTCCATGTTCTTATCGAATCCTTTTTCATTTATAGCCTTTTGCCGCCGATGACTATGAGGGCTCAGAGAGGTGCAGCGAGGGCCGAAGTCAGAGTTGACTCGTGTGGGGCGAGGACCGACCAGGATGGAACGCTCGTTGCACAGGAGCAGTGTGATCCGCCTTCGATAGATCATATCACTGGGCTTGAGGCAGAGATGCAGGACTTGCGCCAGACGATCAGGTCGTTGATTGAGGCCAGTCGAGCGCAGTGACAGGAGATTGCCACCCCTGTTATCCAGTTATTCTTTACGATCAGCACACAACATTGTGTCACGTATACATCAGCAGTAGATGCCGCCCGTTTAGCTGAGGAGCGTTCCGAGACTTTGGGAGTCCGAGGACAGAGGAGGGCTCGTACATGTGTATCAGCCCAGAGACAGAGGTTCAGTCGCCGTGACAGGTTTTGTGCACGTCGCGGGAGTAGCAGAGGCATGGGACGAGGATAGTGGTTTAGCTCTCATCCCCAGGTGGGGAAACTGTTTTTATCTGGATGTTACCGGTGCGGGAGTTTTGGTCATCGGTTTTGAGATTGTACAGAGCCACGTGAGCGTGAGGTAGTTGTACCACAGAGAGTTCGTGGTAGCGAAGGATTTGTTCCGAGTGTACAGGATGGCAGAGGAGGAGTTCAGCCAGTGGCGGGTAGAGGGCAGACACGAGACTTTGCTTCTACTCATCGGGACGCGCGGGCGTCCAGTGCAGAGTTTTCAGGTAATCTTATTCGTATGTTCTTTTGTTGCGTATGTTTGTTTAATTTGGGATTTATGCACTCGTATGTTCTTCGCACTTTGTGCCATGGATGGGCCGAGAGTTGTGTATGCTAGATCAGCCATTTGTTATATTAACTCCTATTAGCAATCCTTTGGTTGCACGACACGTGTTTCGGTCATGTGCCAATTGGGTAGGAGATAGAGATTCGTCCGTCGATTTGTTCCTTCTTGAGATGTTGGACTTTGATGTTCTCTTATGCACGGACTGGTTAGCTACGTGCTAGACTGTAAGTGCACGGCGGCGCCCCGGCCGTCAATCCGACGGCCAAATGCGGAAACGGTGATAAACTTTAATTTTGCGGACTTAGCAAACCGGCACCACCGCGCACTAAACACCCGGATCGTAACCATTAACAAGTCTAAGCTAACTATAAGATAGGGAACAGGTATACCGAATGATCCGAGTCCTCCGGTCTTCTCGTCATCGTCCCGATCTCCCGCGGAAACTCCGGTCGTCGCCTCCTCGCCGGAAGGGCACCACATCGCCTGTTTCTTTTACGGGCTCCCGCCTCTATACCGAGGCAACTCGGGCATGAAGCCGGCAAGTCGACATGCCCAAGATGTGCTGTAGGAAGTGTAGTGTAGAGGCTATGTCTCATTTGGGTTCGTTGCCATTTGAAGATGATGGAGGAAACAAGATAAGAAAAATGGTGCTTGCATTTTTCTAGCATAAAATGAGATCAAGAAATGAAACTCTCAAGAATGAAAACTCTCATCTTTTTCTTTTTCTCAACCACGAAAAAACTTCTTCCATCAAGTGAGAATAATGGTGGAGGAAAAAGAATATGAAAGCAAGAGGGAGGTGAGTGTAGGAAAAGAGAGAGAGTGACCATATCCTAAAACATCATCATAACAATCTCACATCAACTCCAAATCAATCCTAATCACCTTTTACAAGAAATGATGATAGAAAAGAAAGGAATAAAAAAGATGCTTTCATAATAAATATATATGCAAGAAAAACCTCCACAATGTGTTATTTGCAAACTTGCAAATAACACCCTCCATCGGAAAAGTCCGGCCGGGAAAGAACAAAGGAAAACCGGCCGGAACGGAATGCAAACTGGCAACTCCAGAAAACTGGTCCCCTAATAAATTACAGGAAAACCCCGATACTGTGCATACACACCCGCATCTGTATTCCGTCCGGATACAAATGCAATGAGACAAAACTACACTGTACTATACTAGGATCCGGTTTAAACCAAAGCCGGCTAGTAATATCCGTCCGATCCTGATCCGTACAATACCGCACGTATCTGATCGAACCCTGCCATATAACCATACGGCCACCAGTACAAACCGTCCGATCCTGATCCGTGCAATACCGCACGTATCTGATCGGACCCTGCCATATCTCCATACGGCCTCTACAGCGTTTCGCCCGAAAGCTTGAGTAACTGAAAGTGTGGTAGACTCTAAAGACTCGTCAATACTATGGCTGTGGATTTAACCACTAGCACGTCAGGGGTATAAGCCAATAAGTAACGGGCCACCAGCTATTGACTAAAAGGGACGTCGATGAGCGAACTCATCCTGACACCCTACTGAGCCTGTCAGTGACAATATCCGTACAGTCCGGTCCGTTCGTCTATGAGCATCGCATGGCGGGCCTAGAGGGTTGGTAAAAGTCAGACCCCCAAAAGCGGTACAAGTCGTGTCGGAGTGTAGCCCAGAACACCCTGAGATACTACTGGAATACCTACCAGTAAATCTCCTGCCTTGGCCAAGGACTTCGTGTAATGGCTCTCCTAGACACAGCGCGACCTCACCCCCAATACCGGGAGAGACGAACCCCTGAAGATCCGCTCACTGCCTCCATGTGGCTCGGGACTGTACCCAACTAAAACCTGTTTGCACGACTCCTTTGAGCCGTGGTAGGGTAGTAATCAAAGCACAGTGGGAACTCACACGAGACAAATGACGATCCCCAGGTCGATGAACTAACCTGTACACATGTCACCTGGGAACTGCTATCTGACGTCAGGTATAAGACCAACTAGCATGTTCCCGGCGAGTCCTGTCCGGTGTACTCATAACCCAATGAGCACCTGTATACATCTTAGGTGAACCAACTGACACCAGTGGCTTGTGAGACCGGCCACCGCCCCTCGTCGGGGTCTCGACTGTATACACTAGTCTACTCTGGAGAATCGATGCCCTATCTCGAAACTCCCACGACTAGGGACCTTTTAAGGATGTGCTTATAGACTCCAGTTCTCACTTATATGATCGCCCTCATACTGCTGGCAGTCAAGCAAGAATCCTAGGGGCTCTACCAATATGTAATAGCGACTTGTCAGGTCACCTAAATCAGTACACGATGATAAAGGTAAACCAGATAGCATACTATCATTTCGAGTAAGACTGTCATACAGGGATAGGTCCTCCCTCAATCATTGCAATCACGTGCCTGTGATCCAATAATTGACTCTGAAGGCACTATCTCCAACAATCTCCCACTTGCACTCAAGGCTAATTATTGCGATGTCGCATACTCACAGCCCGTGTGATACCGAACACCCAACTCCTCTACTAGTCAGTCTCACAAAGCCTGTTTGTGAAACTCTTGCGTTCGAGGAATAGCCTCAGTGAGTGGATCCACCTAGATGTTTCTTTCTATGTCTCTCTATATCTCAAGTTCGCGGAGAAAGCCATCTCCCGAAATGAGCAATACCTGTCTTAGAGTGTCTGGATGTCTGATGGGACCTAGCTCATAAATGAACTCTAAATCCAAACTTCTTAGACTGTATCGTCAACTGAACTTAATCAGTATCCCGCGCCATGCCTCCCTCGGTATCTGCCTGGATCACTTTTCCAGAATACTGCCCCTCGTCAGAAGGAAAAACTATAACTCTGACAACCTCCTTGTCGTCCAGGTCACCTTGGAAGCCTGGAGTGATAACTGTCTCCCAAATGGGGCTGTCGTTATCATATCCCTAGAACATCCACTTATGTTCTAAAACTGCTTCCGACTGTTTCTCCAGGATTGGATCAATATCAACTTATTGCATCTAGTGCAAGAACAACATCTGGTGTGGTACTTGACATCTCATGATTGACTCAATTGCCTAAGCAAGTGATCTGCCAATCATGCGCATCCCTCTCTACTTTAGCCTATAAAACACCTTTAGAGAGGGTGACTCCATTACCTGCAGGTGCACTACCATGCCAGGAGTCGTCCATTCTAAATACTCTTAGAATGCTGTCAAAGTACCCTGATTGGGAAACCACCCAAATCTAGATCTAAAACCATAGATCTAGTAACCAGTATGTCTGATATAACGTCCAAGTCCCTTATGGAGAAACCACTGTGTGACGACCAAAGAATAACCGATCGTAGTATAGGAATTTCCTTTCCTACTACCTTCTCAACAGATCCATCCCCTATTCTGATGACGTCAAACCTATGACTGTCACATCAGAAATAGATGATCTATCTCCGCTATATCTGCTTTAGTCTATCAATAGACATAAGCCTGATGTCCACCAATGCTTCCGCTGCTCCCACTGATTACGACAACCCTCTGGCAGAGTCATATAGACGCGCACTTCTAAAGCAAGTTTAGAACGACGCTATACTCATCCTCCTGCCGGGTCTCGCAGCCTGGAACAACAACAATGGCAAGTGTGGGTAAACAAGAACTTCCCTGTCACCGTCCTTGAGGCTACCGGAGTACCTCTCGGGTGCCTGAAGTTACCCACCTTATCTGCGGAGTGGCCAATGGAATGTCAAATCAGATTGAATCTTTAGGTTCCTTAACAAATCTTCAGTAATCGTTTGCGGTTCTGGAATCACTTCCAGTTTCTACCATACTCCCACTTCTGTTTTTGGAAAAATAACCATTTCTTTTAAAATGTGGCGAGTTAAGAACAATATCACTATTGATCTTTCTTATGGTAGAAAATCAACCCTCGTCATAGCCTGGGTCAACCCACAAACAGCCATTACAGAAACGTGCCTTGAGTTATCCAGAGTCTGGTTTTAATCATAAGCCGGACAACTCCCCGTACCTTAACAATGTTAAGATATGAACTGTACTATATCCAATATAGAACCAGAGGCACTGATTTAATTGAACCAGATTCAAATCATGCAGCTGTCTCCAGTGCATGTCAACTAAATGGAGAGAGGCCGATCAGCGTTACTCAACTTAGGAATGCTTCCAATTATGAGTAACCTGAAAGAGAAGTAATTTCTCTTTATCATTACTATCAACTGAATACCATACACAAGTATCTACATCTTCGATCGCTTTGAAGAATCCCGATACTTGCTATACCTGGTTCTCTACTCTATTCAAATACCTATAACTCCTCAAAACTTAGACCCTGTGTTTCTACGAAACACATGTCTAAGAACTAGAGAAGTTAAAAGTAAACAGAATATAGTATGAGGACCAACCCCTCTGTCCTAATGGACACTGGACAACATACAATACTCTGTATAAGTCCGCCGAGTCTAACAACTCTTTCACGGTGTGTCGTAGGTTGAAAACTGTACTTATGGTTATGAAGAATTACACCGCTGTTTAATGCTCCTTACCTAACCATCCACTGATATAGGTAAATGTCATTGACATAATATCAAAAGGTATATCTCACTCTATGAAAATAGACGTACAGATATATCAATTTGAAATTGGTGCATAACAGCGGATATTCAAAACCAAATATTTGCCGACCGGCAAACAGCCCAGATGATCTCCTCAAATATCACCGATTACAACGAATCCCGATATAATGAGGATGATCACCCAATTCCCAATAACCTACTCCCACTCATCATCTGTAAAACCATACAGATGTGAGAATCATACCTGGTAAATACATACCCTGGAGTAAGTATCTAATCGGGAAATCAGTTTTCTTTTAACAGTACACAGAGAAACTGAAACATTGAAATGTTTCGATGGGGTATCCCGGTATTCCTAGTAATGCCTCTACCATTATCCAGATTCACAACTATAACCGCATAATTCTTTGCCACCTCTCCAAATCCCTTTATATGTCTTTAGTCATTATCTTCTGCACACCCCTTTAGGCCAATTGGTTTTCTTCCTTCCCTACCGTTCGGCACCAGCCTATGCTTTGGAAGAAGACTATCCAATAAGCATAATGGGTGTACTATCCTAGTCCTAGGAGCACTCGCAATGCGAGAGAAGGTGAAGATAAAAGACAACCGAATAAACCTTATTCCTATTTCTCCTGAACCAGGATCCATCTCCGAACTGGAACAAGTTCCTTTCGAGTTCGTATATAACCATACGATGGATTATCCAATGAACTGGGATCTTCGTAGTGATACGGAGTGTCCTGGAGAAATACAAAGGTGATTTAGGATTGGCGAAGAAATACTTGGTTTGGTCGTGAATATCAGTCGCAATTTACTTTGCCCTCTTACTAATCCCTTACTTTGTCTTAATCTTAATACCTTCTGCACACCATGGTTATGCTAATTGTTTTTCCTCATTCCCCACTGTTCGGCACCAGCCTAAAGTTTGGAAGAAGATTATCCAATTTGCGTAATAGGTGTACTACTCCTAAACCAAGGAGTACTCGCAACCTGAGAGAAGGTGAAAAGAAAAGACAACTGAATAGTCCTATCCGTTTTTCTCCAGAACCAGAAACCATCCTCGAAGTCCTTCAAGTTCGTATATAACCATACGATGGTTTTGTCCAATGGAAGTGGACGTTCGTAGTAATACGGGGTGTCCCGGAGAAAAGGGTAAAAGTAGGAGTGGCAATGAGGTCTGCAACTCAGACAATCCAAAAGCCAGTGTTAAAGAAGGTTCGGTCAACTTGGTCACTAAGTCATAGTCTAGGGTCAGGTCAATGGTCGCTGCCAGAGAGAGAAAGAAAAGAAACACTCAGCGTGCACTCTAACCTAGATCAGAATGGTTACCAATTTATCTATTTTGGAAACCTCCCACTGTACCTCAAATTCTCCTCCAAACCTGAAAGAAGAATTAGTCGGGGTCACCCGAGGAGTAAACCAACTCATCAGTAGGAATCGGGATCCAACTCTCATCGCATGATAACGTGACGGAATCCACTCACGGTATCACACTCCAGAAGGTATGCGCATATCTGGCAAGTTTCAGTTCTTTTGAAACTCCCGATGTGATTTCTACCCCATGCTCTTATGACCTTGGCGTGAGGTCAAAATATCATAAGTCACATGTCAAGTTCTACCCATCATTGTCCAGGTTAATTTGAACCCACCCGTACATACCCTTGACGTAGGCCAAAATAGTAGTACGACTGTCCCAAACCAACGCATCTATCTATGCAACAGATAAATACCCGGCAACTACCAAACACTATGCCTTGGCGTGAGGTCAAAATACATAGCTTGAATACTACCGAATATTTAACTGAAATGATGGAGGGCTACGAATGGTTTCTGGCGAAAACCTTTAACATAATGAACTTGATATCGTTGAAGGAACGGATAGCTTTTTAGAAAATATAGTGACGAAAACCTTTACTAAAGAGGTCACTCCCGGTGAAGGGATCTCGGCTCTTTCCCCATAGAATGGGGTGCTGGATATTCATAACCGAATATCATTGTGCAAAGCAAAAGTAATCGGCTATAGTGAAGTTAATGCCCTGACGCAAACTTCTGTCCAAGGGGTCACTCCCGGTGAAGGGATCTCGGCCCTTGCCTCGTCGACTGAGGAGCAGGATATTCCAAATGAATATCACGATGCAAAACAAAAGTGAACGTCCTTGCAATAACAGCTTTTTGAAAAGTGTTCCAACAACATCAGAATAGGTTTGTTTTAACTTGCATTGATCCGAATCAACGCAGTCCCATCAAATGATCACACCACAAAGAACGAAAATATACTGACGTACGTATATGCCATCCGCATTCGCCACTGGGTCCCGTCATCACCCGTTAGGTTAGCTAACTAACGGCAGAGCGGGGACTGGACTAGCGCGGATGAAAACATATACAACATCTACTAATATATATACCAATATATTATATTTCGCTCAAGGCGTGATAAAATGCAACATCACAGAAATGTACAGCATCACAGAACAATACAGATATCTGGGATCCCCGGGTTTCACAGAGCCACTACTGAAACCCGACGTTCCCCTGGTCGTGTGGATAGCCTGCGCAATGAAAACCTAGACCCCTACGGGCGCGGCAAGTTACCCGCCAAAACCTGAAGCGAGGCAGCCCCCTTCAGCGCCTTGAATGGACCACCTAGCACTTTACGGAATCCGGTAACTTGGGCACACCTCCTGGGTCAACCTGTACCCCCTACGAGTGTGGCGAATAGCCCGCCAATTCTAGAGCGAAGCCCCCTCCGTCCCAATGCCATGAGATGCGGGCTTGTTGCCCTCTAGAACCCGGCTATCCGTGCACCCCACCGCGGGGTAATCCTAGTACAGAATGTAAAATATACATACACCGGGTACATCGACCGCAACCAGGTCGTGCCCCAAAAAAATAATACAAACAGGCAGTGACGGCAGTCCACATGTCGGACGCTCGCCCCGCAAAATCAAATGTACAAAATACAACCACAACTGTACTAGCATTGCAACCAGGTTATCCCCCACGACCAATCCGCAACATCACAGCATAAACACAGAACATCAACGTGAAAGTCACGTTCGCAAATCCGTCTAACCGGGTTATAGCAGTTAGACTGGATTTACCGATCGAGTGACATTCACGGTCGCAGATATAATGTAAATACTGTGAAATATGTGTTTAAAATTTTCCGATTGATCAAAAATTAACAAGTGGGCCCCAAAGCAATACTGCAGCACTCACAGAAATAATTGGCCCAATTTTAATATTCCAAAACCCCTAAAATTAGCCCAGAAGCCCACTGGAGAAAAATGATACAGTGACGTCACCAAAGTGCGGCTGAACCGCGGCCCAAGGGGGAGTTTGGCCGCGGTTCCGCGCTCTGGTAGTTGACTGACTGTGTCGAATTTTCCCAGTTGTCTTACAATTTCCAGTACATCAATTTTATACAACCTGAAAAATTTTTGGAGACCAAAAAATTTCAACAGAAAACTGTCGTGAACTAAAATTGGGTTTTTGGAATTTTGGTCGATCGGAACTGAAAAACACATCAAACAAAGCTAGACGAAGTTAATGGCGAGGCTCTGATACCAGTGTAAGTGCACGGCGGCGCCCCGGCCGTCAATCCGACGGCCAAATGCGGAAACGGTGATAAACTTTAATTTTGCGGACTTAGCAAACCGGCACCACCGCGCACTAAACACCCGGATCGTAACCATTAACAAGTCTAAGCTAACTATAAGATAGGGAAGAGGTATACCGAATGATCCGAGTCCTCCGGTCTTCTCGTCATCGTCCCGATCTGTCGCGGAAACTCCGGGCGTCGCCTCCTCGCCGGAAGGGCACCACATCGCCTGTTTCTTTTACGGGCTCCCGCCTCTATACCGAGGCAACTCGGGCATGAAGCCGGCAAGTCGACATGCCCAAGATGTGCTGTAGGAAGTGTAGTGTAGAGGCTATGTCTCATTTGGGTTCGTTGCCATTTGAAGATGATGGAGGAAACAAGATAAGAAAAATGGTGCTTGCATTTTTCTAGCATAAAATGAGATCAAGAAATGAAACTCTCAAAGAATGAAAACTCTCATCTTTTTCTTTTTCTCAACCATGAAAAAACTTCTTCCATCAAGTGAGAATAATGGTGGAGGAAAAAGAATATGAAAGCAAGAGGGAGGTGAGTGTAGGAAAAGAGAGAGAGTGACCATATCCTAAAACATCATCATAACAATCTCACATCAACTCCAAATCAATCCTAATCACCTTTTACAAGAAATGATGATAGAAAAGAAAGGAATAAAAAAGATGCTTTCATAATAAATATATATGCAAGAAAAACTTCCACAATGTGTTATTTGCAAACTTGCAAATAACACCCTCCATCGGAAAAGTCCGGCCGGGAAAGAACAAAGGAAAACCGGCCGGAACGGAATGCAAACTGGCAACTCCAGAAAACTGGTCCCCTAATAAATTACAGGAAAACCCCGATACTGTGCATACACACCCGCATCTGTATTCCTTCCGAATACAAATGCAATGAGACAAAACTACACTGTACTATACTAGGATCCGGTTTAAACCAAAGCCGGCTAGTAATATCCGTCCGATCCTGATCCGTACAATACCGCACGTATCTGATCGAACCCTGCCATATAACCATACGGCCACTAGTACAAACCTCCGATCCTGATCCGTGCAATACCGCACGTATCTGATCGGACCCTGCCATATCTCCATACGGCCTCTACAGCGTTTCGCCCGAAAGCTTGAGTAACTGAAAGTGTGGTAGACTCTAAAGACTCGTCAATACTATGGCTGTGGATTTAACCACTAGCACGTCAGGGGTATAAGCCAATACGTAACGGGCCACCAGCTATTGACTAAAAGGGACGTCGATGAGCGAACTCATCCTGACACCCTACTGAGCCTGTCAGTGACAATATCCGTACAGTCCGGTCCGTTCGTCTATGAGCATCGCATGGCGGGCCTAGAGGGTTGGTAAAAGTCAGACCCCCAAAAGCGGTACAAGTCGTGTCGGAGTGTAGCCCAGAACACCCTGAGATACTACTGGAATACCTACCAGTAAATCTCCTGCCTTGGCCAAGGACTTCGTGTAATGGCTTTCCTAGACACAGCGCGACCTCACCCCCAATACCGGGAGAGACGAACCCCTGAAGATCCGCTCACTGCCTCCATGTGGCTCGGGACTGTACCCAACTAAAACCTGTTTGCACGACTCCTTTGAGCCGTGGTAGGGTAGTAATCAAAGCACAGTGGGAACTCACACGAGACAAATGACGATCCCCAGGTCGATGAACTAACCTGTTCACATGTCACCTGGGAACTGCTATCTGACGTCAGGTATAAGACCAACTAGCATGTTCCCGGCGAGTCCTGTCCGGTGTACTCATAACCCAATGAGCACCTGTATACATCTTAGGTGAACCAACTGACACCAGTGGCTTGTGAGACCGGCCACCGCCCCTCGTCGGGGTCTCGACTGTATACACTAGTCTACTCTGGAGAATCGATGCCCTATCTCGATGACTAGGGACCTTTTAAGGATGTGCTTATAGACTCCAGCTCTCACTTATATGATCGCCCTCATACTGCTGGCAGTCAAGCAAGAATCCTAGGGGCTCTACCAACATGTAATAGCGACTTGTCAGGTCACCTAAATCAGTACACGATGATAAAGGTAAACCAGATAGCATACTATCATCTCGAGTAAGACTGTCATACCGGGATAGGTCCTCCCTCAATCATTGCAATCACGTGCCTGTGATCCAATAATTGACTCTGAGGGCACTATCTCCAACATAGACGTCTGTGGACTGCCGCGAGAAGACAGTCAGGTTTTTTTTTCCCGGCGAGTCTGTTCTTGTTGTGCAGGGGGACAGTGGTGCCGCCTCTCACAGCTTGAATTCAGCCTTTTTCGCTAGTCGGCTTTTGAGGAGAGGATGTCGAGGATTCTTGGCTTTTATTTTTGATATAGAGCCACAGTGGGTTCGTTGGACCGGGTTCCTATCGTGCAAGAGTTTTCCGACATTGTTCCAGATGAGCCGACGGAGCTTGGGGAGCTTAAGGATCTGCTGCAGAGTTGCTAGATAGGGGGACTTATGCGTCCGAGTGTTTCGCTTTAGGGATCTCCTACTCTGTTCTTCAAGAGAAGGATGACATTTTGAGGTTGTGTATTGATTGATCGTCAATTGAACCGTTATGGCGCGGATAGACATCCTTTACCTTGCATTGACGATTTGTTCGATCAGCTCCAGGGTGCGAGACATTTTTTAAAGTTTGTTTTGTGATCAGGTCATCATTATTGCGGGATTGGAGTGATGACATTCCGAAGACTGCTTTTGTGCGCGCTACGGGCTTTATGAGTTTTGGTGTGTCATTGGACTCACCAATGCCCTAACAGCATTCGTGGATATGATGGACCAGATTTCTTTAAGCCGTTCCTCGACCAGTTTATTGTCATGTTATTGATGACATTCTGGTCTATTCTAAGAGTCGTGAGGAACGTGAGCAGCATTTGAGGATTTGCTTTGTAGACATTAAGAGAGCGCCAGCTGTTTGCTAGATTTTCGGAGTGTTCCTTCAGGCTTGATAGTGTTGAACTTCCTAGGTCATGGGGTTATGGGAGACGGTTTTTGTATGGTCCCGAGGGAGGTCGAGGTCGTACAGCTTGGCCCAGACTTGCATCAGGGACTGAGGTCCGCAGCTTTTGGGTTTAGCCGGTTTTTACCGCCGTTTCGTGCAGGATTTCTTAAGTATCGCTGCACCGTTGACCGGGCTGACCAGGAATGGAGTTCCATTTCTTTAAACTGTGGCATGCGAGCCGAGTTTTCAGCAGTTGAAGACTTGGTGGACGATTGCACCGGTTCTATCCTTGTTTCTGGATCGGGCGACTTTGTTGTTTACTGTGATGTTTCACGAGTGGGGCTTGATTTTGCACTAATGTGGCATTATAGAGTTATCGCTTATGCTTCCCGATAGTTGGAGGAAGTTATCCCACTCATGATCTGAAGATGGCCGCGGTGGTTTTACACTGGAGATTTAGGAACACTATTTGTTTGGAGAGTCGTGTCAGATTTTCACGGACCACCAGAGCTTTGTGTACATCTTCCTGCAGCGGGTTTTGATTGTTGAGACAACACCGTTGGATGGAGATTGTGAATGATTGTGATTGTGAGATCCTTCATCACCCGTGGCAAGACGATTGTAGTAGCTGATGCTTGAGTCGTAGGCCCAGGGTAGTTGTTCCAGTTGTGCATAGTTCGGAGACAGTCTTTTGCAGATTTACAGTTATTGTGTAACCGTTGAGTACAGCTTAGGTTCGCCTCTACTGAGGGGACAGCTTGCTCATGTCCGCGCCCGTCCACTTTTACTAAATCGTTTTCGTGAGGCACAGCCCGCCGATGCTCGTTGTCGGAGATTCTTGAGCATGTTCGGCTGGGCAAAGATTCAGAGTTCTTGATTTATGACTAGGGTGTGCTGTGTTAGGGACTCGATGGCATGTACCCGATACTGATGGGTTGAGACGCGAGGTCCTAGAGAGGGCACATCAGTCAGCTTCTTGTGTTCATCCAAGTGCTACCGAGATGTAACGTGACTTGAGAGTTGGTTACCGGTGGGCATGGATGAGGAGTGATGTTTCGGATTTCGTTTTGAGGTGTTTGGTTAGTTGCGAGCTAAGGTTGAGCATGTGAGACCGGCTGGAGAGATGCAACCATTAACCGTTTCAGATTGGGAATGGGAACAGATCTCCATGAATTTTGTTGTGGTGTTTACTTAGGTCTAGACAGGGTGTGACTCCATTCGGGTGATTGTTGTTCGATTATGCACAGGTTGCTCGTTGTTCTTCGGTAAGTTTGTGCGTTTGTACGGAGTTCCTTCATGTGTTGTATCCGATAGAGGCATCCAGTTCGCTAGCCGTCGTTAGCAGAAGCTTCAGGAAGCTTTGGATACTGGTTGAGCGTTAGCTCCGCTTTCCATCCGTAGGCTGATGGTCAGACAGAGCGGGCTATACAGACTCTGGAGGATATGCTTGTGCGCACGTACTATTTGGTTGTTGGCAGTTGGGATCGTCACTTTCCATTAATAGGGTTCTCCTTCGATAGCTGTTATCAGGAGACATTCCAATTGGCAACCTTCAGGCTTTGTTTGGTAGGTTGTGTCGATCGCCAGTCTGTTTTACTGACTCCGCAAGAGCAGGGTTTTTGGACCCTAGCTAGTCGAGAGGCTTCGGAGAACATCCAGTTGATTCAGGTCAGGATGAGAGTAGCCCAGTGCAGACAGAAGTCTTATGCCGACCATGGTGGTCGCAGACTTGAGTTCGCACGGGGAGATCATGTATTCCTACGGATTTTTCCGATGAATGGCATGTTGAGTTTTGAGAAGTTTAGTCCCAGATTGTAGGTCCTTTTGAAATCCTTTAGCGAGTTAGTACCGTTGCCTATAATTTGGCACTTCCGCCTAGATTTTTGAGTATTCATCCCGTATTTCTAGTGTTGATACTTTGAAAATACCTTCATGAGCTTTCTCACATGATTTAGCATCAGACCGTTTAGCTTGGACGTGATCTTTTCGTTAACCAGCAGCCGATAGTGTTAGTGGATCGGCAGGTGGAGAAACTTCGGTCAAGGGTCTTTCCATCTGTGGAGGTTTTCTTTGGCATAGCCGTATATTGAGGTGATCACTTGGGAGGCTACGAGGGAGATTTGGGAGTTTTGTACTCATCTCATTGAAGGTATGTATAGTAAGAATTTTAATTCAGGGACGAATTTTCTTTAAGGGGGGGGGGGAGATTGTAATGCCTTAGATTTCGATTAGTGTTAATTAGACGTTAATGCGGGTTTTTGGTAAAAAGTTTACTAATTCGGGTTCCTCACATTTTATAACATTTAATTAATAATTTATTATTATTTGTTATGGCTTGCACGCACATGTGCACGTTAATGTGAGGGTTTGTTTGTGCTAATCTAGTTTAGTGACCATGACAACTTTAAGCTAATCCAATCCTTGTTTAATCTTAACCTAAACCTCTAGATATTTGTTGAGAGAGAGAGAAGATATTTCTTTTGGGTTTTGTTTTGGGAAGAGGTGGCTTGGTGACTCACATGAGAGGCATGGCTTGCATTAATGTGTGCGAGTTAATGCAAAGGGTGCACTTACCCTCTTTCATTGTTCTCACCACACTCTCTTTCCCTTTATCATCTCATTCTCTCACAACTCTATCTCTTTCTCATTATTTCCTTCATCTCTCCTTCACTCTCAACTGAACACTCACTAATCCATCACTAAACTTCACAAAATCTCACAAAAATCACATCTTAAGCCTTGTTTTGCCTCTTGGATGACTTGGAGCTTGGAAAGCTAGGATCTTTGAGCTTGTGCGAGTAGGTAATGATCTCTTTCTGTTAAGTAAGTCTTTTTAGTATTGCGTAGCTTCTTATATTCAGTTTAGAATGCGTAAAGTTTCGTTTTGAGTAAATATAGTATTTTTAGTGTAGTTTGGTGTCTCGGATGATCTGCTTTCAAACCAGATATTTGTTGGAAAAGTTCCCATCACAGCGACCTAGTGTGGTGACCTAGAAAATACCCTCAAAATACGAGCCCATTCCCTCAGGAACTGGCCGCAGATTTAATGGTTCTGGCCGCAATTTGCGGCCAGAGTAGGGGCTGGGGGGTTGGGTTTTGATGTAGGGGTCTCTGGGGTTGTGTGTGTTCTTGTGGTATGTGCAACTTTTACAAATTGTTTGGGTAGAAAAATCTGGGATCACTTTGCTTGTTTCTTGTGTTTCGATTATGCGTGTTACGTTATCCGATACGGTTCGTGTCGTTGTGTATCTGTTGCTCTTGAGTTGGTTTCGTAGTGTCGCTATGTACGTTAGCTAGTAAGCGAACACTTGAGAGTATGTTTGGAGTTGGTACGTCGGTCAAACGTAGTGGTTACGTGTTATTGGTCGATTGCTAATATATATACACTTGCTTTGTTGTTTTGTGATTTTAGAATTGCAGGCGGGGACTTCGGACGCTGCGAAGACGGGAAAGCGAGTGGTTGACTTTACTTAGCCAGGATCATCAGTGAGTAGATTTAACATCTACAGGGGAATCGCCCGCATGGCTGTTCATACCATAATTTTGCATTCTTATATTCCCCATTCTTGTTCATTTTACAAATAAACGGGTGCTTTTGATCCATGTCTGCTACATAGTGTAGGGTTCTTAGGCACACTCAAGAGGTCTCACAAGGCATCAACCATGCCAAATTCAAAATTTTCCGGTGCCGAGAAACCCTAATACGGATCGTTAACTAGAGAATAGGCAAAACTACAAGCCAGTAAACAACTTTACTGCTAAGTGAAAGAGACTACAACCTTTGTAGATCCGGTCCTTCACTTCCTTAGCTCCATGATGATGTCCCTCCGCTGCGATCATCGGATCCCGGACTCTAGCGATGGTTTCGTCGAAGAAATGATCGGGCTAGGTCGTCGACTTCGATGCCGAAAATGATCTACGTCGAGGCAACTCAAGATCAAGCTCTAACTTCACCAAGTCATGAAACTTCTACTACTTGGCAAGTGGTAGAGGATGAAGAAATAGGAAGTGGGTTTACTTTGGATTTGGATTTCTCACTTGGATTCATCACTTAGAAATTTTCTAGCAATGGTTTTCTTTCTTCTTGAAGAAGAAGAAGAAGAAAGAAAAAGAATTCATTATCCAAATAGAAAATCAAGTGATGCCTTATCATAATGCAACCATGGGTGAGGCTAACTCATGTAGAGAATGAACTAGGGTTTAAGTGAATGGTTAGGTTAAGGAAAAAACAAAATGGTAGATAAAGCAAAAAGCTTCATGAAGCTTAAGCAAGAAACAAAGTTAGCCACCATTTTATTCTTGCCAAAAAGAATAAATAAATAAATGAATAAATAAATTAAAACCCTAACCATTTACCTAAACAAGGTTCAATGCATACACACACTCAAGTTTGCATGTATCATCAAACATGATACAAACTAGTGCACAAAACTATATCATATATACAATGTGCACATCAAGTGAGAAAATCCATCTTAAGTGAACAAATATTAGTTAATGTAAAATAATATATCAAATATATAATTATACATTAAATCATTAAATCAACACTTGATTTAATGATCCGGTCATATCGCATATAACCGACTAATATCTAGTGTATCAATGTATCGAATCAACACTTGATTCGGTATCCCGGCTATATCATATATAACCGTCCAATGATACAAATCGCGAGAATAGAATACAGTATCACATACTGGTATTATTCTCGGTCCCGCACATATCTCATATGCGCTCCTATTTTGTTTCGCTTGAGCCAGGAAACCTCTGTGTAGGACTCTAAAGACTCGTCAATACGCCGGCAGCAGGTGATGATCATATCAAACACCCACAAGCCACAAGCGGTCTGCTAAACGTAACGGCCACCCGGGTATTGAGCGATCAAAACATCAACGAGCAAGCCCGCTCACACTCCTGTGAATCCAACCAGCAACACTTACCGTACAGTCCGGTGTCGTCGTCTGATATGTCGCATATCTTGCCTAGGGGTGGTAAACGTCAGACCCTAATAGCTCGATAAGTCGTGTCGATATGAGGTCTATAATAGTTCGAGAAACTACTGGTAACACTTACCAGTAAATCTCAGCAACCATGGCCAGGGATTTCTGGTTATAGCCAATCGAACACAGCGCAACGTCAACTCCCTATACCGGGAGAGACGAATCCCCTCCTATCACTCATTGCCTCCTTGTGATTCGGGACTGTACCCAAAAACCACTGTTTTGCACGCCATCTTGGACGTGGTAAGGTGGAAATCAAAGCACAGTGGGAATCACACAAGTCTCTATGACGATCTCGGGTCAACAGACTACTCTGTACCAGTATCACCAAAGAACTGCCATCTGACGTAAGATATAATACCATCTGGGAGTTCTCGGCGAGTCCGTCCAGTGTACCCAGTCTCCACTGAGCACACGTATATCATCTCTGATGTCAAACACCAATGGATATGGGATCATCCATCGCCCATCTGTATGGGTCGAGAAGGTATACGCTAGTCTACACTGGTATATCGATGCCCTGTCTTGATACACCCACGACTAGGGACCTTGAAGGATATACTTATGGACTACCATGTCCACACTAGTATGATCCGCATCATAGTCCAAGTAGTCAAGTAAACATCCTAAGGGCTTTACCAACATGTAACAGAGAGACAGTCAGTGTACACGTTAAGGTAAAGAGCAACCAGATAGCATACTATCATGTCGAGCAAGAAAGTCCTCCCTATATATGTCCAAGCATCCACTACAGTATACATCCTATGTACAGTAATGGCCTCTAGGGCATACATATAACTAACAATCTTCCACTTGCACTAGGGCCATCTGTAGCAGTGGTTGTAGTATCTCATACTCAACCATCCCATAAAAGTTTCTCTCTGGAAAAAGGCCTTTGTGAGTGGATCCGCCGTGTTGTCCTCTGAGTCTACTCTCCTAACCTCGATCTCCTTGGAGATCAACCATCTCCATGATCAGGTGACACTGCCTTAGAATATGTCTGGATCACTGATGGGATGGGCGTTCCTAGGCATAAGTTACAACTCCATTGTCACACAATGGTAGGAACGAAGTTCATCTCATGAAGTAATATACACCCAGACTTCTCCTTTGGTAGCATCTTTAGTAACGATGTATCTTGCCTTTAATCGTGTAGAATGCCACGGTATCTAGCTTGGAATTCTTCCAGCATACCGTCCCTCTACTGAGGGTAAAGACAATGCCTGTGACTGACATTCAGTCGTCTTTATCACCCTGGAACCCTTCCAGTGATTCTCCCCAGGATCGATTGATACCATCTCACTACATCTAGTGAGTATCCTAACATCCAATTACATCTATCTCATAGATGAAAACTCAGGATTTAGGAGGTATCACTTTGATCCTATATGGAGAATCCTTGTGATAAGCGGAGATTGACCGAGCGTAGCATAGGAAACTCCTTCCCTATCAAGAGTATGTCATCCACGTACTCTACGAGGATCACCACCATACTCTCTACTACCTTTTTGTATATACAAGGTTCATCTACCATTTTGATGATGTCAAACTGTTTGACTAACTCATCAAAACAGATGTTCCAACTCCGCGATGCCTGCTTCATCACATAAAACATCTTGCACACGTTTCCGCTACTCCCACTGTCTTCGAAGCCTTCTGACTGTGCACTTATAGACTTTCTCTTCTAAAACATCATTTAGAAAAACAGTCATGACACCCAACCGCCAGATATCGTAGTCATGGTATGTAGCCATGGCAAGTAGGATCTGGATGGACTTAAGCATAGCTCCTTAGAAAAAGTTTCATCATGATCCATACCTGGTTAATGATGCAAACCTTTAACAAGTCTAGCTTTGAAAGTCTCAACTTTTTCATGTACACCAAGTAATCTTCTCAAGATATACTTGCTCCTGATGGGGATTTAACCCTTCAGATATAGCAACCAAAGTCCATACTTTGTTGGTGTATAAGGATTCCATCTCAAATCGCTAAGCATCCAGCCATTCTTACAGAGTCCCTCTCTTGATGGCCAGTTCGAAACTAGTTGGGTCATCATCTTATGATGCAATCCTCGCTCCCGCTGTCATAGAGAAACCGATGTATCTCTCAGGTGGGTGAGGAACCCTACTAGATCGGCGGAGAGGCTGAGGTTCGTTGGTTACTATTGAATCCTTTGGTTCTATCAAATCATCTGCTGTAGTTTGTATAGCTGGAACCTTTCCAGTTCTACATAACAGACCTGGCCTCGAGCTTGTCCGGATTTTGCTTTTAGATATAGGCTGGACAACTCCAAATCTTAACCAACTTAAGATATGGGCTCTTCCCTTTCCATATCACATATGAAGTGGTAGGCAACTTATTTGATTTGAACCCTATTCAATTGGTATGCAGCTTCTCAAGTGCATAACTCCCAAAAGGAAATAGGAAACTTAGTAGTACTCATCATAGATCACACCATATCACATAGGGTGCTATTGCTCCACCCCGATATACCATCGTGCTATGGTGTATACGGAGGAGTAATGCTGAGAGAGAATCTCATTCTCCTTTAGAATAGTCCAGGATTTCCGTGCTCAAGTATTCTCCTCCTTGATCTCATCAAAGGACATAATACTTATACCCGTATTCTGGTTCTCTACTTTTAACTTGTATTCTATGAATATCTCAAAAGGTTCAGACTTTTGTTTCAGCAGGAACATATGACTGAATCTTGAGAGATCATCAGAGAATGTAATGAAGTACAAAGAACCGGTTCTGGCATGTGTAGACGGGGGACCTTACATACATCATCATGTATCAGTCCTAAGAGTTTACTAACTCTTTCTTTGTTTCCAACAAACAGAGCTATGGTCATCTAATCTTTGTGACAAGACTGGCAAGTTTCATAAGATGTAAATTCAAACTGATTTAAATATGCATCTAAAATGTAACTTAAGCTAGTCGGGTCACATTCATATGACCTAGTCTACAATGCCTCAAGAAGGATTCGTTCATTTCTGAACTCTTCCTCTTGTGTGTGTTCCATATACTAAGAACTGTAGTTTGATTTAGAACATCAATGTTTTTAGATAACGTGCCTGAACCGATCAACTTTTGATATAGGAAATGTTCATAACATTATCCAACAATACAAAATTTTATCATTTCTTTACTGATAAAGAGACTGATATAATTTTGTATATCAGGTTCGGTATCTAATAACATTCGTTCAAAATCAATGTATTTGGAATACAGGGTGACAGTGACCAACAGACTTGGCTGCAACACTTGCACCGTTTTCTGTCTCATGAAACTTATCACCCAATCTCAGTTATCTACCTTTATGTAGCCCTATGTAACAGATTACATATCTGGGATCCTGATCCGGTATCAAATACCCAGGACGTAAAGGATACAGAGAAACAGTTCTTTGTAATGAACATACCCGAAGGAGATGCATCATATGCACTTTTTTCGTTTGGGCGGCATAGGAATTCTGGTATTCCCCTATTTCCTGCTCTGTCTTATAATAATTATAAGTTGGAGCGGGACCAACGTTCCCCAGCTCAGTATAACAAGCGGGTTCGGTCAATACATCCGTATTATTATCTTGATTAAGGCGTGAAATGGTCGCTACCTGGAGAGAGAGAGAAGAAAACACTCAGCGTATGCTCTTACAAGATCAGATTGGTAATTATTTTATCTAATCAGGATGGCTCCCACTGCTTTTTATCAAATCTTCCTTCAAACCCTAAATGGAAAGACTAGCCGGGATTAATTACACACTACAAGTTCGCCAATCTTTCAGCCAGGCCAGTGTCGGTACTTTGAGGGAGGTCCCCCGTGCTTTTGCACGAACCTAATTAATGTAAACCTCGTTTTCCCAGAGGCGTAACCCCATTGACACCTTTCTAGACACCTACTTGATCGGCTAATTGTAATGTGTAAAACTCTCCCAGGAGTAACAATTACTCGCAGTGGGTATCGGGATCCAACTATCTCATAGAAGGTATGCAATCTCATTGCAAATTTCAACACTTGAAATTCCCGATAATATTTTGCCCCTAGCGTCCTATGACCTTGACGCAGGCCAACAAACCATAGTCCACTAGTCAAGTTCAACCCGTCATTTCTTGATTGAATTAAACCCACCCGCACGACCCTTGACGCAGGCCAACAAAGTCGCACGACTACCCTAATCCAATCTGCATCATATGCATAAACAGATAAATACTAGTTAGCTACCGCACACTACGCCTTAACGCAGGCCAACAAACGTAGCACGAATACTAAGTAGGACTTATCTGAAATGACGGAGGGCTACGACAGGTTTTTCTGAAAAAGTATTGCGTAATGAACTTGATGTCGTTGTAGAATCAAATGATTTTAAAATGGAGTGTTTTTTAGGCTTTTCTAGTTTTGCTAAAGGGGTCACTCCCGGTGAAGGGATCGTCGACCCTTTCCTCGTCGAATGAGGTGCGGGATATATCATATATATCACTGTGCAAAGCAAGAACTATAGAAGCAATCAAAAGACAAACCGAGGGGTGTAGCATCTGCCAGTTATTGCTAAAGGGTTCACTCCCGGTGAAGGGATCGTCGGCCCTTTCCTCATCGAATAAGGTGCAGGATATATCATATATACCGCTGTGCAAAGCAAGAACTGTAGCTACCTGTTTTAATTTTGAAATTCGATTCTACAACATCTTTAGGTTTCTTTTACTTTCATTAATCATATTAATGAAATCCCATCATTTAAGTCACCTAATCATCACAAATAAATACGACGTACACTTATGCCATCCGTGTTCGCCTCGATGTCCCTCGTGCACCGTTAGGTTAGGTAACTAACGGCAGAGCGGGGCAGGGCTAGCGCGGGTGTAAAACATAAGTAACGTCTATATAATATATCATATATACTATATACAGTATTTATCACAGAACATTACATGATCACATCACAGATATCGCAGCAGAAGAATCATATGAAACATTGGATATACTAGGACGTCCGTGTTTTCTATACGAGCCAGTATAAAACACGGATTCCACGGTCGTGATGAATAGCCAAACCCACACTCCTAGTCCCCTACGAGAGCGGCAAGCAACCCTACCAATTCTAGAGTTAGGAGACCCGGACTCGACTCCTCGAGTTGGTCTCCCACTGGACTCCAGAACCCGGTTACTTGTGCTCCCCTCCTTGGGTCTATCCTAGTGCGGAAAAGAAAATAATATACAAAAGGTGACATCTTCGGCAACCTGGAAGTGCCCCAATAAAAGAATATTACATACAAGTTTTTACATGAATGAAAAATGAAAAACACTCATCTCACATAAAAACCCCCCGGCTATTCGAACACGACGATCCAATATAACATATCCAGCAACACATAACATCACATGTCATCAACGTAAGTAAATATGCCCATCCCAATTGTCGTTGACATATAGCAACGAAACCGGCGATATCACATATTACACTTACGGTCGCAGAAAAGAAAGTGTAAAACTACAACAGTTGGAATTCGCAAACTCTTTAGACATCGCATGCCTAACCAAATGAATTCCTTAGACATCACATGCCTAACAATTATAAACCCCGCATTTCAGTCTCATTATCGAAAACACTTTTCAATATTAAGTCGGGCAATTCAATAAGATTCCCGACATCCTGATCGAATGCTCGTCGCAAACTTCAGTAGAAGGCCGCACCCCTGATACAGTCGACGAAGTGCACCAAGGCGGAACACCGCTGCCGCGAGCACCCAAACAGATGCTTTCGGCGACGGGGTTCTCCTACAGTCACTTGATCGAGGCTTTGGGGCGTGGCTATCTATTAAGTTTACCGGTGAGTGTCCGCGTACGCTACGTGATTGCGACGGACTTTTGATCGCATCAAAATTCCGTGGCAATCGATCAAGTGAGACTAAAACGCTATGTTTATAACATTCATTCAGTTATCTCATAGCTACTTGTGAATTCCAAATATTGTATCACATTCCAGATAAATAGAAAATGTTAAACTTTCCAATCGAACAATCAAACACCCAAGTTTTCCCGGAACAGCTCAACACATGAAATAAGTTTAAAAACATTCACTTCATGCCTCGGTACCAACGGTCCAGCCGTAGAAGGGTCAAGCCAACGCCTCACATGTGGCACGCCGTACTGCCCCAAACCCTAAGGTTCAAAGGGCAGTTCAAGACGGTCACATAATCGAGTTAAGGTTTGTTGTCTTCTAGAGGGTCCATCGCGTTACTTACACTACTTTAGAACGTCTTTAAACCATGGAAAAATCCAACACTTGGAAATTTCCCGACAGGGAAAAAACAGGTATTTATATCCGGTCGAACTTTTTAACAGTTTCTAAAATATCCGGAAAAACATAAACGAAGTTAAATTATCCGATCAAATTAACGAGTCCCCAATAAAATCCTAGAAAACTCAAAACTTGAGTGGAATTAAAAAATTCCCATAAAAAATTGCCAAGAAAGGACCTAAGAACAAATATATGAAATTTCAGGGACTAAGTCCAAATTTTGGCCGCGGAACCGCCGCCGAAACCATGGTTTCGCCGTGGTTCCGCGGGAAAATTATTGACTTAGTGGACCATACTTCACAGTAATTCTTAGTTTTTCCTGCTTGTTTTTCTGAGAATTTTTAATTCACAAAAATCCACTGTTTTGAAAAATGTACAGAGAAGGGTTTTGTCAGGGTTTACGGGTTCGATCGGACTTCTAACTTCGTCTACACTTCGCCTAAAGCTCTAGCTAGGCTATGATACCACAGTAGGGTTCCTAAGCACACTCAAGAGGTCTCACAAGGCATCAACCATGCCAAATTCAAAATTTTCCGGTGCCGAGAAACCCTAATACGGATCGTTAACTAGAGAATAGGCGAAACTACAAGCCAGTAAACAACTTTACTGCTAAGTGAAAGAGACTACAACCTTTGTAGATCCGGTCCTCCACTTCCTTAGCTCCATGATGATGTCCCTCCGTTGCGATCATCGGATCCCGGACTCTAGCGATGGTTTCGTCGAAGAAATGATCGGGCTAGGTCGTCGACTTCGATGCCGAAAATGATCTACGTCGAGGCAACTCAAGATCAAGCTCCAACTTCACCAAGTCATGAAACTTCTACTACTTGGCAAGTGGTAGAGGATGAAGAAATAGGAAGTGGGTTCACTTTGGATTTGGATTTCTCATTTGGATTCATCACTTAGAAATTTTCTAGCAATGGTTTTCTTTCTTCTTGAAGAAGAAGAAGAAGAAAGAAAAAGAATTCATTATCCAAATAGAAAATCAAGTGATGCCTTATCATAATGCAACCATGGGTGAGGCTAACTCATGTAGAGAATGAACTAGGGTTTAAGTGAATGGTTAGGTTAAGGAAAAAACAAAATGGTAGATAAAGCAAGAAGCTTCATGAAGCTTAAGCAAGAAACAAAGTTAGCCACCATTTTATTCTTGCCAAAAAGAATAAATAAATAAATGAATAAATAAATTAAAACCCTAACCATTTACCTAAACATGGTTCAATGCATACACACACTCAAGTTTGCATGTATCATCAAACATGATACAAACTAGTGCACAAAACTATATCATATATACAATGTGCACATCAAGTGAGAAAATCCATCTTAAGTGAACAAATATTAGTTAATGTAAAATAATATATCAAATATATAATTATACATTAAATCATTAAATCAACACTTGATTTAATGATCCGGTCATATCGCATATAACCGACTAATATCTAGTGTATCAATGTATCGAATCAACACTTGATTCGGTATCCCGGCTATATCATATATAACCGTCCAATGATACAAATCGCGAGAATGGAATACAGTATCACATACTGGTATTATTCTCGGTCCCGCACATATCTCATATGCGCTCCTATTTCGTTTCGCTTGAGCCAGGAAACCTCTGTGTAGGACTCTAAAGACTCGTCAATACGCCGCCAGCAGGTGATGATCATATCAAACACCCACAAGCCGCAAGCGGTCTGCTAAACGTAACGGCCATCCGGGTATTGAGCGATCAGAAGATCAACGAGCAATCCCGCTCACACTCCTGTGAACCAACTAGCAACACTTACCGTACAGTCCGGTCTCGTCGTCTGATATGTCGCATATCTTGCCTAGGGGTGGTAAACGTCAGACCCCAATAGCTCGATAAGTCATGTCGATATGAGGTCTATAATAGTTCGAGAAACTACTGGTAACACTTACCAGTAAATCTCAGCAACCCTGGCCAGGGATTTCTGGTTATAGCCAATCGAACACAGCGCAACATCAACTCCATATACCGGGAGAGACGAATCCCCTCCTATCGCTCATTTCCTCCATATGATTCGGGACTGTACCCAAAAACCACCGTTTTGCATGCCCTCTTGGATGTGGTAAGGTGGAAATCAAAGCACAGTGGGAATCACACAAGACTCTATGACGATCTCGGGTCAACAGACTACTTTGTACCAGTGTCACCAGAGAACTGCTATCTGACGTAAGGTATAATACCATCTGGGAGTTCTCGGCGAGTCCGTCCAGTGTACCCAGTCTCCACTGAGCACCCGTATATCATCTCTGATGTCAAACACCATTGGATATAGGATCATCCATCGCCCATCTGTATGGGTCGAGAAGGTATACGCTAGTCTACACTGGTATATCGATGCCCTGTCTCGATACACCCACGACTAGGGACCTTGAAGGATATACTTATGGACTACCATGTCCCTACTAGTATGATCCGCATCATAGTCCAAGTAGTCAAGTAAACATCCTAAGGGCTTTACCAACATGTAACAGAGAGACAGTCAGTGTACACGTTAAGGTAAAGAGCAACCAGATAGCATACTATCATGTCGAGCAAGAAAGTCCTCCCTATATATGTCCAAGCATCCACTACAGTATACATCCTATGTATAGTAATGGCCTCTAGGGCATACATATAACTAACACATAGTTGCAGATTATAGGTTCTCGGAACGAAAACAGTAAAAAGATGAAAAGACGATACAAAAGTGAGACTATGACCGATAAATGGTGGAATCTTGATCGTGCCTACATTTTGAGGGACAATGAAGATCAATGAACAAGTTCATAAAGCACAAAGGCAGCACAAGGTTCAAGACTTCGACACGAAGCAACGGTAAAAGTCCATGACATTATGCACTGTGGAGATCTGGAAGAGAACTAGAAGACATTCTGAAGAACCAACTAAGAAAAACAGAAGAAAATAGCAACAGAAAGAAGACCAGAAAATTAAAGACAACAAGCCTCCTTTTTGGCCGCGGAACCGCGGCCAAACATGGCACTTGGCCGCGGTTCTACGGCCGTACGAAGCCCGTATTGATGGAAAAGATTGTGGCGGCTGGCGGTACGTTGACTAGGGTTTTCTTAGGGGGTAAAATTGTAAATGCAGACGTGAATCGATTGTAACCCTAGGGTTTTCTATACTCTATAAATAGAAGCCCTAAAACTTGTTTTAGGTCATGCCTCTTTTCATTGAATAAAATTCAGAATTTCTATCAAGTTTTGAGAGCATCAATTTTGTAAGTAGTTTCTTTTATTTGCCCTAGTCTTAATTTTTATTTCTGCCCTAGTTTATTTTATTTTTTGCCCTAGTTTAATTTAGATTAGAACTTTTTAATAATCTGCCATAGTTAGATAATTAATCTCTTAAATCAAAAACTCATAAAAATCATGTTTTTCATAGATCCCCTAATGAGCGAGTAGTTCCTCGCTTGTTAGGGTTAGGAATAGGGAAGGTTTGAGAGATGCAAATCTCTCACCCCTTTCTTGCCCATCACCTATTAATTATTAGGACTCCATGCATACATATACATATCGCTCCCTACGACACCCTACCCATGAGGTAACGGTGATACCGTAATCTAAAAGACCGGATATGCATGTTTTCCTTGAAGGTTAGGGTAAGGATTAAGAAAGGACGGACAAGGACCTAGAGGAAGAAACATCGTTTCTTCCCGATCGTCCTAATCCCCTTTATTAATAATTACCACACCTAAGAGATCTAATTTAGGGCATTGAAAGCGGTGGGAAATCTTAATTTTCCAAACTTAACCTAAACCTAACCCTTGCAAGATTTCTAATCCTAGTATAAATCAACTTAGTTTTAGTGATAAAGATTCAAACACCATTTGGAATTAACTCATTAGAACAATTAGGAAATACACAACATCCTTGTGGACCGACCCGTATTCACCGGCTAGCTACCAAGCGACGCCGTTCTTGATTGCGGTTAACAATTTTTGATCTAAAAATCTCTTAAAATCAAATGGCGCCGTTGCCGGGGATCGAACCCGGGTCACCCGCCTATTGAAGCGCTCCAACGAATCGCGCTCCAGGATCTTTTCTACCCGATCCGCACCGTCTTACCTACTTGTCTTTCACTCCCACCGGCAAATGGGGACAATTTTGAGATCAAACCCCACTTCATCAATATGTTGCCAAAATTTCACGGACTGGAATCTGAAGATGCCTATATCTTCATAAACAAATTCCAAAACGTTTGCGTAATGATGAAAACAACCAAATTATCAGATGATGCTATAACGCTAAGGGTCATTCCTTTCACCTTATGTGATTTAGCCGAGAAGTGGTTATACAGCACCGCATCACACTCTATTAAGAATTGGGGAGAGATTGTTAAAGCTTTTCTTAAAATGTTTTATCCACATCACAAGACCGCGAGAATTCGCAATGAGATTATCCAATTTTCCCAGCTTCCTCCTCGAACCCTTTTGGAAGTGTTTTGAAAGATTCAAAGACCTACTTGTTCAATGCCCTCACCATAGGATCAAAAATTGGCAACTTTTCCAAACTTTATACGAGGGATTGAACCCAGCAACGAAGCAGTTGCTAGAAACCATTTCTCAAGGTCACTTTCTAACCAAATCTAGTGAGGAAGCGTGGCAGTTTCTCGACGATCTTGCTGAACAAACACTTCAGTGGGAAAGCACCAAGACCATATCTTCTTCCGTTGGTTAGTCTAGGGCAGGCATACATCAATTAGATATGTCGAATGCTATGAAGGCCGAGATGGCCGCACTTATGAAAAAGCCAGAAGCAATTGAGACCAAAATCTCATCACCTTCTCCTGCCCCTACTTTGCCCCCACGAACTGTTTGCGCTTGTTGTTCGGATCCATCACATCTTACCGAAGAGTGTCCTTACAATCCACCTGTTCAAGGACAAGATCAAGTCAATGCTGCCTTTCAGCAACGACAAAGAAATGATCCATACTCTTCGACTTATAATCCGGGTTGGAGGAGTCACCCAAATTTTGCTTGGAATCAAAATCAGCAATTCCAAGGAAACAACAACTTTCAAAGGCCTCCTTCTCTACAACAACAAGCACCTTCACAAACTCAATACCAGAAACCTTTCCACCCACAACCTTACTGTTCATACCAGAATATTGCATTTTATACCGCCCATTCTTATGCTCGTGTGTTTATAGGTAGGTGCTTGTAATCCGTGTTTGTTACATATTTACAGAATACAGGTTTTCAGTACAAATATTGCAAATCAAGACAAAATCTCCACAGTTACACCAAATACAGAACATCTGTCACTGCAGATAAAAGCCGGGTTCCGGTCATCCATATCCGTCCAGTGCCGAGTACCAGTTCCAGAGACAAGACATATGACAGTGGTCATTCGTGTCTCGGACAAGCACAAAGCACGAGGGGGGCTGCAAAAGATCCAAGAAATCTACGCGGAGCTCAAGGGAGATAAAGTCAAAAGTGAAAAAGATATAGCAATCTTAGACAAGGAAATCTGCTGATATTCTGGAAGACTTTTGTGCAGTTTGAAGTTTTCAAACACGAGGAAAAAGTAAACCAGGGAAAGCCACCAAGTACGATCACCCAACTCACCAAGATGGCCGCGGATCCACGGCCAATAGGGGGTCTAGGCCGCGGATCCGCGGCCGTACTGGCCCCTCTCTCTGTCGTCTTTTGGGGGCTGTTTGGTCATTCTATTTATGGGCAGATTGTTGCCCTAGGTTTCCCATTCACTGCCTATAAATACTCCAGAATTGAGCTAAGCCAAGGGTCCAATTCTAAGTTCATTCTTTGTTCCTCTTTTGTAGTTTTTGTGTAGTTCTTCTTCTTCTTTTTCATTCTTTTTCCATGAAAATTGTAGTGAGAGCTTTTTGAGTGGGAGATCAATGAAGATGAGGGCTTTTTGTATCATTCTCTTTTGTTTCTTCTTCCCCTTGAGATTCTTGATTTCTCTTGATCATTCAACCTCTTCATTGAGCTTGAATGGTTAAGGGTTAGTTATTGATCTCAAGGGTCGTATTTTCTTATGGAATTAGCGCTTCATTTCACATGCGTTCTCTACCCTTCCCTTGATCTTGCAACCTCTTGATTGAGCTTGCAAGTTTAAGGGTTGGCTATTGATCACATGCTTGTCTTGAGTTCTAGTTTCTTGTTCCTTTTATCGCTTTTTATTACTTGCTTATTATTATCTTGCTTTACTTTCTTGCAATTCAATTCATGCACTTAATTACTTGTAATCTTTTCTTTTCTTTGTTCTTTTCTTTTGCTCTTTTTGTTTCTTTTTGTGAATATTGTATTTATTGTTGTTGTTAAGAATCCATATGATATTGTAAGTTAACATTTCTTTGCTCATTTCCTTTTCCCATTATTTTCCATTGAACTCCGCCCAAACCATACGCAAGCGCTCCGTTAGGCACCCTACCCTAATAAGGTAACGGTGATTCCTAACCGCGACCGGTTGCGTTCGGTTTAGCCGGAGGCGAAAGCAAGAGACAAGAACGGACGTACAAGGGTAAATAAGCCGGATTCTACGAATACCGCGCTTAAATCCCCTAATCCATGTTGTTGCCGATTGCTTTAGCTTCAATTGGTCAAGACTCGGCTCAAAGGTTTTGAGTACGGATTTCTTTAGCTTATATTATCGTATCCTTTCTTAACAACTTTATACTTGCAAATAATACACATAGGTTAGAATCGAACAAACATATACTCATTCTTTATTGACTCGTCTAAGACAAGAAAGGACATACAACCATCTCCCTGTGGATCGACCCGTGCTCAACCGGCTAGCTGTATAGCAACACCGTCTTGATTGCGGTTAACTTTAATTCTTTCAATCAAATGGCGCCGCTGCCGGGGAGACGGTAGCGTATTTTCTTTCTTGTTATTCGGGTTAATATTCTTTTTGTATATAAAAAAAAAGTCTTTTTGTTTTTTTCTTTCTTTTTGATTATTTTTGTGGGCAAGTGTGCAGATTTTTGCGTATTTGCAAACTGCGATTGTGGGAGCAAAGTGTACGTTCAAAGTTAAGGTGATTACGAAGTACAGTGCCAAAGATCCGGGTAGTTTGACCCGCGCAAGCGAACTTTCCAAGCTTACCGGATTAGATTCAACGGGGGTTTCCTAACCCAAAACTTAACGGTACGTACTTTACTAACACCTTCTTCTCAAATCCGATGCATCCAATATACTATTCTTTGCAGGATTCTTTGCAAGTTCTCTAGCAAACGCTAAAAATTGACTAACCCGTATTTGTTGCAGTGCCGTGCTTAAACTAAAAAACGATTGTTTGATTCTTTATAGAATTTTTATTGAATTGTTCATTGCATCAATTAATACGGACTTAAGGGCAAGCGAACCCCACAACATACGGTAAAGGATTTCATCACCTTTTCCGTAGCCCACAAATCACGAACTTGAGCATAACGTTTACCCGCACAAAATTTAAAAGAAACTAGACTTTAAGCCTTAAGGACTTCGCGCTCACTAGGAGAAGTTAACTGTGTTCAGAACCTCGCTTAACGGTATATTGTTTACGGGGTGTCTAGGAAAGTGTTAACGGCGCAACCGCCAAAAGAGAAAGGGTTATTTAATTAAGGAACTTCGCGAAAGCGTTGGAAAACCTCCCCTTATCTCTGCACTTACCTGGCCTCGTGATCAGTGTATCTTGAGCCCGTTTCTCGACACAGTTTTACTTCGACAATCAAGTTCTAGAGCAGGTCTAGTTGACCTAGGTGAACCCTAGAACGATTAGGTGTGTGGTATTTTCGTGTCGTGATTGTTTTTGTCCCTATTCTTTTTGTGTGTATATTTCATTCTTTTGTTAATATCTAAAAAAAAAAATTTAAAAAAAAATCACATTCTTTTCCTCTCCTTTTCTCTGCCTTTCTTTCTTTCTCTCTTCATATCATGGGTACCCCACCTCGCAAAACTCTTGCCGAACTTTGGTACCCATAACCAGACATTACTTCTTACGGTTCTTGCTTTGGCCGAACGTCAAACGATCCCTCCATGCCCAAAATCTCTTTGAAAGATCGCATAGACGCGTCTAGGACAAACACTTGCCCTTCGCAATCCACTCTGTATCAACCTTTTCAACCTCCCACACCCGCTTATGTTGATACCCCTTTTGCAAGTCGTCCTTTGTCCATCGCTGAAGGTATTGAACAATCCCGTAGCCGATCTTTCACTCCTTTCACCACTTCAAATTCTTGGGATCAACAATTCCATTCACCTTCCTATCCAAATGTCGATCCTGCTCCTATCCAGCCATGCAATTCCTACCAATCCTACCCTACTTTTTCACCTTCCTTAGACATTGCTTCAGAACCGCCATTTGGGAGTTTTCAGTATCCAAACAACTTTGAATCTTTTACTGAAACCCCTTCCCAACCCATGTCTAGTCTGGAACAGTCTTTGGAAGACTTTAGGGTAGCGTCGTACCAACAGATGATGGATTTGGATGCGTCCATGGCCGCCCTCATACAACCTAGTGACCCGGTAGCTAGTTTTCAACTAGCTCCAAATTTTCCAATGTATGAAGAGGCGGTCGGACAGGCTGTGAATTTGAGTGGAGAGAGTGAGCTGTACCCCCTTCCAAATCAAACCTACCCGTTTCAAATTGAATTCCACAACTCCTGTGTTGAAAGTCTATCAAGTGTCCCAACTGCATTATCAATTGAAGATAGAATGTTTAATGAGTTGTGCGACTTTGTAGGGTTTGATTTACCAGATTATGAAGGGACCTTGCCAAGTGAAACCACAAACAATCCTTTTGACCTCTACACCTCCATCTTAGAACCTGAATTGATTGAAATCCATGTTTTTGATGAGATGTCGGAGAAAATTGACTTTCACTTGATTAAGGATATTGACGCCGGGAATATTTTGGATGATGAACCTGTAGATCTGGCAGAGTTTTTCTCTCCAATTCATCATCCCGAGTCATTAACTGTTTTTCCCGAACCCCATACGCGTCTGAATTTTGAAAAGAAATGCATGGATGTGCTAAATTTTGAGGAGAATTTTGAGGATAGCTTTGAGGATGAACCAGTTTTAATTGATGAGTCGGATTTTCTAATTCATCCTGTTCCTTTCATTGACTGTGTGCACCCTCCTGAAACCTTAACCGATACCCCTCCTCGATCACTTTCCTCCATCCTTTCCATCGTTCCGACCTTGCAAGAACCGGTCTCACTTACATTTCATATGTCTGGTTTACCGAGTTCGGCGTACCCATGGTTTCTCACGAATCTTGAGTGATTTGACCCCATTTCTCGACGGGTTAATAGATTAGCACAACCGCTTTTTACACATCACTCATCACAAATTGTGCTAATCTATTCACTCCATTTGCACCTTCAAGTTCGTACTCCACTTCTTTTTCCCTTCCGCCATTCTTCTTCTTCTCATATACCGAGACCGTATACCACTTCTATCTCCATACGGTCTCGCGTATTCTCCATTTCTTTTCTCTACGCCTTCTTTCACCAGCCACTGCTTTATCACGATAAGATCTTTGAATGGTTGGTGTTAACTTTTGGCCTGTGTAAGGCCTTGTATAGCTTGATACTGTTCTCTTTCTCCCCTAATCCTGAATTTCAACGCTTAACAGTGGAAACACTGTTTTACATAAGTTTGGGGGGGGACACTTTTTTGTATATATTTTTGTTTTCCTTTTTGTTTTGTATATAATTTTTTTTTAGGGAGCGCCGACAATTTTGACCCTCTTGGTGTAGCCTGACAGTGAGGGCACTGTCAAGTTTAAGTTTGGGGGTGTGCTCGGTAAGCTTTCTTCCTTCGCATTCATTTGTATATTTTGCATTTGCATACCTTATTAAAAACCCACAAAAATCGAAAATTTTCTAAAATATAAAAACTTTGTCGTCAAGTTAGCTAATAGGGTAACTTAGATCTTTATTGCGAAATTTTAGTTGATATGATAGAAATAACTAAATTCTAGGCTTAGGGATTGAAAACCCTAAAAATAACCCTCATTTTGTCTAACTTTGGTAAGTATACGTCCTTACAGTTTTTTTGAGAAATAAGTAATCTTGAGTTCAGTTCTTCAGTTAAGTCAAGATGAAGGGAAAGTATTGAAGCATTACTGGAGGATAAGTCTGAAAAATAGTTTCTTTTCTTGAGTTTAAATTTAGAAAGTATATACCCTACAAACTGTTGGAGATAGTGCCCTCAGAGTCAATTATTAGGTCACAGGTACGTGATTGTAATGATTGAGGGATGACCTATCCCGGTAGGACAGTCTTACTCGAGATGATAGTATGCTATCTGGTTTACCTTTATCATCGTGTACTGCTTTAGGTGACCTGACACGTCGCTATTACACGTTGATAGAGCCCCTAGGATTCTTGCTTGACCACCAGCAGTATGAGGGCGATCATATAAGTGGGAGCTGGGGGTCTACAAGCATATCCTTAAAAGGTCCCTAGTCGTGGGAGTTTCGAGACCGGGCATCGCTCCATTAGTAGACTAGTGTATACAGTCGAGACCCCGACGAGGGGCGGTGGCCGGTCTCACAAGCTACTGGTGTCAGTTGGATCACCTAAGATGTATACAGGTGCTCATTGGGTTATGAGTACACCGGACAGGACTTGCCGGGAACATGCTAGTTGGTCATATACCAGACGTCAGATGGCAGTTCCCTGGTGACATGTGTGCAGGTTAGTTCATCGACCTGGGGATCGTCATTTGTCTCGTGTGAGTTCCCACTGTACTTTGATTACTCCCCTACCACGGCTCAAAGGAGTCGTGCAAACAGGTTTTAGTTGGGTACAGTCCGGAGCCACATGGAGGCAGTGAGCGTATCTTCAGGGGTTCGTCTCTCCCGGTATTGGGGGTGAGGTCGTGCTGTGTCTAGGAGAGCCATTACACAAAGTCCTTGGCCAAGGCAAGGAGATTTACTGGTAGGTATTCCAGTAGTATCTCAGGGTGTTCTGGGCTACACTCCGACACGACTTGTACCGCTTTTGGGGGTCTGACTTTTACCAACCCCCTAGGCCCGCCATGCGATACTCATAGACGAACGGACCGGACTGCACGGATATTGTCATTGACAGGCTCAGTAGGGTGTCAGGATGAGTTCGCTCATCGACGTCCTTTTTAGTCAATACCTGGTAGCCCGTTACGTATTGGCTTATACCTCTGACGTGCTAGTGGTTAAATCCACAACCAAGGTGTTGACGAGTCTTTAGAGTCCCCCACATTCAGTTACTCAGCTTTCGGGCGAAAGGTTGTAGAGGCCGTATGGAGATATGGCAAGGTCCGATCAGATACGTGCGGTATTGCACGGATCAGGATCGGACAGTTTGTACTATAGGCCGTATTGTTATATGGCAGGGTTCGATCAGATACGTGCGGTATTGCACGGATCAGGATCGAACAGATATTACTAGCCGGCTTTGGTATAGGCCGGATCCTAGTATAGTACAGTGTAGACTTTGTCTCATTGCATTTGTATTTCGGTCGAAATACAGATGCGGGTGTGTATGCACAGTATCGGGGTTATCCTGTAATTTATTACGGGACCAGTTTTCTGGAGTTGCCAGTTTGCTTTCCGTTTCGGCCAATTTCCATTGTTCCGTTCATTGGCCGAAGTTTGGTGGAGGAGGGTTTATTTGCATTGTTGCAAATAGGCATTTGTGGAGGGGGTCTTTGCATATTATCATGTCATGATACTTGTCCCATCATTTGACTTCATATCTTCTTGATGGCTTGACTTTTAGTAACCATCATGGTTGTTGATTACTTGTTTTGGAGAGTGGGTTATGGTTGTGATCATTGGATTCTTTCATCATCTCTTTTCATTATTGTTCCACCCACCCCCTTGACCTTGCTCTCTCTCTCTCTCCAATCACACTTGATGGGGGGGGGCCGGCCATTCCTATGAGGGATGGGATTCATTTCATAAGAGAAAAAAAAATGTTGCTCTCATTTTGGTATGCTACATTTTTCCCCACCTCTCTCCAAGCTCTCTTCTCCTCCACAAATGGCAACTCCACAACCCCAAAAATGAGACTTCTTCTACTACACATTCTACAGCGATTCTTGGGCACGTCGAGTAGCCGGCTTCGTGCCCGAGTTGCCTCAGCATTGAGGTGGGAGCCCGTAAACAAAGTAGGCGATGTGGTGCCCTTCCGGCAAGGTGGCGACGACGGGACATTCCGCAGGAGATCGGGACGATGATGAGAAGACCGGAGGACTTGGATCGTCGGTATATCTCTATTCCCATTCTTGTAGATAGCTTAGAGTAGTTAATGGTTCGATCCGGTCATAGTGCGCGGTGGTGCCGGTTTGCTAAGTCCGCAAAATTTAAAGTTATTCACCGCTTCCGCATTCCGGCGTCGGATTGACGGCCGGGGCGCCGCCGTGCACTTACAGTGGTATCAGAGCCTCGCCATTAACTTAGTCTAGCTTTGTGTAATGTGTTTGCATTTCCGATCGATCAAAAAGTCCAAAAACCCGTATTTTGTCGCATCAGTTTTCTGTTGGAAATTTTTAGTGTCGAAAATTTTTTCAGGTTGTAAAATATTGATGTACTGGAAAATCTAAGCACTCTGTAAAAAGTTGATGAAGTGATACCATAGTCGGAGCGCGGAAGCGCCGCACTATCCCCAATTATACCGCCCTTCCGCCGCACCCTGTACCAATCACTGCACCATTTTTTTCCAGAGGCTTTCTGGGCTTAAATTATGGGCTTTGGAATATTAAAATTGGGCCAATTGTTTCTGTGAGTGCTACAGTTTTCTTTGGGGCCCACTTGTTAATTGTTTGATCAATCGGAAATTTTTAAACACATTTTTCACAGTATTTACATTATATCTGCGACCGTGAATGTCACTTGATCGGTAAATCCGGTCTAAATGCTATAGCCCGGTTAGACGGATTTGCGAACGTGACATTCACGTTGATGTTCTATGTATTTGCTGTGATGTTGCGGATCGGTCGTGGGGGATAGCCTGGTTGCAATGCTAGTACAGTTGTGATTGTATTATGTACATTTGATATTGCGGGGCGAGCGTCCGACATGTGGACTGCCGTCACTGCCTGTTTGTATTATTATTTTGGGGCACGACCTGGTTGCGGTCGATGTACCCGGTGTATGTATATTTTACTTTCTGTACTAGGATACCCCGTGGAGGGGTGCACGGATAGCCGGGTTCTAGAGGGCAACGGGCCCGCATCTCATGGCATTGAGACGGAGGGGGCTACACTCTAGGATTGGCAGGCTATTCGCCGCACTCATAGGGGGCATAGGATTGACCCAGGAGGGGTGCCCAAGTTACCGGATTCCGTGAAGTGCTGGGTGGTCCATTCACGGTGCTGAAGGGGGCTGCCTCGCTTCAGGTTTTGGCGGGTGACTTGCCGCGCCCGTAGGGGTCTAGGATTACATTGCACAGGCTATCCACACGACCAGGGGAACGTCGGGTTTCAGTAGCGGCTCTGTGAAACCCGGGGTTCCCAAATATCTGTATTGTTTCTGTGATGTTGTTCATTCTCTGTGATGTTGCATTTCATTCACGCCTCGAGCGAAATATAATATATTGGTATATATATTAGTAGATGTTGTATATGTTTTACATCCGCGCTAGTCCAGTCCCCGCTCTGTCGTTAGTTAGCTAACCTAACGGGTAATGACGGGACCCAGTGGCGAATGCGGATGGCATATACGTACATCAGTATATTTTCGTTCTTTTTGGTGTGATCAATTGATGGGACTGCATTGATTCGGATCAATGCAAAGTTAAAAACAAACCTAATCTGATGTTGTTGGAACACTTTTTCAAAAAGCTGTTATTGCAAGGACGTTCACTTTTGTTTTGCATCGTGGTATTCATTTGGAATATCCTGCTCCTCAGTCGACGAGGCAAGGGCCGAGATCCCTTCACCGGGAGTGACCCCTTGGACAAAAAGTTTGCGTCAGGGCATTAACTTCACTATAGCCGATTGCTTTTGCTTTGCATCGTGGTATTCAGTTGGAATATCCTGCACCTCATTCTACGGGGAAAGAGCCGAGATCCCTTCACCGGGAGTGACCTCTTTAGCAAAGGTTTTCGTCACTATATTTCTAAAAGCTATCCGTTCCTTCAACGATATCAAGTTCATTACGTTAAAGGTTTTCGCCAGAAACCATTCGTAGCCCTCCGTCGTTTCATATGGGTGGTCAATAGTATTCAAGCTGTGTATGTTGGCCAAAGTCAAGGCACAGTGATTGGTAGCTATTGGGGCATTCATATGCAGCATAGATAGATGCGTTGGTTTGGGACAGTCGTACTGCCATTTTGGCCAAAGTCAAGGGTATGTACGGGTGGGTTCAAATTAACCTGGAGAATGACGGGTAGAACTTGACATGTGACTTATGATATGTTGGCCAAAGTCAAGGTCATAAGAGCATGGGGCAGAAATCACATCAGGAGTTTCAAAAGAACTGAAACTTGCCAGATATGCGCATACCTTCTGGAGTGTGATAGCGTGAGCGGATTCCGTCACGTTATCATGCAATGATAGTTGGATCCCGATTCCCACTGATGAGTTAGTTTACTCCTCGGGTAACCCCGACTAATTCTTCTTTCAGGTTTGGAGGAGAATTTGAGGTACAGTGGGAGGATTCCAGATTAGATAAATTGGTAACCATTCTGATCTAGGTTAGAGTGCACGCTGAGTGTTTCTTTTCTCTCTCTCTTTGGCAGCGACCATTGACCCGACCCTAAGACTTTGACTCAGTGACCAAGTTGACCGAACCTTCTTAAACACCGGCTTTTGGATTGTCAGAGTTGCAAACCTCATTGCCACTCCTACTTTTATCCTTTTCTCCAGGACACCCCGTTTTACTATGAACGTCCACTTCCATTGGACAAAACCATCGTATGGTTAGATACGAACTCGAAAGAATTTATTCGAGGATGGTTTCCGGTTCTGGAGAAAACGGATAGGATTATTCAGTTGTCTTTTCCTTTTACCCTCTCTCAGGTTACGAGTACTCCTTGGTTTAGGGGTAGTACACCTATTACGCAAATTGGATTGACTTCTTCCAAACCTTAGGCTGGTGCCGACCGGTAGGGAATGAAGAAAACCAATTAGCATAACGATGGTGTGCAGAAGGTATTAAGTTCAGACAAAGCAAGGGATTAGTAAGAGGGCAAAGTAAATTGCAACAGATATTCACGACCAAACCAAATATTTCGTTACCACTCCCACATCACCTTTGTATTTCTCCAGGACACTCCGTATCACTACGAAGATCCACAGTTTATTTGGATACTCCATCGTATGGTTATATACGAACTCGAAAGGAACTTGTTCCAGTTCGGGGATGGATCCTGGTTCAGGAGAAATAGGAATAAAGTACATTCAGGTGTCTTTTATCTTCACCTTCTCTCGTGTTGCGAGTGATCCTAGGGTTAGGACAGTACACCCATTATGCTTTTTGGATAGTCTTCTTCCAAACCATAGGCTGGTGCCGAACGGTAGGGAAGGAAGAAAACCATTTGGCCTAAAGGGGTGTGCAGAAGGTAATGACTAAAGACATATGAAGGGATTTGGAGAGGTGGCAAAGAATTATACGGTTACAGTCGTGAATCTGGAAGAGGCATTGCTAGGAATACCAGGATACCCCATCGAAACATTTCGATGTTTCAGTTTCACTGTGTAATGTTAAAAGAAAACTGATTTCCCGATTAAATACTTGCTCCAGGGTATGTATTTACCAGGTACGTTTCTCACATCTGTATGGTTTTACAGATGATGAGTGGGAGTAGGTTATTGGGAATTGGGTGATCATCCTCATTATATCGGGATTCATTGTAATCAGTGATATTTGAGGAGATCACCTGGGCTGTTTGCCGGTCGGCAAATATTTGGTTTTGAATATCCTCTGTTATGCACCAATTTCAAATCGATATATCTGTACGTCTATTTTCATAGAGTGAGATATACCTTTTTGAAATTATGTCTACGACATTTACCTATATCAGTGGATGGTTAGGTAAGGAGCATTAAACAGCGGTGTAATTCTTCTTAACCATAAGTACAGTTTTCAACCTACGACACACAGTGAATGAGTTATCAGACTCAAGGGACTTATACAAAGTATTGTATGATGTCCAGGGTCCATCAGGACAGAGGGGTTGGTCCTCGTACTATATTCGGTTTACTTATGACTTCTCTAGTTTTTAGACAGGTGTTTCGTGGAAACACGGGGTCTGAATTTTGAGAAGTTATAGGTATTTGAATAGAGTAGAGAACCAGGTATAGCAAGTATCGGGATTCTTCAAAGTGATCGAAGATGTAGATGCTTGTGTATTGGTATTCAGTTGATAGTAATGATAAAGAGATCTTGCTTCTCTTTCAGGTTACTCATAATTGGAAGTACTCCTAAGTTGAGTAACGCTGATCGGCCTCCTTCCATTTAGTTGACATGCGCTGGGGACAGCTGCATGATTTGAATCTGGTTCAATTAAATCAGTGCCTCTGTTTCTATATTGGATATAGAACAGTTCATATCTTAACGATGTTGAGGTACGGGGAGTTGTCCGGTTTATGATTAAAACCAGACACTGGACAACTCAAGGCACGTTTCTGTAATGGCTGTTTGTGGGTTGACCCAGGCTATGACGAGGGTTGACTTTCTACCATCTGGATGAACAATAGCGATATTGTTCTAGACTCGCCACAGTTTTATTAAAAATGGATTTTTTTTTCAGAAAACAGTAGTGGGAGTATGGTAGAACTGGAAGTGATTCCAGAACCTCAAACGATTACTGAAGATTTGATAAGGAACCTAAAGATTCAATCTGGATTGACATTCCATTGGCCACTCCGCAGATAAGGTGGGTAACTTCAGCCACCCGAGAGGTACTACGGTAGCCTCAAGGACGGTGACAGGGAAGTTCTTGTTTACCCACAAATGCCATTGCTGTTGTTCCAGGTTACGAGACCCGGCGGGAGGATGAGTATAGCGTCGTTCTAAAACCAGTTTTAGAAGTGTACGTCTATATGACTCTGCCAGAGGGTTGTCGTAGTCAGTGGGAGCAGCGGAAGCATTGGTGGACATGTAGCTTATGTCTATTTATAGACTAGAGCAGATGTAGCGGAGATAGATCATCTATTTCTGACGTGACAGTCATGGGTTTGACTTCATCAGAATAGGGGATGGATCTGTTGAGAAGGTAGTAGGGTGTGATATCCTGGTATTTGGATGATATACACAGAGTAGGAAAAGAAACTCCTATACTACAATCGGTTGTACTTTGGTCGTCACACAGTTGTTTCTCCACAAAGGAAATGGATTTTATATCAGACATACTGGTTACTAGATCTATGGTTTTAGATCTAGATTTGGGTGGTTTCCCAATCAGGGTACTTGACAGCATTCTAAGAGTATTTAGGATGGACGACTCCTGGCACGGTAGTGTACCTGCAGGTAATGGAGTCACCCTCTCCAAAGGTGTCTTACAGACTAAAAGGGAGAGGGACGGGCATGATTGGCAGATCACTTGCTCAGGCAATTGAGTCAATCGTGAGATGTCAAGTACCACACCAGATGTTTTTCTTGCACTAGATGCAATAAGTTGACATTAATCCAATCCTGGAGAAACAGTCGGAAGCAGTTTTAGAACATAAGTGGATGTTCTAGGGATATGATAACGACAGCCTCATTCGGGAAACAGTTATCATTCCAGGCTTCCAAGGTGACATGGACGACAAGGAGGTTGTCAGAGCTATAGTTTTTCCTTCTGATGAGGGGCAGTATTTTGGACAGGTGGTCCAAGGCAATACTGAGGGAGGCATGGCGCGGGATACTGATTAAGTTCAGTTGACGATACAGTCTAAGAAGTTTGGATTTGGAGTTCATTTATGAGCTAGGTCCCATCAGACATCCAGACGTATTCTAAGATAGGTACTGCTCTTTTCGGGAGATGGCTTTCTCCGCGAACTTGAGATATAGAGAGACATAGAAAGAAACAACTAAGCGGATCCACTCACTGAGGCTATTCCTCGAACGCAATAGTTCCGCAAACGAGCTTTGTGAGACTAACTAGTAGAGGAGTTGGATGTTCGGTATCACACGGGCTGTGAGTATGCGACATCGCAATAATTAGCCTTGAGTGCAAGTGGGAGATTGTTGGAGATAGTGCCCTCAGAGTCAATTATTAGGTCACAGGTACGTGATTGTAATGATTGAGGGAGGACCTATCCCGGTAGGACAGTCTTACTCGAGATGATAGTATGCTATCTGGTTTACCTTTATCATCGTGTACTGCTTTAGGTGACCTGACACGTCGCTATTACACGTTGATAGAGCCCCTAGGATTCTTGCTTGACCACCAGCAGTATGAGGGCGATCATATAAGTGGGAGCTGGGGGTCTACAAGCATATCCTTAAAAGGTCCCTTGTCGTGGGAGTTTCGAGACCGGGCATCGATACTCCATTAGTAGACTAGTGTATACAGTCGAGACCCCGACGAGGGGCAGTGGCCGGTCTCACAAGCTACTGGTGTCAGTTGGATCACCTAAGATGTATACAGGTGCTCATTGGGTTATGAGTACACCGGACAGGACTCGCCGGGAACATGCTAGTTGGTCATATACCAGACGTCAGATGGCAGTTCCCTGGTGACATGTGTGCAGGTTAGTTCATCGACCTGGGGATCGTCATTTGTCTCGTGTGAGTTCCCACTGTACTTTGATTACTACCCTACCACGGCTCAAAGGAGTCGTGCAAACAGGTTTTAGTTGGGTACAGTCCCGAGCCACATGGAGGCAGTGAGCGTATCTTCAGGGGTTCGTCTCTCCCGGTATTGGGGGTGAGGTCGTGCTGTGTCTAGGAGAGCCATTACACAAAGTCCTTGGCCAAGGCAAGGAGATTTACTGGTAGGTATTCCAGTAGTATCTCAGTGTGTTCTGGGCTACACTCCGACACGACTTGTACCGCTTTTGGGGGTCTGACTTTTACCAACCCCCTAGGCCCGCCATGCGATACTCATAGACGAACGGACCGGACTGCACGGATATTGTCATTGACAGGCTCAGTAGGGTGTCAGGATGAGTTCGCTCATCGACGTCCTTTTTAGTCAATACCTGGTAGCCCGTTACGTATTGGCTTATACCTCTGACGTGCTAGTGGTTAAATCCACAACCAAGGTGTTGACGAGTCTTTAAAGTCCCCCACATTCAGTTACTCAGCTTTCGGGCGAAAGGTTGTAGAGGCCGTATGGAGATATGGCAAGGTCCGATCAGATACGTGCGGTATTGCACGGATCAGGATCGGACAGTTTGTACTATAGGCCGTATGGTTATATGGCAGGGTTCGATCAGATACGTGCGGTATTGCACGGATCAGGATCGAACAGATATTACTAGCCGGCTTTGGTATAAGCCGGATCCTAGTATAGTACAGTGTAGACTTTGTCTCATTGCATTTGTATTTCGGTCGAAATACAGATGCGGGTGTGTATGCACAGTATCGGGGTTATCCTGTAATTTATTACGGGACCAGTTTTCTGGAGTTGCCAGTTTGCTTTCCGTTTCGGCCAATTTCCATTGTTCCGTTCATTGGCCGAAGTTTGGTGGAGGAGGGTTTATTTGCATTGTTGCAAATAGGCATTTGTGGAGGGGGTCTTTGCATATTATCATGTCATGATACTTGTCCCATCATTTGACTTCATATCTTCTTGATGGCTTGACTTTTAGTAACCATCATGGTTGTTGATTACTTGTTTTGGAGAGTGGGTTATGGTTGTGATCATTGGATTCTTTCATCATCTCTTTTCATTATTGTTCCACCCACCCCCTTGACCTTGCTCTCTCTCTCTCTCCAATCACACTTGATGGGGGGGGGCGGCCATTCCTATGAGGGATGGGATTCATTTCATAAGAGAAAAAAAAATGTTGCTCTCATTTTGGTATGCTACATTTTTCCCCACCTCTCTCCAAGCTCTCTTCTCCTCCACAAATGGCAACTCCACAACCCCAAAAATGAGACTTCTTCTACTACACATTCTACAGCGATTCTTGGGCACGTCGAGTAGCCGGCTTCGTGCCCGAGTTGCCTCGGCATTGAGGTGGGAGCCCGTAAACAAAGTAGGCGATGTGGTGCCCTTCCGGCAAGGTGGCGACGACGGGACATTCCGCAGGAGATCGGGACGATGATGAGAAGACCGGAGGACTTGGATCGTCGGTATATCTCTATTCCCATTCTTGTAGATAGCTTAGACTAGTTAATGGTTCGATCCGGTCATAGTGCGCGGTGGTGCCGGTTTGCTAAGTCCGCAAAATTTAAAGTTATTCACCGCTTCCGCATTCCGGCGTCGGATTGACGGCCGGGGCGCCGCCGTGCACTTACACAAACTGCACTTACACGCACCTTGAAACTTGGGATAGTAGAAGATACCTAGAAATACTCTTGCCTGAAAGCCTAGTATGAAAGAAAAAACGGTATTTAAAGCTAAACACCAAAAGAGCATGTTGAAAAATATATCCGGTTTTGAAAAAGAAAAAGAAAAAGAAAAAGAAAAAGAAAAAATAGAATAAAGTCAAGACCTGGAAACTGCTATTTACGCTTTAAGTTCACATATTCAGTAATCGGCCGTTAGTGCCTCAAGAAGCATTAATAGTCGCATGAAAGGTGTGTGAGCAAATCCGTCCATCCTTAATGAAAATAAGTAGTATTAGGTATTAGGGCAAGGGTATTATAGCTTGAATTGAATTCTAAAGTGTAGGGGTGCAAATATACACACACGTAGGGGTATACAATCGATGTTTGAATAAAAGATAGAAATGAAGAATAAGACTTGTGTTTTCTATAAAGGTGATAAAAATCCCTGATTTGAGGCCTCACTTTAGAAGGAAAACTCAGGAGAACCAACATCTTTCTAAACTTTTTTGGAACGTATAGGACCTAAGGTTAAATAGATAGGAGGTGTGAAAAATAAGGGTTGAATATTTCTAACTTAGGATGATAGAGTTTCTAACGTAAATACTAAACTGTAGGAGTAGAATCGATATTAACTTATGATACTGGCTTGACGGGATTTTGTGGGTGTAATCCGCTGAAAACCCTCAGGAGACAACACTCCTCCTACTAGGGACACCTAGAGGTTTAACGGCTTGTTGCACATGCTCAGTGTAATCGCGTTCCCTGCGAAAGTGCGGTTAGGATTTTATTTTTGTGAATAATTGGTTTTGCTCGGGACGAGCAAAAGTTAAGTTTGGGGGTATTTGTTCATACCAGAATATTGCATTTTATACCGCCCATTCTTATGCTCATGTGTTTATAGGTAGGTGCTTGTAATCCGTGTTTGTTACATATTTACAGAATACAGGTTTCCAGTACAAATATTGCAAATCAAGACAAAATCTCCACAGTTACACCAAATACAGAACATCTGTCACTGCAGATAAAAGCCGGGTTCCGGTCATCCATATCCGTCCAGTGTCGAGTACCAGTTCCAGAGACAAGACATATGACAGTGGTCATTCGTGTCTCGGACAAGCACAAAGCACGAGGGGGGCTGCACAAGATCCAAGAAATCTACGCGGAGCTCGAGGGAGATAAAGTCAAAAGTGAAAAAGATATAGCAATCTTGGACAAGGAAATCTGCTGATATTCTGGAAGACTTTTGTGCAGTTTGAAGTTTTCAAACACGAGGAAAAAGTAAACCAGGGAAAGCCACCAAGTACGATCACCCAACTCACCAAGATGGCCGCGGATCCGCGGCCAATAGGGGGTCTAGGCCGCGGATCCGCGGCCGTACTGGCCCCTCTCTCTGTCGTCTTTTGGGGGCTGTTTGGTCATTCTATTTATGGGCAGATTGTTGCTCTAGGTTTCCCATTCACTGCCTATAAATACTCCAGAATTGAGCTAAGCCAAGGGTCCAATTCTAAGTTCATTCTTTGTTCCTCTTTTGTAGTTTTTGTGTAGTTCTTCTTCTTCTTCTTCATTCTTTTTCCATGAAAATTGTAGTGAGAGCTTTTTGAGTGGGAGATCAATGAAGATGAGGGCTTTTTGTATCATTCTCTTTTGTTTCTTCTTCCCCTTGAGATTCTTGCTTTCTCTTGATCATTCAACCTCTTCATTGAGCTTGAATGGTTAAGGGTTAGTTATTGGTCTCAAGGGTCGTATTTTCTTATGGAATTAGCGCTTCATTTTACATGCGTTCTCTACCCTTCCCTTGATCTTGCAACCTCTTGATTGAGCTTGCAAGTTTAAGGGTTGGCTATTGATCACATGCTTGTCTTGAGTTCTAGTTTCTTGTTCCTTTTATCGCTTTTTATTACTTGCTTATTATTATCTTGCTTTACTTTCTTGCAATTCAATTCATGCACTTAATTACTTATAATCTTTTCTTTTCTTTGTTCTTTTCTTTTGGTCTTTTTAGTTCTTTTTGTGAATGTTGTATTTATTGTTGTTGTTAAGAATCCATATGATATTGTAAGTTAACATTTCTTTGCTCATTTCCTTTTCCCGTTATTTTCCATTGAACTCCGCCCAAACCATACGCAAGCGCTCCGTTAGGCACCCTACCCTAACAAGGTAATGGTGATTCCTAACAGCAACCGGTTGCGTTCGGTTTAGCCGGAGGTGAAAGCAAGAGACAAGAACGGACGGACAAGGGTAAATAATCCGGATTCTACGAATACCGCGCTTAAATCCCCTAATCCACGTTGTTGCCGATTGCTCTAGCTTCAATTGGTCAAGACTCGGCTCAAAGGTTTTGAGTACGGATTTCTTTAGCTTACATTATCGTATCCTTTCTTAACAACTTTATACTTGCAAATAATACACATAGGTTAGAATCGAACAAACATATACTCATTCTTTATTGACTCGTCTAAGACAAGAAAAGACATACAACCATCTCCCTGTGGATCGACCCGTGCTCAACCGGCTAACTGCATAGCGACACCGTCTTGATTGCGGTTAACTTTAATTCTTTCAATCACTTACCAAAACCAAATGAAAATTTTTGTGCCCAACAACCCTTACCCTCAAAACAATTTTATTCAACCAAATAATAATAAGGTTACCTCGCTAGAAAGAAATCTAGATACGTTCCTAAAGCAATCTACACAATTCGCAGTAAGGTTAGAGACTTCTATTCAATTTTTGGTGCAAAACAGTGCTTCACACAATCAAAATATCAAATCTATTGAGGCATAAATTGCACAACTAATTGCTGCGTTGAGCGAGCGAGAAAAGAGAAAGTTTCCATCTCAACCATTGCCAAATCCCAGTCACGCACATGTTGCATATGAATAGCAAAATCATAACGTAAATGCTGTGACCACGTTGAGATCCGGAAAAGTGTTGCAGAATAACGTGGGTATTAATAATGACACCCCTGCCGGTGGTTCTTCTTCATCTTCTTCTTCTTCATCTTCATCTTCTTCGTTAGAGCTTATTCTTCCTTCTTCACAAGGCTCTACTTCTTCTACTTCGAACGGACCCATTTCTCATATCACGAACACATCTACATGGGGATCCATTCCAACTCCACAATCCGATCCACAAAAATTGGACTCAATAAATTTTCAAAAAGTTCCTTTTCCAAACAGGTTGAGATCCAATAAACCAACTCCACAAATAGAAAAGATTGTAGAGTTGTTCAAGCATGTTAACATAAATATACCTCTCTTAGATGCGATCCAACAAGTTCCTTCTTACGCGAAAATCTTATAGGACTTATGCACCAAGAAGAGGAAGTCACAAGTACCAAAGAAAGTTTTCGTGGCTAGTGTTGTTAATGATGCTCTTGTCCAATCTTTACCCCAAAAGCACAAGGACCCCGGCTGTCCTACTATTTCGATAACAATTGGGGACAAGAACATTAATCGAGCACTATTAAATCTTGGTGCTAGTGTCAATTTGCTACCCTATTCAGTGTATGAGCAATTAGGCGTTGGAGAGCTTAAACCCACTCATTGCACTCTCCAAATGGCTGACCGATCCATTAACCATCCTAGGGGTGAGTTAGAGGATGTGTTAATTAGAGTAGGGGATTTCATTTTCCCTGTTGACTTTATCGTGATGGATACACAACCTGTAGCTAACCCCCGGAGTCAAATTCCGGTAATACTTGGTCGACCATTCCTTGCGACCTCCAATGCGGTGATCAATTGTCGTAATGGTTCTATGAACCTCTCTTTTGGAAATATGGCGATTGAACTCAACATCTTTAAGTTGGGGAATCAGCCTACCGAGCCCAATGCTAGTATACTTGATGTTTGCTCGATCCACGAGATCACGGAGGAGGACTGTGAGCTCGAAAACTTTCTGTTCGATCACAGCAGTGTTGACGCCTCTAGTGCGTTCCTCCTAGAATCTGACACAGCTTTCACGCCGGACAACGATTATGAGTATTTCACCTTTTTGGATGATTTTGAAGACTCATCACCTGAATTGGAGTCTTTTGATTTTTCGGATGAGTTAGTTGAACTATTCGACTCGGTTGCGTACACTCGATTTTAACCGTTGATGGAATCCGTCGAGTTTGAAACAGTTTCACCTATGTTATCTTCAATTGTTTCACCTCCTAAACTCGAACTAAAGCTTTTGCCGTTTCACCTTAAATATGCTTACCTAGGTGAAAATGAGACCCTTCCCGTTATCATATCGGCCTCTCTAGCTCTCGAGCAAGAGAAGGCCCTTTTAATGGTCTTACAAAATAATCGGCAAACTTTTGGCTGGTCCATGGCGGACATCAAGGGGATTAGTCCCCTCATAGTTGAACATCATATACACATGATGGATGATGCCAAGCCAGCGAGGGATCCAAAAAGACGCCTCAACCCCATAATGAAAGAGGCTGTTAAGAAGGAGATTGTAAAATGTCTTAATAGTGATATCATTTACCCAATCTCGGATAGCCAGTGGGTTAGCCCCATTCATGTTGTGCCAAAGAAATCAGGCATTGCGGTCATAACCAATGAGTAAAATGAGTTAATACCTACTCGCACCCAAATTGGGTGGCGAGTTTGCATCGACTATAAAAAACTCAATGCCGCGACAAGGAAAGACCACTTTCTTTTACCTTTCATTGACCAAAAGATAGAACGATTGGCTGGGCACGAGTTTTACTGCCTTTTGGATGGCTATTCCGGCTATAACCAAGTCCCCATCACCGAAAAGGATCAAGACAAGACCACATTTACTTGTCCTTTCGGTACTTTTGCTTATCGTCGCATGCCCTTTGGGTTATGCAATGCACCCGCTACATTTCAGCGGTGTATGATGGGGATCTTTTTAGACATGGTTGAAAAGTTTTTGGAGATCTTTATGGATGATTTCTCCATTTTTGGTGACTCCTTCGACGAGTGTTTGCTACACCTTGTCGCAGTTCTTACCCGCTGTAGGGATAAGAACCTCACTTTAAATTGGGAGAAGTGCCACTTTATGGTACGAGAAGGCATTGTCTTAGGACATGTCATCTCGCAAAATGGCATAGAGGTTGATAAAGCCAAGATTGAGGTCATTTCTAATCTCCCTCCTCCTAAATGCGTCAAAGACATCCGAGCTTTTCTTGGCCATGCCGGTTTTTATAGACGGTTCATCAAGAATTTTAGCAAGATTGCTAGACCCTTGACTCTCTTATTGGACAAGGACACAACATTTGATTTTGACTCAACTTGCATGGAAGCGTTCGAGTTATTGAAACACTCTCTCATTTCTGCACCCATTCTTTCATCTCCAGATTGGACGCACCCTTTTGAAATTATGTGGGATGCATCAGATTTTGCCATTGGTGCTATTCTTGGACAGCACATTAATAAGATGCCGCACGTGATTTATTACGCTAGCTGAACATTAAATGAGGCCCAACTGAACTACACAACAACAGAAAACGAATTTTTAGCCGTTGTGTTTGCACTTGAAAAATTCCGGCCTTATTTAATCGGCTCTCCAGTGATAGTGTACACGGACCATTCAGCTCTTCGCTACCTTTTTGCGAAGAAGGATGCCAAATCGAGGCTAATACGTTGGATCCTCTTGCTATAAGAATTTAACCTTATCATATGGGACAAAAGAGGATGTGAAAATGTAGTGGCCAATCACCTTTCACGACTTCCTTCTTCGCCTACACTTGAAATTCTAATTAAAGATGTTTTTCCCGATGAGCAACTCTTAACCGTGTCTTGCGAACCTTGGTTCGCTGATATAGTAAACTACTTAGCCACCGGCTTGATACCTAAAGATTGGTTGAAACAGGATAAACTCCGATTCTTGTCCCAAGTAAAACATTTTTACTGGGATGAGCCGTATCTTTTTAAATACTGTTCCGACCAAATCATTCGTCGGTGTGTATCTGAAAATGAGTTTAAGAATGTGCTGTCTTTTTACCATGATCAAGCGTGTGGCGGGCACTTTGGCCCCAAGAAGATAGCCGAGAAATTCTTGCAGTGTGGTTTCTATTGGCCACGACTCTTTAAGGATGCATATGAATACTGCAAGACATGCTCCCGGTGCCAACACTTGGGCTGGATATCGCGGAGAAACGAAATGCCGCTCCAACTAATTTTGGTTGTGGATATTTTTGATGTTTGGGGAATAGACTTCATGGGACCATTTCCCAATTCTTTTGGGAATGTGTATATTCTTTTGGCTGTTGACTATGTGTCAAAGTGGGTCGAGGCTGTGCCTAGCCGAACGAACGATAACAAGGTTGTCATTTAATTTCTTAAAGAACATATCTTTTCTCGGTTTGGGCACCCTCGAGCAATTATAAGTGATAATGGATCTCACTTCTACAATAGGACTTTTGAGTCTTTAATGCGCAAATATTCCATTACACACAAGCTGTCAACACCATACCATCCCCAAACATGTGGGCAAGCCGAGGTTTCGAATCGGCAAATTAAGCAAATCTTAGAGAAAACGGTTTCTAAAAACCGTAAAGATTGGTCACACAAACTGCTTGATGCACTATGGGCATCCGTACTGCACACAAGACCGATCTTGGTATGTCTCCATACCGGCTTGTTTATGGGAAGGCTTGCCATCTCCCAGTTGAGATTGAGCACAAGGCATTTTGGGCGATCAAAGAGTTGAATTTATCAATGGGAGATGTGGGCAGCAATCGAAAGCTGCAATTAAATGAACTAGAAGAGCTGCGGGATGAGACCTATGATAATGCCGTCATTGTTAAAAACCGAACTAAGGTGTTCCATGACAAACACCTTATGCGTAAAACGTTTAAACCTAGTCAACAGGTTTTACTCTATGACACTCGGTTACACTTTCACCCCGGCAAGCTCAGATCTAGGTGGAAAGGGCCGTTTTTAGTACGCACCGTATATCCGCACGGTGCGGTAGATCTTGAAAACCCAGAGGACGGTACTTTGTTTAAAGTGAACGGACATCGACTGAAACCGTTCCTCACTACGGACCCGTCGGAGGAGCTCCTATTTTTGTAGGAGCCGATTTACACAGATTGATCTTCCTCCATTTTACCCCCAAATTTTCGACCATCTAGCCAAAACTTTGTTTCACACAAGTTTGGGGATATGTACCATTTGTAAATACATAATTACAAAATAACATAATTTTTTTTTAATATTTGGGTATTTTTGTAAAATAAGAAAATAAACAGGAAAGTGCCGGCCATTCTGACCCTCTTGGTGTAGCATGACAGTGAGGACACTGTCAAGTTTAAGTTTGGGGGTATGCTCGGTAAGCCTTCTTCCTTCGCATTCATATGTATATTTCTTGCATTTGCATACTTATTTTAAAATCCATAAAAATTGAAAATTTTGAAAATTATAAAAATTGAAACATTCAAGTTTGGCCATAATTGACTTAAGTTTAACAAATAGGTTAACTAGCTAGGAACAACTAGATCCTAGACTTAGTAAATTAAAAACCCTAAAAAATAACCTTTCTTAAAATTTAACTGTAGAAAGTATATGTCGTAGTTTATTTAGAAATAGGCAAATTTCAAGTTCACTTCTTGGGCTAAGTTAAAACAAGGGAAGAGTATTGAATTTTTTTTATTAAAGTATAAGTTTGAAAAATAATTCCTAAGCTTAAGTCTAAATTCTGAAAATATATACCCTACAAAATTGCACAAACATGAACTTTGAAACTTGGAATAGTAGGAGAGACCTTGAAATGCTCTTGTCTAAAATCCTTCGTACGAAGAAAAAAAAAATACAAGTGTGAATAAAGAAAAAAATGAACACTAATTTTTGTAATTACTTAAGGCTGTAAAAATAGAAAAAAATATTTAGCGAGGGTGCTTCATCACCTAGTGCCTTAGACCAACTGGTTTGGGAGTCACTGCTAAAGCCTTAGGTGTTACAAGACTAGGAATTACGCTTTAATGTGCAAACACATTTTGTAATCGGTTGTTGGTACCTCAAGAAGTATTAACGGTCGCATGAAGGATGCGTGAGCAAATTTCATCTAAAAATTCACCAATTAAGAAGTGCTTTGGATGACGGACAAGAGTATGATTGCTTGATTTGAATTTCCAAGTGTAGGGGTGATATATACACACACGTAGGGGTATGTGATTGGGGTTTAGATAAGAGATAGGAATGAAGAATAGGACTTGTATCTTTAATAGAGATGATAAAAATTCCTAAGTTGAGATAGAACCCTAGAAGGAAAACTTAAAAGATGCTAAAAGCTAAGTAAATTTACAAGAATATATATAATTTTAAGTTAAATAACGAGGAAGCGTGAAAAATAAGGGTGGATAATTTTTAGGTCGAAGATAATAGAATTTCTTGTTAGAAAACCTAACTGGAAAATAAAAGTAAATAAGCCAAATTGATAGGATTTTATGGGTAGTATCCACTGAAAACCCTCAGGAGACAACACTCCTCCTATTAGGGACACCTAGAGGTTTAACGGCTTGTTGCACGAGCTCAGTGCAATTGCGTTTCCCTGCGAAAGTGAGGCTAGGTCTTTTTCAAGAATAAAACTAGGTTGCTCGAGGACGAGCAAAAAATAAGTTTGGGGGTATTTGTTCATACCATAATTTTGCATTCTTATATCTCTATTCTTGTTCATTTTACAAATAAACAGGTGCTTTTGATCCATGTCTGCTACATAGTTGCAGGTTACAGGTTCTCGGAACGAAAACAGTAAAAAGATGAAAAGACGATACAAAAGTGAGACTACGACCGATAAATGGTGAATCTTGATCGTGCCTACATTTTGAGGGACAATAAAGATCAATGAAAAGTTCACAAAGCACAAAGGCAACACATGGTTCAAGACTTCGACACGAAGCAACGGTCGACATTATGCACTGTGGAGATCTGGAAGAGAACTAAAAGACATTCTGAAGAACCAACTAAGAAAAATAGAAGAAAATAGCAACAGACAGAAGACCAGAAAATTGAAGACAACAAGCCTCCTTTTTGGCCGCGGAACCGCGGCCAAACATGGCACTTGGCCGCGGTTCCGCGGCCGTGCGAAGCCCGTATTGATGGAAAAAGATTGTGGCGGCTGGCGGTGCATTGACTAGGGTTTTCTTAGGGGGTAAAATTGTAAATGCATACGTGAATCGATTATAACCCTAGGGTTTTTTATACTCTATAAATAGAAGCCTTAAAACTTGTTTTAGGTCATGCCTATTTTCGTTGAATAAAATTCAGAATATCTATCAAGTTTTGAGAGCATCAATTTTATAAGTAGTTTCTTTTATTTGCCCTAGTCTTAATTTTTATTTCTGCCCTAGTTTAATTTATTCTTTGTCCTAGTTTAATTTAGATTAGAACTTTTTAATAATCTGCCGTAGTTAGATAATTAATCTCTTAAATCAAAAACTCATAAAAATCATGTTTTTCATAGATCTCCTAATGAGCGAGTAGTTTCTCGCTTGTTAGGGTTAGGAATAGGGAAGGCTTGAGAGATGCAAATCTCTCACCCCTTTCTTGCCCATCACCTATTAATTATTAGGACTCCATGCATACATATACATACCGCTCCCTACGGCACCCTACCCACGAGGTAACGGTGATACCGTAGTCTAAAAGACCGGATGTGCATGTTTTTCATGGAGGTTAGGGCAAGGATTAAGAAAGGACGGATAAGGACCTAGAGGAAGAAACATCGTTTCTTCCCGATCGTCCTAATCCCCTTTATTAATAATTACCATAACACCTAAGAGATCTAATTTAGGGCATTGAAAGCGGTGGGAAATCTTAATTTTCCAAACTTAACCTAAACCTAACCCTAGCAAGATTTCTAATCCTAATATAAATCAACTTAGTTTTAGTGATAAAGATCCAAACACCATTTGGAATTAACTCGTTAGAACAATTAGGAAATACACAACATCCCTGTAGACCGACCCGTATTCACCGACTAACTACCAAGCGACGCCGTTCTTGATTGCGGTTAACAATTTTTGATCTAAAAATCTCTTAAAATCAATGGCATTATGCGTCTGGGCTAGAGATGATATGATATTAGTCGCATGTTTATATTGCATATATAGAGTTTGCGCATACACCTCATTGCATGTTATTACTTGTTGTGCTTGGACTTGTACCTTTTGGACACTGCACTATTATTGACGGCTCATGTTGCACGAGCACTGATTGTATGCCACTCATACCGTCAATAATTGCCATGACATGCACAACACCTATACTTTGTGATCTTGTATTGGTTAGGGACATGAGACATTGATTTATATTCCATTGTGCATATGACATATAGCATAGCTGTATACCTGCATATATGCCTTGACATGCCTACATGTTACCTACCTTCATACCTATATGGTATTGTACCATTAGAGATATGTATATACACATATGAGACATAGTTACATGTACATCTTGCATACATACTTACATGTACACCCGTATACCTTGATAGCTATACATATACCTGGAGGGTATTGTATCATTATTGACATGTATATACACATACCTAGCTTGACATAGCTACACACATACCTGGAGGGTATTATATCATTATTGATAGGTAGATACACATATCTTGCTATACCGACATGGTTACGCATACCTACCTATAGCTACATGTTCACCTTTATATGATGTTGTATGGATTTGGAGAAATTAGGAACCGCGTGATATAATAAATAACTTATTGCAGTTAAATAGCAGTTTTTCCCTTATATGCTCATATTACCGTTTCATATTGCATATATTATGTTTCATTGGTTTCGCATTGATATATGGATTTCACATGATATTTTCTAGATTTGAGGACCGTGGTAGTTTCATGAAATTATGCATTATTTGAAAAACCCGATTTCTCTTGATATGATATTTCAACATCCACCATGAGATTTCTCGGTTCTGATATATACCCCATGCGAGGAGGTGTCGTGGGCCGTGTGCGGGTATATGGTGGGGCTCGGAGGTACCGGGGCAAGAAAGGTATGTCGAAGGTTCACGCCGATGAGCTTGGCAGGGGAATCATACCTACCGGTAACAGTATTTGGACTCGGCGATGATCGTGGAGATATCAACCGGAGTCATGTACGTATGCATACGGGGAATTCGAGTCTGTCGGTCACTGTCACCCTGTATTACCAATACATTGATTCTGAACGAATGTTATTGGATACCGAACCTGATATACCAAATCATATCACTCTCTTTGTTAGTAAAGAAATGATATAATTTTATATTGTTGGATAATGTTTTGAACATTTCCTATATCAAAAGTTGATCGGTTCAGGCACGTTATCTAAAAGCATTGATGTTCTAAATCAAATTACAGTTCTTAGTATACAGAACACACACAAGAGGAAGAGTTCAGAAATGAACGAATCCTTCTTGAGGTATTGTAGACTAGGTCAGATCAATGCGACCCGACTGGCTGAAGTTACATTTAGATGTATATTTAAATCAGTTTGAATTTACATCTTCTGAAACTTGCCAGTCATGTCTCAAAGATAAGATGACCATAGCTCCATTTACTGGAAACAGAGAAAGAGTTAGTTGAACTCTTGGGATGATACATGTTGATGTATGTAGGTCCCCTGTCTACACATGCCAAGACTGGTTCTTTATACTTCATTACATTCTCTGATAATCTTTCAAGATTCAGACCTATGTTCCTGTTGAAACACAAGTCCGAACCTTTTGAGATATTCACAGAATATAAGTTAGAAGTAGAGAACCAAAATACGAGTATAAGTATTATGTCCTGTGATGAGATCAAGGAGGAGAATACTTGAGCACAGAAATACTGGACTATTCTAAAGGAGAATGAGATTCTCTGTCAGCATTACTCCTCCGTATATACCATTGCACGATGGTATGTCGGGGCGGAGCAGATACACCCTATTTGATATGGTGTGCTCTATGATGAGTACTACTGAGTTACCTTTTTTTCCTTAGGGGGATATGCACTTGAGAAGTTGCATACCTATTGAATAGGGTTCCAATCAAATCAGTTGCCTACCGCTTCATATGTGATATGGTAAGGGAAGAGCCCATGTCTTAAGCTAGTTAAGATTTACGGTTGTCTGGCCTATGTCTAAAAGCAAAATCCGGACAAGCTCGAGGCAAGGTCTGTAATGTAGAACTGGAAATGTTCCAGCTATACAAGTTACAGCAGAAGATTTGGTAGAACCAAAGGATTCAGTAGATTCCAACGAACCTCAGCCTCTCCGCCGATCTAGTAGGGTTCCTCACCCACCTGAGAGATACTTCGGTTTCTCTATGACAGTGGGAGCGAGGATTGCATCATGAGATGATGACCCAACTAGTTTCGAGCTGGCCATCAAGAGTGAGACTCTGTAAGAATGGCTGGATGCTTAGTGATCTGAGATGGAATCCATGTACACCAACAAAGTATGGACTTTAGTTGCAATATCTGAAGGGTTAAATCCCCATCAGGAGAAAGTATATCTTGAGAAGATTACTTGGTGTAGATGGAAAAGTTGAGACTTTCAAAGCTAGACTTGATAAAGGTTTTCGTCATCGACCAGGCATGGATAATGATGAAACCTTTTCCAGTACCTATGCTTAAGTCCATCCAGATACTACTTGCCACGGCTACATACCATGACTACGATATTTGGTGGTTGGGTGTCATGACAGCTTTTCTAAATGATGTTTTAGAAGAGTGCGTCTATAAGTACACAGCCAGAGGGCCTCGTAGACAGTGGGAGCAGCGGAAACGTATGCAAGATGCTTTATAGGATTAAAGCAGGCATCGCGGAGTTGGAACATCTGTTTGATGGATTAGTCAAAGAGTTTGACATCATCAAAATGGTAGATGAACCTTGTATAAACAAAAAGGTAGTAGGGAGTATGGTGACGATCCTCGTAGAGTACGTGGATGACATACTATTGATAGGAAAAGAGTTTCCTATGCTACGCTCGATCAATCTCCGCATATCACAATGATTCTCCATATAGGATCAAGATGATACCGACTAAATCCTGGATTTTGGATCTATGAGGTAGATCTAATTGGATGTTAGGAACCTCACTAGTAGTAGTTAGATCGTATCAATCGACCCTGGGGAGAATCACTGGAAGTGTTCCAGGGTGATAAAGACGACTGAATGTCAGTCACAGGCATTGTCTATACCCTCAGTAAAGGGACGGTATGTTGGAAGAGTTCCAAGCTAGATACCGTGACATACTAGACGATAAAGGCTGGATACATCGCTACTTAAGATGCTACCAAAGAGGCTGTTTGGGTGTATATTGGTTCATGAGATGAACTATGTTCCTCCCATTGTGTGACAATGGAGTTGTGGCTTATGCCAAGGAACGCAAGTCCCATCAGTGATCCAGACATATTCTAAGGCAGTATCACCTGATCATGGAGATGGTTGATCTTCAGGGTGATCGAGGTTAGGAGAGTAGACTCAGAGGACAACACGGCGGATCCACTCACGAAGGCCTATTCCCAGAGAGAGACTTTTATGGGATGGTTGAGTATGAGATACTACAACCACTGCTACAGATGGCCCTAGTGCAAGTGGGAGATTGTTAGTTATATGTATGCCCTAGAGGCCATTACTGTACATTGGATGTATATTGTAGTGGATGCTGGGACATATATAGGGAGGACTTTCTTGCTCGACATGATAGTATGCTATCTGGTTGACCTTTACCTTAACGTGTACACTGATTGTCTCTCTGTTACATGTTGGTAAAGCCCTTAGGATGTGTACTTGACTACCTGGACTGTGATGCGGATCATACTAGTGGGGACATGGTAGTCCATAAGTACATCCTTCAAAGTCCCTAGTCATGGGTGTATCGAGACGGGGCATCGATATACCAGTGTAGACTAGCGCATACCTTCTCGACCCATACAGATGGGCGATGGATGATCCCATATCCATTGGTGTTTGACATCAGAGATGATATACGGGTGCTCAGTGGAGACTGGGTACACTGGAAGGACTCGCCGAGAACTCCCAGATGGTAATATACCTGACGTCAGATGGCAGTTCTCTGGTGACACTGGTACAGAGTAGTCTGTTGACCCGAGATCGTCATAGAGTCTTGTGTGGTTCCCACTGTGCTTTGATTTCCATCTTACCACGTCCAAGAGGGCGTGCAAAACGGTGGTTTTTGGGTACAGTCCTGAATCACATGGAGGCAATGAGCGTTAGGAGGGGATTCGTCTCTCCCGGTATAGGGGGTTGATGTTGCGCTGTGTTCGATTGGCTATAACAGGAAATCCCTGGCCAGGGTTGCTGAGATTTACTGGTAAGTGTTACCAGTAGTTTCTCGAATTGTTTTAGATCTCATATCGACATGACTTATCGAGCTATTGGGGTCTGACGTTTACCACCCCTAGGCGAGATATGCGACATATCAGACGATCAGACCGGACTGTACGGTAGTGTTACTGGTTGGATTCACTGGAGTGTGAGCGGGCTTGCTCGTCGATCTTCAGATCGCTCAATACCCGGGTGGCCGTTACGTTTAGTAGACCGCTTGCGGCTTATGGGTGCTTGATATGATCATCATCTGCTGCCGGCGTATTGACGAGTCTTTAGAGTCCTACACAGAGGTTTCCTGGCTCAAGCGAAACGAAATAGGAGCGCATATGAGATATGTGCGGGACCGAGAATAATACGTGTATGTGATACCGTATTCTATTCTCACGATGGATGTATCGAATGGTTGTATGCGATATAACCTAGTTATCGAATCAAGGATTGATTCGATAAGTCGATACATTGGATACTAGTCGGTTATATGCGATATGACCGGATCGTTAAATCAAGTGTTGATTTAATGATTTAATGTATAATTATATATTTGATATATTACTTTGCATTAACTAGTATCGGTTCACTTTAAATGGATTTTCTCGCTCGATTTGTGCGCATTGCATATGCGATATGATTTTGTGCACTTGCTTGTATCATGTTTGATGATACATCCCTTTTGGTTAAGTGTAAAGAATTAAACCTTAGTTAATGAAATGGTTAGGGTTTACTTTTTCCTTATTCATTTTATTCATTTATTTATTCTTTTGGAAAAAGGAAAGCAAATGAGAAAATGGTGGCATGTTTTGTTTTATTCATGAAGTTTCATGAACACTTTGATTTTGTAACCATTTTGTCTCATGCTTAAACCTAACCATTCCACTTAACCCTAATTAATTCTCTACACCTAACCATGGTTCTATTATGATAAGAATTCATTATTCTTTTCATTTTTAGAATTAACTTATCATATCATTTCTTCTTCTTCTTCCTTGAACTCAAGAAGAAAACCTTGACTTCATCAATGGTGGATTGATGAAATGAGTGAGAAATCCAATTCTAAAGTCTACCCACTTCCTATTTCTTCATCCTCTACCTCTTGCCAAGTAGTAGAGTGTGTTTCCTTCACAAGTATTCATGGCTTGGTGAAGGTGGAGCTCGATCTAGTGATGCTTTGACGTAGATCATCTTCGGCACGTCGTCGACGACCTAGCCCGTCCATTCTCCGATGAAGCCGACGCTAGAGCCCGGGAATTCACTAGGACAGCGAGGGGACTTCGTTACGGAGCTATGGAGGTGGAGCACCGGATCTACAAAGGTTGTATTTCCGTTATCTTGTAGTTTAGTTGTAAACTAGCTCGCTTTTTCGCCTAGAAATCTAGCCGACGATCCGTTCTAGGGTTTCTCGGCACCGTATTTTTTTTTAAATTGGCATGATCGATACCTTGTGTGACCTTATTAGGGTGCCTAAGAACCTTACACGATCCATATAAATGCACTCTTCCAAACTTCCATTCAGAAAAGCCGTTTTTATGTCCATCTGCCAGATTTCATAGTCATTGAAGGAAGCAATAGCAAGTAGGATCTGAATGGATTTCAGCATAGCCACTGGAGAAAAGGTTTCGTTATAGTCCACACCAAGTCTTTGATGAAAACCTTTCGCAACAAGTCTAGCCTTATAAGTTTCCACCTGTCCATCTACACCAATTTTCTTTTTGAAGATCCATTTGCATCCAACGGGTTTTACCCCAGGAGGAGCAATATCCAAGGTCCAAACATTGTTGGTGTACATGGACTCCATTTCGGATCGCATAATATCCAGCCATTTATAAGAATCCCTACTGGTTTTGGCCTTCTTGAAAATAGTAGGATCATCTTCTTCCAAGATGCAATCCTCTCGATCCCTATCTATGAGAAAACCGTAGTATCTCTCGGGCGGATGAGAAATTCTACTAGATCTGTGGAGTGGCTGAGGTTCTTCTGAGATTATTGAATCTTGTGGTGCCACCAAATCTTCAGTCGTTGTTTTGTGTATCTGGAATTTCTTCTAGTTCTACCATGCCCCCACAGGTTTCTCTTGTAAGAAACTGCCATTCCAAAAAGGTGGTATTCCTAGAGACAACAATATTTTGTTCCTCTGCATGATGAAAAAGATATCTTCGCGAATGCTTGGAATATCCCACAATTTATACAACACTGAACATGCCTCGAGTTTGTCCGGGTTGTGCTTTTTAACATAAGCCGGACACCCCATATATTAATGAATTTAAGACATGGTTTCTTACCACTCCATACTTCATATGGAGTAGTAGGCACAGATTTGGACGGAACTTGATTCAATAGATATGCAGCTGTCTCTAGTGCATGTCCCCAGAATGAAAGAGGCAACTCAATATTGCTCATCATAGAGCGAACCATATCCAATAGAGTACGATTCCTCCGCTCCGATACATCGTTGTGCTATTGTGTATACGGAGGAGTAAGCTGAGAGAGATACTATTCTCTTTTAGAAAATCGAGGAATTCCGAACTCAAGTACTCCCCTTCTCAATCAGATCGAAGGAACTTGATACTTTTTCCAGTCTGGTTTTCAGCTTCGATTTTATATTCTTTGAATTTCTTAAAGCTTTATATTTGTATTTCATGAGAAATACATATCCGAACTTAGAGAGATCATCAGTGAATGTAATGAAGTACGAGAAACCACCCCTTGTATGTATAGACATTGGTCCACATACGTCATTGTGTATGAGTCCCAAGAGTACTGTAGCGCTTTCTCCGTGTCTTGTGAACGGAGATTTAGTCATCTTTCCTTTGAGACAAGACCGACAAGTTTCATAAGATGAAAATTCGAACGGATTCAAATATCCATTTTTATGTAATTTAGATAGTCTTTTCTTATTGATATGACTAAGTCTACAATAGCACAAGTAGGCTTCATTCATATCTGAACTCTTCCCCTTGCGTGTGTTTTGTATATTGAAAACTGTGTTTTGATTTAGAACATAGATACCATTACACGGTGTACCTTCTGCAACCAATATCTGATTAAGATAAATGTTCATGATATTTCTGTCTAGAACAAAATTATATCCATCTTTATCAAGTAAAGAAACTGATATGATGTTGCAAAGCATGGAAGGTACATAATAGCAGTTGTTCAAAATCATAGTATTGCCGCTTGGCAATACTAAGTGATATTCACCGACGGTAACAACATCAACTTGTACTCCGTTCCATACTTTGAGGGATATATCACCAGGTCCAACAATTCTACTTTTTCTCAGTCCCTGAAATAAATTACAAATATGAGATTGTTCCCCTCCGAAAGACGCGGGAAGACGCGATAAACGTCTCGCCTGAATTTCGGAGCAGATGCTAATTGGAGCTATCCATCCACCTCTTCGAAGATGCCAAGTTGATTTATGGCACCATGTATCGAAGATTTAAACGGATGCGGCCGATGTAGCAAAATTCGTAAGATTCCCCCTCATTTGAGGGGTTTTTGATTGTGGGGACACTCTTCCCTGCAGGCACAAGCCCCTGCAGTTAATTACGCTACCGCATCGCGGTAACAACTTTCTCCTTCTCCAGATGGTCACTTCGTGTCGTGGGTGTTTGTTTTGTGTTTGGTTGCCCGTGGATTGTATACGGAGACTAATTTATGTTGTCACCCGTAGGGTGTGGATTAGTCCAAATCCGTATCTTTCTTAGATTTGGGTTTGGGGAGTTGGGTTTAAGGATACGTTAGCCTCATTTGAGACTAAGATCAACTTAAACATTTGTTAGGGATACGTTAGTCTCATTTTAGACTAAGATCAACTTAACGGAATCGTTTATATCCAACAAGAGAGCAATTGGACTCTATTGTTTAGTTTAGAGACATTGTGGTCGATTAGTTTAAGGACATTACGATCCACTGTTAGTTTAAGGACATCTCGGTCCATTGACATCGCGGTCGAGGTTAAGGACAGCATAGTACATAAGTTTAAGGACCCCACAGTCCAATGTTAGTTTAAAGACATCATGGTAGAGGTTAAGGACATCATAGTCCGTGAGTTTAAGGACCCTACAGTCCAATGTTAGTTTAAAGACATCACGGTCGAGGTTAAGGACATCATAGTCCATGAGTTTAAGGACCCTACAGTCCAATGTTAGTTTAAAGACATCACGGTCTAGGTTAAGGACATCATAGTCCATGGGTTTAAGGACCCACAATCCAATGTTGGTTTAAAGACATCACGATCGAGATTAAGGACATCATAGTCCATGAGTTTAAGGACCCCACAGTCCAATTTTAGTTTAAAGACATCACGGTCGAGGTTAAGGACATCATAGTCCATGGGTTTAAGGACCCCACTGTCCGTAGTTTAGAGACGTCATAGTCTGTGAAGTGTATGGTTGTCGGGACCCGTCACCTCTTTGAAGACATTGAGGGATTACAACGATAAATATCAAAGGAGTGAAGAGATGTACCCTTGAACCAAGGTTGATTGGGGATCCGTAGTCCAATTTGGAACTAAGATCAATTAATCAGATTATGAGCTCATTGGCTCAGTTAAATCTGAATTGAGGACTTATGGCCAATTTGGGCTAAGTCCAATTAGATTAGAAATATTGGCTCTTTGTTGGACCATTAAACATTTGTCTGGACTCAAGCCCCCATTATCTAGCAATGCTAATCCAGAGTTTGAAGGCTCTTATACATTTTTGTTTTTGACTGAGCATTAAAGATTATAGCTATGAATTTTACTCAATTTTGAGATTTAGTTGGAGGGGAGGCTTTTGCCTCTGGAAAATTAGCCAATTTGGCTAAAAATAGTGTTAAACACTAGAGAACAACAGTGTTAAACACTGGAAATAAAACTCTCAAATTAGTGTTAAACACTAGAAGACAACAGTTTTAAACACGGGAAATCAAACTCTCGAATTAGTGTTAAACACTAGAAGAAAACAGTGTTAAACACTGGAAATAAAACTCTCGAATTAGTATTAAATACTAAAGAAGAAGGAATCACGTGGGGACACGTGAGGGCACCCAAAGGTGGGGCCAGATCTCTTTAACTTTGTTCTGCGAATAAGTGTTAAACACTTTTGATTCTCTGGCCATCACGTGTTGGCACGTGATGGAGATTTGTGCGCTGATTATTAAAGCATTTATCAAGGGGTCACGTGGTAACACGTGAGAGTGCCCAAGTTAGAATCTGCCTTTACTTTTATTCTCGTTGTTTTGGAGATCACGTGGGAGCACGTGAGGCATTGCCTCAGGGCTAATTCTTTCTCATTTTGGGGGATCTTTTCAGGGGTCACGTGGGGACACGTGACCTTAGTCTTTTGCATACATGGAGATCTTTCAAATCTCTTTTATTTTTAAGAATTAAATTCTTTGTAGGGTTAAACCCTAATTTCGTTCTTAGAGGAATTAAATACCCATGCATATGAAGAATTAAATTCCTATGTAGGGTTAAACCCTAATTTTATTTAGAGGAATTGAATTCTTTATGAGTTTTGGGAGAATTGAATTCTCATATAGGCTTAAACCCTAGCTTTGTCTGTTTTGGAGGAATTAAATTTCTTGTAAATTTAAGAGAATTAAATTCTCATATATATGGTTAAACCCTAGTTTTATCTTGAAGGAATTAAATTCCTGTGAGTTTGGGAGAATTAAATTCTCATATAGGGTTAAACCCTAATTTTATCTTGAAGGAATTAAATTCCTGTGAATTTGGGAGAATTAAATTCTCTAAACTCAATTCTCTCTCTAAGTTTTGGATCTGCATGGCAGAATCTCAACCCGATGAGAATTAAATTCTCAACCTATGGGGAGATTTTCTTCTGCAGATCTTTAACCAGAGGAAGAACTAAGTTCTTTTTGCAGAAGAGTTAAACTCTTAGATTGAGAATTAAATTCTCTTTTTAAAGTTTTGATCCTTTTCCCCTTTCTCACCTAGGGTTTTTTTCTTGAGAATTAAATTCTCCTTTCTTTTCTCTCTGCTATTTGCTTTTAGAAAATTTCAAGATCCCAAAATTCTATCTCTTCAAAATTCTATCCCTTTCTTTTCCTCTTGGCTCCTATTTATAGGAGAAGGAAAAGAATCAATTTGTTTAGTAAATCTCTCATTGAAAGATTTTGTTTGTTTTTCATAACTAATATGATCTTTTAGATCTCTCAGTGAATTTTATTCACCATTGAATTTTTAATCCAAAAGATATTCTATTTGTTATTTTTGGTGAAATTTAGGGAAATCTTTCCTTGTCTAAAATCTTTCCATACATTGGTGATTTTTAATCACCCTTGAATTTTTAATCCAACGGTTCCCCATAATCCTTTTTTTTTGTTTGGAAAGATTTGGAGAAAAACTTTCCCAGTTAGGGTCTTTGATTTCTCTTAGTTAGAATTTAATTCTATTAATTCAGAAGGCTTTTAAAGCCTATCACATGTTGGCACGTGACTCCTCTTCATTCAGAATTTAATTTTGTATTTTACCTGGGCTAAAGACCATCACGTGTCAGCACGTGACCCTTGGTCACGTGTGAGCACGTGACGCCCCATTGGAGTCTTTCCTTAGCCATTTGTTTACACTTCTGCTTGCTTAGAATTTAATTCTATAAAAGAGATCACGTGTTAACACGTGACCCTTGGTCACGTGTGAACACGTGATACCTTATTGAGGTAATTCCTGATTTTTAATCAGGAAACAAATGCCTCCACAGCGTTGCTCTCACGTGTCTGCACGTGAGTGCAACGCTGTCACCTTTGTGACCGTTGGATCTGTCTAGGAAATGGGGGAGATGAAACGTTTCCCATCACATCCTATAAATGCAGTGGTCTCTTCAGAAGCGCCTCCACTCTTTCATCTTCTTCCTTGCTAACTTTTCCCTTTGAGAATTTAATTCTCTTTCCCAGAGTTTAGTTCTCTGTCTCGAAAATCTTCAGAGTTTAACTCTGTTCAAGAAAGACCCTTTTCTTCAGGTAATGGGTTTAAACGACCGAAGAACTTTCACATATATAAAAAAAACTCTTTGGATTTTAAATCCATACCAAGGATTTTTCCGTTTAAAGAACCCATCTTTTTAAAGTCCTTCAGAGATGTCCAATTTTAAAGAATAAACTCCTTTCGCTAGGGTTTCTCTGATCTTAAAGAATCGATGTTTGCGCTTTTCTTTTCTGTGGAATTTAATTCCACCTCAAAGAGCTTTGGCTCTAAAAAAATGTTTCTGGGAATTTAATTCCCCTTTTTCAAAAGGAATTTAATTCCTATGAAGAACTTAGTTCTTCCCAGAGAACTCCTTGGGGTTTTCTTGCCCTGAGTTGTTTCTTTGCAACCAAGAAGAAGAGGTTTGCAGTGGTGTTTTCTGGGAATTTAATTCCCTAGCTTCTGTTTTATTTGTTGCAGAGTCCAAGATGGATTTCTTTTTGAGGGATGTGTAGGGTCATTCAAAATCCACCGTTCATTTATTGAGAATCTTCTTTTTGTCTCATAGTAATTGCTTTGCCTCATCATTAGCAAGCCGCCATCTTGATTTTGTGGGACCCATGTGTTTTGTAACCAATGGTCCCATAAAATAAGTCCTCTGTTGCTTTCTTCCACTGTCTTTTTTTATTATATATATACATTTATAATCATATATATATATATACACTGTTGGCTTCGCTTTAACAGTTTCCCCTTTTTTTAGGTATATTGACTTCCGTTCCGTACTTCCCTTTCACTCGCTCGGAGACTGCTTTTCCTCAGTCACCGTCTGACGAGGAAGTGATGGCGATGATCAGGGCTCATGACCCGAATCGTACTAACTTGCTTTTATGGGGGACCTGGTACGGTCATATCATCCGCGGTCGCCGAAGTTTTCTTTGCAAGATACCGACGGAGCCTACCTATCCATTCCTGTCGATGGATCCTCCAAGGACTGTCTTTGCTGTGGAGATGCCGAATTGGACCCCTATGGGGCGGCTTGAGCCTTCAACGACTGGTATTCCGAACCATCCGGTACCGGTTATAGATATTTTGGGGCGCCGCATTTGCCAGGGCGATGCCCAACCATGGGGACAGATTTACAAGATAGGGCTTACCCCTCGACACCCCACGGGCTACCTTCTCTAGGCTCGTTACATCTTGTCAGCCCATGCGCGCGACTGCAGAGGGTTGGACTCTATCAGACGATATACGCGTCCCTCTTCCACTACCAATCTCCTCATGTCTGGTGGGTTAAGGCTTTCTTGAACCAATGGAATCTTCCCACCAACACCTTCCTTCTAGGGGACTGCAAGGTTTCGATTTCCTTGGAAGAATTTTGCGAGATCTCGGGGCTGCCGATCAGGGGGACACTTTATGAAGAATTGCTTCCTCTCGATGAGTATGTCTTTGAAACCGAGCCTGCATTGCTTGACGGCCTGTCTACTGAGAACGCCGTCCGTCACAAGCGCCCGAGTTTGATCAAGACCTTGGGCATTTTTGACAAACTGTTCACAGAGTCAGAGGAGCAGGGCGTCACTTTTAAAAGTTTTATCGCTTGCTTCCTTCGCGAGGGTGTCCTATCGAAGATGGCTCTGAAGTTCGCGAACATTAATGACCCTTTTGGGTTTGGTTTAAATAAGCGGCCGATTAAAGAAGAGGACCTGCCGTAGTACTACATTCCCATCATGTCAGCGGTATCTTTCGAGTCGATTTCAGCTCCTGGTATGGATGAGGAGACTTTTTTTGTGGGCTTCATCAGCGTTTGGCTTAGCTGGTTCGTCATTCCCATGCATCGCCGTTTCATGAGAGCCTCGGTTATCTACCCTGCTCATCGTATTGCTGAGGGAACACGGCTAGCTGTGGGCATTCCGGGGCTAGCGCATATATATCATGGGTTAGGCGCTGCAGCTAATCCCTCAACACCAGGTGTAGATGTGGTAAATTTCTCTCTTCATTACTTCACATCTTGGATTGAGATGCACACGTTGGGGGCCTTTGCTGCACACCAGAGACCTAAATTTTATGACGCTTACACTTTTCCGCGACTGATGTGGCTGGTGGACGCTTTTGTTCCTGACCCGACTCAGTTTGGGGTTATTCGTGTGATGATTGCTCCCTATGCTAATACGGGCGGAATGGTATTCATCAATCGAGCCCTATCTGCTCCCTCAGGACCGATTCAACAACTCTACGACTCGTCGAAAGAGGGGGTACCTTCTCTGAAGCCCAGGGAGGCCATGCACCTGTACACGATCAGACCAGGTTATCTGGTATTTCGTCAGAATAGTGCGACCCTCTTTATGCGGTACAACCCACACCGCTTTGCTTGGCAACTTGGATATGATCAGGGCGTCCCCTTCGAGGCATTTACAGTGGCGCCTAGCCCATCGCCTGAAGCTTTTCGTGACGCCGCTCATCACTTTATGCGGTTGAACACTGGTTTTTACTTCATGATCCCTGAAGCTGATCATGTTCCTCGATGTGTGGGCTATTTCACAGGCTGGTACCTCCATCGGGCCAGTCCAATTATTGTTGAGGAAAATAGGGTGCTTCTTGGATATAGCGCTCCCATTCCGGTTCAAGCCACGGAAGTTCCGTCGCGACCGCGTGCACCGATTCGCTTTCCCCTGAGGGACACCAGTGTTACGCTTATTCCGGAGGCGGCGGAGTGGACTTCACTCCCACAGCTGGTATGCTACTGGGTACTCGGGCTCAATCGAGGGCTAATAGGGCGCCGGTAGCAGTATCATCGTCCGCAGCGTCGACAATGGCCGTGTCGTCCTCGGTAGCACCGCCAAGCGAGGGCATTGGAAGCGAAGGCGTTGAAGGTGTAGTGCGTCAGCGCCGTGCCAAAGCTCCACGGAGGAGGAAATGGTCGTCTTCGGGGGTTGGTTCTGGATCCAAGCGGCGGAGGAAGACAGCTACCAATCTGCTCGACTCTTTAATAGAGTCTGAGCCTATTCTTCAGGATGAACCATCAGCTATGCAAGAATCGGACGTTAGCCTACTTTTCTCGAGTTCATCTGCCGAGGAAGCCACACAATTGGCTGAGGTTATAAGATGTTCGCAAGATGAATCAGAGAATGTAAGGATTCCGAAGAAGCCCTACCCTTCCGTCATCTTTTACAAAGACCCTCCATGGATCCGGCGACGATTCATCGGCCCTTTGGAAGAATGGGGCGAAAGGGCCCTTAAACAGGCTGTTTCGGCCGACGCCGAGGACGTGCTTTCACTGTGGACCGGTGGCCGCGAGTCTACCCTCGGACCTTGGCGAGCACATCTCCTTAGGAAGGAGCGTCGGCTTAAACAAGCTATACTGGAAGCTCCCTTGCGCATCGGTATGTTCCTGTATTTCTTTGTAATATTTCATATTGTTTGCATACATATATATGTATCCTTATCTTTATACAAACTTTGCAGGAACTTCGGCGGCGGCGGAGGCTCTAAGTTGTGCTTTGACCGTAGAGTCTGCTGATATCCCCAGTGAAGCACCAATCAATGTGGAGAGGGTTGATGCAACTGTTGCTCTTGTGATAGAGTCTCCCTCGGTGGTTTCTGCTTCCCAAGCGCTTGCACCATCGGAGGAGGCATCTTCGTCGGTCGCCGTTCCGATGGATCTTTCTGGGGGCGGCTCGGAGACTAGGGGGCAGGTAGTCGAGGCTACTGTCCTTCCGCTGGACCCTGCGGTGGCAGCTGCTGCTCCTTTCTCAGAGGCCGCTACACTAGTCCGCGTCCCCGATGATGTGCCCGAGGCCACGGAGGAGGCCGTTGAAGCTGCTATCCCTCCGGCTCAGAATGGGAGGAGCGTCGAAGGTAGCTTTCTATATTTTAAATTAGTACTCTTTCCATTAGTTGAACCCTTCTGTCTTTTCAGAATTGCACGGATTGGCGGCCTCTATTGCTGATCTGTCTCCTAGGCAGTCTTTTCAGCGCCTGTTGGAGATGGCTGCTTCGCAAGCGATATCTCCTCAGCGCATCGTCCTCTCGTCTGGGCAAGGTTAGTGTTGTTTACCCTCTTTTTACAGCATTATCACTATTTCATAGAATGACATTGATGTGTTTTACAGTTCTGGAGGCCGACGACGAGGTTGAGATTCTTGAAGGGCCTGGGGAGCCTTCAGATCCCTCTTGCATGATCGTGGGTAAGTAAAGTCCCAACGTTGTTTCATTCGTTCTTTTGCTTACACGTTTAGCTGACTGTTTATAAATCTGAACAACCCTGCCAGTTCTCACCGCGCTGGAGTCACGCATCGCCATGCTTCCTGGCCCTTATGCTCTGCGTGCCTCGGAACGGATGACCAAGCTAAGCCTCGTCTCTCTGTCATCTCTAATCGAGGAACTTCGTGCTGGCAGTCTAATCACGGCCGAAGCATTTGCTGCTGAAGCTAACGGCTCTCTTCCCTTTCTTGCCGCCTATCATAGTGAAGCAGTGGTGCATGTCTGGGTTGAGTTTTGTCGGCAGGTGGAGGCTTTCTTGCATGTGCTAGAATGTACACGCCTTTCTTCGGAGGTTGTGGCTGCGAAAGCGAGTTTACGGGGCTTAATCGAGTGGTGTGCGGCGAATATGATATCATGCGAGAAGAGGCTCGGCCGCAAGTTTTCAGAGAGGGAGCTGGCTTCTAAGGCACTGAGGGAGCTTCAAGCCAACCTTACGGCCAAGGCCAATAAAGCATATGAACTATGGCGAGAGCTTCAAGAGGCCATCAAGGAGGTGGTAGCCATCGATAAAGCCGCCGTGTTCACTCATGAAGTGGTTGAGGCCCATAAGGCTACTGAAAAAGAGCTCGAAGACTGGCTTGCCTCATACCAGGCCCAACAAGCTCAGGCGGAGGCCCGTCTTTTGGTGATACTGAATCATGAAGGCGAGGCCCAGCGAAAGAGGGATGAACTAGAAAATCTGCTAAATCGCTCGCCGACTTGAAGAATTGTATACATATTTTTTATTCTTCCTTTGTACATACTCCTGAATAAGAGTATATATTTTTGTTCTTTCACGAATTGTACTTTGTATTCATTTTGATTCATGAATAAAAGACATATTTTTCTTCACGATGGTGTGTCCCTTTTTATTGAATGTATTCTGTGGGTAGTCTATCTCGATTTCTTTGCAGGACAACGATGGCTTAGGATTCAGGGTTAAGATCTACCTCCTAAGAGTTTTCAACTTTATAAACCGTGAGGGTCTCATAAAGAATTTTCTCTCTACCGGTCGAAAGGACCCTGTAGGTGTAATTTCTCCTTAAGAATCGTGAGGATTCCTAAGTGTGTTTTCTCTTGAAATTCGTAAGGATCTCACAAGAGAATTTTCTCCCTTACGAGTCGTGAGGACCCGCAAGTGATGGGTGAGGTTGCCCTTATCCACATTTCACGGAATGAGGAGTTGCTCTGGATGCTTCCCACGGGGTCATAGCCGTGTTCTGTGAGGACCAGGCTCCGCTCTGGATGCTTCACATGGGGTCATTGCCGTGCTCTGCGAGGACCAGGATCCACTCTGGACGTTTCTCACGGGGTCAGGATTGACATTATCTGTGTTCCACGTGACCAGGAATTTTGCTCTGGATGCTTCCTACGGGTTCACTGCCGTGATCTGCGAGGACCAGGCTCCGCTCTAGATGCTTCACATGGGGTCAGGATTGACATACGCCGCGTTCCATGTAACCAGGAATTTTGCTCTGGATGCTTCACACGGGTTCACTGCCGTGTTCTGTGAGGACCAGGCTCCACTCTGGATGCTTCACATGGGGTCATTGCCGTGCTCTGCGAGGACCAGGATCCGCTCTGGACGTTTCCCACGGGGTCAGGATTGACATAAGCCGCGTTCTACGTAACCAGGAATTTGCTCTGGATGCTTCCCACGGGTTCACTGCCGTATTCTGTGAGGACCAGGCTTCGCTCTAGATGCTTCACACGGGGTCATTGCCGTGCTCTGCGAGGACCAGGATCCGCTCTGGACGTTTCCCACGGGGTCAGGATTGACATAAGCCGCGTTCCACGTAACCAGGAATTTGCTCTGGATGCTTCCCACGGGTTCACTGCCATGTTCTGCGAGGACCAGGCTCTGCTCTGGATGCTTTACATGGGGTCATTGCCGTGCTCTGCGAGGACCAGGATCCGCTCTGGACGTTTCCTACGGGGTCAGGATTGACATAAGCTGCATTCCACGTAACCACGAATTTGCTCTGGGTGCTTCCCACGGGTTCACTGCCATGTTCTGTGAGGACCAGACTCCGCTCTGGATGCTTCACACGGGGTCATTGCCATGCTCTGCGAGGACCAGGATCCGCTCTTGACATTTCCCACGGGGTCAGGATTGACATAAGCCGCGTTCCACATAACTAGGAATTTGCTCTGGATGCTTCCCACGGGTTCACTGCCGTGTTCTGTGAGGACCAGGCTCCGCTCTGGATGCTTCATATGGGGTCATTGCCGTGCTCTGCGAGGACCAGGATCCGCTCTGGATGTTTCCCACGGGGTCAGGATTGACATAAGCTGCGTTCCACGTAACCAGGAATTTTGCTCTGGATGCTTCCTATGGGTTCACTGCCGTGTTCTGCGAGGACCAGGCTCCGCTCTGGATGCTTTACATGGGGTCATTGCCATGCTCTGTGAGGACCAGGATTCACTCTGGACGTTTCCTACGGATTTAGTGCCGTGTTCCACGTGACCAGGAAGGGTTGACTTTATCCGCATTTCACGGAGTCGGGTTTGACTCTCGGCCATCTGTGCACTGCCGAGTCATGGAAATGGAGTTGCCGTTGTTTTGCTTTGCTTGATGTTGTGTCTGTTGTAATGAGACGAATGTTGAGATGATCTCCAGGCTATCTGTGAACCATTGAGATTTGGCTTCTTCTTCTGGTGAAGCCTGGGGAGGAAAGGTGTGATCCCTTCTTTGTTTGCGCCCCTGGATTATATACAGGGATTGGAGTGATACCACCTGTAAGGTATAAATTTATATATATATATTTTTTATTTCTTTCCACGATGCTATATCATTTCAACTTTTATATCGCGAAGGTCGCGATTGCCCAATCATTTCGGCTGTTTTTCGCGGTGCCCAATCATTTCGGTTATTTTGCATGCAAACATTTTTTTACTTGCTGATTTTGTTGCAAGTTGCCCTATCATTTCGGCTATTTCGTATGCATGTGTGGCTCGCTGGCTTCTTTGCTACAAGCTTGGAATTGGACACTGATTTCGGCATCAGCACCGCTACAACTGGGATATTGCCAGGAGCAAATCATCATTTACCTCTGTCGAAGACGAACAAAGGTGGCTTAGTAAACAGGGTTAAGATCCTGTCGACCAAGGCTTTTGACTTCATGAGCCGTAAGGGTCTCATAAAGGTATTTCTCCCTGTGAGCCGTGAGGATCTCGTAGGTGTGTTTTCTCCTTAGGAATCATGAGGACTCCTAAGTGTATGGCTTCTCGTAAGTCGTAAGGATCTTACAAGAGTATTTTCTCCTTCTAATTCGAGAGGACTTACAAGGGTTGTTCACTGTGCAAACATATCCCTAGTCATGGATGGGACTTCGTTAGGGAAATGTTTATTCGCGCCCGTGGATTGTATACAAGGGTTAGCATTGAGCCGCTTGTAGGGCAGCAATAGAGGTTGTGGGGGCTGCTTAAGAACAGGTTCAGATTCCTGTAGTTTAAGATTTTCAAATCTTATGAGCCGTGAGGGTCTCATAAGAGGGTTCTCCTTACGAGTCGTGAGGATCTCGCAAGTGTAATTTCTCCTTAGGGATCGTGGGGATCCCTAAGTGTGTTTCTCCCTTGTGAGTCGTAAGGATCTCACGCAGGTGGATTCTCCTTACAAAGTCGAGAGGACCTTGCAAGTGTCTTTTAATGAGATTGCGCCGTTTCGGGTTTTCACAAAACTCGCCGGTAGCCCTGCTGTTTTGCCTCACGGAGCCCTTTCGGGTTTTCATCTGTGCCCATTTCGCTTATGGACATACCATTTTTCTTTCTTTCTTTTTTTATTCTTATTCTTTTATTCTTCTTTTTTTTTGTGTCAGCCTTGGGATGCTGCAATTCACAGTAGTTTATCGACGTCTCGGTCAACAGCCAGTTTTTAGGACATAGTGGTCCGTTGTTAGTTTAAGGACGTTTCGGTCCGTCGTTAGTTTAAGGACGTTTCAGTCCGTGGTTCGGCTACTACTTATAGAGTTTGGGCTTAGGAAGACAGCGAGTGGACATAGTCTTTGTCATCTATCATTGACCTAGGCCGTGACTCGTCAACCGTAGTATTTCTTCAGGAAGCGACCATTTATCGTCCTGAAAGGTCTTTCACCATGCATGTCAATGAGTAGATAGGCCCCACCCTGATAGACCTTGTCTATGATGTACGGGCCTTCGTAATTCGGCTCAAATTTTCCCCGCTTGGCACGATTGGGGATCATAGGTCTTTTGACCACTAGCACGAGTTCGCCTTGGCGGAATGTTCTCGGCCTAGTCAATCTCTCATATGAACGCGTCATCTTTGCTTTATAAGCCTCCAAATTTTGTTGCGCTATGAGCCGGGTTTCATCAAGGGCATTGAGCTTCTCAAGTCGAAGATGAGCATTTTCCTCGTCTGTTAGCTCGTAGTGAACTGCCACTCGTAGAGAGGGTAACTCTATCTAAAGGGGGAGTACCATTTCTGCACCGAATACCAATGCATACGGCGTCGTATTCGTGGCCGTTTTGAACGTAGTTCGATACGCCCAGATAGCTTCATGCAGTCTCTCATGCGGTCCTTCTTACTTCAAGACTCCGCCTTTTTCACGATCTTCGTCAAGGTCTTGTTGAAAGTCTCAGCTAGACCGTTAGCTCAGGGATTGTAGACTGAGGAGTATTTCCAGTCTATATTGTGCTGCTGTGCGAAGCGGCTGATTTTGTTGCTTCTGTAAGCTGGCCCGTTATCGGAAATGATTCATCTTGGAGTGCCAAACCGATAAATGACGTGTGTCTTGAAGAAATGGAGGATATTCTCCGTCTTCACCTCCCTCAGCGGTACTGCTTCTGCCCATTTGGAGAAGTAATCAGTTGTCGCCAAAATGAATCGATGTCCTCTGGACGATGCTGGTTCGATGGGGCCGATTTTGTCGGTTCCCCACATTTCGAAGGGCCAGCTAGCTACCGTTGGATGCAGCGGATTTGGATGTTGATGGATAAAGTCCCCGTGAATCTGGCACGAGTGGCATTGCTTCACATATTCGAGGCAGTCCTAGATCATCGTGGACCAATAGTAGCCCATCCTTTTGATTTTCAGCTTCATCTTCGGGCCGGCTTGATGAGAACCGCAGAGTCCGTCGTTAGTTTCTTGGACAACCCTTTTTGCCTCTTTAGGTCCCAGGCATCTTAACCACAGAGAATTAAATGACCTCTTGTACAGTGTATCATTGACGAAGGCGAAAGATAGGGCTCGCTTCATGAGCTGATGTTTTGAGGACGCATCTTCAGGCGTTCGATGGGATTTGAAGTAGTCTATAAAGATTTCTCTCCAATCCTCAACCTTTTCTTGGTCTTTTACTTATAGAGCCATTTGCTCGGTCGCTCCCTTTTCCTCGGACGACTCCGGAGATATTTCTGCCGGTGCAAGAACTCGACGGCTTTGTACCATGATTCTTACGTCATCGAGGTTCTCATCGGCCAATTCTTTAGCAAGCTTGGATAATGCATCCGCTTTGCTATTTTCCGCACGCGGTATGCTTTCCAAGGTGTAGGAAGGAATTTGAGTCAGCAGCTGCTATACTCTCTCGCCGTACTTTACCAACTCTGGCTTGCATGTTTGATAGTCGCCGTTTACTTGACTAACGACCAGTTGGAAGTCTCCGTATATGAAGAGGTTTTCAATTCCCATGTCGATGGTGATCTCGAGACCTGCTATCAAAGCTTCGTATTTGGCTTCATTGTTTGTCCTCGGCTCTGTTAAGGAGAAGGCAAAGCGCATTATCCCTCCTTGTGGAGTTACGAAGATGAAGCCTACCCCTGATTTGATTATGGGGTGCTTTGTTTGTGCTTCTTCATGGAGGATGCTCCATCGAAGTAAAGTTCCCACCGGGTATCACCTCCGTCGATCGTGTCAAACGCATGTTCGTCTGGCAGTTCGAAATTCAAGGGAGAATCGGCAGGTATTGGATGCTCAGTGAGGAAGTCGGCGATGGCCTGGCCCTTCACTGCCTTGAGAGGCCGATAAGTTATCAAGAACTCCATCAAGAGCAAGGCCCATTTAGCGAGTCGTCTTATTAGTATGGTCTTTGACATCAAATATTTGAGAGGATCCACCTTCGATATGAGGCAGACTTCATGCGCCAACGCATAGTGCCTGAGCTTCGTTATCGCGAAGATCAACGCTAGGCAGTGTTTTTCGATGGGAGAATAGTTATTTTCTGCCTCCAGGAGAACTCGACTCAGATAATAAAGGGTTCTCTCCTTCCCTTGGTCGTTCTCTTGTGCCCATAGCGCGCCTAAAGAACCTTCGAGAGCTGTTGTATAAAGAATGGGAGGCATTCCCTTGACCGGAGCGGCCAGTACTGGAGGATTCTGCAGATACTACTTGATTTCGTCCAGCGCGCTTTGGCATTTGCGATCCAAGAAGAAAGGGGTTCCCTTCTTCATCAGGTGACTGTAAGGACGGCACTTGCCGGGGAGATTGGCTATAAACCGCCGGATATACGCGAGCTTCCCTTGGAGAGACCGCAATTGCTTGAGAGTCCTTGGTGGCGGCATCTCCATAATCACCTTGATCTTTGACGGATCTATCTCGATGCCTCGGTGTCAGACGATGAATCCTGTTGTAGAACTGAGGACATCCCAAATCCTATTGTAGAACCGAGCTTGTCGAGTGGTCTGTTTGAAGGGTACACCTTGGCGCCTCAACAGCCTTTTCAAACCTTCCGTGTAATATCTAGGCAGACGGATGGGCTGGATCCTGTCGAGCGTAGAATCGGCGCCATGCCAAACTTCTTTTTCCACTTTGGTTTCCCTGGATCGGTAGAATAGGATCACTTTTTCACCTTTTCGCCCGGGAGGGACGTAGAATGTCTGCAGTTCTTGCACACTATAAGTTTTAAGTGCATCGAGATCTTTGTAGTGCTCTTGTGGAACCATGGTAATTTGCAAATTCTGATTATCACCAGCGAAGGCTTGTATTGATGGCCGAGCGGAAAATATAGCGTTAACCTCGTCTTCCGAGTCGCTGCCGAAAATCAACATAGGGGCGGACGGTCCCAGGTTGTTGCATTGTAGCGGCCCTGAATAAACTATCTCTTCTTCCTCCTCGGTATCACTCCCGAAGACTGGAATAGTGGTAATAGCTTTGTTCTTCGGTCTGTGACATCTTTCCGTGTCCTCGAAATCTGGTAAGAAGTATTTCTCATCTTCGTACTTTCGGACTTCGTTTACGGAGAATGGGTTCAACTCTCCTGTTACGGTATACTCGAGACCATCCTTGAAGTATTTCATACACTGATGTTGTGTAGAAGGGATGATGTTATACTCGTGTAACCAAGGCCGGCCGAGCAAAGTATTGTAGCATGTCTTGGCGTCAATAACGTGAAATTTAATATCCGTGACAAGTAGCCCAAAGCGCAGCGTCAGTATCATAGACCCGAGAGTTCGTGATGACTGGGAGTCGAAACCGGAGATGGTGATTTTATCACGAGCGAAGTGTTGAACGCTCATGCAGATTCAACACTCGCACGTTGAGGAGATTGACAGAAGACCCATTGTCAATCGGGATTTTGCCTATCTTGATATCGTGACAGTATCCGGAGACATAAAGGGGACGGTTGTGCTCGCACGTCCCGAGGAGGAGATCTTCGTCACCAAAGGTGATATCGGTCTTGTGTACTTCTTCCAGCTCGTCCTTTATCTTTTCTTCGGTGACGAAAACTTGGAATTGCTCTGGCTCTTGTAGCGCCTTGATCAATAAATCTCTTGCTTCTTTTGATAGCAAAAGGGCGTCGAGAATGCTTAACTGCGAAGGTAACTTTCTTAAGTGTGCCAGAATGTTGTAGTTTACCTTAATTTTCTTTGGCGGGTCCTTGGCGGTCAGTTCTTTGACGACTTGGTCATCTAGGGTGATATCCTCAGAGACTTTTTCTTTTCCCTTGTCTTTTCTATTCGTGGGTCCGAGATTCTTTTCGGGCAGCGTACGATTGCGCAGCTAAATATTTTCGCAGGTCTTTGGTTCTTCCTCTTTCCCCGGGGTGGGTTCTTTGAAGAGAGGACTAAGAGTCATTTCTTCGTCGGAGTCGCTCCCGAAGGTGAGAACTTGCGATCCCCCGGCGTTAACCATGCGACAGTTGCCGGTAGTTCTTCTAAGCTCCTCGGTTGTACTTTTTCGCTCCCGACGAGTTTTGCGTTTCATCCGCTTAAAATGTTGCCGGTGAGCAACATATCCCTGTACCATCTTTTAAAAGCATTTCACTCTTCAGTAGGGTGCGCAATCTTTCGATGATATAAGCATTAGCTAGAATGCATTTCTGCTTCACCAAGAATGTTTCCTTCGGAGGGTGGCAGCTTCATTCCCATTGATATGGCTTTGGCGAACCTCTTCCTCGTCTTGAACCTGCTTTTATTCGTGGCGGATATGTTTTGATTTGGCGGGATCGTCTTAACCCTTTCATCCAGTCGCCGGCGCTTGGCTTTTTCAAATATGGCCATCTCACGCTCTCAAGCAGCTTTGCTTTCAAGAAGCGCTTCATTCAGGAACGCATCAATCATTTCTTCTGATGGCCCTAGAAGTTCCGGCTCAGGATTTGCCCCCAGTTTCTCGGTGCAAGGAGCTTCTTCATCGTCTATCGACGAGTGAGAGATCACATGGCAGCTTACTACATAATCTTCAGATTCATCCGACGAGTCTTCTCCATCGTCTCCGTCCTCAAGGATGTGGCTGAGAAATTCTTTGAGTGTGACTGGAGTCCATGCTTTCTGGTTATACTCTTCCAGCGCGTCAATTTGTTTTTGCAGGTCCGTACGCTTGTCGCCAGGCTTCACGGGCTTTTTGGTCTTCTTTTTCTTCTTCGAAGACTTTGACGGCTGGGTGTGAACGCTTTGGCTATCACTACCAATCTTTGGAGTTGGGCACGGCTTCAGCATCCTGTCGATGATCTGGGGTTCCAGCGGATTCTTCCACCTGATCGCCGGGCATGTCTGGAGATCGTTTAGCATTCTTTTGGTTTTGGCTGAAAGAGCGACCTCCTATGGAGCTTCTTCAATAAAAGAGCACGATGCCCCCGGTGTGTCCGTCTTCTTAGGAGTGTGCAGTTATGGTGGGCTTACTTTCCACTTCTCAGACAGCGCAAACATGCCTTGTTGGTACTGATCCTCGATCCATCCCTTAAAGACGAAGCAATCTTCGATTGGATGGCTTACCGTTTGGTGGTAAGGGCAATAATTAGGACTATTAGCTTCACCGGGTTGCAGTGGTCGCTTAGGATTTGGCAGATTGATGAGCCTGTTGCGCATCGCCAGTTCGAATAGTCTCTTCGTTTTGTCCCGTGGGAACGAGTAAGGACACTTCATTTTCTCATTATAATAGCGTTGTCTCTCTTCTAGTTGATCTGTTAGTTTTGGGACACTGGGCTGTTGTTGGGTATTTGCAATGAAGGTTGCCTTCCCTTTACCCTTTTCGTTCCGCGGCTCCGGCTTCGTAGGAGACGGTCTATGACCCATCTGGTCCATCTGGGCTAGCTTGTCGATTAAATCTTGGAACGTGGTCGGTTTGAAGAACATCATGAATTGTGAAATAGTTGCATGAGGGTCTAGGGTGCCCACGAACATGCCCACTGCTGGTGCTTCTTCGATGCGCTGTTCGCATTTCGACCACAGATTCCGCCATCGGATTGCGTATTGAACCTATGTCTCGCCTGGCTTCACCCTGGCATTGATCAATGCCGTTATTGGGGTGCGTTCACTAGCACTCGAGAATCGTTGGGTGAATAACAATTCTATTTTTGCGAAAGTCTTGACGGAGTCGTTTGGAAGTTCGGAGTACCACTCAAATGCCGTCTCCGACAAGCTGCCGATGAATTGGCAGAGCAAAAGCTTATCATCACCCCCGATGTTGCCGCAAAGAGCCCTGAACTGAGAGACATGTTGATGGGGATTGCCTGTCCCCTTGTACACATAGAATTTGGGGATTGTGTATCCCGGCGGGAACTTTATTTGGTCATACCAGCCTGGATACGGTCGCCCAGTTTTAACGACTTAGCCAGTCGCGCTTCATTTTCCTGGTGAGCTCGTATTTGCTGAGCAATATAGTCATCCAGAGCGGCCTTGGAAATATTTTCCTCTTTGGCTGCTGAAAGAGCTGGAGGAGGATTCGACGTCTCCCCTCTGTCGTCTTCAATAATGATCGGAGGGTCTTCAGCTGGAGGATCCGGCTGCAACATCATCCCGACCATGTCTTGGAAGAGAAGTGCCATTCGTTTTATGTTAGCAGCTTGTTCCACAACTTCTCTGTCCTTCTTTTTGAGGACTCTGCGTAGGAAGTCAGCATCGGTTTCTTGTTCGTGACGCTGCTCCGATGACGCCTCCGGGCTTTCTTTTGGTCTGGTGAGTGCGGCTATTGCAGTCAGCATCTCCTGAAGCTTCTGGTGTTGTTGTTCCTGAGCCCTCGTTATTGATCGGGTGAGCGGTCGGTGGCCCGTCGAAGTGCAGCTTTCTTCTTTTCCGGAAGCCATGTAAACAGTATGGACCGTTATGCCCCCAGACATAGGACGTTTGGGCTCAATGTCTTTACGGTTTGCTGTAGTCATAGGGGCTTTCTCTGGCCTCCTTCTCTTTTGAGAAGTTGACGTCGAGGGGGCCGTTGCAGCGGGCACCCAGGTGGTTGTTGTCTTTCGTGGCTTGCTAGGACGGTTCTCTTCTTGCCGGACCTTCAGCTTCTTCTGTCGACGGGGATAGTCTTGATCAATCACCGACTCTTGGACCCGTCGCCGGACTTTGTAAACTTTGGAGGACAGCCGTTGAGGGGGCTGATCTGGCTTTATTTCTGTAACATTCTCCACCGGTGGAGGAGATCTTTTCAGTACGGCGGTAGGAGAGTTCCTGCGCACCTTGTTCAGCAGTTCGAAGCTGTTTCCGGTTGGAACAGCAGCATTGACTTCCGCCATTGGGGCTAGCAGAGTTAGCCTAGAGTGGGAGTTTCCCTTAGCTTTCTTTACTCAGCGCCAGTGGCGACGTCGAGCGTGTCGAGATGCTGGGATTGTTTCAGCTTGAGGGGTGACTTCGTCATGCCCTCTGTTTTGGTGAAGCGCCGCTGGTACCAGCCTCTTGAAGACTGACGTCCGTCGAGCAGCAGCGTCTAACCGGTCAAAGACAGACCTCTGGGCGGGGGAAGTAGCTTTGAGGACTTCGACTAGAGCGGGAGCCAGAACAGTCAGTCTTGTGAAAACCGACCCTTTGGCAGGAGAAGCCGTTTTGACGACTTCGGGAGCATGGATGGCTATCTTTTTCGGAATAGCCTTTTCTTGAATTGCAGGCTTCATCATGGGCCCACAGGAACTTTGGCCTAATCTGGCGAAGACCGATGCGCTGGAGCTGGACGACCCGTTGAGAGGGGCCGCCGTGGTTGTAAGCCGATCAAAGACCGACTTCTTGGGAGCTTCTTGTGTTGGTACAGGAGTGCTGAAGCTCGTTGGCGGGAGCATGTGTAAGTCTACGGTAGCGCCCCGGCCATTATTTTGTCGCCAAACGCGAAACAAAAACTTTTATAACTGGCGCTATTGCATACTATAACCCGGATCTTGCCATTAACGCTAAACTAACAAACTGTAAAGAGGTAGAAAGTCTATACCGATCGATCCAAGTCCTTCGGTCTTTAGCCATCATCCTACGCTCCTCGCGGCAACTCCGATCTCTTGTCTCCTCATCAAGGTGGCACCACGTCAACGGATCTTTAAACGGGCTCCCGCCTCTATACCGAGGCAACTCGGTCATCAAGTCTGCTAAAAGAGATGACCAAGATGAAGTAGAGAATGAGTAGAATATTTTGTCTCAAACACCCTAGGGTTCTCATCACATGATAGGGATAGGGTGGAGGTAGAAGAAGATGCAAAGAGTTGGAAATTGTGAACTCAAGAAAACTCTAGTGAGCAAAATAACCAAGCACTAAAAATTGCCCTTAGCTGTCCAAATAATGAGTGGTGATATATATAAGGTTTTGTGATGAAATATCAAGGAAAATCTCTTCACAAAATATCTCCACAAACCCTTCATAATATCCTACCCAAAACAAACCTCATTAATTCTCTAATGACTCACTAGATGATTTATTACATGAGTCATTAGCGAACATTCTAGAATCAATGAGTCATTAACATGAGCCACACTTTCCAAAACATTAATCATTTAATCCAAAATGATTAACTCAAAAAGAAATGCATCTTCTAAAATATTCTCGTAACGGTTACGAGAATACCCCTCACCTGTATATACATACCTGTATCCGTATTCCGATCGAATACAAATACGAGAGACTAAAATATTCCGACACAATATAATACTTGGATCCGGCTTAAACCAAAGCCCACCAGTATTATCTGTCCGAAATATGACACGTGCATAAGTGCACGTGCATTTTCGAACCCTGCCATAAAACCATACGGCCTCTACAATGTTTTGCCCGAACTTGGAAAACTATCTGTGGGGGGGACTCTAAAGACTTGTCAGTACCCTGGCAGTGGGTTTAACCATAAGCACGTCAGCGGCACTAGCTGTGTGTAACGGCTGCCCATGTACTGACCGAAAGGGAAGCTGATAAGTGAACTCATCTTGGAACCCTACTGAGCCTATCAGTGACAATATACATACAGTCCGGCCCGTTCGTCTATGAGCATCACATATCGGGCCTAAGGGGCTGGTAACGTCAGACCCCCAATAGCGCTATAAGTCGTGTCGGAGAGTAGCCCTGAACACCCTGAGAAACTATTGGAATACCTACCAGTAATTCTCACCTGCCTTGGCTAAGGACTTGGTGTAATGGCTCTCCTAGACACAGCACGATCTCACCCCCAATACCGGGAGAGACGAATCCCCTGCCGATCCTCTCACTTGCCTCCATGTGGCTCGGGACTGTACCCAACTAAAACCTATTTGCACGACTTCTTTGAGCCGTGGTAAGGTAGTAATCAAAGCACAGTGGGAACTCACACGAGACAAATGACAACCTCAGGTCGATGAACTAAGCTGTACACATGTCACCATGGAACTGCTATCTGACACTAGGTATAATACCAACTAGCAGGTTCCCGGCGAGTCCTGTCCGGTGTACTCATAACCCAATGAGCACCTGTATATATCTTAGGTGATCCAACTGACACCAATGGCTTGTGAGACTGGCCACCGTCCCTCGTCGGGGTCTCGACTGTATACACTAGTCTACTCCAGAGTATCGATGCCCTGTCTCGAAACTCCCACGACTAGGGACCACTTTTAAGGATGTGCTTATAGACTAGCCAACTCTTACGTATATGATCACCATCATACTGTTGGTAGTCAAGCAGGATCCTAAGGGCTCTATCAACGTGCAATAGTAATCATGTCACCTAAAGCTGTACACGATGATAAAGGCAAACCAGATAGCATACTATCATTTCGAGTAAGACTGTCCTACCGGTATAGGTCCTCCCTCAATCATTGCAATCACGTACCTACGATCCAATAATTGACTTTGAGGGCACTATATCCAATAGCATAGTCCTGAAAAACAATCCAGTGGTGGCCTGAGTGACCTATTCCACCGGCATCGTGAACAAGGAAGCCGCTTGGGGCCCGTAAACTATGCTTCCAGATGAGGCGGAACGTGAGTTGTAGTTGCAGCTGGAACACTTCGTGCAAGTGGAGGCCATTGATCCTTCGCTTTCTGCACCAAGCAAAATGCCAAATCTTAGTACCTCGAACCCAAGGGCAACCGTTAGCAAACCGCAATTCGTTCGCGAACACGACACACGAAGTGTGGAGTGGAAAGAGGAAAAGGTCCCACCGGGCATGCCAGAATCTGTTCCCCTCCGAAATACGTGGGAAGACGCGATAAATATCTCGCCTGAATTTCGGGGCAGATACTAATTGGAGCTATCCGTCCACCTCTCCGAAGATGCCAAGTTGATTTATGGCACCATGTATCGAAGGTTTAAACGGATGCGGCCGATGTAGCAGACTTCGTCAGATTCCCCTCGTTTGAGGGCTTTTTGATTATGGGGACACTCTTCCCTGCAGGCGCAAACCCCTGCAGTTAATTACGCTACCGCATCACGGTAACAACTTTCTCCTTCTCCAGATGGTCACTTCGTGTCGTGGGTGTTTATTTTGTGTTTGGTTGCCCGTGGATTGTATACGGAGACTAATTTATGTTATCGCCCGTAGGGTGTGGATTAGTCCAAATCCGTATCTTTCTTAGATTTGGGTTTGGGGGGGGTTTAAGGATACGTTAGCCTCATTTGAGACTAAGATCAACTTAAACGTTTGTTAGGGATACGTTAGTCACATTTTAGACTAAGATCAACTTAACAGGATCGTTTAGATCCAACAAGAGAGCAATTGGACTCTATTGTTTAGTTTAGCGACATTGCGGTCAATTAGTTTAAGGACATTACGGTCCATTGATAGTTTAAGGAAATCTCTGTCCATTGTTAGTTTAAAGACATCGCGGTCAAGATTAAGGACATCATAGTCCATGAGTTTAAGGACCCCACAGTCCAATGCTAGTTTAAAGACATCACGGTCGAGGTTAAGGACATCATAGTCCATGAGTTTAAGGACCCCACAGTCCAATGTTAGTTTAAAGACATCACGGTCGAGGTTAAGGACATCATAGTCCGTGAGTTTAAGGACCCCACAGTCCAATGTTAGTTTAAAGACATCACGGTCGAGGTTAAGGACATCATAGTCCATGGGTTTAAGGACCCACAGTCCAATGTTAGTTTAAAGACATCACAGTCGAGATTAAGGACATCATAGTCCGTGAGTTTTAAGGACCCCACAGTCCAATGTTAGTTTAAAGACATCACGGTCGAGGTTAAGGACATCATAGTCCATGGGTTTAAGGACCCCACAGTCCATAGTTTAGAGACGTCATAGTCTGTGAAGTGTGTGGTTGTCGGGACCCGTCACCTCTTTAAAGACGTTGAGAAATTATAACGACAAATATCAAAGGAGTGAAGAGATGTACCCTTGAACCAAGGTTGATTGGGGATCTGTAGTCTAATTTGGAACTAAGATCAATTAATTAGATTATGAGCTCATTGGCTCAGTTAAATCTGAATTGAGGATTTATGGCCAATTTGGGCTAAGTCCAATTAGATTAGAAATATTGGCTCTTTGTTGGACCATTAAACATTTTTCTGGACTCAAACCCACATTATCTAGCAATGCTAAGCCGGAGTTTGAAGGCTCTAATACATTTTTGTCTTTGACTGAGCATTAAACATTATAGCTCTGAATTTTACTCAATTTTAAGATTTAGTTGGAAGGGAGGCTTTTGCCTTTGGAAAATTAGCCAATTTGGCTAAAAATAGTGTTAAACACTAGAGAACAACAGTGTTAAACACTGGAAATAAAACCCTCAAATTAGTGTTAAACACTAGAAAATAACAGTGTTAAACACAGGAAATCAAACTCTCGAATTAGTGTTAAACACTAGAAGACAACAGTGTTAAACACAGGAAATAAAACTCTCGAATTAGTGTTAAACACTAAAGAGAAAGGAATCACGTGGGGACACGTGAGGGCACCCAAAGGTGGGGCCAGATCTCCTTAACTTTGTCCTGCGAATAAGCGTTAAACACTTTTGATTCTCTGGCCATCACGTATTGGCACGTGATGGAGATTTGTGCGCTGATTATTAAAGCATTTATCAAGGGGTCACGTGGTAACACGTGAGAGCGCCCAAGTTAGAATCTTCCTTTGCTTTTATTCTCGTTGTTTTGGAGGTCACGTGGGAGCACGTGAGGCATTGCCTCAGGGCTAATTCCTTCTCATTTTGGGGGATCTTTTCAGGGATCACGTGACCTTAATCTTTTGCATGCATGGAGATCTTCCAAATCACTTTTATTTTTAAGAATTAAATTCTTTGTAGGGTTAAACCCTAATTTCGTTCTTAGAGGAATTAAATTCCCATGCATATGAAGAATTAAATTCTTATGTAGGGTTAAACCCTAATTTTATTTAGAGGACTTGAATTCTTTATGAGTTTTGGGAGAATTGAATTCTCATATAGGCTTAAACCCTAGCTTTGTCTGTCTTGGAGGAATTAAATTCCTTGTAAATTTAAAAGAATTAAATTCTCAGATATAGGGTTAAACCCTAGTTTTATCTTGAAGGAATTAAATTCCTGTGAGTTTGGGAGAATTAAATTCTCATATATGGTTAAACACTAATTTTATCTTGAAGAAATTAAATTCCTGTGAATTTGGGAGAATTAAATTCTCTAAACTCAATTCTCCCTCTAAGTCTTGGATCTGCATGGCAGAATCTCAACCCGATGAGTATTAAATTCTCAACCTATGGGATGATTTGCTTCTGCAGATCTTTAACCAGAGAAAAAACTAAGTTCTTTTTGTAGAAGAGTTAAACTCTTAGATTGAGAATTAAATTCTCTTTTTGAAGTTTTGATCCTGTTCCTCTTTTTCACCTAGGGTTTTCTTTCTTGAGAATTAAATTCTCCTTTCTTTTCTTTCTGCTATTTGCCTTTAGAAAATTTCAAGATCCCAAAATTCTATCTCTTCAAAATTCTATCCCTTTCTTCTCCTATTTATAGGAGAAGGAAAAGAATCAATTTGTTTAGTAAATCTCTCATTGAAAGATTTTGTTTGTTTTTCATAACTAATATGATCTTTTAGATCTTTCAGTGAATTTTATTCACCATTGGATTTTTAATCCAAAAGATATCCTGTTTGTTATTTTTGGTGAAATTTAGGGAAATCTTTCTTTGTCTAAAATCTTTCAATACATTGGTGATTTTTAATCACCCTTGAATTTTTAATCCAACGGTCCCCCATAATCCTTTTTTTTGTTTGGAAAGATTTGGAGAAAAACTTTCCCAGTTAGGGTCTTTGATTTCCCTTAGTTAGAATTTAATTCTATTAATTCAGAAGGCTTTTAAAGCCTATCACGTGTTGGCACGTGACTCCTCTTCATTCAGAATTTAATTCTGTATTTTACCTGGGCTAAAGACCATCACGTGTGAGCACGTGACCCTTGGTCACGTGTGAGCACGTGACGCCCCATTGGAGTCTTTCCTTAGCCATTTATTTACACTTCTGCTTGCTTAGAATTTAATTCTGTAAAAGAGATCACGTGTCAATACGTGACCCTTGGTCACGTGTGAACACGTGATACCTCATTGAGGTAATTCCTGATTTTTAATCAGGGAACAGAGATCATGATCCGGTATCTAGTACTCAGAAGGTAGGACTAACCGAAAAACAGTTCTTAATGGCAAGAACACCTGAAGGAGACGCAATAGTATAGTTCTTCTTCACCGGGGTCATCAAGGAATTCTTGTAATCCTCTTTCCCTTGCTCAAGTTTGTGACATTTGTCACAAGTTAGAGCCGAACCGACGTTCCCCAGCCCCGAATAAGAATCCGAGTCGATCAAGTCATACATTTTATTATCTTGATTAAGGCGTGACATGGTTGCTACCTGGAGAGAGATAAAAGAAACACTCAGCGTGCGCTCTGTAAGATTAGATTAGTTTTTAATTTATTTAATCGGGATGGCTCCCTCTATTTCCTCGAATTCTCCTTCAAACCATAAAAGGAAAACTGGTCGGGATCATTTACACCTTACAAGTTTGCTAACCGTTCAGCTAGGTAGGTGTTGGTGCTCCGAGAGAGGTTCCCCGTGCTCTCGCATGGACCTAATTAAAATAAACCTCGTTTTTGCAGAGCCATAGCCCCGTTAACACCTTTCTAGACACCTAATAGGTTAGCTTATTGTGAAGTGATAAATATCTCCCAAGAGTAATCCTACTCATCAGTGGGATCGGGACCCAACTATCATCGTGTGATGACCTAAATGGAAGCCACTCTAGTCACCACACTCTAGAAGGTATGCATCACTAGCAAGTTTCCTGTATATTTTAAACTCTTGATATAGTTTTTTCCCCTAGGACCCAAGTGACCTTGACTAAAGATCAAAATGTCAAAAGGTCATAGTCAAGTTATACCCGTCATTTTCTTGATTGTATTAGACCCACCCATATGAGCCTTGACTAAAGATCAAAATGATTGCCCTACTGTCCTAACCAATCGCATTAACATGTAACAGAAAAGCATTTCATATCTACCAAACACTATGCCTCGACTAAAGATCGAAATGCGCAACACAAATACTAAGCACTACCAATCTGAAATGATGAAGGGCTACGGCTGGTTTTTTGTAAAAAACCTTTAACGTAATAAACTTAATATCGTTGAAGGACCGAGCAGTTTTAAAAAGGAGCGGTTTAGGCTCCGCTTTTGAAAACTGCTGGTTTTGTAGAAAACCGTGTGATCACTATTACTTAAACTTTTGCTCAAGAGCTCACTCCATGTGAAAGGATCTAGGCTCTTGCCTGTTCGAATGAGGTGCGGGATATTCCTGAATGAATACTTCTATGCGAAACAAACGAATACGACTATAGTTTTTCAAAAAAAATGTTCCAACAATATCTTTTAGGTTTATTTTTTCTTGCATTAATCAAAATTAATACAGTCCTATCAATTAAAAATTATCATATCAGAAAAGAACGAAAATAGAATGTATGTAAATGCCATCTGTATTCGCCATGGGGCCCCGTCATGCACCGTTAGATTACTTAACTAACAGCAGAGCGGGGGTTGGACTAGCACGGATGCATAATATATATAACATGTATTTATCTATATATAAATATATAGTCATCTCGGATATGATATAAGAAATATCACATAAAAGCGATAAGTAATATGGAAAAGTGGATAATTTAGGAGCCCCGGGTTTCATTTGAGCCGCAAATGAAACTCGACGTTCCTTGGTTGTGTGGATAGCCTGTACAATGTAGAACTAAGAATCCTACGAGTGTGGCAAGTTACTCACCAATCCCAGAAGCGAGATAACTCTAATCAGCGAAGTGAGTGGGCCACCTAGCAATTCATGGAATCCGGTAACTTGAGCACTCCACCGTGGATCATCCTATACCCCTACGAGTGCGGCGAATAGCCTGCCAATTCTAGAGTAAGGCACCCCGGTCTCAACGTCATGAGATGGAGGCTCGTTTCCCTCTAAAACGCGGCTGCTCGAGCACTCCACCGCGGGGTTTATCCTAGTACAGAAAAGAAATAATATACACCGGCGACATCGACCTCAAACCGACCGTGTCACAATAAAAGAATATACAACAAGGTAGAAACGGTAGTCTACACGTCGGACGCTTGCTCCGAAATAATGAATATACAAATGAATTCAAAACTGTACAACAGACATTGCACAAAGGCTATCCATCATGACAATCCATCGAAACCATTACAAAGATATCATAATCAACATCATAAGTAAATAAGATGCGTGTAACCCCTTCTAATCGACGTATAGCGATTAGAAGATGTTAAACAACACATATACACATCACATAAGAAAGTAACGAAAACCATGATAATAGAATACCGCGCACAAATAGCAAACTCAACAAGTTTTCCCAAACGTGAAAAAACAGTTCACTAAAACCCAAAAAATCCAATGTTTTAAGCCAATCTGGGAGTCGAAACGAACTCGAAACTCGCATAAACCTTCGCGGATTCGAAGGAACAAAAATTATCTGTCACTCGAGGGTCTAGGGGGTACCCACCCCCCGAGGCCACCATGAGGTGGCCTAGAGGGTGAGACAGACCCGAGACCTACCCTCATGGGGTAGGTCTCGGGTCCCCACCCCTAAGGCCACCTCATGGTGGTTTCGCAGGGTGGGCCCGACCTTCGTCCCCTTAGGGTGATTCCCGAGGTACCCATGCAACACCCTGCGGCTTCTCGGTCCAAACCGTGGGCCTGCGGGGAGTGTAAACATGCAAAAAATTGGATTTTCGGGACTGTTTTTGTCGGCAGTTTTTGCACGATGAGAACGGCGGAATTCAAACGTCGTAATTAACTAGTTTATGTGTTTGGGTGGCTCTGATACCATGTTTTTCCTAGCGCCCTTGCCTCCACAACCGCGGCCTATGCGGGATGAAAAACAAAAATCTAGAGGTGCTAGAAACTATAGACCCTAGAATCTAAACCAAACACTTAAACTAGAAAACAACAAAGAGTTTAAGCTACTATGAAAAGGATTATACCAAAGTGATCAAGTCCTTCGGGTATTCAAATCCTCTTCTTTCGTTCCTTAAGGCAGCGAGATCGAGCTTGTCCACCGATCTTCCTTTGTCGAAGATGATCTATCCGAAGGATATAGTTCAAGGCTCTAGCTCCACACAATTAATCAAGTGGAGCAACTAAAGACTCTAGGTTACTAATCTAGAGTGTTTAGAGTATAGTGAAGTGTTCAAGTATTTTTTCTATCTCTTTCTATCCTTGATTTTCAACTCATGAGAGTGTAGGGTAGAAAATGAAGAAGGAGGAGGAGGATCTCAAAAGGAAGGAGAGAAATGAAATGGTGAAATGATAATCTCATAACTCAAAACAAAATAACCAGCATGGTTTTGTTTATCTATTTTCAAAATAGAAAATAGCAATCATACTTCAATAGTGCATACAAATGCAATAAAGATATAACAAACCTGTAGCGTCTTGAAAAGTCGTTTTGGTGTTTTCCTGAAAATCGGTGAAAATTCGGTATTTTTCCGAAAACCGTCTTTTTTGTTATTTTGCAGTTTAGGGCTAATTATACCTAAAATGGATAGGTAATTGCTTATTTTTAGTAGCTAATGAGTTACTTATGAAATTCTGGTCGTTTAAAAATTTTCCCTAATTTTTCAATTTTTTTATATTATTTTAAGCCGGTAAGAAAATACATTAAATTAGCGATAAATACAAATTTTTACGGGCTAATTTTAATCTTTAAAATTATGATAATTAAAATCTAGTTGTAACATAAATTTTTAGTATTTTATTTTGATTTTTAACTAATTTTTTATTATAAGAAACGAAATTTATTGAATTTAAGCTTAAACTTGCAATTTTTGACTTGTAGGGGGTCTTTTTGCATAAATTTTTTTTTGTGCACTCTCTCTCACTTTTCCCTCACCCTTGGCCGGACCACCACAGCAGGAGCTTCTCTCTTTCTTTTTTTTTTGGGTCTTCACTCTTGTGAGCATTATGATATGTGAATGGATTAAATTATATTAATTTGTAAGTATGTTGTACTTGGGAATGGTTGGGTTTGACCTTGGAAAAAATTTCCACAACACCACACCATTCTCCCCCATTCCCTCAAGGCCGAGAGCACCTCCTACTTCTGTCCCAATATTTTTTCCTCTCTTTTCACATCAAATTTCTTCACAATATCCATCAAAAATCAACAATTTTCTTCACAAATTCAACACAAAACCTTATTCTACCTCTTTTCAAGCCTAAATTGGTTTAAATCTTGGAAAAAAATGGCATCTTTGGAGGCAAATTATTCTTGCTAGATCTCTAGTGAGGTATAATTTCTTGCTAATTAAACTCTTTTGATTAAGTTCTTAAGTTAGATTGTTGTAGTGTTAATTTAGTGTAGTTCTAATCTAGTTTTTTTTCTTAGGTTATGGTTGAAAAATTGAATTAGGGTTCTTGAAGCCATGATAGTTAATTAAATTGTTTTGTAATTAATCTAGTTGTTACTTAACTAATCTATATGGTTACCTTGCTTAAGCGGCTTCCTATTAACCTAATCTATGTTAAACTTGTGTGAAATTGCATTAAGTTTGCTAATTTACAAAAATCTAGAAGAGGGTTGTGTATGGATTGTGAGTTTTGTAGCATGGTAAATAAGTTAAAATTTGTGATTGTGGCTAACTAGTTGCGTGGTTGGATATTTGTGTTGGATTGTGATAACCTTATGGCTAATTTTCGATATTTGCACCAAAATTGCAAGTTTTGTGCTTACTAGGTTTTTATAAAAATATTGGTGAATTATTTGTGATACCTTGGGGATATTTTTTAGCATCTCCTATGACTTTTAGGATGCGTGAGTGCGGATTTTTGAGTAGTCGGGTTTTAGTTTTGCCGGGCGACCAAATCGGCGATTTTTGGCAGTTTTTGCGATTTTCGCGTATGTTCCGTGCACCCTGCGCACGTTGTACCTAGCTAGTGAACATTAGTAGTTTTGTTTGGGTTTTGCGTCGTTCTTGATATGTAAACTTATGTTTGGTATTGATGTAAATTCCAGGTTCGGTCGCGGAGACGTCAGACGCGGCACGAAAGGGGAAAGCGGTGATTGGACACAGCTAGCCAGGGATTCCGGTGAGTAGATGTAACATCTACGGGGGACTATCGTTGGATGGCGCAAGCCGCCCGATAGTTTTAGTAACTTACAAGATTCTTAGTGATGTTAGTAATTAGGGGTGAAATACTTATATGATTATTTGCTGCATCCATGCATTATATTGACATACATATGCGAAACCGTTTTATAGGACACCTGCACCATTGCCAGGGTTTTTATATGCAGCACGAGCACTATTCATGCTTACACACACACCTTGGTAATTGCCATGCCACCACACTAGATAACCTATAATTTGAAACCTTTTACTAATTGATGCTTAAACCTGTGCTATTGCCTTTAATTCCTTAAAATGAAATCGTAGGATTGCCATTCATCTGCATGTACCTCATCATATTATTTGTTCATGCCTAGTCTATTAATCATACATCGTAGCTTAATTATTGATATCATATCCATTCATCACCATTGATATATGCACTTATGAGGATTTCTTGATATTTTATGATATTTCTGGATTTCGGGGGAAAGCCGCAAAATTTCTAAACTTATTATGTTTTTAAAATATGTAATTGCGGTTTTCTAGTGATGTAAAGTGTCGTCCACCATGAGTTTGCTGTGGTTTTCGAGATCCGTGTCGAGGAGTGGAGGAACCGTCACGGGTACATGGTGGGCCCGGTAAGGTACCCCGGGGCAAGAGGAATGTGGTGTTGACGTTGAGCCTGGCAGGGGACGGATTACCTACCGGTGATTGTTTGGGACGGCGGATATCCAGAGGATACCGACCGTGGCCGCTAGATGATGAGATATTGATATTTGAGATGGGTCAGCCGGACGGCTGAGGCCAGAGATACATTGATATGAGATTTTAGACTGTTTTGAGGTGTCGATGCTGGACACAGGTTCTTGTTGATTCTATTGGTATTGTGCTGGTATTTCAAAAGACATTCTTAAAGGGAAAAACATGATTTCTTATACTTACACATTCAAATCACGAGTTGATTCGCATTGCATTCATACCTGCTAGTATATCCATATTGCATACATACTTGTCATTATGTCCTGCCTTACCTGTATTTAGATGCTAGGATGCTTGTGTGCATGCATTCGATAGCCTGTGTAGATGTTATTTATTACTCACGAGTTGGCAACTCACCCCCGTTGTGCCATAGCCTTTTGCAGGTCCGCTCCGTCAGTACAGTAGCGGCGGGTGCGCTTGCTTCTTTTGCCTCTTTTGCCTGGACTCGAGGTTTTGCTCATAGGTGGGTTATGTTATTATTTTTGTACCACCTTGTATATTCTTGGTATCTAGTGTACTCCATCTACTGTTTCTACCAGTATTATTGTATATCGACCTAGAGATGAGACTGTGAGGTTTGTGGACTTTTATGCTGTATTTTGGGGTCGAGCTCACTTGAGTCGACATGATGTTTTTCTTATGCTTCATTATGATTATTTCGCATGTTGTTGCTTTATATTGCATGGGATTTGTGACCGCCTTGTGGCGAAGAGCTAGCTCCCGCTTGGGGATGCCTTATTTGTTGGATTCATATATATTCTTGTTGTACCCATTTTGGGGGCCAGTATTTACAAAGGAGACTCTGCCGAAATTTTCGGAAAAATTGATATTGTTTTTAAAGAGGTTTTATATGACTTATTTGATAACTCATTTTCAATTGATTGGGTTCTCTTCAGTCTTTTGCGTATTTGGTTTTGGTTTCTGGGCTTTGGCTTACTTATTTTACGGACGTCTTGAGACGTTTCGTAACCTAAGTGCCAGTCACGTTCCGTACCCTGCGGGTCGTGACAAAGTTGGTATCAGAGCGATAGGTTTTACCTTTTTGAGTGTAGGATGACCCCTGGTAGATGGAGTAAGTGACTTAAGCAGGGTAACGTAGCATGCGTATGTCCGCGGCATACTTACGATACGGTACTCCGCCTAAGTGACTTTAGGATATACTTGCTTGAAAATTCCTTCTTCAATTCCGTGTATCCTATGATCCTATTGCACTATTCTTACTATCCGTTTTCCTGTAACAGCCACTATGCCGCCGAAGGCTACGAGGGCACAGAGGGCTGCCGCCAGAGACGAGATTCGAGCTGGCTCGTCCGAGACTAGGACTGAGCAGGGTGGTATGCCTACGCCGCAGGGACAAACCGATCCACCTTCCCCAGGCCGTATGGATAGGCTCGAGACTGGTATGGAGGAGTTGCGACAGATGATGGGAGGCATGCAGGAGCTACGTCAGATGGTAGGATCCCTAGTTGCAGCCAGTCGTACACCGAGGCCGGATGACGTACCTACTACATCACAGACGACCATGATACCTGCTCCTACTACTACCACCGTGGCCATTCCGGTTTCACTACAGGATTTCATGAGGCTGAGACCTCCAGTATTCACCGGCACCGAGGCAGCGGAGGACCCACAGACGTTCCTTGACAGTTTAGCCAGGATCTGTCGTTCGCTGAGATGTTCGGATGATCGATGGGTAGAGCTTGCGAGTTTCCGACTAGAGGGTCTCGCGCAGACATGGTGGGAGTCAGTCTTGAGAGGTCGAGCTGCAGGTCTACCGCCTATGACTTGGGCCGAGTTTACAGCGGTCTTTCTAGCTCGTTTCCTTCCAGAGAGCGTTCGTGACGCCAGAGCTCGTAGTTTCGAGACCTTAGTCAAGACACCTGGGATGACGGTGTCTGAGTATGACATCCAGTTTACACAGTTATCCCGATATGCTCAGTATTTGGTGGATACCGAGGAGAAGATGGTGAAGAGGTTCGTACAGGGACTTGATGCCCAGCTATATCTTGCCATTGGCGCCCAGCACTACGACACTTATTCAGCTGCTATGGATACAGCATTGCGGATGGAGGCACGCATATCACAGACTTCGGCCGTTTCTGGGCCGAAGAGGATTCGCACCGATGTACCGTCTCAGAGCCAGCGCGCCAGATTCTTTCCGAGAGAAAGGCCTGGCAGAGGATTTGGGCGGGGACAGTTATATGGTTCTTATCCCCAGGGGCAGCAGCCGTCGCCAGGGTGTTTTGGGTGCGGGAGTTTGCACCATCTTGTCAGAGACTGTCCGGCGAGGCGACAGGGAGCAGCGACAGTTCCGCATGTGACCCTACCACCATCACCACCCCTTCCTTAGAGAGCCCTACTTCCTACCACAGGCGATGCTCCACGCCAGTTAGGTGCACCCAGAGGCCGTGGATGCAGCGGTCCTATTCAGAGAGGACGAGGAGGCAGAGGCCGAGGTCGAGGTCAGCCCGCTATCGGTGGAGGACGGGATCGAGTATTTGCTTTGACACCGCAGGATGCGCAAGCATCCAATGCCGTTGTGACAGGTACCTTGCCAGTTTGTTCTTTCGACGCCCGGGTATTATTTAACCCAAACATTCGTATGTCTCTACACACTTTGCACCGATGTTGGGCCGTGAGTCGTCGTCGTTAGATCATCCGATTGTTGTTGTTACTCCGGTAGGCGAGTCGTTTGTCGCTTGTTTTGTATTTCGATTGTGTTCCGTTCGTATCGGGGAGAGGGATTCATCGGTTGATTTGATTCTCCTCGATATGTTGGACTTTGATGTGCTTCTGGGCATGGATTGGCTAGCCACTTGTTATGCTTCGATAGACTGCCGTGAGATGGCAGTCAGATTTAGCTTTCCGGGAAAGCCAGTCCTTGTTATTCAGGGAGACCGCAGCGTCACCCTTCCCAGCTTGATTTTGTCTCTTCGCGCTGGTCAGCTCTTGCGGAAGGGATGTCAGGGATTCTTAGCGTATATTTGTGATACTCGAGCTGCAGAGGTTCCATTAGACCGGGTCCCGGTAGTTTGTGAGTTCCCTGATGTTTTCCCTGATGAGCTACCTGGGCTACCGCCTGAGCGCGATGTTGAGTTCTGCATTGATTTGATTCCCGGCTCGGGGCCTATTTCTATACCGCCTTATCGGATGGCCCCGGCAGAGCTTCGAGAGCTGAAGGATCAGCTGCAGGATTTGTTAGATAAGGGGCTTATTCGACCTAGTGTTTCTCCGTGGGGTGCTCCGGTCCTGTTTGTCAAGAAGAAGGATGGAAGTTTGCGCTTATGTATCGACTACCGCCAGCTGAACAAAGTTACCGTTCGGAACAGATATCCGTTGCCGCGCATTGATGATTTGTTCGACCAGTTTCAGGGTGCGGGGTATTTTTCGAGGATCGACTTGCGATCAGGATACCATCAGCTGCGAGTTCGACAGGAGGGTATACCGAGGACAGCTTTCCGCACGCGCTACGGCCACTACGAGTTTTTGGTGATGTCGTTCGGACTCACCAACGCCCCAGCAGCATTCATGGATTTGATGAACCGTACATTCAGGCCGTATCTTGACTTGTTCATCATCGTGTTTATCGACGATATCTTGGTGTACTCCCGGAGCAGAGAAGAGCACGAGCAGCACTTGCAGATTACGTTACAGACCCTGAGAGAGCACCAGCTGTTCGCAAAGTTCTCCAAGTGTGCATTCTGGCTGGACAGCGTCAGATTCTTGGGTCACGTGGTTACAAGAGACGGCATTTGTGTGGACCCGAAGAAGATTGAGGCTGTTCAGCAGTGGCCCCGACCTACATCGGTTACTGAGATCCGTAGTTTTCTAGGCCTGGCAGGCTACTACAGGCGTTTTGTTCAGGATTTCTCCCGTATAGCTGCACCGTTGACCGGTTTGACCCGGAAGGGAGTTCCTTTCGTTTGGACAGAGGAGTGCGAGCGCATTTTTCAGCAGCTACGGACTTGTTTGACTACGGCGCCGGTATTATCTTTGCCTTCGGGATCAGGCGGATTCGTGGTCTACTGTGATGCTTCGCGAGTGGGATTAGGATGCGTATTGATGCAGCATGGCCGGGTGATCGCTTATGCTTCTCGGCAGTTGAAGAAGCATGAACAGAACTACCCCACTCATGATTTGGAGATGGCTGCAGTGGTCTTTGCACTGAAGATTTGGCGACATTACCTATACGGTGAGTCGTGTTAGATATTCACCGATCACAAGAGCTTAAAGTACATATTTCAGCAGCGAGACCTGAACCTCAGACAGCGTCGTTGGATGGAGTTGGTGAAAGACTACGACTGCGAGATCTTATATCACCCAGGCAAGGCGAATGTGGTGGCAGATGCGTTGAGTAGGAGGCCCGGGGGTAGTCTATCCTTTTTGTGCGCTGTGCAGAGGCAGTCGTCAGCAGATTGGCAGATGTTATGCGACAGCCGAGTTGAGTTCGAGTTCACTCAGACAGGGGGACAGCTCGCGCATGTTCGTGCACGCCCACAGTTGCTTGACCGTATATATGAGGCACAGCGCAGTGACGACCGTTGCTCAGAGATCATGGCACAGATGGGACAGGGCAGATTTTCCGAGTTCGTGATTGACGATCAGGGGATTTTACGATATGGATCTAGACTGTGCGTACCAGATGCTGATGGATTGCGGCGCGACATTCTTGAGGAGGCATACCGATCAGTGTATAGTGTCCACCCCGGTTCCACCAAGATGTACCATGATATGAGAGAGACCTACTGGTGGGACGGGATGAAGAGGGACATTGCGGAGTTCGTTTCGAGATGCCTGACTTGTCAGCAAGTCAAGGCCGAGCACCAGAAGCCCGCAGGAGAGCTACAGCCGTTACCCATTCCGGAGTAGAAATGGGAGCAGATTTCGATGGACTTCGTTGTGGGTCTACCCAGGACCAGTCGAGGGTACGACTCCATCTGGGTGATCGTGGATAGATTGACGAAAGCGGCTCACTTCCTGCCAGTGAAGACGACTTTCAGCATCGCTCAGTATGCTCAGCTCTATATTGACGAGATCGTGCGACTACATGGCGTACCGACTTGTATCGTGTCAGATCGAGGCACTCAGTTTACCAGCCGACTTTGGCAGAGACTTCAGGAGGCTTTGGGCACTCGTTTGAGCTTCAGCACAGCGTTTCATCCGCAGACCGACGGACAGTCAGAGCGGACCATTCAGACTCTCGAGGACATGCTCAGAGCGTGCGTTTTAGACTTTGGTGGTAGCTGGGATCGTCATTTACCTTTAGTGGAGTTCTCCTACAACAACAGCTTCCAGGATACTATTCAGATGGCACCTTTCGAGGCATTGTATGGGAGGAGATGCAGATCGCCCGTTTGTTGGACAGAGCTCAGCGAGAGCAGTATTTTGGGGCCGCAGCTTATTTAGGAGACGACATCAAAGATACAGTTGATTCGAGACCGGATGAGGGCAGCTCAGAGCAGACAGAAATCCTATGCAGACAGGCGCCGTCGCAGATTAGAGTTCGCAGTTGGCGACCATGTTTTTCTGAAAGTCTCTCCGATGAAGAGCGTGATGCGTTTTGGGCGAAAGGGGAAGCTTAGCCCTAGATTCGTAGGTCCCTTCGAGATCCTCGAGCGTGTCGGCGCTGTTGCATATCGTTTGGCTCTTCCTCCCAGCTTTCCCGATGTTCACCCCGTCTTCCATGTTTCGATGCTCCGCAAGTACCTTCACGACCCTTCGCATGCGATTCAGCACCCGACAGTCCAGCTAGAGCGCGACCTTTCTTTTGCAGAGCAGCCGGTGGCCATCCTGGATCAGCAGGTGAAGAAGTTGAGGTCGAAGATTATACCAACCGTCAAGGTCCTTTGGCGTAGCCCGAGCAGCGAGGAGGTTACCTGGGAGACCGAGGGCGAGATGGGGAAGAAATATCCCCATCTCTTTGAAGGTACGCGTAGTTATATTTTTAAATTCGGGGACCGAATTTTTTTAAGGGGGGAAGATTGTAGCGTCTTGAAAAGTCGTTTTGGTGTTTTCCTGAAAATCGGTGAAAATTCGGTATTTTTCCGAAAACCGTCTTTTTTGTTATTTTGCAGTTTAGGGCTAATTATACCTAAAATGGATAGGTAATTGCTTATTTTTAGTAGCTAATGAGTTACTTATGAAATTCTGGTCGTTTAAAAATTTTCCCTAATTTTTCAATTTTTTAATATTATTTTAAGCCGGTAAGAAAATACATTAAATTAGTGATAAATACAAATTTTTCCGGGCTAATTTTAATATTTAAAATTATGATAATTAAAATCTAGTTGTAACATAAATTTTTAGTATTTTATTTTGATTTTTAACTAATTTTTTATTATAGGAAACGAAATTTATTGAATTTAAGCTTAAACTTGCAATTTTTGACTTGTAGGGGGTCTTTTTGCATAAAATTTTTTTTGTGCACTCTCTCTCACTTTTCCCTCACCCTTGGCCGGCCCACCACAGCAGGAACTTCTCTCTTTTTTTTTTTTTTTGGGTCTTCACTCTTGTGAGCATTATGATATGTGAATGGATTAAATTATATTAATTTGTAAGTATGTTGTACTTGGGAATGGTTGGCTTTGACCTTGGAAAAAATTTCCACAACACCACACCATTCTACCCCATTCCCTCAAGGCCGAGAGCACCTCCTACTTCTGTCCCAATATTTTTTCCTCTCTTTTCACATCAAATTTCTTCACAATATCCATCAAAAATCAACAATTTTCTTCACAAATTCAACACAAAACCTTATTCTACCTCTTTTCAAGCCTAAATTGGTTTAAATCTTGGAGAAAAATGGCATCTTTGGAGGCAAATTATTCTTGCTAGATCTCTAGTGAGGTGTAACTTCTTGCTAATTAAACTCTTTTGATTAAGTTCTTAAGTTAGATTGTTGTAGTGTTAATTTAGTGTAGTTCTAATCTAGTTTTTTTTCTTAGGTTATGGTTGAAAAATTGAATTAGGGTTCTTGAAGCCATGATAGTTAATTAAATTGTTTTGTAATTAATCTAGTTGTTACTTAACTAATCTATATGGTTACCTTGCTTAAGCGGCTTCCTATTAACCTAATCTATGTTAAACTTGTGTGAAATTGTATTAAGTTTGCTAATTTACCAAAATCTAGAAGAGGGTTGTGTATGGATTGTGAGTTTTGTAGCATGGTAAATAAGTTAAAATTTGTGATTGTGGCTAACTAGTTGTGTGGTTGGATATTTGTGTTGGATTGTGATAACCTTATCGCTAATTTTCGATATTTGCACCAAAATTGCAAGTTTTGTGCTTACTAGGTTTTTATAAAAATATTGGTGAATTATTTGTGATACCTTGGGGATATTTTTTAGCATCTCCTATGATGTTTAGGATGCGTGAGTGCGGATTTTTGAGTAGTCGGGTTTTAGTTTTGCCGGGCGACCAAATCGGCGATTTTTGGCAGTTTTTGCGATTTTCGCGTATGTTCCGCGCACCCTGCGCACGTTGTACCTAGCTAGTGAACATTAGTAGTTTCGTTTGGGTTTTACGTCGTTCTTGATATGTAACCTTATGTTTGGTATTGATGTAAATTCCAGGTTCGGTCGCGGAGACGTCAGACGTGGTACGAAAGGGGAAAGCGGTGATTGGACACAGCTAGCCAGGGATTCCGGTGAGTAGATGTAACATCTACGGGGGACTATCGTTGGATGGCGCAAGCCGCCCGATAGTTTTAGTAATTTACAAGATTCTTAGTGATGTTAGTAATTAGGGGTGAAATACTTATATGATTATTTGCTGCATCCATGCATTATATTGACATACATATGCGAAACCGTTTTATAGGACACCTGCACCATTGCCAGGGTTTTTATATGCAGCACGAGCACTATTCATGCTTACACACACACCCTGGTAATTGCCATGCCACCACACTAGATAACCTATAATTTGAAACCTTTTACTAATTGATGCTTAAACCTGTGCTATTGCCTTTAATTCCTTAAAATGAAATCGTAGGATTGCCATTCATGTGCATGTACCTCATCATATTATTTGTTCATGCCTAGTCTATTAATCATACATCGTAGCTTAATTATTGATATCATATCCATTCATCACCATTGATATATGCACTTATGAGGATTTCTTGAGATTTTATGATATTTCTGGATTTCGGGGGAAAGCCGCAAAATTTCTAAACTTATTATGTTTTTAAAATATGTAATTGCGGTTTTCTAGTGATGTAAAGTGTCTTCCACCATGAGTTTGCTGTGGTTTTCGAGATCCGTGTCGAGGAGTGGAGGAACCGTCACGGGTACATGGTGGGCCCGGTAAGGTACCCCGGGGCAAGAGGAATGTGGTGTTGACGTTGAGCCTGGCAGGGGACGGATTACCTACCGGTGACTGTTTGGGACGGCGGATATCCAGAGGATACCGACCGTGGCCGCTAGATGATAAGATATTGATATTTGAGATGGGTCAGCCGGACGGCTGAGGCCAGAGATACATTGATATGAGATTTGAGACAGTTTTGAGGTGTCGATGCTGGACACAGGTTCTTGTTGATTCTATTGGTATTGTGCTGGTATTTCAAAAGACATTCTTAAAGGGAAAAACATAATTTCTTATACTTACACATTCAAATCACGAGTTGATTCGCATTGCATTCATACCTGCTAGTATATCCATATTGCATACATACTTGCCATTATGTCCTGCCTTACCTGTATTTAGATGCTAGGATGCTTGTGTGCATGCATTTGATAGCCTGTGTAGATGTTATTTATTACTCACGAGTTGGCAACTCACCCCCGTTGTGCCATAGCCTTTTGCAGGTCCGCTCCGTCAGTACAGTAGCGGCGGGTGCGCTTGCTTCTTTTGCCTCTTTTGCCTAGACTCGAGGTTTTGCTCATAGGTGGGTTATGTTATTATTTTTGTAAACCTTGTATATTCTTTGTATCTAGTGTACTCCATCTACTGTTTCTACCAGTATTATTGTATATCGACCTAGAGATGAGACTGTGAGGTTTGTTGACTTTTATGCTGTATTTTAGGGTCGAGCTCACTTGAGTCGACATGATGTTTTTCTTATGCTTCATTATGATTATTTCGCATGTTGTTGCTTTATATTGCGTGGGATTTGTGACCGCCTTGTGGCGAAGAGCTAGCTCCCGCTTGGGGATGCCTTTTTTGTTGGATTCATATATATTCTTGTTGTACCCATTTTGGGGGCCAGTATTTACAAAGGAGACTCTGCCGAAATTTTCAGAAAAATTGATATTGTTTTTAAAGAGGTTTTATATGACTTATTTGATAACTCGTTTTCAATTGATTGGGTTCTCTTCACTCTTTTGCGTATTTGGTTTTGGTTTCTGGGCTTTGGCTTACTTATTTTACGGACATCTTGAGACGTTTCGTAACCTAAGTGCCAGTCACGTTCCGTACCCTGCGGGTCGTGACAAAACCATTCTTCTCACCATGCTTCCTTTACACCTCACCCTTCCACCTCATTTTCAATTTCAATAAATGTAATTCATACAAATGAGGCGTCCTCCTTCTAGAATGTGTTCTTGTATAAATACAAGAATACATTCCCGTATATACATACCCGTATTCGTATCAAAATACAAATACCCAAAGGGATAGAATAATACAATAAACATAATACTAGAATATACATATCGAAATATATATATATATATATATATATATATGTAAATTATTAATTCAATACTTGATTTAATAATCCGGTTTAATCCTAAGCCGGCTAGTATTATCAACCGCCCGATCAAAAGTCTGGGTAGCAGGTACACTCATTTGATCGGAACCCTGCACGTATCAAAATACGGCCACTACATCATTTCCTCTGAACCAAGAAAACCTTCTGTGTGGGACTTTAAAGACTCGATAGTACACTGGCAGTGGGTTTAACCATAAGCACGTCAACGGCATTAGCAGTACGTAACGGCTATCCAGATACCTGTCGAAAAGGAAGGCCGATGAGCAAGCTCCTCCGTATCCCTACTGAGCCTATCTGTGACAATCTCTTTACAGTCCGGTCTTTTCATCAAAGAGTGTCGCATACTGGGTCTAGAGGTTGGTAAACATTAGATCCAAATAACCCGATAATTCATGTCGATGTGGCTCAGGACCAATCCAAGAAACTACTGATCTAATTATCAGTAAATCTCAACTGCCTTGGCTAAAGTCTTATGGTGCGGACCAACCGAACACAGTGCAATATCGACTCCCTATACCGGGAGAGGCGAATCCCCAACAATCGCTCACTGCTTCCATGTGGCTCAGGACTGTACCCAACCAAAACTTGTTTGCACGACTCGGTAGAGCCATGGTAGGGTAGTAATCTAAGTACAGTGGGAACTCATACGAGAAAAATGACGATCTAAAGTCTAAAGAGTAACATGTACTCATGTCACCTGAGAACTGCTGTCTAATGATAGGTATAGTACCATCTAGAAGTTCTCGGCGAGTCCGTCCAGTGTACTCACCCCCAGTGAGCACCTATATACGAGCTTAGGTGCCAAAGATCAATGGCTGTGGGGCCAACCATCGCCCTTGTCAGGGTCTAGAAATGCATATACCAGTCTACTCCAGAATATCGATGCCCAGCCTCGATACTCCCATGACTAGGGACATTTAAGAATGTGCTTATGGACTATCTAGCCCCCACATGTATGATCGCCATCAAAACGCTGGTAGTCAAGCAATAATCCTACGGGCTTTATCAACATGTATTAGCGATACGTAATAACAAGTAAAATATATACACATGTTAAGATAAAGACAAACCAAATAACATACTATCATATCGAGTAAGACTGTCATATACATACATATGTCCAAGCATCCACTATATATACAATAATGGCCTCTAGGGCATACATATTGTTCGCCGCCGAAAGACGCGACCGGGACGTTGGGACGTCCGACCTGAATTTTGGGGGCAGATGCTATTTAGTTTTATCCGTCCACCTCTCCGAAGATATCAAGTTGATTTATGGAACCGTGTATCAGAGGTTTAGACGGATGCGGCCGATGTAGCAGACTTCGTCAGATTTCCCCTCATTATGAGGGGTTTTTAATTGTAGGGACACTCTTCCCTGTAGGCGCAAGCCCCTGCAGTTAATTACGTTACCGCATCGCGGTAACCACTTTCTCCTGCTCTAGAAGGTCACTTCGTGTCGTGTGTGTTTGTTATATTTTTTTGTTTCCCGTGGATTGTATACGGAGACTAATTTATGTTGTCGCCCGCAGGGCGTGATTAGTCCAAATCCATATTTTCTTAGATTTGGGTTTGGGTTGGTTTAAGGATCGTTAATCTCATTTGAGATTAAGATCAACTTAAACGTTTGTTAAGGATATGCTAGTCTAATTTTAGACTAAGATCTACTTAACAGGGCTTTGGGATCATTTAGATCCAACAAAAGAGCATTTGGTTTATATTGTTTTAGTTTAGAGATATTGCGGTCCATTGGGTTTAAGGGCATCATAGTCCGCGGCAGTTTAGAGACATCACAGTCTGTAAAGTTGACATCACAGTCTATGAGTTTAAGGACCTCATAGTTCATAAAGTTTAAGGACATCATAGTCCGTATGGTTTAAAGACGTTATAGTCTGTGGGGTTCTGGTTTAACCAGTTTGGGGATGTGCCAAAAGTTATTGGTTATTAGGACCCTCCATCTCTCTGAAGACGTTGAAGGATTACAACGACATGTATTAGAGGCATGAAGAGATGTACCCTTGAGACAATGTCCCGATTTGGGGAAATGGTATGAACATCAGTTTAGATGTTATCTGTTGGGAGCTTATTAGCTGTCTTTGAAACTGAGATTGGTTTTGGAGACCGTGAGCATGAAGGGCTCAATTGATGGTCCTTGGAAAATTTGGTCCGAATCTGGCTAATGTTAGCCTTCCATAGTGTTCATATTTATTCAGCACTCACGTGCTCCCATGTGAGGTGTTTGAAATAGTGTTAAACACTAAAATTCTGAGGTGCTCACGTGGGGTCACGTGAGGCTCTTGAAGCAGTGTTAAACTTCAAGAATTTGAAGTGCCACTTCTTTAGGTTTATTCTTTTGTTCTTTTCTGAGCGCTAAGCGTTATTGGGTTACGTGAGATCATGTGAGGCGCCCCAAAAGTGGAAACTGCCTTTGATTTATTCCCTTTTTTGCTTTGTAAGTGCCAATCACTACTATGGGGTCACGTGTGATCAAGTGAGCCAATCTCTTTTGTTCCTCATAGGCGCTAACGAGCACGTGATCGGCTATTGTTATGTTAGGTGCCAATCCTTTTACGTGCATTGAGATCCTGAGTATTGAGACTTTCAAGCCCATTGTTTTATGAGAGTTGGATTCTTAAGACTTAGTTTTTCTCTTAGGTTTGGGATCTGTATGATAGAATCTCCCCGATGAGAATTAAATTCTCAAGTTGTGATGAGATATGCTTCTGCAGATCTTTTACCATACGGGAGAACTAAGTTCTCATATAAAGGGTTAAACCGTTGTTTCATCAGTGGAATTAAATTCCTATATAATTTTTGGGAGAATTAAATTCTCTGAATTTAGATCTTCCTCTAGGTTTTGGATCTGCATGGCAGAATCTCCTTGATGAGAATAAAATTCTCAACTTGTGGGGAGATCTGTTTCTGCAGATCTCAACCAGAGGAAGAACTAAGTTCTTTTTAGAAGAGTTAAACTCTTATGGAGGTATAAAGGGGATGATATATTCTCTCTGTGTTTTGTTCCCTCTTACCTAGAGTTTCTTTTTCTCTTTTTTTCTCAGGAGAATTAAATTCACTTTCCTTTCGCTTACGAGGGGTCTCTCTCTCTCTTTTTTCTTTCTTAGAACTTGAAAACTTCCTTCTTTCTTCTTTTTATCTGTATATCTGCTCTTATTTATAGGGGAAAGAAAAGAATCAATTTGTTTTAGAAAATCTCTCATTGAGAGATTTTGATTGATTTTCTAATTAACCACCATAATCTTTTAGATCACTTGGTGAATTTTATTCACCTTTGGATTTTTAATCCAAGGACTTCTGTTTTACAGAAGATATTTCTTTTTTTGTTCTTAACAAGTTTAGGAAGATATTTCCTTGCACAGAATTTTTCTGTAGATTGGTTTACCATTGGATCTTTAATCCAACGGCGCTCTGTTTTACAAAGCGTAATCTTTCTTGTTTAGAAAGATCCAAGGAAATACTTTCCAAATAGGCTTTTGGTCTCTTCTAATTAGAATTTGCTTCTATTGGTTTAGAAGGCATAGGAGTCTATCACGTGTAGCACGTGAACCCTCAAAGTTAAGCACATCAAAGAGCGTCACGTGCTATCACATGACTTTTTCCTGGCCAATTGTTTATTTTAAGAAGGCGCCTATTTACTTTGTATATAGAAGGTCACGTGTCTGCACGTGAGCCTCAGTTTTGGCCTCAATTTCATCCTTGCTTTATCCAGCGCAGTGCCTATCACGTGTAGGCACGTGATGCTCCGTTTGGGGACTTTTCCCTTTACTTTTATATTTTTTATTCAGTTTCCGTGAGGGAACAAATGGCTCCATAGCATTGTTCTCACGTGGCTTGAACGTGAGTGCAACGCTGTCACTTTTACAGCCGTTGGATTGTCTAGGGGAATGGGGAGGTGAACCGCCCTTGTCACGTCTTATAAATGCAAGGATTTGGTTCCATAGGCAGCCACTGTTTCTTTCATCTTCTTCCTTCTTCGTTTTCTTTGAGAATTTAATTCTCCTCTTCAGAGCTTAGTTCTCTGCCATTGCAATTCCAGAGTTAAAACTCTGTAAAAAAGAAACCCCTTTTTGGTAAAGATCTTGCACATCAGAAAGAACTTTTCTTTTTGAACAAAACTTCTGGATTTTAAATCCATTATGAGAGCTTTGCTCTCCTCTGAAAACCCTTCTCATAAAGATCCAAAGATGTGATATTTGAGCAGTGAACCTTCATATCTCGGGCATTCCCCTCTGATTCTTTTTTAGGCTTCATGGGATTTCGCTTCTCATATGTTTTCATGAGTTTTTGGAATTTAATTCCATCACATAAAAGGAAATTAATTCCTTAAGTGAAGAGCTTAGCTCTGAAAGATCAGGAGGTCCCTTTGGGAATTTTATTCCCTGGTTTTCTTGAAAATCTTTTCATAGGGTTTTACCCTTATTCGCACAAATTTGAATTTGTTCGGTGCTTAACAGAACTTGTTTTCCCAAGAATTTGTTTGAATCCTAAAGTCTGTTTAATGAAGGTCTTCTTGATTCTCGTAATGACTCCCCTGTCTCATCATTGGTGAGCCGCCATATTGATTTTGTGGGGTCCGTGTGTCGTGTAGGCAGTGGTCCTGTAAAACAGACATTTTGTCATTTTCTTTTGTTATTATATTTATGTAAATATGTATGCGGGGCTTCACTAATGGTTTTTCTTTCCTTGTTTCAGGGCCAATGGCTTCTCTCCCTTACTTCCCTTTTACTCGCTCAGATGCTGCTTTTTCACCATCGTCGTCGGACAAAGAAGCAATGGCGATGATTCGTGCCCATGACAAAGATTGCACCAATTTGCTCTTATGGGATACCTGGTATGGGCATATCATTCGGAGCCGCCGCAGCTTTCTTTGCGAAGTGCCAACAGAGCCTCTTCGCTCAGTCTTGCCGATGGAGCGTCCGCAGACTGCTTTTGCACTTGAGGCGGTTGATTGGAATCCTACAGGCCGGCTTGAGCCGTCGACAGTTGGGATACCAAACTATCCTTTGCCAGCCATAGACATTTTAGGGCGTCGCATTTGCCAAGGTGAAGCCCAACCCTGGGGACAAGTCTATAAGATAGGGCTTACCCCTCGCCATCCCACGGGCTATCTTCCTTAGGCTCAATATATTCTGTCCGCTCATCATGCACGGTTTGCAGAAGGTCGGGCTTTATCAGGTGGTGTACGCATCCATCTTTCATTATCAGTCCCCTCATGTTTGGTGGGTTAAAGCTTTTCTGAATCAATGGAATCTTCCCACCAACACTTTCTTGCTAGGGGATCGTGAGGTCTCGATTTCTCTGGAAGAATTCCGTGAGATTTCTGGATTGCCGATCAGGGGAGAGCACTATGAAGAGTTGTTGCCTCCCGATGAGTATGTGTTTGAGACGGTGCCGGCTTCACTTGACGGCTTGACGACCGAAAACGCTGTTCGTCATAAGTACCCCAGTCTAATCAAGACTCTGGGTATTTTTGAGAAGCTGTTCGCGGAGTCAGAGGGACAGGGCATCACCTTTAAAAGCTTCATCGCCTGCTTCCTCCGTAAAGATGTCTTATCAAAGGAGGCTCCGAAATTTGCGAATATTAACGACTCCTTCAGGTTTGGGCTAAATAAGCTACCGGCCAAAGAAGAAGATTTACCACAGTTTTACATCCTAATCTTGTCGGCCGTATCTTTTGATTCGATTGCGGTTCCCGGCATGAATGAAGAGACCTTCTTCATCGGTTTTAGCAGCCTTTGGCTTAGCTGGTTTGCCGTTCCAACGCATCGTCGCTTCATGAGAGCTTTGGCCATCTATCCTGCTCATCGCGTGGATGAAGGAACACGACTGGCCGTGGGCATTGCGGGGTTATCGCACTTGTACCATGGGCTGAGCACCGCGGCCAATACCTCGACCCCGGGTGTGGATGTGGTGAGTTTCTCCCTCCACTATTTTACGTCGTGGATTGAGATGCACGTATTGGGGGCATTCGCAGCGCATCCGAGGCCGTATTTCTATGATTCTTACACCTTCCCGCGGCTCATGAGGTTGATGGATGCTTCTTCTCCTGATCTGACTCAGCTAGGGGCTCTTCATGTGTTGCTTAACCCATATGCCAACGAAGGCGGGATGGTATTCAACGACCGAGTCCTCTCTGCTCCTTCGGGACCTATTCAACAGCTGTTCGATTTATCGAAAGGGGGAGCACCGTCCTTAAAGCCTAAGGAAATTATGCACTTGTATTCGATTAGGCCAGGTTATTTGGTGTTTCGTCGCAATGATACGGTTCTTTTCATGCGGTATAATCCGCACCGCTTTGCTCGACAGTTGGGTTATAACTAGGGTGTTCCCTTCGAGGCATTTTTGGTGGAGCCCAGCTCGTCTTTGGGAGTTGTTCGTGACATCACCCATCACTTCATGTGGCTGAACACTATCTCTCGTTTTGTGATCCCCGAGGCCGATTATATTCCAAGGTGTGTAGGGGCTTTTACGGGTTGGTACCACCATCGAGTTGGTCCCATCATTGCCGAGGAGAGGCGGATACTCTTCGGATATAGAGCTCGTGCCCCGACCCGGGCCATGGGCGTTCCGCCATGACCGCGGACAGTGGTTCGCCCTCCTTTAAGGGGTACTGGTGCTTTACTTATCCATGAGGCGGTGGATGCGGACTCGATTCCTCCCACAGTTGGTATGCCGATGTGCACTAGAGTTCAGGCAAGGGCTTCTGATAAGGCGCCAATAGTAGTTTCATCAGTTGCAGTGTCATCAATGGCAGTGTCATCATCGGTAGCACCGCCAAAAGAGGATACTGGAAGCGAGGTTGTGCAGCACCGTATCAAAGCACAAAAGAGGAAGAAGCGATCCTCTTCCTCTAGTGTCAGCTTTGGCTCGAAAAGGAGGAAGAAGACGGTTACCGGTCTGCTTGACCTCTTGCTCGAACCTGAAGTTGTTGCCCAAGACGAACCCATATCCATGCAAGAGCCGGATGATGGTCTTCTTTTCCAGGGTTCGTCTGCTGAGGAAGCCACACAATTGGCTGAGGCTATAAGGCGCTCACAGGACGAAACTGAGAATATGGGTGTCCCAAAGAAACCTTATCCTCCCGTCATATTCTACGAAGATCCCCCATCAATACGAAGAATATTTATAGGTCCCCTATAGCAGGAAGACGAGATAGCCCTCAAGAAGCCTACCTCGGTCGCTTCCGAAGATGAGCTGTCATTAAAGACCGGTGGCCCCGAATCTACATTTGAACCCCGGCGAGCACACTTCCTCAGGAAGAAACGTCAGCTTGAAAAAGCTATACTAGAGGCATCCTGGCGTATCGGTATGCATGATTTCTGTATTTTTCCTTTGGCAAGTAATTTTCATCGCTTTTTATGTCTTTTTATCTTCATAAACTTTGCAGGGACTTCAGCAATGGCAGAAAATCTGAACTCAAGTCGCGTCCCGACTATGGACTCTGTAAATATCCCCGATGAGACATCAGTAGGTGCGGAGGTTGACGTTACAGATGCTATTCCTGCTGCAGAGCTTCCTTCGGTGGACTCCGTTCCCCCAGTGTCCGTTCTTCGGGAAGAGGTACCCTTACCGGCCGAAGATTTAATGGACCTTTCCGGTGACGGCTTGGAGATTGTGGAACGGGTAATTGAGACCACCGTCCCTTCATTAGAGCCTGAAGTGGCAGCCGTTGCCCCTCAACTGGAAGCTATCACACCAGCAAATGTCTCCGGTGATGTTCCTGAGGGAATAGAGGAGGCTGCCGAAGCTGCTATCCCTCCGGCTCAAGGCAGGAAGAGTATCGAAGGTAGTCTTCTTATTTTGCTTTAATGATCTCTCTATTATCTGACTCTTTCTGCCTTTTCAGAATTGCGAGGATTGGCGGTGTCCATCATGAATTATCTCCCAGAAAGTCCTTTCAGCGTCTGCTCGAGATAGCCGCCCCACAGGCAATATCCCCACAAAGCATCGTCCTCTCTTCTGGGCAAGGTTGATGTTATTTGACCCCTTCATTGTATTATTATTATTTCGTATAACGATACTAATATGCCTTCTACAGTTCTGGAAGCTGATGACGAAGTTGAAATCCTCGACGGGTCTGGGGATCTGTCCAATCCTCCTTACATGACTGTGGGTAAGTAAGATTTTGACATTGCTTTATATATTCTTTGGGCGTAAATCTCATAGATTGTTCATGGATCTTGACAGCCTCGCCCACTCTTATCTGTTAGTAATATGTATGCCCTAGAGGCCATTACTGTACATATGATGTATATTGTAGTGGATACTTAGACATATATAGGGAGGAATTTCTTGCTCGACATGATAATATGCTATCTAGTTGCACTTTATCTTAACATGTACACTGATTGTCTCTATATTAAATGTCGATGAAGCCCTTAGGATGAGTGCTTGACTACCAGAACTATGATGTAGATCATACTAATGGGGACAGGGTAATCGATAGGTACATCCTTCAAATATTTCTAGTCGTGGGAGTATCGAGACAGGTCATCGATACTCCAGTATAGACTAGCATATACGCTTCTCGACCCATATGATAGGCAATGGATGATCCCATATCCATTGGTGTTTGACATCAGAGATGGTATACGGGTGCTCAGTGGAGACTGGGTACACTGGACGGACTCGCCGAGAACTCCTAGATGATATTATACCTATCGTCGGATAGCAGTTCTCTGGTGACACTGGTACAGGTTAGTCTGTAGACCCGAGATCGGTATAGCGTTTTGTGTGATTCCAACTGTGCTTTGATTTCCACCTTACCACGTTCAAGAGAATGTGCAAAACGGTGGCTTTTGGGTACAGTCCCGAGTCACATGGAAGCAATGAGCGATAGGAGGGGTTTCGTCTCTCCCGGTATAGAGAGTTGATGTTGCGCTATGCTCGATTGGCCATAATAAGAAATCCCTGGCCAGGGTTGCTGAGATCTACTGGTAAGTGTTATCAGTAGTTTCTCGAACCGTTATGGACCTTGCATCGGCATAACTTATCAGGCTATTTGGGTCTGATATTATGCCAACCCCAGGCTGTGATATGCGACATATCAGACGAAGAGACCGGACTGTACGGTAGTGTTACTGATTGGATTCGCAGGAGTACGAACAGGGTTGCTTGTTGATCTTCTGATCGCTCAATACCTAGGTGGCCGTTACATTTAGCAGACCGCTTGCGGCTTGTGGGTGTTTGATATGATCATCACCTATTGCCGGCGTATTGACGAGTCTTTAGAGTCCTACGCAGAGGTTTCCTGGCTCAAGCGAAACGGAGTAGGAGCACATATGTGGTATGTGCGGGACTGAGGTTGATACGATATGAGATATCGTATTCTATTCTCGTGATATGTGATATCGGTCAGTTATATATGATATAGCCGGGTTATCGGATCAAGTGTTGATTCGATAAGTTGATTCATATAGTATTAGTCGGTTGTATATGATATAGCCGGATTATTAAATCAAGAGTTGATTTGATAATTTAATGTATAATTATATATTTGATATATTATATTACATTAACTAATATTAAGCTCACTTATGATTTCTTTTCTCACTTGATGTGCACATTGTATATATGTGATTTGTATGTTTGTGTACATGTATTGTGTCATACTTGATGATACATACAAGATGGGTGTATGAGACTTATACCATGCTAGGGTTAAATTAGGGTTTTGATTATTTCTTAAGTTATTACAAAAGAGCAAAAGACTTGGTCAAAGTTTTCAAGCTTGGAGAAGCTTGTAGAACTTTGTTAAGGTCAACTCTTTTGTCATTCCTTAGGATATTTTTCCTTGACCCAACCTTTAACCATAGCCTTGGGTTTATTCTCTACATGAGTTAAGCATGATGGTTTTAACTCACCCATGGTTGCAATAATTCATTTGGATGAATTATTCATGTGAGATATTTTTCTTCATCAAAAGCTTCAAGCTTCAATGGAGTTTTGAGAAAAAGTGTGAGAAAATAAAATCTAAAGTGAGCCCACTTCCTACTTCATCATCCTCTACTACTTGCCATTTAGTAAAGTGTGTTTGCTTCACTAATTATATGATTAGTGAAGAAATAGCTTGGGTTAGTGTCTCCTCGACGTAGATCATCTTCGGCCTCGAAGACATCGAAGAAAGCACGTTCGTTTCTTCAAGGAATCCTCTCTAGAATCCGGAGTTTGCAATCGCAGCGAAGGGGACTACTACATGGAGCTATATGAAGTGAAGGACCGGTCTATAAAGGTTGTATTCCTTGCTCACTATAACTTGCAAAGTGTTTGCATATATTTTCCGTATTATTTCTAGTAAACGATCTATGTTTAGGGTTACCTAGAACGACAAAATTTTAATTTGGCATGGACGATGCCTCTCGAAACCTTTCTGCCGTTGTAGACAACCCTTCATTATCCCACTGGAGTCTCGCATCATTATGCCACTGGGCCCTTATGCCTTACGCGCAGCTGAATGGATGGCGAAGCAAAGCCTTCACTCCTTGTCGGCTCTCATCGAAGATCTTCGCGCTGGTAGCTCGATCACAGCCGAAGAATTTACTGCCGAAACCAACATTTCTCTGCCCTTTCTTGCCGCTTACCATGATGAAACATCGGTGCATGTATGGGTCGAGTTTTGTCGTCGAGTGGAGGCTTGTTTACATGGTCTCGAGTGCACACGCCTTCCTTCAGAGGTCGTGGCCGCAAAGATGAGCTTGCGGGGGCTAATTGAACGGTGCGCCGCAAATTTACAATCATGTGAGAAGAGGCTTAACCGGAAATTCTCGGCAAGGGAACTGGCCTCGAGTGTTTTGGGGGAACTTCAAGCTGAGCTCACTACCAAGACCACTCATGCATATGAAATTTGGCGGGTGCTCCAAGAAGCTATCAGGGAGGTGGTGGCTGTTGATAAAGCCATTATCTTTACCCGCGAGATGGTCGAAGCTCACAGAGTTACTGAAAAGGAGCTTGAGATTCGGCTCGCTTCGTATCAGGTTCAACAGTCTCAGGCGGAGACCCGTCTTGTGGCGATAACCAAGCTTGAAGCCGAAGCCCAGCGGAAGAGCGATGAATTGAGGAGCTTATTGTGCCGTCCGCCGGCTTAAAAAATTTTTGTAAAAAAATTTTTTTACTCCTGAATGAGAGGGTATGTTGTATCCATTTTGATTCTTTTTACGACATGTATCTTGTATTCATTTTGAATTCTTGAATAAAAGACATATTTTTTTTATCTCATGCTTGCATGTAGCTCTGATGGATGTGGTCCATATGTAGTTTATCTTGATCTTCTTGCATGGCAGCGATGTCTTAGGTGACAAGGTTAGGATTTGCCACTTAAGACTTTTCAACTTTATGAGCCGTGAGGGTCTTACAAAGATTTTTCTCCCTGCGAGTCGAGAGGATCTCGTAGGTGTAATTTCTACTTAGGGGTCGTGAGAACTCCTAAGTATATTTTCATGTGAGAGTTGTAAGGATCTTACGAGAGAACTTTCTTTTTATGGGTTGGTAGGTTCGTGTGTTGACTTATTTCCGAGTCGAAGCATTGCTTTACGACAGGGAGACCACGGGTTGATGTATTTCCGAGACTGAGCATTGCACTGGCAGGAGGGTTAGGGGTTGACATGTTCCCGAGTTGAAGCGTTGCTTGACGACAGGGAGGTCAGGGGTTGACATGTATCTGAGTCGAAGCGTTGCTTGACGATAGGGAGGTCAGGGGTTGACATGTATCCGAGTCGAAGCGTTGCTTTACGACAGGGAGGTCAGGGGTAGATATGTATCCGAGTCGAAGCGTTGCTTTACGACAGGGAGGTCAGGGTTTGACATGTATCCGAGTCGAAGCGTTGCTTTACGACAGGGAGGTCAGGGGTTGACATGTATCCGAATCGAAGCGTTGCTTTACGACAGGGAGGTCAGGGGTTGACATGTATCCGAGTCGAAGCATTGCTTTACGACAGGGAGGTCAGGGGTTTACATGTATCCGAGTCGAAGCATTGCTTTACGACAGGGAGGTCAGGGGTTGACATGTATCCGAGTCGAAGCGTTGCTTTACGACAGGGAGGTCAGGGGTTGACATGTATCCGAGTCGAAGCGTTGCTTTACAATAGGGTGGTTAGGGTTGACATGTATCCGAGTCGAAGCATTGCTTTACAACATGGATGTCAGGGTTAGACATGTATCCGAGTCGAAGCGTTTCTTTACGACAAGGAGGTCAGGGTTTGACATGTATCCGATCCGAAGCATTGCTTTACGACAGGGAGGTCAGGGTTTGACATGTATCCGAGTCAAAGCGTTGCTTTACGACAAGGAGGTCAGGGATTGACATGTATCTGAGTCGAAGCATTGCTTTATGATAAGGAGGTCAAGGGTTGACATGTATCCGAGTCGAAGCATTGATTTACGACAGGGATGTCAGGGTTGACATGTATCCAAGTCGAAGCGTTGCTTGACGACAGGGAGGTCAGGGGTTGAGATGTATCCGAGTCGAAGCATTGCTTGACGACAGGGAGGTCATTGGATGACGTCGGGTTGACTTTATGTTGTTTGTGAACCGTAGAGTCTTGGAACTGGGGACTTTTCCGTGGTTCCGCTTAGTGGTGTCACGTCCGTGCCCTGCTGGCATGAGGAGTAACGCCATTGTTGGTCTCTAGGCTGTAGAGGTGGCCGTCGAGATTTGGAACTAGGGACTTTGCCATGGCTCCGCTTCATTGCGACCTTGAGGTTGGTTGTTGACGTTGCGTCTGCATCCTGCTGGAGTTGAGAAGGAACGCCGTGTTGGTCTTCTGGTATGCAGATGTTGCCGTTGAGATCTGACCCTCCCTTTGACAAGGTCTGGTGGGGAAATATGGTCCTCTTTTTTTATGCCCATAGATTGTATACAGGGGTCAGTATGGACTCGCCTGTAGGGCAAAAGTTTTCATTCTTTAATTTTTTTTATTTCTTTCTGCGATGCTCTATCATTTCAGCTTTTATATCGCGAAGTGCGCGATTACCCAATCATTTCGGCTATTTTTCGCGGTGCCCAATCATTTCGGCTGTTTTTTTTCTTTTTACTCGCTGCTTTTTATTGCGAGTTGCCCAATCATTTTGGCTGTTTTTGAATGCATATTTTTTACTTGCTGATTTTGTTGCAAGTTGCCCTATCATTTTGGCTATTTCATATGCATTTATGGCTCACCGGCTTTGTGCAGCGAGTAAGGGACTTGGGGTCTGATACCGATTTTAGGCATCGGTATCGCTACAACTGGGATATTACCAGGAGCGAATCATCATTTTCCTCTATCGATTCTAACAAAGGTGGCTTAGCAAACAGGGTTAGGATCCTGTCGACTAAGGCTTTTGACTTCATGAACCGTAAGGGTCTCATAAAGGCGTTTCTCCCTACGAGTCGTGAGGATCTCATAGGTGTATGTTCTTCTTAGAAGTCGTGAGGACTCCTAAGTGGTGTTCTCTCTTATAAGTCGTAAGGATCTTGCAATAGTGTTTTCTCCTTGTAAATCGAGAGGACTTACAAGTGTTGTTCACCAAATAGGGGATTTCACGCCATTGGCGGGAACTTGGTGGTGGAGATGTTTATTTGTGCCCGTGGATTGTATACAAGGGTCAATATTGAACCCTTTGTAGGGCAGACTGGAGATTGTGATGGCTTAAGAATAGCTTCAGATCCCTGTAGCTTAAGGCTTTTGAATCTTATGAGCCGTGAGGGTCCCATAAGAGGATTCTCCTTACGGGCCGTGAGGGTCTCGTAAGTGTAATTTCTCCTTAGGAATCGTGGAGATCCCTAAGTGTGTTGCTCCTTTGTGAGTCGTAAGGATCTCACGCAGGTATTTTTCTCCTTACAAGGTCGAGAGGACTTTGCAAGCATCTCTTAACGAGATTGCGCCCTTTCGAGTTTCACAAACTCGCCAGTAGCCCTGCTGTTTTTACTCACGGAGCCCTTTCGGGTTTTCATCCGTGCCTATTTCGCTTATGGACGTACCGTTTTTTTTGCCGCGTTAGCCTAAGGATGCTGCGGTTCATAGTAGTTTAGGGACGTTTCGGTCCATAGTTAGTTTTAGGATATTTCGGTCCGTTGTTAGTTTTAGGACATCTCGGTCCGCTATTAGTTTAGGGACGTTTCGGTCCATCGCACGTTTTTGAGGCGAGATTTCGTCAGTAGTTAGTTTTAGGATATTTCGGTCCGTTGTTAGTTTTAGGACATTTCGGTCCGTTGTTAGTTTTAGGACATCTCGGTCCGCTATTAGTTTAGGGACGTTTCGGTCCATCGCACGTTTTTGAGGCGAGATTTCGTCAGATACTACTTATAGAGTTTGGGCTTGGCAAGATAGCGAGCGGACATAGGCGTCGTCATCTATCGTTGACCTAGGCCGTGACTCGTCAGGCGTAGTATTTTTTCAAAAACCGGCCGTTTATTGGCCTGAATGGTCTTTTGCCATGCATATCCATGAGTAGATAGGCCCTACCTTGGTAGACCTTGTCTATGATGTACGGGCCTTCATAGTTTGGCTCGAATTTCCCCCGTTTAGAACAATTGGGGATCATAGGTCTTTTGACCACTAGCATGAGTTCGTCTTGGCGGAATGTTCTCGGCCTAGTCAACCTTTCGTATGAGCGCGTCATCCTTTCTTTGTAAGCTTCTAGGTTTTGCTGCGCCATGAGACGAGTTTCATCGAGGGCATCGAGCTCCTCGAGCTGAAGATGAGCATTCTCTTCGTTGGTTATCTCATCATGAACTGTCACTCGTAGAGTGGGTAGCTCTATCTCCAAGGGGAGTACCGTTTCAGCACCGAATACCAATGCATACGGCGTTGTATTCGTAGCCGTTTTGAACGTGGTCCGATAAGCCCAAAGAGCTTCATGTAGTCTCTCGTGCCAGTCCTTTTTATTTTTGGACACCGTCTTCTTTATGGTCTTCGTCAAGGTCTTGTTGAAAGCCTCAGCTAGACCGTTAGCTCGGGAATTATAGACCGAAAAGTATCCCCAGTCTATATTATGCTGCTGTGCAAAGCGGCTGATTTTGTGACTTCTGTAGGCCGTCCCGTTATCAGAGATAATCCGTCGCGGAGTGCCGAACCGATAGATGACGCGTGTCTTGAAGAAATGGAGAATATTCTCCGTCTTCACTTCTCTTAGCGGTACTGCTTCTGCCCACTTGGAGAAGTAATCAGTTGTCGCTAATATGAACTGATGTCCTCTGGATGACGCTGGTTCGATGGGCCCAGTTATGTTAGTTCACCACATTTCGACCGGCCAGCTAGCACCGTTGGGTGTAGCGGATTTGGATGCTGGTGGATGAAGTCCCCATGAATCTGGCATGAGTGGCACTGTTTCGCGTACTCGAGGCAGTCTTGAATCATCGTGGGCCAATAGCAGCCCATCCTTTTGATCATCAGCTTCATCTTTGGCCCGGCTTGGTGAGAACCGCAGAGTCCGTCGTGAGTTTCTTGGACGACTCTCTTTGCTTCTTCCGGTCCCAAGGCATCTTAGCCACAGAGAGTCAAATGATCTCTTATATAGAGTATCATTGACGAAGGCAAAAGACAGAGCTCGTTTCATGAGCTGATGTCTTGAGGATGCATCTTCAGGTGTTCGACGGGATTTGAAATAGTCTGTAAAGACTTCACTCCAATCCTTAAACTTTTCCTGGTCCTCCATTTATAGGACTGTCTCCTTGGTCGTTTTCTTTTTTTCATACGACTCCGGAGATATTTCGGCTGGTGCAAGAACTTGACGGCTTTGTAAAATGATCCTTACGTCGTCAAGATTTTCATCAGCTAGTTCTTTAGCGAGTTTAGCTAACGCATCCGCTTTGCTATTCTCCGTGCGTGGAATGCTTTCCAGAGTGTAGGAGGGAATTTGAGTCAGCAATTGCTGCACTCTCTCGCCGTACTTTACCAACTCTGGTTTGCACGTTTGATAGTCGTCGTTTACTTGGCTAACGACCAGTTGGGAGTCTCCGTATATGAGGAGGTTTTTGATTCCCATGTTGACGGCGATCTCAAGCCCAGCTATCAAAGCCTCATATTCGTCTTCGACTCTATCAAGGAAAAGGCAAAGCGCATTATCCCTCTTTATGGAGTCACGAAGATGAGGTTTATCCCATATTTGATTATGGGGGAGCTGTGCTTTCGCTTCTTCATGGAAGATGCCCCATCAAAGTAGAGTTCCCATCGGGTGTCACTCTTTCCTTTCTCCCCATCGATCGTGTCAAACGCGTGCTCGTCTGGCAATTCGCAATTTAGGGGTGAATCGGCAGGTATAGGATGCTCAGCGAGGAAGTCGGCGATGGCCTGGCCTTTCACTGCCTTGAGGGGTCGGTATGTTATCGAGAACTCCATCAAGAGGAGGGCCCATTTAGCATGCTGTCCCGTTAGTATGGCTCTTGACATCAAATATTTGAGAGGATCCACTTTTGATATGAGGTAGACCTCATGCGCCAACACATAGTGTCTGAGCTTCGTTATCGTGAAGATTAATGCCAGGCAGTGTTTTTCGATGGGTGAGTATTTATTTTTTGCCCCCAGGAGAACTCGACTCAAATAGTAGAGGGCTCTCTCCTTCCCTTCGTCATTCTCCTGTGCCCATAGTGCACCTAAAGAACCTTCCAGGGTTGTTGTGTACAAGATGAGAGGTTTTCCCTTGACCGGAGTGGTCAGTACTGGCGGATTCTGCAAGTATTGCTTGATTTCGTCCAGTGCACTTTATCATTTGCAGTCCCAGACAAAAGGGGTCTACTTCTTCATTAAAGGGCTGCAGGGGCGGCATTTGCCGGAGAAATTGGCTATGAACCGCCGGATATACGCGAGCTTCCCTTAGAGAGACTGCAGTTGCTTGAGAGTTCTTGGCGGAGGCATTTCCATGATTGCCTTGATCTTCGACTGGTCTATCTCGATGCCCCGGTGTCGTACGATGAATCCTAGAAATTTTCCAGAGGAAACCCTGAACACGCATTTGAGAGGGTTCATCTTCAAGTTGTATTTCCGAAGGCGCTAAAACATGATTTTCAGATGCTCCCAATATTCCTCATACGATTTTCTTTTAACCATGAGGTCGTCAATATAACATTCGGCGATTTCATGTATGAGGTCATCAAAGATCTTCGTCATGGCCCTCTGGTAGCCAGCGCCGGCGTTCTTCAGACCGAAAGGCATCACTTTGTAGCAGAATAAGCCCAAAGGGGTCCGGAAAGCGGTATGCTTTTAGTCTTCGGGATGCATCTTTATTTGATTGTACCCTAATGAGCCATCCATGAAGGAGAAAACTTCGTGAGTGGACGTGTTGTCTATCATCAGCTCGGTGACCGATACGGGAAAATCATCCTTCGGACAGGCTTTGTTGAGGTCTCGAAAGTCTATATAGATGCGCACTATTCTATTTTTCTTCATCACTGGGACAATGTTGGCGATCCAGTCAGGGTATTGAACTTCTTGGATAAAGCCGGAGTCGATTAGCTTCTTGACTTCGGCGTTGATGCTCATTTCAAGTTCAAGCCTCATCCTTATTGATGCTTATTTGATCGGCTTGACGTATGGAGATATCGCCAATTTATGCATGGCTACTTCTGGATCTAGTCCCGGCATCTCGGAGTAGTTCCATGCGAAGCAGTCTTTATACTGCATGAGCACATCTTTTTAGCGTAGCCACCTGTTCTTTAGACAGCAGCTCACTGGCGAACATAGGTCGCGGATCGTTTGCCATCCCCAAGTCGATTTTCCTTAGGTTATCCGCCGTGGTGTGTATCCCACCCTCAAGCTCTTTTGGAGCCGGTGGAAATTCTAAGATCAACTCATCTTCATACTCATTTTTGATGCACTAAGGGAGGTCACCCATATTCTCGGGCACTCCTTCTTCTGACAGTGTTATCACATGACGGTTCGAGATAGTTTCCAGGACCGATGTTGGTCTGGTTCTATTCTCATCATATACGTTGCCTTTGGCACATGCTTTCGCGGTGGGGCTACGCTCCAACTGTCAGATAGAGCGAACCTGCCGAGCTGGTATTTGTTTTCGACCCAATTCTTTAAGGTGATGCAGTCTTCAAGAGGATGTCCTATCGCTCTATGATAAGAGCAATAATCTGGGTGATGAACCTCGTTTTCCTGATCTAGGTGTCGAGACCCCGGGAGTGTAATCATTTGATGTTTTATGACAAAATCGAATATCTTCCTTGTCTTGTCTTGGGGAAAAGAATATGCTCGACCCATCTTTTTCATAAGAGACGGACTCCGGCTGGCCTTTTCTTGATCGTATGGCCTTCTGGATCCGTTTTGCCGCTGTCGAATGTTTTTTTCGTTCTTCAATTTGTTTTCGCCTTTGCATCGGGCCATTTTCCTATCTTGGGAATGCATGGCGGGCTAACGGCGAAGGGCATCATCATCCTCCGTGGCCTGCTGAAGGAGGCGTTGCGTCTTGGCTTTCTTGTAAATGGCCATTTCGCGACTGTGGTCGTTCCAAGCCTTTTGACTCGCTTCCTTTATTAGCCTGCCCATCTGTTCTTCAAACGATGGACTTGACATTTTTATGACAAGACAGCATTCTGGTTCATCGTCGATGTCTTTTAAAAGATCATCCCCGCTTTCATCAAGGTCATTTATGACACGGCAGTAGTGGAATTGCTCCCGTTTCTTGGACTGTACATATCCAAGCCCAATCGCTTCCATTTTTCCGTTGGGCAATTTTCGCTGAGTTCCAAGGACATTCCAAATCCTGTTATAGAACTGAGCTTGTCGAGCAGTCTGTTTGAAGGGTACGCCTTGGCGCCTCAACAGCCTTTTTAATCTTTCTATGTAGTATCTGGGCAGACATATGGGCTGGAGCCTGTCAAGCGTAGAATCGGCACCATGTAAGACTTCTTTTTCGACTTTAGTCTCCATGGATCGATAGAATAGGATCGCCTTTTCATCTCTTCGCCTGGGAGGGACGTAAAATGTCTGCCGTTCCTGCACACAATAGGTATCAAGTGCGTCGAGCTCTCTGTAGTGCTGCCGCGGAACCATAGCGATCTGCAAACTCTGATCATCTCCAGTGAGGGCCTGCACCGATGGACGGACTGAGAACACTGCGTTGAATTCGTCTTCAGAGTCACTGCCGAAGACCAGAAGAGGGGTAGATGGTCCCGGCTTGCTGTATTAGGGCGGCCTCGAATAGACTATCTCTTCCTCCTCTTCGGTATCGCTTCCGAAGACTGGAATAGTGGTGATAGCTTTTTGCTTATTCTCCAGTTTATGGCATCTTTCTGTGTCCTCAAAGTCTGATAGGAAATACATTGCGTCTTCATATTTTTGGACTTCGTTCACAGAGAATGGGTTTAGCTCCCCCATAACGGTGTACTCGAGACCATCTTTGAAGTACTTCATACGCTGATGTTGTGTAGAAGGGATGATGTTGTACTCGTGTAACCAAGGCCTGCCGATCAAAGCGTTGTAGCAAGTCTTGGTGTCAATGACATGAAATTTGATGTCAGTGATGAGCAGCCCAAAGCGTAAAGTCAGTATCACAGACCCGAGCGTCCGTGATGACTGGGAGTCGAACCCGGAGATAGTGATTTTATCCCGAGTGAGGTGTTGAATGCTCATGCAGATTTCTTTTAGCATCCTTATATTTAGGAGGTTGACAGAGGACCCGTTGTCAACTAAGACCTTTACTATCTTGATGTCATGGCAGTATCCGGTGACATACAAGGGACGGTTGTGCTCGCATGTTCCGAGGAGGAGATCTTCATCGCTAAAAGTGATGTCAGCTGTGTGCACTTCTTCCAGCTCGTCCTTTATCTTTTCTTCGGCAAGGAAAGCTTGAAACTGCTCGGGATCTTATAGTGCCTTGATTAGAGAATCTCTCTCCTCTTTAGATAGCAGAAGGGCGTCGAGAATGCTTAGCTGCGAGGGTATTTTCCTCAGGTGTGCCAGAACATTGTAATCCACCTTGTTTTTCTTGGGCGGTTTCTTGGCTGCAAGCTCTTCGACGACTCGGTAATTAAAGGCGATATCTTCAGTGACTTTTTCTTTCCCTTTATCTTTTTTATTCGATCCGTTGTTCGTAGGTCCGAGATTCTTTTCGGGCAACGTATGATTGCTCAGATGAATACTCTTGTAGGTTTTCATCTCTTCTGCTTCGGAGGTGGGTTCTTTGAAGAGAGGGCCGAGGGCTATTTCCTCATCAGAATTACTTCTAAAGGTGAGAACATGCGATCTCCAGGAATCGACCATGTGACAGTTACCGGCAGCTCTTCCACGTTCGTCTGTCACACTTTTTCGCTGTCGACGGGCTTCATGCTTCATCCTCTTGAAATGTTGCCTGTGAGCGACATACCCTTGCCACCATTTTTTAAAGGCCATGCATTCTTTGGTAGGATGTGCAATCCTCTGATGGTATAAGCAATAGGTAAGATGTACACCCGCTTCGTCAGGGTGAATACCGCCGGGAGTATTCCCTTTGAAAGGTGGCATCTTCATTCCCATGGACAAGGCTTTGGTAAACTGTTTCCTCGTTTTAAGTTTGCTTTGTCTGCGGCGGATGTGCTTTGATCTGGTGGAATTATTTTGTGACCCATCCCTACCGCGACTTCTTCAAATTGACGCCGATTCCTGGCCCTCTCGAATATGGCCATTTCGCGTTCTTGATCATCCTTACTCTTTTGACGGGCTTTGTTCAGCAGCAAGTCAATCATTTCGTCAGACGACTCTAAGGGCCTTGGTTCCAATCCTGCCCCCAGCTCCTCTATGTTGTTTTCTAACGCCGAGTGAGCTCCTTCGTTAGTTAGAGACAAATGAGAGATCATGTGGAAACTTGCCACATCATCCTCAGATTCTTCTGATGAGTCATCTCCGTCGTTGTTGTCGTTATTTCCTTTTTCAAGGATATTGTTGAGAAATTCTCAGAGTGTAACCAGGGTTCGTTCCTTTTGGTTGTATTCTTCCAGCATGTCAATACGTTTTCACTGGTCCGTACACTTGTCATCAGGCTTCACGGGCTTTTTGGTCTTTTTCTTCTTCTTCGAAGGCTTTGACGGTTGGGACTGAGCGTTTTGACCATCTCTACCAATTCTTGGCGTCGGGCACCGTTTCAGCATTCCCTCAATGATCTCAGGTTCCAGCGGGCTTCTCCACCTAATCGCCGGGCATGTTTGGAGATCCTTCAGCATTCGTTTTGTTTTGGCTGAAAGAGCGACCTCCCATGGAGCTTCTTCTATAAAAGAGCATGATGCCCTTGGCGTGTCTATCTTTTTAAGAGCGTGGGGCTGGGGCGGGCTTACCTTCAAATTTTCAAACAGCGTGAATTTTCCCTGTTGGTATTGGTCCTCAATCCAGCCTTTGAAGACGAAGCAATCTTCGATTGGATGGCCTACTTCTCGGTCGTAAGGGTAGTAATTAGGATTGTTGGTGTCTCCCGGCTGTAGTGGACGTCTTGGATCTGGCAGATTGATGAGCCTCTTGCGCACCGCCAGCTCAAACAGTCTCTTTGTTTTATCCCGCGGAAACGATTACGGGCGTTTTGTCTTCTCGTTGAAGAATCGCCGTCTATCGTTTTGGCGATCAGCTGGTTTTGGATCACTGGGCTGCTGCTGAGCATTGGTGATGAAGGTCGCTTTTCCTTTCCTCTTTTCGTTTCGAGGCTCCATTTTCGAGGAAGACGGTCTATGGCCTATCTGATCCATTTGGGCCAGCTTGTTAATCAAGACCTGGAAGGTAGTTGGCTTGAAAAACATTATGAACTGGGATATGGTCATCTTCGGATCGAGGGTACCCATGAACATGCCTACTGTAGATGCTTGTTCGATGCGTTGTTCGCATTTCGACCAAAGGTTCCGCCACCGGATTGCATACTAAACCCATGTTTCTCCCAGCTTCACCCTGGCATTGATCATTGTCGTGATTGGGATGCGTTCGCTAGCGCTTGCGAAACGCTGGGTGAATAGCAATTCTATGTCCGTAAAAGTTTTGACGGAGCCGCTGGGAAGCTCTGAATACCATTCGAATGCCGTCTCCGCCAAGCTGCCGACGAATTGGCGAAGCAGTAGCTTATCGTCACCTCCAGTGTTGCCGCACAGAGCCCTCAACTGAGCGACATATTGATGGGGATTGCCTATCCCCTTGTATACATGGAACTTAGGAATCGTGTATCCTGGCGGGTACTTAATCTGATCGTACCAGCTTGGATATGGTCGCCCAGTTCTGATGACTTGGCCAGCAGCTTCGTTTGCTTGATGAGCTCGTATCTGTTGAGCTATATAATCATCGAGCACTGCTTTCAAAATTGTTTCCTCCTTCGCAGCTGAAGAGTCCGAAAGAGGGTTTGATGTCTCCCCTCTATCGTCTTCAATTATTACTGGCGGCTCTTCGGCTGGAGGGTTCGGCTGGATCATCATGCCCACCATATCTTGGAACAATAGCGCCATTTGTTTTATGTTGGCCGCTTGTTCCATGGCCTCTTTGTCTTTCTTCTCGAGGATTCTGCGGAGAAACTCGGCATCGGTTCCTTATTCCTGACGCTGCTCCGACGACGTCTCCGGGCTTTCTTTTCGCCCAGTGAGTGCGGCCATCTGTGCCGGCATCTCCAGGAGCTTTTGTTGCTGCTCCTGAGTTTTCGTCATAGACCGTGTAAGTGGTCGATGACCCATAGAAGCACGACTTTCCTCTTTTCCGGAAGCCATATAAACAGTATGCACTACCGTGCCCCAAGACTTGGGGCGTTTGGATTCAGCGCCCTTGCGATTCGTCGCAGACGCAGGGATCTTCTCCGGCCTTCTCCTTTTGTGGGCGGTCGAAGTTGAGGGGGCCGTTGCAGCGGGCACCCAAGTAGACGGCACCTTCTTTGACACGACAGGGTGGTCCTTCTCTTGCCGAACCTTCATTTTTTTCGGTCGGCGGGAGTAGTCTTGGTTAATCACAGAGACTTGGACCCTTCGCTAGACCCTGTGAATTTTGGAGGACAGCCGCTGAGGGGGATGCTCTGACTTTGCCTTTGTAATGTTCTCCAGAGGTGGAGGAGACCTTTTTAACACAGCAGTTGGAGAGTTTTTGCACACCCTCCTAAGTGGTTCAAAGCTGTTCCCAGTTGGAACTGTTGGAGATAGTGCCCTCAGAGTCAATTATTGGATCACAGGTACGTGATTGCAATGATTGAGGGAGGACCTATACCGGTAGGATAGTCTTACTCAAGATTATAGTATGCTATCAGGTTTATCTTTATCATCGTGTACTGCTTTAGGTGACATTACTGATCACTATTGCACGTTGATAGAGCCTCTAGGATTCATGCTTGACTACCAGCAGTATGATGGCGATCATATACGTGAGAGCTGGGGTCTATAAGCACATCCTTAAAAGGCCCCTAGTCGTGGGAGTTTCGAGACAGGGCATCGATACTCCAGAGTAGACTAGTGTATACAGTCGGGACCCCGACGAAGGGCGGTGGCCGGTCTCACAAGCCACTGGTGTTAGTTGGTTCACCTAAGATGTATACAGGTGCTCATTGGGTTATGAGTACACCGGACAGGACTCGCCGGGAACCTGCTAGTTGGAATTATACTTGACGTCAGATAGCAGTTCCCTGGTGACATGTGTACAGGTTAGTTCATCGACCTGAGATCGTCATTTGTCTCGTGTGAGTTCCCACTGTACTTTGATTACTATCCTACCACGCTTAAAGGAGTCGTGCAAACAGGTTTTAGTTGGGTACAATCCTGAGCCACATGGAGGCAGTGAGCGGATCTGCAGGGGTTCGTCTCTCCCGGTATTGGGGGTAAGGTCGCGCTGTGTCTAGGAGAGCCATTACACGAAGTCCTTGGTCAAGGCAGGAGATTTACCGGTAGGTATTCCAGTAGTATCTCAGGGTGTTCTGGGCTACACTCCGACACGACTTGTACCGCTTTTGGGGGTCTGACTTTTACCAACCCCCTAAGCCCGACATGCGATGCTCATAGACGAACGGACCGGACTGTACGGATATTGTCACTGACAGGCTCAATAGGATGTCAGGATGAGTTCGCTCACAGACGTCCCTTTTGGTCAATACCTGGTCGCCCGTTACGTATGGCTAATACCTCTGACGTGCTGGTGGTTAAATCCATAGCCAAATGTATTGACGAGTCTTTAGAGTCCCCGACAGACAGTTTCTCAAGTTTCGGGCGAAACGCTGTAGAGGCCGTATGGAGATATGGCAGGGTTCGATCATATACGTGCGGTATTGCACGGATCAAGATCGGACGGATAATACTAGCGGGCTTTGGTTTAAGCCGGATCCTAGTATTGTACAGTGTGGATTTTGTCTCTTTGCATTTGTATTCGGTCGGAATACAAATGCGGGTATGTATATACGGTCGCGGGCTTTTCCTATAATTTATTACGGGATCAGTTTTTTGAAGTTGCCAATTTGCATTCCGTTTCGGCTGAGTTTTCCTTTGTTCCTTCACGGCCAGATTTTTGTGATAGAAGGGGCTAATTTGCATATTTGCAAATTAGCATTGTAGAGGGGGTTTCTTGTAAATGGATGATTATGATGGTTCAAGCATCTTTTCTTTTTCCCTTATCATATCCTTTGCATTTATGGTGATTAGTTTTGAAAGGATGGGATTAGAAATAGAAGTGACATTATTATCATCACATTGGTTATGATCACCTCTTGCTTTTACTACACTCACCTCCCTTCATTGCTTTTGCTCTCTCCTCTTCATTCTTATGATGAGGCCGGCCACTTCTAAAGAGGGAGAGGGAATTTCATTTGGTGAGGGAAAAATTATTCATCTCATATTTGGCTTGCTATAAAATTCCTCACCTCTCTCAAAAGTTTATTTTTTCTCCTCCACATCTAAAATGGCAACTTCACAAACCCCATGAGGCAAACCATTCTACACTAGCCTACAGTATTCTTGGACATGTCGACTCGCCAACTTCGTGCCCGAGTTGCCTCGGTTCAGAGGTGGGAGCCCGTAAAAGAACCCGGCGATGTGGTGCCCGTTCCGACGAGGAGATGAAGACCGGAGATTCCGCGAGGAGAACGGGATGGAGGCCGAAGACCGATGGACACGGATCGCTCGGTATAGCTTTCTACCCATTCTCTAGTTAGCTAGCATTAGGTTAATGGCCCGATCCGGGTTTTTATAGTGCGCGGTAGTGCCGGTTTACAAGTTTTGTAAAAGTTTCATTTCTGCATTCTGGCATCGGATCGACGGCCGGGGCGCTGCCGTGCACTTACACTGGTATCAGAGCCACGCCATTAACCTAGTCTAGCTCACTCTAACGTGTTTACAAGTTCGATCGAACAGATTTTCAAAAAACTGTTAGGTCCACGTTACCTCTCCCGGTACTTACGGGGTTGCGGAAACGGTAAATCAAAATTTTTTCTAAACTTTGTAACATGGACCGTAAAAGCCGGATCTTTGCTAAACTAAAACTAGTAATCTAGCTAAAGAGAGTTAGCTACTATGTTGATGGTTATACCTAAACTTGAACTCCTTCTCTTCTTGTTGTTGTTCTTCTTTCTTGTTCTTTGTAGAAGCTTGAATGGTCCTCTTCTCGTCGCCTTCTTCTTGCCGAAGATAGATCCACCTCGAAGGTTCGACTTTGGGCTCTTCCTCGATCTTTGAGTGAACTAGGGTTTCCGGCTTGCTAAACCTTCATCCTAGAATGAGTAGAGAGTGATTAGGGTTTGCTTTTCCTTTTAAAGAGAATGATTCTCAACACATGAGAAGGTTTCTCTTTGCTAGAGGAAGAAGAAGATGAAAATGAGGAGAGAGAGAGGTTATGATAGAATGAGCTCTCATTTTTCTTTCTAGCAACCATAATGCAAAAGAAAAATATTATCTAAATGATAATAATTGAAAATGAGAATAGTTGATGGTAGTATTTGGAATGACCACAACCATGCTTCATTTAATAAAAAGTAAGCATGAATCAAGGAAGACTTTCAAGGCATGAAAGTGGTCAATGGTCAACAAGTCAACCAAGGTCAACAAGTCAACAAAAACTCAACCATAACATAATTCTCATTTAATTACTATTATTAATAGTTAATATATAAATCCATTAGGGTTTGGAAAATGAAGACTGTCAACTGTGCATACGCACCCGTTCCGAAACCCTAATGAAAAACCTCATTCTCCGCCTCAAGCAACTGTGCATACACACCTGCATTCTCGTTCCGAGGAACAAGAATACCAAGATATAAAAGCAACCCCAAAACATATACCAGTATCTGGCTCAAACCAGAGCCTGCCAGTATAATCCGTCCGGACTCCAAACGTGCACAAGTGCGCGGATGAGAACGAACCCTGTCGCAAAACCATGCGACCTCTACTCTGTTTTGCCCAGAGGCGAATACCCTCTGTGTGGGACTCTAAAGACTCGACACTACGCTGGCAGTGGGTTTAACCACAGACCGCAAGCGGCACTAGCTGTGCGTAACGATCCCCAGGTAGATGCCGACAAGAAGGCTGACGAGGTGAAACCCCATCTGAACTCCTACTGAGTCTGAATGTGACATTCTCCGTACAGTCCGGTCTGTTCGTCTGATACATCGCATGGCGGGCCTAGGGGGGCGGTAAACGTCAGTCCCCTAATAGCGGTACAAGTCGTGTCGGAGTGAAGCCCAATACACCCTGAGATAACACTGGAACCTACCAGTACATCTCGCTTGCCCTGGCCAGGGACTACTTGTGTAATGGCTCTCCTAGACACAGCGCGATGTCAACCCCCAATACCGGGAGAGACGAATCCTGTCTAACCGTCACTGCCTCCAAGTGCTTCGGGACTGCTCCCAACTACTACCTGTTTGCACGACTCAGTAGAGCCGTGGTAGGGTAGTAATCAAAGAACAGTGGGAACACACTCGAGGCGAAGTGACAGTGTCAAGTCAGCGGACTAAGCTGTACTCATGTCACCTGGGAACTGATAACTGACGATAGGTATAATACCAACCATCAGTTCCCGACGAGTCCTGTCCAGTGTACTCGTAACCCAACGAGCACCCGCATACTATCTCAAGTACGACGTACTGACGGCTGTGGGACAGACCGTCTCCCGTGCTGGGATGAGAAGCGCATACGCTAGTCTACTCCGGAGTATCGATGCCCTATCTCGGTACTCCCACGACTAGGGACGTGTATAAGGATGTGCTTGTAGATTACCCAGCCCCCACTAGTGTGATCGCCATCACAACGCCGGTAATCAAGCAAAGATCCTAAGGGCTCTACTAATGCGTATAGGTGATATAATAAATAAACACATATGTACTCATTAAAGTAGAGGCAAACCAAGTAGCATACTACTATATTGAGCAAGATTGTCTGTACAACTGTGAATATCCCAAGCTTCCATCAAGTAATATACATACTAGTATGATACAGTAATGGCCTCTAGGGCATATACACTAACAATCTCCCACTTGCACTAAGGCCATGTACTGGCGTATCGAAGACCTATCATCTCGATCAGCCGCTCGAACTGAGTCTGGGGTAAAGCCTTCGTGAATGGGTCCGCAGTGTTGTCCTTTGTGTCCACTCTCCGCACCTCGATCTCCTGTCGATCAATGATCTCCCTGATCAGGTGATACCGCCTTAAGATGTGCCTGGATTTCTGATGGGACCTTGGTTCCTTCGCTAAAGCTATAGCCCCATTGTTATCGCAATACAAAGGTATTGGGTCAACAATGGACGGAACCACCTGAAGTTCACTAATGAACTTCTTAATCCAGACCGCCTCTTTTGCGGCATCGCTTGCAGCAATGTATTCAGCCTCCATCGTCGAGTCTGCGACGGTATCCTGCTTGGAACTCCTCCAACATACCGCCCCTCCGTTGAGGGTAAACACAAAACCCGAGACGGACTTGCTGTCATCTTTGTCACTCTGGAAGCTTGAATCGGTAAAGGACTCGACCCTGAGGTCTCCATTACCGTATACCAGGAACATCTCCTTAGTCCTTCTCAGGTACTTGAGAATGTTCTTCACTGCTGTCCAGTGGTCCTCCCCTGGGTCCGACTGATACCGGCTTACCGTGCTCAACGTGTAAGCTACATCTGGTCTTGTACATAGCATCGCATACATTATAGATCCTACCGCCGAAGCGTAGGGTATAGTGCTCATGCGAACCCTCTCCTCGTCAGTCTTAGGAGACATCTTCTTGGAGAGGGTAATTCCGTGCAATGCGGGTATGTTACCGCGCTTGGAATCCTCCATACTAAATCTCTTTAGTACGGTCTCTATGTACCTGGACTGCGAAAGTCCCAATAGTCTCTTGGATCTATCTCTATAGATCTTGATCCCCAGAATGTACGAGGCATCACCCAGGTCCTTCATGGAGAACCTTTGTGACAAAAACAGCTTGACCGATTGTAGCATAGGAACATCATTTCCTATCAAAAGAATGTCGTCCACGTACAAGACTAGGAACACGACAGTTCGTCCTACAATCTTCTTATACACACAGGGTTCATCTTCGTTCTTGATGAAATCAAATTCCTTGATTGCCTCATCAAAACAGATGTTCCAGCTCCGCGATGCCTGCTTTAATCCATAAATGGATTTAAGCAACTTGCACACCCTTCCGCTGCTCCCACTGTCTACGAAACCTTCTGGTTGATCCATGTAAACGCACTCTTCCAAACAACCGTTTAGGAAAGCCGTCTTAACATCCATCTGCCAGATTTCATAGTCATGGAAGGCAGCAATGGCAAGTAGGATCCGAATGGATTTGAGCATAGCCACCGGAGAAAAAGTTTCATCATAGTCCAAACCAGGTCTTTGACGGAAACCTTTTGCAACGAGTCTAGCTTTATAGGTTTCCACCTGCCCATCTACACCAAGTTTCCTTTTGTAGATCCATTTGCATCCAACGGGTTTTACCCCAGGTGGAGCAATATCTATGGTCCACACTTTATTGGCGTACATGGACTCCATTTCGGATTGCATTGCTTCCTGCCACTTATCAGAGTCCCTACTGATAATGGCCTGCCTGAAACTGGTAGGGTCATCTTCTTCCAAGATGCAATCCTCTCGATCCCCGTCTATGAGAAAACCGTAGTATCTCTCGGGCGGATGAGAAATCCTACCAGATCTGCGGAGTGGCTGAGGTTCGTTTGGGGTTATTGAATCTAGCGGTTCCTCCAAATTTTCAGTTACATTTTGTGGTCGCTGAATTTCTTCCAGTTCTACCGAACTCCCACTAGTTTCTTTTGCAAGAAATTGCCACTCTAAAAAGGTGGCGTGGCGAGATACAAACACCTTCTGTTCCTCGGTGTGGTAGAACAGATATCCTGCGGAGTTCTTAGGATATCCCACAAATTTACATAGAACTGAACGTGCCTTAAGTTTGTCCGGATTTTGTACTTTTACATAGGCCGGACAACCCCATATCTTAATGCCTTTAATATACGGCTTCTTACCATTCCATATCTCGAACGGTGTCTTAGGCACAGATTTAGACGGAACATCGTTCAATAGGTACGCCGCTGTCTGAAGCGCATGTCCCCAAAATGAAAGAGGCAACTCAGCACTACTCATCATGGAGCGAACCATATCCAATAGGGTACGATTCCTCCGCTCCGAAACACCGTTGTGCTGTGGTGTATAAGGAGGAGTAAGCTGAGAGAGAATACCATTCTCTTTTAAGTAATCTAGGAATTCCGTGCTTAAGTACTCCCCTCCCCTGTCAGACCGGAGGATCTTGATACTTTTGCCAATCTGGTTCTCTACTTCCTTTCTGAATTCCTTGAATTTCTCAAAAGCTTCAGATTTGTGTTTCATCAGATACACATATCCGAACCTAGAGAGATCGTCAGTGAATGTGATGAAGTACGAGAACCCACCCCTTGCATGTATAGACATCGGACCACACACATCACTGTGTATGAGTCCCAAGAGCTCTCTTGCTCTTTCTCCATGTCCGGTGAACGGAGATTTGGTCATCTTCCCTTTGAGACAAGACTGACAAGTTTCATAAGATGAAAACTCGAACGCATTCAAGAGTCCATCTCTATGCAACTTACTCAGTCTTTTCTCTCCGATATGACCGAGTCTACAATGCCACAAGTAGGATTCATTCGTATCTGAATTCTTCCTCTTGCGTGTGTTTTGTATATTGAGAACTGTATTCTGATTTAGAACGTAGATACCATTAAACAGTGTACCCTCTGCAACCAGTACCTTATCAAGGTAAATGTTCATGATATTCTTTTCAAGAACAAACTTATATCTATCTTTATCGAGTAAAGAAACTGATATGATGTTGCAAACCATAGAGGGTACATAGTAGCAATCGTTCAAAATCATAGTCTTGCCATTTGGCAATACTAGGTGATATTCACCGACGGCTGCCGCATAAACTTGTGCTCCGTTCGCTACTCTGAGCGACATATCACCCGGTGCAACTTTCCTACTTTTTCTCAGTCCTTGCAATAAATTACAAATATGAGATCCTGATCCGGTATCAAGTACCCAGGAGGTAGGGCTGACCGTAAAACAGTTCTCAATTACAAGAACACCTGAAGTAGATGCAAAACCATGCTTCTTCTTCAACTGGGTATCCTGGAAATCCATACTTTCCTCTTTCCCATTCTCATACTCATGACGGTTGTCACAAGTTAGAGCTGAACCAACTTTCCCCAGTCCCGAATAAGAATTCGGTTCGGTCAAGCGATACATTTTATTATCTTGATTAGGGCGTGAAAAGGTTGCTGCCTGGAGAGAGAGAAAAGAAACACTCAGCGTATGCTCGTGCAAGATTAGATTGGTTTATTAATTTATCTAACCAGGGTGTCTCCCACTGTTTCCTCAAATCCTTCTTAAAACCCTTTTAAAACAAGAACTAGCCGGGTTTTAATTCACGTTACAATACTTGCTTAACCTTTCAGCCAGGCTAGTGTCGGTACTTCGAGGGAGGTTTTCCAACGCTTTCGCGAAGTTCCTTAATTAAAGAACCTCTTTTCCCTGTGGGCGTAACCCCGCTAACACCTTTCTAGACACCTACTAGGTTTATAGCATTGATCGTTAAGTGAAATAATCTCCCGAGAGTAAACCAACTCATCAGTGGGATCGGGATCCAACTGTCATTGTGTGATAACCTAGATGGAATCCACTCTAGTCACCACACTCCAGAAGGTATGCTAAACCTGCAAGTTTCAGTTCTTTTGAAACTCCCGATGTGGTTTTTGCCCCTAGGATCCAAATGACCTTGACTGAGCCAAAATGTCAAAAGATCCTAGTCAAGTTCAACCCGTCATTATCTTGACTGCATTAGACCCACCCGTACAAGTCCTTGACTGAGCCAAAATGACCGCACGACTGTCCTAACCAATCACTTTGTATCCTACGGAAAAATATTACATAGCTACCGTTCACTACGCCTCGGCTGAGCACGAAATACGTAGCACGAATACTAAGCAATATTAATCCGAAACGACGGAGGGCTACGACTGGGTTTTTGGCGAAAAACCCGTTAACGTAATGAACTTGATTTCGTTGAAGGAACGTGATACACCCTTTTGAAAATATAGTGGCGAAAAACTTTTGCTAAAGAGGTCACTCCCGGTGAAGGGATCTCGGCTCTTTCCTCGTCGAGTGAGGTGCTGGGCATTCGTAAGATGAATACCTCGATGCAAAGCAAGAATAATCGACTATAGTGAAGTTATTACCCTGACGCAAATTTTTTGTCCAAGGGGTCACTCCCGGTGAAGGGATCTCGGCCCTTGCCTCGTCGACTGAGGTGCTGGGTATTCATAACCGAATACCGCGATGCAAAACAAAAATGAACGTCCTTGCAATAACAGCTTTTTGAAAAAATTTGTTCCAACAACGTCTTTTAGGTTTATTTTCTTGCATTAGTTCTTTTAATGCGTGATATTCTTGCATTAGTTCTTTTAATGCGTCCCATCATTTAATCCTACCATTGCAGAAAACAACCAAAATATGACGTACGCTTATGCCATTCGCATTCGCCACGGGGTCCCGTCATCACTCGTTAGGTTACTTAACTAACGACAGAGCGGGGGCTGGGCTAGCGCGGCTGTAAAACATAAGCAACGCCTAAATAGTAAAGCAATGATAGACATTACAGATCACAGATGAATACATTGGATATACTAGCAATCCGCAATCCTTTCGAGCCTGGAACGAAAAGCGGATAACACGGTCGCGGTGAATAGCCAAAACCCCACCCAAGACCCCTACGGGTGCGGCAAACCACCCGCCAAGTACCCGAAGCGAAGCAACCTCCCTCAATGCCATGAGTAGGCCACTCGGCACTTCGAGCTACCCGGTAGTTTGTGCACCCCTCCATGGGTCTATCCTAGGAGCAAAAACAGTAAAAAGAATTATACAATGACGGCTACAACCCCGACCCGGTTGTGCGGCCAAACAAAAATATTATTACATCAATTTACATTTACAATGAATGAAAGAAAAACAAAAGCTCATCTCACATCCAACCCGGCTATTCACCCGCGACAGTCCAACAGATTCATATACACATTCTAATATCAAACACAGATCATGTATAACCCCGACTAATCGTCTTATAGCGATTAGCCGACGTTCAATACATGCAAACATCACAGATATAACCAACATAGCCAAAGTGTAGCGAAGTTCGAAAAAAAATACGGAATTATAGGACCCCAAAAGTGAATTTCAGTTCTGGAAAATCTGGGCACATATAATATATCTGAAAAATCCCAAAATCCCACCAGAAGAACACTGCACGAAAAACGATGCATCAAGGAAACCATACTGCGGCGCTTCCGCGGCATATCCCTACCTCGTGCCGCGGAAGCGCGGCTATTTAAAAGAATTATGTCATCGTTTTTCTTCTGTGTTCAAACAAAACCCTGAGACGATTTTACAAGTATAAAGTTTTTCATTTAGAGCAGAAAAAAATTCAACAGAAACTTAGGGTTTTGTTTTTCCGGTTTTGCGATTTTTCGGTTTCGAACTTCCATACACTTCGCTACCAAGCTAGTTTAAGTTTAGTTAGGCTCTGATACCACTGTTAGGTCCACGTTACCTCTCCCGGTACTTACGGGGTTGCGGAAACGGTAAATCAAAATTTTTTCTAAACTTTGTAACATGGACCGTAAAAGCCGGATCTTTGCTAAACTAAAACTAGTAATCTAGCTAAAGAGAGTTAGCTACTATGTTGATGGTTATACCTAAACTTGAACTCCTTCTCTTCTTGTTGTTGTTCTTCTTTCTTGTTCTTTGTAGAAGCTTGAATGGTCCTCTTCTCGTCGCCTTCTTCTTGCCGAAGATAGATCCACCTCGAAGGTTCGACTTTGGGCTCTTCCTCGATCTTTGAGTGAACTAGGGTTTCCGGGTTGCTAAACCTTCATCCTAGAATGAGTAGAGAGTGATTAGGATTTGCTTTTCCTTTTAAAGAGAATGATTCTCAACACATGAGAAGGTTTCTCTTTGCTAGAGGAAGAAGAAGATGAAAATGAGGAGAGAGAGAGGTTATGATAGAATGAGCTCTCATTTTTCTTTCTAGCAACCATAATGCAAAAGAAAAATATTATCTAAATGATAATAATTGAAAATGAGAATAGTTGATGGTAGTATTTGGAATGACCACAACCATGCTTCATTTAATAAAAAGTAAGCATGAATCAAGGAAGACTTTCAAGGCATGAAAGTGGTCAATGGTCAACAAGTCAACCAAGGTCAACAAGTCAACAAAAACTCAACCATAACATAATTCTCATTTAATTACTATTATTAATAGATAATATATAAATCCATTAGGGTTTGGAAAATGAAGACTGTCAACTGTGCATACGCACCCGTTCCGAAACCCTAATGAAAAACCTCATTCTCCGCCTCAAGCAACTGTGCATACACACCTGCATTCTCGTTCCGAGGAACAAGAATACCAAGATATAAAAGCAACCCCAAAACATATACCAGTATCTGGCTCAAACCAGAGCCTGCCAGTATAATCCGTCCGGACTCCAAACGTGCACAAGTGCGCGGATGAGAACGAACCCTGTCGCAAAACCATGCGACCTCTACTCTGTTTTGCCCAGAGGCGAATACCCTCTGTGTGGGACTCTAAAGACTCGACACTACGCTGGCAGTGGGTTTAACCACAGACCGCAAGCGGCACTAGCTGTGCGTAACGATCCCCAGGTAGATGCCGACAAGAAGGCTGACGAGGTGAAACCCCATCTGAACTCCTACTGAGTCTGAATGTGACATTCTCCGTACAGTCCGGTCTGTTCGTCTGATACATCGCATGGCGGGCCTAGGGGGGCGGTAAACGTCAGTCCCCTAATAGCGGTACAAGTCGTGTCGGAGTGAAGCCCAATACACCCTGAGATAACACTGGAACCTACCAGTACATCTCGCTTGCCCTGGCCAGGGACTACTTGTGTAATGGCTCTCCTAGACACAGCGCGATGTCAACCCCCAATACCGGGAGAGACGAATCCTGTCTAACCGTCACTGCCTCCAAGTGCTTCGGGACTGCTCCCAACTACTACCTGTTTGCACGACTCAGTAGAGCCGTGGTAGGGTAGTAATCAAAGAACAGTGGGAACACACTCGAGGCGAAGTGACAGTGTCAAGTCAGCGGACTAAGCTGTACTCATGTCACCTGGGAACTGATAACTGACGATAGGTATAATACCAACCATCAGTTCCCGATGAATCCTGTCCAGTGTACTCGTAACCCAACGAGCACCCGCATACTATCTCAAGTACGACGTACTGACGGCTGTGGGACAGACCGTCTCCCGTGCTGGGATGAGAAGCGCATACGCTAGTCTACTCCGGAGTATCGATGCCCTATCTCGGTACTCCCACGACTAGGGACGTGTATAAGGATGTGCTTGTAGATTACCCAGCCCCCACTAGTGTGATCGCCATCACAACGCCGGTAATCAAGCAAAGATCCTAAGGGCTCTACTAATGCGTATAGGTGATATAATAAATAAACACATATGTACTCATTAAAGCAGAGGCAAACCAAGTAGCATACTACTATATTGAGCAAGATTGTCTGTACAACTGTGAATATTCCAAGCTTCCATCAAGTAATATACATACTAGTATGATACAGTAATGGCCTCTAGGGCATATACACTAACAAAAACCGCGTTTCCATGTCATGTTTCTGTCGAATTTTTACAGTGCTCTAAAAATTATTTGGTACATTGTAAAAATACGTGCAGGGTTTTTTATGCATTCTGTGAAAATTTGGTCGGCTGAAGTTACTGTAGCGCGGCGGATCAGCGGCCAAAACCACGTTTTGGCCGCGGATCCGGCGACGAAATTTGGCTTCACTGCATCAAATGTTTACAGTGGCTCTCTGACATGGAAATAGGGTTTCTGGTATATTCGTTTTAGGCCCAGATGTTTTTGAGTGCTACAGTTATGCTTGGGGCCCGCTTCGGGAAATTTAGTCGATCGAAAATTTTAAACATGTTAGTTCACAGTATTTATATTATATCTGCGACCGTGAATGTCACTTGATCGGTAAATCCTGTCTAACTGCTATAGCCCTTTTAGACGGATTTGCGAACGTAACATTCACGTTGATGTTCTGTGTTGTGCTGTGATGTTGCGGATTGTCGTGGTGGATAGCCTGGATGCAATGGTAGTACAGTTTGGTTTTATATGTACATTTGATATTGCGGGGCGAGCGTCCGACATGTGGACTGTCGTCATTGCCTGTTTGTATATTATTCTTTTGGGGCACGACCGGGCTGAGGTCGATGTACCCGTTGTATGTATATTTTACTTTCTGTACTAGGATTACTCCGCGGTGGGGTGCACAGGTAGCCGGGTTCTAGAGGGCAACAGGCCCGCATCTCATGGCGTTGAGACGGAGGGGGATTCACTCTAGAATTGGCGGGCTATTCGCCGCACTCGTAGGGGGTACAGGTTGACCCAAGGAGGGGTGCACAAGTTACCGTATTCTGTGAAGTGCTGGGTGGTCCATTCACGTTGTTGAAGGAGGCTGCCTCGCTTCAGGTTTTGGCGGGTAACTTGCCGCCCCCGTAGGGGTCTAGGATTTCATTGCACAGGCTATCCACACGACCAGGGGAACGTCGGGTTTCAGTAGCGGCTCTGTGAAACCCGGGGATCCCAGATATCTGTATTGTTCTGTGATGCTTATTACATTTCTGTGATGTTGCATTTTATCACGCCTTGAGAGAATATTATATATTGATATATATACTAGTAGATGTTGTATATGTTTTGCATCCGCGCTAGTCCAGTCCCCGCTCTGTCATTAGTTAAGTAACATAACGGGTGATGACGGGACCCAGTGGCGAATGCGGATGGCATATACGTACATCATTATTTTCTTTCTTTTATGGCGTGATCAATTGATGGGACTGCGTTGATTCGGATCAATGCAAGCTAAACAAACCTATTCTGATGTTGTTGGAACATTTTTCAAAAAGCCGTTATTGCAAGGGCGTTCTCTTTTGTTTTGCACAGTGTTATTCGGTTATGAATATCCAGCACCTCAGTCGACGAGGCAAGGGCCGAGATCCCTTCACCGAGAGTGACCCCTTGGACAGAAGTTTGCGTCAGGGTAATAACTTCACTATAGTCGATTACTTTTGCTTTGCATCGTGGTATTCAGTTGGAATATCCTGCACCTCATTCTACAGGGAAAGAGCCGAGATCCCTTCACCGGGAGTGACATCTTTAGCAAAGGTTTTCGCCACTATATTTTTATAAAAGCTATCCGGTTCCTTCAACGATATCAAGTTCATTACGTTAAAGGTTCTTCGCCAAAAACCATTCGTAGCCCTCCGTCATTTCAGACGGGTAGCACGTAGTATTCATGCTATGTTTGTTGGCCTTAGTCAAGACATAGTGTATGGTAGCTGCTTATTACCTTTCTGCTGCATAGATAGATGCGTTGGTTTGGGACAGTCGTATAGCCTTGTAAGCCCTAGTCAATGGCTTGTACGGGTGGGTTCAAATTAACCTGGACAATGACGGGTAGAACTTGACATGTGACTTATGATTTGTTGGCCTTAGTCAAGGTCATAAGAGCATGGGGCAAAAATCACATCGGGAGTTTCTAAAGAAACTAAAACTTGCCAGATATGCGCATACCATCTGGAGTGTGATAACGTGAGCGGATTCCGTCACATTATCATGCGATGATAGTTGGATCCTGATTCCCACTGATGAGTTGGTTTACTCCTCGGGTGATCCCGACTAATTCTTCTTTCAGGTTTGGAGAAGAATTTAACGTTACAGTGGGAGGCTTCCTGATTAGATAAATTGATAGCCATTTTGATCTAGGTTAGAGTGCATGCTGAGTGTTTCTTTTCTCTCTCTCTTTGGCAGCGACTATGGCCCAACCCTTGACTATGACTCAGTGATCAAAATTAACCGAACCTTCTTAAACACTGGTTTTTGGATTGTCAGAGTTGCATACCTCATTGCCACTCCTACTTTTACCCTTTTCTCCAGAACACCCCGTATTACTACGAACGTCCAATTCCATTGGATAAAACCATCGTATGGTTATATACGAACTCGAAGGAATTTATTCGAGGATGGTCTCCGGTTCTGGAGAAAACGAATAGGACTATTCAGTTGTCTTTTCCTTTTACCTTCTCTCAGGTTACGAGTGCTCCTTGGATTAGGGGATAGTACACCTGTTACGCCTATTGGATAGTTTTCTTCCAAACCTTAGGATGGTGCTGAACGGTAGGGAATGAAGAAAGCCGATTAGCCTAAGTATGGTGTGCAGAAGGTATTAAGTTAAGACAAATAAAGGGATTAGTAAGAGGGCAAAGTAAATTGCGACTGCTATTCACGACCGAACCAAATATTTCTTCGCCAATCCTATTTCACCTTTGTATTTCTCCAGAACACTCCGTATCACTACGAAGATCCATAGTTATTTGGATACTCCATCGTATGGTTATATACGAACTCAAAAGAAACTTGTTCCAGTTTGGGAATGGATTCTGGTTCAGGAGAAGTAGGAATAAGGTTGATTCAGGTGTCTTTTATCTTTACCTTCTCTCGTGTTGCGAGTGCTCCTAGGATTAGGACAGTACACCCATTATGCTTATTGGATAGTCTTCTTCCAAACCATAGGCTGGTGCCGAACGGTAGGGAAGGAAGAAAACCATTTAGCCTAAAGGGGTGTGCAGAAGGTAATGACTAAAGACATATAAAGGGATTTGGAGAGATGACAAAGAATTATACGGTTACAGTTGTGAATCTGGATAATGAAAGAGGCATTACTAAGAATACCCGGATACCCCTACGAAACATTTCATTGTTTCAGTTTCACTGTGTACTGTTAAAAGAAAACTGATTTCCCAATTAGCCCTTACTCCAGGGTATGTATTTACCAGGTATGATTCTCACATCTGTATGGTTTTACAGATGATGAGTGGGAGTAAGTTATTGGGAATTAGGTGATCATCCTCATTATATCGGAATTCGTTGTAATTGGTGATATTTGAGGAAATCACCTGGGTTGTTTGCCGGACGGCAAATATTTGGTTTTGAATATCCGTGGTTTTCAACCTACGACACACAGGGAATGAGTTATTAGACTCAAGGGACTTATATAGAGTATTGTATGTTTTCCAGTGTCCATGAGGACAGAGGGGTTGGTTCTCGTACTGTATTCGGTTTACAGATGACTTCTCTAGTTTTAGACAAGTGTTTCGTAAAAACGCAGAGTCTGAGTTTTGAGAAGTTATAAGTATAAGAATAGAGTAGAGAATCAGATGTTGCAAGTATCGGGATTCTTCAAGGTGATCGAAGATGTAGATACTTGTGTATGGTATTCAGTGTATAGTAATGATTAAGAGAACATGCTTCTCTTTCAGGTTACTCATAATTGGAAGTACTCCTAAGTTGAGTAATACTGATCGGCCTCTCTCCATTTAGTTGACATGCACTGGAGACAGTTGCATGATTTGAATCTGGTTCCAATTAAATCAGTGTCTCTGTTTCTGTATTGGATATAGAACAGTTCATATCTTGACATTGTTAAGGTACGGGGAGTTATTGTTAGTTATATGTATGCCCTAGAGGCCATTACTGTACATAGGATGTATATTGTAGTGGATGCTGGGACATATATAGGGAGGACTTTCTTGCTCGACATGATAGTATGCTATCTGGTTACCCTTTACCTTAACGTGTATGCTGATTGTCTCTCTGTTACATGTTGGTAAAGCCCTTAAGATCTGTACTTGACTACCTGGACTATGATGCGGATCATACTAGTGGGGACATGGTAGTCTATAAGTACATCCTTCAAAGTCCCTAGTCGTGGGTGTATCGAGACGGGGCATCGATATACCAGAGTAGACTAGCGTGTACCTTCTCGACCCATGTAGATGGGCGATGGATGATCCCATATCCATCGGTGTTTGACATCAGAGATGATATACGGGTGCTCAGTAGAGACTGGATACACTGGACGGACTCGCCGAGAACTCCCAGATGGTATTATACCTCACGTCAGATGGCAGTTCTCTGGTGACACTGGTACAGAGTAGTCTGTTGACCCGAGATCGTCATAGAGTCTTGTGTGGTTCCCACTGTGCTTTGATTTCCATCTTACCACGTCCAAGAGGGCGTGCAAAACGGTGGTTTTTGGGTACAGTCCCGAGTCACATGGAGGCAATGAGCGATAGGAGGGGATTCGTCTCTCCCGGTATAGGGGGTTGATGTTGCGCTGTGTTCGATTGGCTATAACAGGAAATCCCTGGCCAGGGTTGCTGAGATTTGCTGGTAAGTGTTACCAGTAGTTTCTCGAACAGTTATAGACCTCGTATCGACACGACTTATTGAGCTATTGGGGTCTGACGTTTACCACCCCTAGGCGAGATATGCGACATATCAGACGATCAGACCGGACTGTACGGTAGTGTTACTAGTCGGATTCACTGGAGTGTGAGCGGGCTTGCTCGTCGATCTTCAGATCGCTCAATACCCGGGTGGCCGTTACGTTTAGCAGACCGCTTGCGGCTTGTGGGTGTTTGATATGATCATCGCCTGCTGCCGGCGTATTGACGAGTCTTTAGAGTCCTACACAGAGGTTTCCTGGCTCAAGCGAAACGAAATAGGAGCGCATATGAGATGTGTGCGGGACCGAGAATAATGCGTGTATGTGATACCGTATTCTATTCTCGCGATAAATATATCGAATGGTTGTATGCGATATAACCTAGTTATCGATTCAAGCGTTGATTCGATAAGCCGATATATTGTATACTAGTCGGTTGTGTGCGACATAACCGGGTCATTGAATCAAGTGTTGATTTAATGATTTAATGCATATTTATATATTTGATATATTACTTTGCATCAACTAGTATCGGTTTACTTAAGATGGATTTTCTCATTCGGATGTGCGCATTGCATATGCGATATGATTTTGTGCACTTGCTTGTATCATGTTTGATGATGCATGCCTAACTTGGTTAAGTGTAAAGAATGAACCATGGTAATGAATGGGTTAGGGTTTTGATTTTTATTTATTCATTTATCTTTCTTATTTATTCTTTTTTGGAATAAGGAAAAGAAAGATAAATGGTGGCTTATTTTGGATTTAGTTGAAGTTTCATGAAACTTTGACTGAGTCTTCATTCTTATCTCATGCTTAACCTAACCATTCTTTAACCATGATTTACTCTCTACATCTAACCATGGTTCAAGTTATGATAAGATTATTATTCTTTTCATTTTGTATATAATCTAATTATAATTTTCTTCTTCATATTCTTCTTCTTCTTCATTGAACTAAAGAAGAAAAACCTTGACCTCATCAATGGTGATTGATGAATTAGAGTGAGAAATCCAATTCTAAAGTCTACCCACTTCCTATTTCTTCATCCTCTACCTCTTGCCAAGTAGTAGAGTGTGTTTCCTTCACAACTTTTCACGGTTTGGTGAAGGTGGAGCTTGATTCATCGATGCTTCGACGTAGATCATCTTCGGCATGGACATCGACGACCTATCTTGCCCATTCTCCGACGAAGCCGATCCTAGAGCCCGGATTTGATTTGGACAGCGAAGAGGACCTCGTTGCGGAGCTGTGGAGGTGGACCACCGGATCTACAAAGGTTGTATTTCCGTATTTTATTTAGTTAAGTGTTAACTAGTTCTTGTTCGCCTAGATATCTAGCAAACGATCCGTACTTTAGGGTTTGTAGGCACCATAATTTTTGAAATTGCCATGGTTGATGGCTTGGGAGACCTCACTAGAGTGCCTAGGAACCCTGCAGTGGTATCAGAGCTACTAGGCATTGGATGTCGACCTATGGGGGGTTCTCACTGTGTGACAGTGTGGCGAAGCATAGGCTCTTACCCCCAGGGTGTCCCGAGACCGGAAGGTGTTCCGACGGGTTGTAGTCCTCGCGAGGGGGCATGCGTAAAAAGTAGCTGCTGAGGGACCCGTTGGTGCCACGGTGACCCCATTGGATGGGGTGGCTGCCTGACCTACAGTGGTATCAGAGCCTAGCTAGAGCCTTAGGCGAAGTCCAGACGGAAATTGAAGTCCGAACGAACCCGAAACCCCGATTCAAAGTTGCTCTCTGTACAATTTTTAAAATCTGGTCTTTTTCCATATTAAAAATGTTCAGAAAACTCAGCAGGAAATTATAAGAAATACTATAAAATTAGGCTGCCCAATTCCAACATTGTGCCGCGCTTCCGCGGCACGAGCCTGGCTCGTGCGGCGCAAGCGCGGCCATTTTGTCGCTTCTGGCATCCTAATTTCTACAGTAATTCATATTGTGCTGTGCTGGTATTCCTGGGTATTTTTAATATTTTTTCCAGAGTTGAATTTTTCTGAGTTGACTTGGGGCTTCGGTGTTTCTATCGGGATATCAAATTTTGTCTGTGTGGCTTTCCGGATAAATTTTAGAATATGTTAAAAAGTTCGACCGGATATAAATACCCACTTTTTCCCCTGTCGGGAAATTTCCAAGTGTTGGATTTTTCCGTAGTTTAACGACGTTCTAAATAGTGCAAGTAACGCGATGGTCCCTCTAGAAGACACAAACCTTAACTCGATTATGTGACCGTCTTGAACTACCCTTTGAACCTTCGGGTTTGGGGCAGTACGGCGTGCCACATGTGAGGCGTTGGCTTGACCCTTCTACGGCTGGACCGTTGGTACTGAGGTACGAACGGAATGTTGTTAGACTTGTTTCATGTGTTGATCAGTTTCGGGAAAACTTGGGTGTTCGATTATTCGATCGAAAAGTTTAACATTTTCTATTTATCTGGAATGGGATACAATAATTGGAATTCACAAGTAGTTATGAGATAACTGAATGAATGTTATAAACATAGCAGTTTAGTCTCACTTGATCAGTTGCCACGGAATTTTGATGTGATCAAAAGTCCGTCGCAATCACGTAGCGTACGCGGATACTCGCCGGGTAAACTTAATAGACAGCCTCACTCCATAGCCCCGACCAAGTGACTGTAGGAGAACCCCTTCGCCGAAAGCATCCGTTCGGGTGCTCGCGGTAGCGGTGTTCCGCCTTGGTGCACTTCGTCGCCGGTATCAGGGGTGCAGCCGTCTACTGAAGTTTGCGACGAGCATTCGATCAGGATGTCGGGAATCTTGTTGAATTGCCCGACTTGATATTGAAAAGTGTTTTCGATAATGAGACTAAAATGCGGGGTTTATAATTGTTAGGCATGCGATGTCTAAGGAATTCATTTAGTCAGGCATGCGATGTCTGAGGAGGTTGCGGATTCCAACTGTTGTAGTTTTACACTTTCTTTTCTGTGACCGTAAGTGTAATATGTGATATCGCCGGTTTCGTTGCTATATGTCAACGACAATTGGGATGCGCATATTTACTTACGTTGATGACATGTGATGTTATGTGTTGCTGGATATGTTATATTGGATCGTCGTGTTTGAATAGCCGGGGGTTTTTATGTGAGATGAGTGTTTTTCATTTTCATTCATGTAAAAACTTGTATGTAATATTCTTTTATTGGGGCGCTTCCAGGTTGCGGGAGTTGTCACCTCTTGTATATTATTTACTTTTCCGCACTAGGATAGACCCAAGGAGGAGGGCACAAGTAACCGGGTTCTGGAGTCCAGTGGGAGACCAACTCGAGGAGTCGAGTCCGGGTCTCCTAACTCCAGAATTGGTAGGGTTGCTTGCCGCTCTCGTAGGGGTCTAGGGGTGTGGGTTTGGCTATTCATCACGACCGTGGAATCCGTGTTTTATACTGGCTCGTATTGAAAACACGGACGTCCTAGTATATCCAATATTTCATATGATTCTTCTGCTGCGATATCTGTGATGCGATCATGTGATGTTCTGTGATAGATACTTAATATAGTATATATGATATATTATATAGACGTTACTTATGTTTTACACCCGTGCTAGCCCTGCCCTGCTCTGTCGTTAGTTACCTAACCTAACGGTGCACGAGGGGACATCGAGGCGAATGCGGATGGCATAAGTGTACGTCATATCTATCTGTGATGTTTAGGTACTTAAATGATGGGACTTCATTAATGTGATTAATGAAATAAAAGAAACCTAAGATGTTGTAGAATCGAATCTCAAAATAAAACAGGTAGCTACAGTTCTTGCTTTGCACAGCGGTATATGTGATATATCCTGCACCTTATTCGATAAGGAAAGGACCGAGATCCCTTCACCGGGAGTGACTCCTTTAGCAATAACTGGCAGATGCTACACACTCGGTTTGTTTTTGATTGCTTTTAAGTATTTTTGCTTTGCACAGTGATATATGTGATATATCCCGCACCTCATTCGACGAGGAAAGGACCGACGATCCCTTCACCGGGAGTGACTCCTTTAGCAAAACTAGAAAAGCCTCAAAAGCACTCCATTTTTAAAATTCATTCGATCCTACAACGATATCAAGTTCATTACGCAATAGGTTTTCAGAAAAACCTGTCGTAGCCCTCCGTCATTTCAGATAAGTTGTATATAGTATTCGTGCTGCATTTGTTGGCTTTCGTCAAGGTGCAGTGTGCGGTAGCTATATGCTGCTTATCTGCTAGCATACGATGCGATTGGATTAGGGTAGTCGTGCGGCTTTGTTGGCTTTCGTCAAGGGTCGTGCGGGTGGGTTTAGTTCGATCAAGAAATGACGGGTTGGACTTGACTAGTACCCTATGGTTTGTTGGCTTTCGTCAAGGTCATAGGATGCTAGGGGCAAAATAATATCGGGAATTTCAAGTGTTGAAATTTGCAATGAGATTGCATACCTTCTATGATATAGTTGGATCCCGATACCCGCTGCGAGTAAGAGTTACTCCTGGGAGAGTTTTATACATTACAATTAGCCGATCAAGTAGGTGTCTAGAAAGGTGTCAACGGGGTTACGCCTCTGGGAAAACGAGGTTTACATTAATTAGGTTCGTGCGAAAGCACGGGGGACCTCCCTCAAAGTACCGACACTGGCCTGGCTGAAAGATTGGCGAACTTGTAGTGTGTAATTAATCCCGGCTAGTCTTTCCTTTTAGGGTTTGAAGGAAGATTTGATAAAAAGCAGTGGGAGCCATCCTGATTAGATAAAATAATAACCAATCTATTCTTGACAGAGCGCACGCTGAGTGTTTTCTTCTCTCTCTCTCCAGGTAGCGACCATATCACGCCTTAATCAAGATAATAATACGGATTATTGACCGAACCCGCTTGTTATACTGAGCTGGGGAACGTTGGTCCCGCTCCAACTTATAATTGTTATAAGACAGAGCAGGAAATTGGGGATTACCAGAATTCCCGTGCCGCCCAAACGAAGAGAGTGCATGCTGATGCATCATCTTCGGGTGTGTTCATTATATAGAACTGTTTCTCAGTATCCTTTACGTCCTGGGTATGTGATACCAGATCGGGATCCCAGATATGTAATCTGTTACATAGGGCTACAGACAGGTAGAGAACTGAGAACGGGTGATAAGTTTCATGAGGCAGAAAACGGGGCAAGTGTTGCAGCCAAGTCTGTCGGTCACTGTCACCCTGTATTACAATACATTGATTCTGAACGAATGTTGTTAGATACCGAACCTGATATACAAAATCATATCAGTCTCTTTATTGGTAAAGAAATGATAAAATTTTGTATTGTTGGATAATGTTTTGAACATTTCCTATATCAAAAGTTGATCAGTTCAGGCACGTTATCTAAAAGCATTGATGTTCTAAATCAAACTACAGTTCTTAGTATATACAACACACACAAGAGGAAGAGTTCAGAAATGAACAAATCCTACTTGAGGCATTGTAGACTAGGTCATATCAATGCGACCCGACTAGCTGAAGTTACATGTAGATGCATATTTAAATCAGTTTGAATTTACATCTTGTGTAACTCGCTAGTCATGTCACAAAGATAAGATGACTATAGCTCTGTTTATTGGAAACAGAGAAAGAGTTAGTGAACTCTTGGGATGATACATGTTGATATATGTGGGTCCCCTGTCTACACATGCCAGGACTGGTTCTTTATACTTCATTATGTTCTCTGATAATCTCTCAAGATTCAGACATATGTTCCTGTTGAAACACAAGTCCGAACCGTTTAAGATATTCACAGAATATAAGTTAGAAGTAGAGAACCAAAATGTGGGTATAAGTATTATGTCCTTTGATGTGATCAAGGAGGAGAATACTAGAGCACGGAAATCCTGGACTATTCTGAAGGGGAATGAGATTCTCTCTCAGCATTACTCCTTCGTATACACCATAGCACAATGGTATATCGGGGCGGAGCAATCACACCCTATATGATATGGTGTGCTCCATGATGAGTATTACTGAGTCACCTATTTCCTTTAGGGAGTTATGCACTTGAGAAGCTGCATACCTATTGAATAGGGTTCGAATCAAATTAGTTGCCTACCATTTCATATGTGATATGGAAAGGGAAGAGCCCATGTCTTAAGCTAGTTAAGATTTGGGGTTGTCCGGCCTATGTCTGAAAAGCAAAATCCGGACAAGCTCGAGGCAAGGTCTGTAATGTAGAACTGGAAAGGTTCCAACTATACAAACTGCAGCTGATGATTTGAAAGAACCAAAGGATTCAGTAGATTCCAACGAACCTCAGCCTCTCCGCCGATCTAGTAGGGTTCTTCACCCACCTGAGAGATACTTCGGTTTCTCTATGACAGTGGGAGCGAGGATTGCATCATGAGATGATGACCCAACTAGTTTCGAGCTGGCCATCAAGAGTGAGACTCTGTAAGAATGGCTGGATGTTTATCGATCTGAGATGGAATCCTTATACACCAGCAAAGTATGGACTTTAGCTGCTATATCTGAAGGGTTAAATCCCCATCAGGAGCAAGTATATCTTGAGAAGATTACTTGGTGTACATGGAAAAGTTGAGACTTTCAAAGCTAGAATTGTTAAAGGTTTTCGTCATCGACCAGGCGTGGATAATGATGAAACCTTTTCCAGTAGCTATGCTTAAGTCCATCCAGATCCTACTTGTCACGGCTACATACCATGACTGCGATATCTGGTGGTTGGGTGTTTTGACTGCTTTTCTAAATGATGATTTAGAAGAAAGCGTCTATAAGTACACAGCCAGAGGGCCTCGTAGACAGTGGGAGCAGCGGAAACGTGTGCAAGATGTTTTATATGATAAAGCAGGCATCGCGGAGTTGGAACATCTGTTTTGATGAATTAGTCAAAGAAGTTGACATCATCAAAATGGTAGATGAACCTTGTATAAACAAAAAGGTAGTAGGGAGTATGGTGACGATCCTCGTAGAGTACGTGGATGACATACTCTTGATAAGAAAAGAGTTTCTTATGCTACGCTCGGTCAATCTCCGCTTATCACTAGAATTCTCCATATAGGATCAAAGTGATACCTACTAAATCCTGGATTTTGGATCTATGAGATAGATCTAAATGGATGTTAGGATTCTCACTAGTTGTAGTGAGATGGTATCAATCGATCCAAGGGAGAATCACTGGAAGTGTTCCAGGGTGATAAAGACGACTGAGTGTCAGTCACAGGCATTGTCTTTACCCTCAGTAAAGGGACGGTATGTTGGAAGAGTTCCAAGCTAGATACCGTGACATACTAGACGATAAAGGCAGGATACATCGCTACTTAAGATGCTACCAAAGAGGCTGTTTGGGTGAATAATGGTTCATGAGATGAACTATGTTCCTCCCATTGTGTGACAATGGAGTTGTGGCTTATGCCAAGGAACGCAGGTCCCATCAGTGATCCAGACATATTCTAAGGCAGCATCGCCTGATCATGGAGATAGTTGATCTCCAGGGTGATCGAGGTTAGGAGAGTAGACTCAGAGGACAACACAGCGGATCCACTCATAAAGGCCTGTTCCCAGAGAGAGACTTTCATGGGATGGTTGAGTATGAGATACTGCAACCACTGCTACAGATGGCCCTAGTGCAAGTGGGAGATTGTTAGTTATATGTATGCCCTAGAGGCCATTACTGTACATAGGATGTATATTGTAGTGGATGCTGGGACATATATAGGGAGGACTTTCTTGCTCGACATGATAGTATGCTATCTGGTTACCCTTTACCTTAACGTGTATGCTGATTGTCTCTCTGTTACATGTTGGTAAAGCCCTTAAGATCTGTACTTGACTACCTGGACTATGATGCGGATCATACTAGTGGGGACATGGTAGTCTATAAGTACAGCCTTCAAAGTCCCTAGTCGTGGGTGTATCGAGACGGGGCATCGATATACCAGAGTAGACTAGCGTGTACCTTCTCGACCCATGTAGATGGGCGATGGATGATCCCATATCCATCGGTGTTTGACATCAGAGATGATATACGGGTGCTCAGTAGAGACTGGGTACACTGGACGGACTCGCCGAGAACTCCCAGATGGTATTATACCTCACGTCAGATGGCAGTTCTCTGGTGACACTGGTACAGAGTAGTCTGTTGACCCGAGATCGTCATAGAGTCTTGTGTGGTTCCCACTGTGCTTTGATTTCCATCTTACCACGTCCAAGAGGGCGTGCAAAACGGTGGTTTTTGGGTACAGTCCCGAGTCACATGGAGGCAATGAGCGATAGGAGGGGATTCGTCTCTCCCGGTATAGGGGGTTGATGTTGCGCTGTGTTCGATTGGCTATAACAGGAAATCCCTGGCCAGGGTTGCTGAGATTTGCTGGTAAGTGTTACCAGTAGTTTCTCGAACAGTTATAGACCTCGTATCGACACGACTTATTGAGCTATTGGGGTCTGACGTTTACCACCCCTAGGCGAGATATGCGACATATCAGACGATCAGACCGGACTGTACGGTAGTGTTACTAGTCGGATTCACTGGAGTGTGAGTGGGCTTGCTCGTCGATCTTCAGATCGCTCAATACCCGGGTGGCTGTTACGTTTAGCAGACCGCTTGCGGCTTGTGGGTGTTTGATATGATCATCGCCTGCTGCCGGCGTATTGACGAGTCTTTAGAGTCCTACACAGAGGTTTCCTGGCTCAAGCGAAACGAAATAGGAGCGCATATGAGATGTGTGCGGGACCGAGAATAATGCGTGTATGTGATACCGTATTCTATTCTCGCGATAAATATATCGAATGGTTGTATGCGATATAACCTAGTTATCGATTCAAGCGTTGATTCGATAAGCCGATATATTGTATACTAGTCGGTTGTGTGCGACATAACCGGGTCATTGAATCAAGTGTTGATTTAATGATTTAATGCATATTTATATATTTGATATATTACTTTGCATCAATTAGTATCGGTTTACTTAAGATGGATTTTCTCACTCGGATGTGCGCATTGCATATGCGATATGATTTTGTGCACTTGCTTGTATCATGTTTGATGATGCATGCCTAACTTGGTTAAGTGTAAAGAATGAACCATGGTAATGAATGGGTTAGGGTTTTGATTTTTATTTATTCATTTATCTTTCTTATTTATTCTTTTTTGGAATAAGGAAAAGAAAGATAAATGGTGGCTTATTTTGGATTTAGTTGAAGTTTCATGAAACTTTGACTGAGTCTTCATTCTTATCTCATGCTTAACCTAACCATTCTTTAACCATGATTTACTCTCTACATCTAACCATGGTTCAAGTTATGATAAGATTATTATTCTTTTCATTTTGTATATAATCTAATTATAATTTTCTTCTTCATATTCTTCTTCTTCTTCATTGAACTAAAGAAGAAAAACCTTGACCTCATCAATGGTGATTGATGAATTAGAGTAAGAAATCCAATTCTAAAGTCTACCCACTTCCTATTTCTTCATCTTCTACCTCTTGCCAAGTAGTAGAGTGTGTTTCCTTCACAACTTTTCACGGTTTGGTGAAGGTGGAGCTTGATTCATCGATGCTTCGACGTAGATCATCTTCGGCATGGACATCGACGACCTATCTTGCCCATTCTCCGACGAAGCCGATCCTAGAGCCCGGATTTGATTTGGACAGCGGAGAGGACCTCGTTGCGGAGCTGTGGAGGTGGACCACCGGATCTACAAAGGTTGTATTTCCGTATTTTATTTAGTTAAGTGTTAACTAGTTCTTGTTCGCCTAGATATCTAGCAAACGATCCGTACTTTAGGGTTTGTAGGCGCCATAATTTTTGAAATTGCCATGGTTGATGGCTTGGGAGACCTCACTAGAGTGCCTAGGAACCCTGCAGTTATCCAGCTTATGCTTAAAACCAGACACTGGACAACTCAGGGCACGTTTCTATAATGGCTGTTTGTGAGTTGACCCGGGCTATGACGAGGGTTGATTTTCTACCATCTGGAAGATCAATAGTGATATTGTTCTTGACTCGCCACAGTTTTAATAAAAATGGATTTTTTCAGAAAACAGTAGTGGGAGTATGGTAGAACTGGAAGTGATTCCAGAACCGCAAACGATTACTGGTGATTTGATAAGAAGCTAAAGATTCAATCTGGTTTGACATTCCATTGGCCACTCCACAGATATAGTGGGTAACCTCAGGCACTCGAGAGGTACTTCGGTATGCTCAAAGACGGTGACAGGGAGGTTCTTGTTTACCCAGACTTGACACTGCTGTTGTTCCAGGCTATGAGACCTGGCAGAAGGATGTGTATAGCGTCGTTCTAAACTGGCTTCAGAAGTGCATGTGTATATGATTCTGCCAGAGGGTTGTCGTAGTCAGTGGGAGCAGCGGAAGCATAGTGGACAGGTAGCTTATGTCTATTTATGGACTAAAGCAGATATAGCGGAGATAGATCATCTATTTCTGATGTGACAGTCATAGGTTTGACTTCATCAGAATAGGGGATGGATCTGTTAAGAAGGTAGTAGGGTGTGATGTCCTGGTATTTGGATGACATACACAAAGTAGGAAAAGAAATTCCTATACTACGATCGGTTATACCTTGGTCGTCACACAGTGGTTTCTCCACATAGGGCTTGGATATTATATCAGACATTCTGGTTACTGGATCTATGGTTTTAGATCTAGATTTGGGTAGTTTCCCAATCTGGATACTTAGACAGCATTCTAAGAGTATTTAGAATGGACGACTCCAGGCATGGTAGTGTACCTGCAGGTGATGGAGTCACCCTCTCTAAAGGTGTCTTATAGACTAAAGGGGAGAGGGATGTGCATGATCGGCAGATCACTTGCATAAGCAATTGAGTTGATCATAAGATGTCAAGTACCACACCAGATATTGTTTTTGCACCAGATGCAATAAGTTGATATCGATCCAATCTTGGAGAAACATTCGGAAGCAGTTTTAGAGCATAAGTGGATGTTCTAGGGATATGATAACAACAGCCTCTTTCTGGAGACGGTTATCATTCCAGGCTTCCAAGGTGACCTGGATGACCGAGTGACTGTCAGAGTTATAGTTTTCCTCTGACGAGGGGCAGTGTTTTAGACAGGTGATCCAAGAGGACACTGAGGGAGGCATGGCACAGGATACAGATTAAGTTCAGTTGACGATACAGTCTAAGAAGTTTGGATTTGGAGTTCATTCTGAACTAGGTCCCATCAGACATCCAAACATATTCTAAGACAGGTATTGCTCATTTCGGGAGATGGCTTTCTCCGCGAACTTGAGATAAAGAGAGACATAGAAAGAAACATTAGAGCGGATCCACTCACTGAGGCTATTCCTCGAACACAATAGTTTCGCAAACAAGCTTTGTGAGACTGACTAGTAGAGGAGTTGGGTGTTCGGTATCACACGGGCAGTGAGTATGCGACATCGCAATAATTAGCCTTGAGTACAAGTGGGAGATTGTTGGAGATAGTGCCCTCAGAGTCAATTATTGGATCACAGGCACGTGATTGCAATGATTGAGGGAGGACCTATACCGGTAGGACAGTCTTAGTCAAGATGATAGTATGCTATCTGGTTTATCTTGATCATCGTGTACTGCTTTAGGTGACATTACTGATCACTATTGCACATTGATAGAGCCCCTAGGATTCTTGCTTGACTACCAGCAGTATGATGGCGATCATATACGTGGGAGCTGGGGTCTATAAGCACATCCTTAAAAGGTCCCTAGTCGTGGGAGTTTCGAGACAGGGCATCGATACTCTAGAGTAGACTAGTGTATACAGTCGAGACACCGACGAGGGGCGGTGGCCGGTCTCACAAGCCACTGGTGTTAGTTGGTTCACCTAAGATGTATACAGGTGCTTATTGGGTTATGAGCACATCGGACAGGACTCGCCAGGAACCTGCTAGTTGGTATTATACCTGACGTCAGATAGCAGTTCCCTGGTGACATGTGTACAGGTTAGTTCATCGACCTGAAATCGTCATTTGTCTCGTGTGAGTTCCTACTGTACTTTGATTATTACCCTACCACGCTCAAAGGAGTCGTGCAAACAGGTTTTAGTTAGGTACAGTCCCGAGCCACATGGAGGCAGTGAGCGGATCTGCAGGGGTTCGTCTCTCCCAGTATTGGGGGTGAGGTCGCGCTGTGTCTAGGAGAGCCATTACACGAAGTCCTTGGCCAAGGAAGGAGATTTACTGGTAGGTATTCCATTAGTATCTCAGGGTGTTCTGGGCTATACTCCGACACGACTTGTACCGCTTTTGGAGATCTGACTTTTACTTACCCCCTAGGCCCGACATGCGATGCTCATAGACGAACGGACCGGACTGTACGGATATTGTCACTGACAGGATCAGTAGGGTGTCAGGATGAGTTCGCTCACAGACGTCCCTTTTGGTCAATACCTAGTGGCCCGTTATGTATGGCTAATACCTCTGACGTGTTGGTGGTTAAATCCACAGCCAAATGTATTGACGAGTCTTTAGAGTCCCCCACAGACAGTTTCTCAAGTTTCGGGCAAAACGCTGTAGTGGCCGTATGGAGATATGGCAGGGTTCGATCATATATGTGCGGTATTGCACGGATCAAGATCGGACGGATAATACTAGCGGGCTTTGGTTTAAGCCGGATCCTAGTATTGAACAGTGTAGATTTTGTTTCTTTGCATTTGTATTCGGTCGGAATACAAATGCGAGGATGTATATACAGTCGCGGGGTTTTCCTGTAATTTATTACGGGATCATTTTTTTGAAGTTGCCAGTTTGCATTCCGTTTCGGCCGAGTTTTCCTTTGTTCCTTCACGGCCGGATTTTTGTGATGGGAGGGGCTAATTTGCATATTTGCAAATTAGCATTGTAGAGGGGGTTTCTTGTAAATGGATGATTATGATGGTTCAAGCATCTTTTCTTTTTCCCTTATCATATCCTTTGCATTTATGGTGATTAGTTTTGAAAGGATGGGATTAGAAATAGAAGTGACATTATTATCATCACATTGGTTATGATCACCTCTTGCTTTTACTACACTCACCTCCCTTCATTGCTTTTGCTCTCTCCTCTTCATTCTTATGATGAGGCCGGCCACTTCTAAAGAGGGAGAGGGAATTTCATTTGGTGAGGGAAAAATTATTCATCTCATATTTGGCTTGCTATAAAATTCCTCACCTCTCTCAAAAGTTTATTTTTTCTCCTCCACGTCTAAAATGGCAACATCACAAACCCCATGAGGAAAACCATTCTACACTAGCCTACAGTATTCTTGGGCACGTCGACTCGCCAACTTCGTGCCCGAGTTGCCTCGGTCTAGAGGTAGGAGCCCGTAAAAGAACCCGGCGATGTGGTGCCCGTTCCGACGAGGAGATGAAGACCGGAGATTCCGCAAGGAGATCGGGATGGAGGCCGAAGACCGAAGGACACGGATCGTTCGGTATAGCTTTCTACCCATTCTCTAGTTAGCTAGCATTAGGTTAATGGCCCGATCCGGGTTTTTATAGTGCGCGGTAGTGCCGGTTTACAAGTTTTGTAAAAGTTTCATTTCTGCATTCCGGCGTCGGATTGACGGCCGGGGCGCTGCCGTGCACTTACAGGAACAACAACATTGACTTCTACCGTTGGAACTGACGGAGTTAGTCCAGAAAGGGAACTGCCCCCATTATTCCTCACTCGGCGCCAGTGGAGACGTCGAGCATGTCTTGCAGATGGTATTGGCTCAGTTACAGGGGTGGCTCCCCTATGCCCCTTGTTCTGGTGAAGGGCTGCCATTAGTGCTAGCCTATTGAAAACTGACGTCCACCGAGAGGAAGCATCCAACCTGTCGAAGACTGACCCTTGGGCAGTGAAAGCAGCTTTGGTGATCTCGCCCGAAGCGGGAGTTGGAGCGGACAGTCTAGCGAAGACCGATCTCTTAGCAGGAGAAGCCTTTATGATGATTTCATTTATTGGAGCTGGAATGGCTATCCACTTCGGGATAACTCCTTCAGTTATTGTAGGTTTTTTCATGGGCCCACCTGAGCTTTGGCCCAGTCTGTTGAAAACCGAGGCGCTGGATTTGGGCGACCCATTGAGAGAGGCCGCGGTAGTTGTAAGCCGATGAAAGAACGACTTCTTCGGAGCTTCTTGCGATGGCAGTAGGGCGTTGAAGCTCATTGGTGGGAGCATAGTCCCAAAGAACAACCCAGTGGTGGGTTGCATCACCTATTCCACTGGCATCGCGAAAATGAAGGCCCCTTGAGACCCATAGGTCACTCCTCCAGCGAGGACGGAGTGGGAATTGTTGCAGTTGTTGCAATTGGTGCAAGTAGAAGCCACTGACGCCATCTTCTCTTCTGCATGAAGCAAGACACCAAATCTTAGTACTATGAATCCAGGGGCAACCATAGCAAACCGCGATTCGTTCGCGAAACAAGACACACGAAATGTGGAGTGGAAAAAGGAAAAGGTCCCACCGGGCGTGCCATAATCTGTTTGCCGCCGAAAGACGCGACTGGGATGTTGGGACGTCCAGCCTGAATTTTGGGGGTAGATGCTATTTGTTTTTATCCGTCCACCTCTCCGAAGATGCCAAGTTGATTTATGGCACCGTGTATCGGAGGTTTAGATGGATGCGGCCGATGTAGCAGACTTCGTCAGATTCCCCCTCAGTATGAGGGGTTTTTTATTGTGGGGACGCTCTTCCCTGCAGGTGCAAGCCTCTACAGTTAATTACATTACCGCATCGCGGTAACCACTTTCTCCTGCTCCAGAAGGTCACTTAATGTCGTGTGTGTTTGTTATATTTTTTTGTTGCTCGTGGATTGTATACGGAGACTAATTGGCGTGGATTAGTCCAAATCCGTATTTTCTTAGATTTGGGTTTGGGTTGGTTTAAGGATCGTTAATCTCATTTGAGACTAAAATCAACTTAAACGTTTGTTAAGGATACGTTAGTCTAATTTTAGACTAAGATCTACTTAACAGGATTTTGGGATCATTTAGATCCAACAAAAGAGCATTTGGGCTCTATTGTTTTAGTTTAAGAACATTGCAGTCCATTGGGTTTAAGGACATCATAGTCCATGGCAGTTTAGAGACATCATAGTCTGTAAAGTTTAAAGACATCATAGTCTATGAGTTTAAGGACCTCATAGTCCATAAAGTTTAAGGACATCATAGTCCGTATGGTTTAAAGACGTCATAGTCTGTGGGGTTCTGGTTTAACCAGTTTGGGGATGCGCCAAAAATTATTGGTTATTGGGACCCTCCATCTCTCTGAAGACGTTGAAGAATTACAATGACATGTATCAGAGGTATGAAGAGATGTACCCTTGAGCCAATGTCCCGATTTGAGGAAATGGGATGACCATCAGTTTAGATGTCATATGTTGAGAGCTTATTAGCCGTCTTTGAAACTGAGATCGGTTTTGGAGACCCTGAGCATGAGGGGCTCAATTGATGGTCCTTGGAAAATTTGGTCCGAATCTGGCTAATGTTAGCCTTCCATAGTGTTCATATTTATTCAGCGCTCACGTGCTCCCACGTGAGGTGTTTGAAATAGTGTTAAATACTAAAATTCTGAGGCGCTCACGTGGGGTCACATGAGGCGCTTGAAACAGTGTTAAACTTCAAGAATTTGAAGCGCCGCTTCTTTGGGTTTATTCTTTTATTCTTTTCTGAGCGCTAAGTATAATTGGGTTACGTGAGATCACGTGAGGTGCCCTAAAAGTGGAAACTGCCTTTGATTTATTCCCTTTTTTGCTTTGTAAGTGCCAAGCACTACTATGGGGTCACGTGAACCAATCTCTTTTGTTCCTCAGAGGCGCTCACGTGGGAGCACGTGATCGGCTATTGTTATGTTGGGTGATTATCCTTTTACGTGCATGGAGATCCTGAGTTTTGAGACTTTCAAGCCCATTGTTTTATGAGAGTTGGATTCTTAAGACTTAGTTTTTCTCTTAGATTTGGGATCTGTATGACAGAATCTCCCCGATGAGAATTAAATTCTCAACTTTTGAGGAGATCTGCTCTTGCAGATCTTTTACCATACATGAGAACTAAGTTCTCATATGAAGGGTTAAACCCTTGTTTCATCAGAGGAATTAAATTCCTATATACTTTTTTGGAAAATTAAATTCTCTGAACTTAGATTTTCCCCTAGGTTTTGGATCTGCATGGCAGAATCTTTCCGATGAGAATTAAATTCTCAACTGATGGGGAGATCTGTTTCTGCAGATCTCAACCAGAGGAAGAACTAAGTTCTTTTTAGAAGAGTTAAACTCTTATGGAGGTAAAAAGGGGATGCGATATTCTCTCTGTGTTTTGTTCCCTCTTACCTAGAGTTTCTTTTTCTCTTTTTTTCTCTGGAGAATTAAATTCTCTTTTCTTTTGCTTACGTGGGGTCTCTCTCTCTCTCTCTCTTTCCTTACTTAGAACTTGAAAACTTCCTTCTATATTCTTTTTATGTGTATATCTGCTCTTATTTATAGGGGAAAGAAAAGAATCAATTTGTTTTAGAAGCTTGAAAACATGATCTTTTATATCACTTGGTGAATTTTATTCACCGTTGGATTTTTAATCCAAGGACTTCTATTTTAAAGAAGATATTTCTTTTGTTGTTCTTAACAAGTTTAGGAAGATATTTCCTTACACGGAATTTTTCTATAGATTGGTGATTTTTAATCACCATTGGATCTTTAATCCAACGGCGCTCTGTTTTACAAAGCGTAATTTTTCTTGTTTAGAAAGATCCAAGGAAATACTTTCCAAATAAGGCTTTTGGTCCCTTCTAATTAGAATTTGCTTCTATTGGTTCAGAAGGCATAAGAGTCTATCACGTTTAGCACGTAACCCTTCAAAGTTAAGCACATCAAAGAGCGTCACGTGCTATCACGTGACTTTTTCCTAGCCAATTGTTTATTTTAAGAAGGCGCTTATATACTTTGTATATAGAAGGTCACGTGTCTGCACGTGAGGCTCAGTTTTAGCCTCAATTTCATCCTTGCTTTATCCAGTGCATTGCCTATCACGTATAGGCATGTACTGCTCCGTTTGGGGACTTTTCCCTTTGCTTTTATATTTTTTATTCAGTTTCTGTGAGGGAACGGTATAGTTGCTATTTCCTATTTTGAAAATAGCGAGACAAAACCATACTAGCCATTTTGTTTTGAGTTATGAGATTATCATTTCACCATTTCCTTTCTCTTTCCTTCCTTTTGAGCTCCTCCTCCTCCTTCTTCATCTTCTACCCTACACTCTCATGAGTTGAGAATTAAGGGTAGAAAGAGATAGAAAAAAATGTTTGAACATTTCACTACAATCTAAACACTCTAGCTTAGCAATCTAGAGTCTTTAGTTGCTCCACTTGAGTGTTTTTTTGGAGCTAGAGCCTTGAACTATATCTCTCGGGTGGATCATTTTTGACAAAGGAAGACTGGTGGAAATGCCTGATCCCGCTGCCTCAAGGAGCGAAAGAAGAGGATTTGAGGACTCGAAGGACTTGATCTCTTTGGTATAACATTTTTTATAGTAACTTAAAGTCTTTGTTGTTTTATAATTTAAGTGTTTGGTTTAGATTCTAGGGTCTATAGTTTTTAGCGCATTTAGATTTTTTTTCATTCCGCATAGGCCGCGGTAGTAGCGGTAAGGGTGCTAGGAACTGTAACATTTTAAAGCAGCGGTTACATTTTTATCTGGAGAATGTAACCGTTATTTTAGTAGCGGTTAAATTTATCCTGGAGTGAAATTTTGCCTGGAGTGATCTCAAAATTATCTAGAGAATATAACCGCTGCTTTACGAAGCGGTTAACTTTTGCCTGGATTGATATCAAAATTATTTGGTTAATATAACCGTTGCTTTAAGTAGTAGTTAATTTTTTCCTGGAGTGATCAAAAATTATCTGGAGAATATAACCGCTTCTTTAAATAACGGTTAAATATTTGATCTAAAATATACTTCATTTTCTCACAAATTTACATCATCTACAGTAAAAAAAATATCAGACTTCATATACAATACAAACATCAACATATCATATATTCAAAATATCAACACACATCAACAAATTTCAACTCACACCATTTATAGATGAGGAATAAAAACAAATATCATACAAATTTACATCATTTAGGATAATTCTGTGAAATCTAATATTTAGTTGTTCAACACACAACCACACTTAATCTACACATCAACAATCTAAAATTTATTACATCATTTAGATACTTCCTTAACAGCCATACACATAATATGTATATTAGGAAGTTAGAATGAGCGCTAACAAATTAGTTGCAGGAGATATGCTTGAGCGTTCTTCCACATATACATCACATTCCATAAGATCATTCTTCTCAAGGAAATTTGGATGCAAATACATCGGTGATGAATTGGAATGCTGGAAATGATATTATCAGTCACATTCCTCTGTAGTATCTGTTAGTTGTATGTATGCCCTAGAGGCCATTATTGTACATAATTGTATATTATAATGGATGCTTGGACATATATAGAGAGGACTTTCTTTCTCGACATGATAGTATGCTATCTGGTTGCTCTTTATCTTAACTTGTAGACTAGTATTGTAATACTGTCTTGCTCTCACATGTTGATAAAGCCCTTAGGATGTGTACTTGACTACCAGGATTATGATGCAGATCATACTAGTAGGGCCAGGGTAGTCTATAAGTTTATCCTTTAATTGTAACTAGTCGTGGGAGTATCGAGACAGGGCATCGATATTCCAGATTAGACTAGTGTGTATGTTTCTTGACTTTGTATGGGGCGATGGATGATCCCGCATCCATTGGTGTTTGACATCAAAGATTGTATACAGGTGCTCATTGGAAAATGGGTACACCGAACAGGACTCGCCGAGAACTCCTAGATGGTATTATACCTATCGTCAGATAGCAGTTTTCTGGTGACACCGGTACAGGTTAGTCTGTAGACCCGAGATCATCATAGAGTCTTGTGTGATTCCCACTGTGCTTTGATTTCCTCCCTACCGTGCTCAAGAGAGCATGAAAACAGGTGGATTTTGGGTACATTCCCGAGTCACATGGAAGCTATGAGCGATAGGAGGGGTTTCGTCTCTCCCGGTATTGGGGGTTTTGTTGCGCTGTGCTCGATTGGCTATAACAGGAAGTCCCGAGCCAGGGATGATGATGAGATTTACTGGTAAGTGTTATCAGTAGTTTCTCAATCTGTTATGAGCCTCATATCGTCATAACTTATCAAGTTATTAGGTTCTGGCGTTTACCACCCGCAGACTCGATATGCGACATATCATACGAAGAGACCGGACTGTACGGTAGTGTTATTTATTGGATTCACGGGAGTATGAACAAGCTTGCTTGTTGATCTTCCGATCGCTCAATACCTTGGTAGCCGTTACGTCCAGCTAGTACCGCTGACGGCTTGTGGATGTCTAATATGATCATCACCTACTGCCGGCGTATTGACGAGTCTTTAGAGTCCTACACAGAGGTTTACTGGCTCAAGCGAATCAAAGTAGAGCACATATGTGATATGTGCTGGACCGAGATTGATACTTGTATGTGATACAGTATTCTAATCTCGCGATATAGGTTATATGTGATATAACCGGACTATTGAATCAAGTGTTGATTCAATAATTTGTTATATGTATATTTGATATACATGCAAATGATATTAGTCGGTTGTATGTGATGTAGCCGGGTTATTAAATCAAGTGTTAATTTAATAATTTAATATATAATTATATATTTGATATATTAATATATATTAACTAACATTAGCTCACTTAAGAATTTCTTTTCTACTAATACATTTAAATATATGTGTGATATATATTAATGTATTTATTTTTGTGTCATGCTGGATGATACATTGGACTTTGGTGTATGTGACTTATACCTAACTAAAGATAATTTGGGTGATTAATTATTAATGGAAAAATCAAAATTAGGTGAAAATTAGCATGGCTATAGATGCTTGTGGAAGCATGTAGAAGCCTTGACTTAAGTCCACTAATTTTGTTTTTCTCTAGATATTTATTAACCTAACCATTATCTTTAGCCATGGTTAAGTCTCTACAAATATCACTTGTGATATTTTCTCACCCATGTTTGAATGGTTCATCACTTGAACTTCTTTTTCATCTCATTTTTCTTCTCTTGATTTCTAGTGAGGTGAAAAAGAAAAAGAGAAAAACAATTCTAAAGTGAGCAAAATTCCTACTTCATCAATTTATACCAAACTAGCCATTTAGTATAGGTTGTTTACTTCACTAATCCACAAATTAGTGAAGAGGTAGCTTGAGTTAGAGATTCTTTTACGTAGATCATCATCGGCCTCGAACATCCTTGAGCAAGCTCGTTTCTTTCGCCTAGTGGAGCCTAAGGAGAGTCCGGGAAACCACTACTTAGAGCTAAGAGACTACTACATGGAACTTTAGAAGTGAAGAACCGGTATACAAAGGTTGTATTTCTATTTCACTTAGTGTAAAGTTTGTTTACATGCTATAAAAACCCTAATTCTCTAGTTAGATCCTTGGTCGGGCTCACCCGGCACCCTAGATTTTTTGAAATTGCATACTTGATGCGTGCCGAAACATAGGGGGGTGCTAAGCGAACCCAACAGTGGTATCAGAGCCAAGCTAGAGCATTAGGAGTCGTCTAGGCGAAGTTAAACTGTTCGATCGACTTTTCGAAATCCAAAAATCCGAGTTTCTAGAAATTTTTTCAAAAGTTTGAATTTTTCTAATTAAAAATATTCAGAAAATTGTGCAGGGTTTTCTATGGATCCCCAAGAAAAATGATGGCCCAACTCGACCAAACGACTGCGGAAGCGCGGCCAAAACATGCTTTTGGCGGCGGTTCCGTGGCGCCGTTGGTGAGGAAGGGAGCGTGCCTTCTTGTGTTGGTCCGTAGGTACTTGGAGCACTCTCTGGGTATTTTTAACTGTGATCAAGTATTGAGATCTCTGGGAATCTTCGGTGTTTGATAAATCGATCGAAATGTTTAACATCGTCTAGATATCTGTGATTTGTGATACAATATTTGGAATCCATAATAATTAGTTTTGTGAAAACTAATTAGTATTTTGTAAATCTAGTAATTTAGTCTCTTTTGATCGGTTGCCATGGGGTTTTGATTCGGATCAAAACTCTGTCACAATCTCGTATAGTACGCGAACGCTCACCGGGTAACACTACTAGATAGCCACGCCCCGACCAAGTGACTGTAGGAGAACCCCGTAGCCAAAAGCATCCGTACGGGTGCTCGCGGCCGCGGTGTTCCACCAAAGTTTGCTTCTTCGACGGTATCGGGGATGCAGCCGTCTATTAATGTTTGCAATGAGCATTCGATCATTTATTGGGAAACTTGTTGAATTACCCGACTGAATATTGAAAAGTATTTTCAATTTGAGACTAAAATGGCAGATTTATAGTGTTAGGCATGAAATCCGGAGTATGTGATATTCCGGGTTTATGATGTCTAAGGTGGTTGCGGAATCTAATTATTGTAGTTTTCATTTCTTTTTCTGCGACCGTAAGTGTAATATGCGGTGTATCACCGGTTTCGTTGCTATACGTCAACGACAATTGGGATACGCATATTTACTTACGTTGATGACATGTGATATTATGTGTTATTGGGATATACTATATTGGATCGTCGTGTTTGAATAGCCGGGTTCTTTTGGCGTGAGATGAGAGGTTTTCATTTTCATTCATGTAAAAAATTTGTATGTAATATTCTTTTATCGGGACACTTCCGGGTTGAGGATGATGTCACCATTGATATATATTATTTACTTTTCCGCATTAGGATAGACCCAAGGAGGGGAGCACAAGTAACCTGGTTTTAGAGTCCAGTGGGAGACCATCTTGAGGAGTCAAGTCCGGGTCTCCTAACTCTAGAATTGGTAGGGTTGCTTGACGCTCTCGTAGAGGTCTAGGGATGTGGGTTTGGCTATTCATCACGACAGTGGAATCTTTTTTTTTACTGGCTTAATATAAAACACGGACCTCCTAATATATCTAATATTTCATATGTTGACTTCTGCTGCAATGTTTTATGATGAGATCATATAACTGTGTGAGACGAATGCTTTATATTATATATATGATATATAATAAACGTTGCTTATGTTTTGCATCCGCGCTAGTCCTGCCCCCGCTCTGCCGTTAGTTAACTAACCTAACGGTATATGACGGGACCCCGTGGCGAATGCGGATGGTATAAGCATACGTTGTATTTTCGTTTCTTTATCTGTGATGCTTTGGAAGCATAAATGATGGGACTTCATTAATGAGATTAATGAAAAGGAAAGAAGCCTAATGATGTTGTGGAATCAAATTTTCAAAACTGGTAGCTCTAGTTCTTGATTTACATTGTGGTATTCTTTGATGAATATCCAACACCTCATTCGATGAGGAAAGAGCCTAGATCTATTCACCAGGAGTGACCTCTTTAGCAAAATCTAGCAGATACTACACCCACTCAGTTTATTTTGAAAAACTAAATTTTAAAAGCGAAGCTTAAGCCACTTCTTTTCAAATCACTCGATTCTACAACAATATCAAGTTCATTACGCAAAAGGTTTTCTTAAAAACCTGTCCTAGCCCTCCATCATTTCAGATAAGGACTATTTAGTATTCGTGCTGCGTTTGTTGACCTTGTCGAGGCGTAGTGTACGGTAGCTAATTAGTGCTTATCTACCGCATATGATGCAATTGGATTAGGGTAGTCGTACGGCCTTGTTGACCTAGTCAAAGGTCGTGCGGGTGGGTTTAATTCAATCATAAAATGAATGGGTTGAACATGACTTGAGGTTTATGGTTTGTCGACCTTGTCAAGGTCATAAATCGCTTAGGGAAAAAACATTATTGGAAATTTCAAGTATTGAAATTTGCAATGAGATTGCATACCTTCTATGAGATAGTTGGATCCCGATACCTACTGCGAGTAAGAGTTACTCCTGGGAGATTTTTGCACTTTACAATTAGCTAATCCAGTACATGTCTAGAAAGGTGTCAACGGGGTTATGCCTCTGGGAAAACGAGGTTTATTTTAATTAGGTCCGTGCGAAAGCACGGGGAACCTCCCTCAAAGTACCGACACTGGCCTGGCTGAAAAATTGGTGAACTTGTAGGGTGTAATTAATCCGGCTAGTCTTGCCTTTTAGGGTTTGAAAGAAGATTTGATAAAAACAGTGGGAGCCATTCTGATTAGATAAGATAATAACCAATCTAATTTTGTAAGAGTATACGTTAAGTGTTTTCTTGTCACGACCCGAAGGTACGGAACATGATTGACACTTAAACTACGAAACGCCTCAAGGCGCAACGCAATCTAAGCAAGTCAAAGCCCAGAAAACTAAACCATTTAACAATTAGAGTGAAGGAAAACTTGTTTTAAAGCAAGTGGTTTTAACGAAATAAGTGGCATCAAACATATAAAAGCAACATCATATTTTCCCGAAAATTTCGGCGGAGTCTTTTTTGTAAATACTGGCCCCCAAACGGGTACAACACATGAAAATACATATAAATGATGAATAAAGGCATCCCCAAGCGGGAGCTAGCTCTTCGCCAATGGCGGAATCAGAACCACATGCAATATGTATATCAAAAGTGCTAAATAAGTATTTGAAAGCAAGAAATCAGAAAATACCACGTCAGCTCAAGTGAGCATCGACACCAACACTACCAATACAAATCCCACGAGTCTCACCATCTAGTCAAATATACAACGGTATATTGAGTATACTAGATACAAATAATATACATGATGGAATAACATATCCTCGCAACCCACCTACGAGCAATGCCGCAAGTCCAAGCAAAAGGAACAAAAAGAGGAAGTGTGCCCGCCGCTACTGTTCTGACGGATCGGACCTGTAAGATACTGTGGTACAATGGGGTGAGTTGCCAACTCGTGAATAGTAAGTTACATCTAAAAAGGCTATCGTAAGCATGCAAGCAAATGCGTCTCTATTTACGCATATCGATATGATATGATGTACTAACATGAATGCATAATCAAAACGAAACCTGAATAAGTCTGGTAGGAGAAAATCTTTATTCTTATCTTAGAAAAAACCTCTGTGTAATAACTGAAGTATGATCAATGAAATCAACAGAAAGATTCGTGTCAAGCATCGACACAAAATATATATCCCAATATCTCAATGTCTCAATATCTCATTATCTCAATGTCTCAGGCTCCGTCAGTCCGGATCGACCCATATCATCAAATCTTACGACTACGTCGGTATCCTTCGGATATCCACCGCGTCATAAATAACCGGTCGGTAGTGCTCCCCTGCCGGGCTCAACGCCATCATCTGCGACCATCTTGCCCCGAGGTACCGTACCGGGTCTACCATGCACCTGCAGACGGTTCATCCTCCTCCTCGAATCGGGGGTATGATACCGTTCAAGAACCGAGAAAACCAATGGTGGACACCATGCACATTATATCACGAGAAAACCGCAACTTACATTTTTAAATGGTAATACGTTCTTAAAATCCTTGCAGTTTCTCCAAAATCCATAAATATCATAAATACTGAAATTCTCTAGAAAAATCACAATATGTAAACATGTCGGTGATGATGGTTGAATATGATATGATAGTATATACCACGCGAAGTGCGGCCAGAAGCTATGCATGAATCATGATGCAATGAGGTATGTATATATGACTAACAATCCTACGTATCTATCTTGATGAAATGACCATACAGGTATAGGTTTACAGATCATATATGATGCCATGCACAGTTACCGATTTTAAGCAAGTTCTATAGTGTTCGTGACATAGCAATTACCAAAGGTGTGTGTGTTCGCATGAATAGTGCACGTGGCATGAACCAATGGTAATGGTGCAAGTGTCCTATGAGATAATGTCATATATAATTATGATGATGTAATGCAATGAGATGAATGATTAGGAGGCTACGCATATAAGTACAAGTACTACTAGTAATCCAGACTATCGGGCGCATTGCGCCATCCAGACGATTCCCCCGTAGATGTGTACATCTACTCACCGGGACGCCTTGGGCAAATATGATCCGATCTCAGCCTTGCCTTTCCGTGCCGCGTCCGATACCTCCGCAACCGATCCTAGAATTTCACAAACACAATACATGAGGCTAAAATTCTGAGAAGGTATGAGGACAAACGATACGAAGAATAAACGTCCTCAAGCTAGACTTGTGTGCACCAAATGTGTACAACATAGCCACAACCTCAACTAGGATCGCTATACAAAACAACCACCAAGCCTAGAACCCAATCGCGCATCCATGACACATCAAATATTATAGGATATAGCATGTAAATCATCGCAACGTCAAAATGAACCAAAATCTAATTATTCCAAAACTTAGTAAGCACATCGATAGGGTTTTGGCGTAAAAACTTCACGAATTAGCGATCTAGTGGCCACAATCACAATTAACCATCTTAATAAGCCTCACAAACCTTTACTACAATTTTAATCTCACCCATTTTAGATTAATCAAAAAGTTAGTTTGCAAAAATCTTAATTAGGACAATTTAAGAGTAACAGTTTACAAATTAACAACTAAACTAGATTTTGCATGTCATAACATGTTAAACTACTCATAGTTAACTTAATTAAATGATAAAAACATAAATTTTAACCCAAAACCTTCTCTTTAAAATTAAATCTTGCAATTAACGCTATATTAACATCTAATTAAAATTAGATTTAAGTAAATAATTAACAAGTAACAATTTGGATGAAGTTTTATACCTCAACAATTTGGAAGATCAAGTTTGCTAGCTTTGCCACCAGATAGCCCACTTGCTATCAAGAATCAAGCATTAGATTTGAACCAAGAATTTTTGATGATTTTAGCTAGGATTTGTGTTGATTTTTGAATGAATTTTGAGATGAAGGAAGATGAAGACTTGGAGAAAAAGGGGGGTTGCCAAAACTGGCCGAGAGTGAGGAAGGGGAGGGGTGAGGTGAGTGAGAGAGTGAGGGTGTGTTTGTGCATCAAGTCAACATTCACCCATACTTCAAATAATATTCACCATACCTCATTCTCTATTCTATTCTCATCATTTTCTTTTATTTCTTTTTCTTTTTGTGAGGAAAATGAAGTGGGTAATTGGGGGATGGTAGCAGGCCAGTTTCGGCCAAGTGAGGATGAGAGGAAAGAGAGAGTGTGAGGTGTGTAGAAGCATCTCCAATTAATACACCTATTAAGTCTTATCTTATTTATGTCTTTTATTTTATTTTCTAATTACCCTAGATTAGTCTAGAACCATGGAGACAACTAGAGAAGAAAAGAGCATGTTACAAACTAAGTTTTGTGTTGTCATGGTGCACTAATGTGAGTTAAACCCATTCCAATTGTAATTATCAATAATTTAATGTATAAATGAAAGCTTATAATAAAAGTTAAAATAATTAATTTCGGAAAAATATTTAAGTAATCTAACAATTTATAAGTGAATAAATAAATTCCAAATACAAACAATTACATAGTTAAATAGGTGTATTTAAGTCTATGTGGCAAAATAATTATATTTTGGTTTTTATGGAAAACACTAGTTATTTTACCGATTATCGAAAAATTCACCTAAACGATTTTTAAAACGTTACAATCTTCCCCCTTAAAGAAATTCGGTCCCCGAATTTAAAATTTAACTACGTGTACCCTCGAAGAGATGTGAATATATCTTCCGCATCTCGTCCTCGGTTTCCCACATGACCCTTTTCGCCGTTCGGGCCACGTCAAAGAACCCTTTCGGACGGTATGACCTTAAACCTCTGTTTATTCACCTGCCGATCTAGAATGACTATCGGCTGCTTGGTGAAAGAAAGATCACGCTCCAGCCTGATGCTGTATCACGTGAGAGAGGTCATGAAGGTACTTGCAGAGCATTGTTACATGAAATACGGTGTGAATATCTGGAAAGCTGGGTGGAAGAGCCAAACGATAAGCAACTGCACCGACACGCTCAAGAATCTCAAGAACCCACATATCTGGAACTAAGCCTTCCTTTTCTTTCCGAATCTTGGCACGCCCTTTATCCGAGAAACCTTCAAGAAAACATGATCTACAACGACGAACTCAAGTCTGCGCCGATGTCGGTCTACATAAGATTTCTGCCTGCTCTGGGCCGCTCTCATCCTATCTCAAATCATCTGAATCTTTTCGGTCATCTCCTGCACAATCTATGGTCCTAAATACTGCTCTCACTGAGCTCTGTCCAACAAACCGGTGATCGACATTTCCTCCTATATAATATCTCGAAGGGTGCTATCTGAATTGTTCTCCTGGACTCTATTATTATAAGAAAACTCTATCAAGGGCAAGTGGTGATCCCAACTGCCACCGAAAACTAGAATTCAAGCTCGGAGCATATCCTCAAGAGTCTGAATGGTCCGCTCTGTTTGACCGTCGGTCTACGGGTAAGAAGCTGTTATGAAACCCAATCGGGTGTCCAAAGTCTCTTAATGTTTCTACAATAGTCGGTTGGTGAACTTGGTGCCTTTTTTGGACACAATACAAGTCGGAACTCCATGTAGTCACACAATCTCATCAACATATATCTGAGCATACTGAACGAATCCGAAAATGGTCTTGACTGGAAGAAAATGAGTTGCTTCCGTCAATCGGTCTACGATCACTCAAATAGAGCCATACTCTCGACTGGTCATAAGTAGACCCACAATAAATTCCATAGAAATCTGCTCTTATTTCTACTCCGGAATGGGTAAAGGTTGTAACTCTCCAGATGGCCTCTGATGCTCGGCCTTGACTTGCTGACAAGTCAGCATCCCGAAACAAAATCTGTGACATCTCTCTTCATCCCTTCACACTAGTAGACTTCTATCAATTTACAATTCATATATGCTGACTGATGCGCCTCCTCTAAGATCTCGCGTCTCAGTCCCTCGGAATCTAGCGCACATAGTCGAGTCCCAAATCGTAGTACTCCCTGATCATCAATCACGAACTCTGAATCTCTGCCCTGTCGAACCTGCTCCAAGATCTCTGATAAATGAATGTTATCGGACTATGCCTCACGGATATGATCAAATAACTGTGGATGTGCATGGACACTGACAACTTGTCCCCTGGTCGACGTAAACTTGAATTGTACTCAGTTGTTACAAAGAATCTGCTAATCTGCCTTCGACTATCTCTGAACTGTGCTTAACAAGAAAAGCTATCTCCGGGCCTCCGACTCAAAGCATCTGCCACAACATTCGCCTTGCCCGGACGATAAAGAATCTCGCAGTCATAGTCTTTCACTAGCTTTATCCATTTGTGCTGTCTCAAATTTAGATCTCGCTGCTGAAAGATATACTTTAAGTTTCTTATGGTCCATAAATATCTAGCATGACTCGTCGTATAAGTAGTGTCTCTAAATTTTAAGTGTAAAAACCACCATAGCCATTTCTAAGTTATGCGTGGAATAGTTCTGCTCGCGCTTCTTCAACTGCCGAAAGGCATCGCAATAACCAACAAAACTGCCTGATCCTGAAGGTAAAGATAGTACTAGCACCTTAGTGAAACGAGTTTCCAATTACTGAAAGCTCTGCTCCATACCTCATTCCAATGAAAAGAAACTCCCTTCCGGGTTAACCCGGTCAACGTTGCAGCTATCTGTGAAAAATCCTGTACGAAATGTCAATAGCATCCGTCCAAACCCAAAATGCTGTGAAGCTCAGTCACTGATACATGTCTGGGCCAGTGCTGAACGTCCTCGATCTTTTTTGGTTCTATATTTATCATCTCTCGTAGCTACGTGACCCAAGAAGTCAACATCATCCAACCAGAAAACACACTTGGATAATTTAGCGAATAGCTGGTGCTCCCTCAAAATCTGCAACGAAATCCTCAAATAATGCCTAGGCCCCACTCGGCTCCAAAAGTGTATTAAAATGTCATCAATGAACACGATAATAACTGATCAAGAAATGGCCTAAATATGCGGTTCATCAAGTCCATAAATGCTGTTGGGGCATTAGTGAGCTTGAACGGCATCACCAAAACTTATAACGCCCGTAACTTGTGAAAAGCAGTCTTCGGAATATCATCCTCTCGAACCCGCAACTAATGGTAACCTGATCACAAGTCAATCTTCGAGAAACGTCCCGCACCCTGGAGCTAATCAACAAATCTTCAATACGAGGTAATGGATATCTATTCCGCACAGTAACCCGATTCAATTGACAAAAATCGAAGCACAAACTCAACTGCCGTCTTTCTTCTTGACGAACAGAACAGGAGCTCTCCAAAGTGACGCACTCGGACGTACAATCCCTTTATTCAAAAAATCATGCAACTGATCCTTCAATTCTTTAAGCTCCGCCAGGTCCATCCAATATGGCGGTATAGAAAAAGGCTTCGTGCCGGAAATCAAATCAAAGCAGAACTCAACATCGCGCTCTAGCGACAAACCAAGCAACTCGTCAGGAAAACATCTGGAAACTCTCTCCCAATCGGGACCTGGTTCAACGGGACATCTGCGGCTCTAACATCACAAACATACGCCAAGAAGTTTTGACATCCATTCTCAAAAGCTGACTAGCGCGAAAAGAAGAAATCAAACTGGGAAAGGCGACGCTACGGTCTCCCCGAAAAAACAAGAACTGGCTTACCCGGAAAACTAAATCTGACTGCCTTCTCATGGCAGTCCATAGATGCATAACACATGGCTAACCAATCCATGCTCAGAAGAACTTCAAAGTCAAACATATCGAGAAAATCAAATTGACAGAAGAATCCCTATCTCCGATACGAACAAAACAAACACGAACGAAAAACATTTCGAGCGACAAAAGACTCGCCTACTGGAATAATAACAATCAGTGGCAGATCAAATAACGATGACTCTTGGTCCAAACTCGGTACAAAGTGTGTAGATACAAGTTCAAACAACAAAAGAAATACGCGCATCGAAAGAAAACACTGAAATAACACCTGACACGACGTCTACCTAACTGCCTCTGAGCTGGCATACCGGTACAAATCTGCTTCGATCCAAAAACGACTGAAATTTTAGAAATGCGCTCATCCAACAGTAAGGTTGCGTCCATCGTGGCTGCATAAGTGTCAAAATGCTGGGCACTAACAATAAGAAATAACTGCATGTCCAATCTCTACACGAACCTCTTTAACCGTTTCTCTTCAGTGTCCACCAAGTAAGGAGCATATCGGACCGCTGAGTAAACTAAATGTCGTACTCGGACACCGTCATCCCTGAAGTCTTCCGCAAAGGCTCGAAACTACGAGCTCGGGCATCTCGAACGCTCTCCGGAAGGAAACGAACAATAAATATATCTATGAACTCATCCCAAGTCATAGGAAGTAGATCTGCAGCTCGGCCACTCTCAATTGACTCGCACCACGTCTCTAGACGAAAACTCGCAAGCTCAATCCATATCTCGCCAGAACATCTCTGTGAACGACAATTCCTAGCCATCCTGTCAAGGATTGTCTACGGATCCTTCGATGCATCTGTGTTGGTAAGAACTAGAGGCTTCAGCCTCAAAAACTCCTGTAAGGAAACTGAAATAATCTTGGTAACAACAGAAACAACTTTCTGAGCAGCAGGTACAATCACAGTCCCCGCAGTAGGAGGGACATCATCGTCTTTCGGAGCTCAGCTAACCTCAACTAACAATCCAACCATCTGTCGCAAGTCCTGAATACTCGACTCCAGCCTAGCTATCCGTCGTGAAGAAGGAGGATCACCCTGTCCCTAAGGGGTAGGCGTACCGCCCTGATCGGTCCTCGTCTCAAACGAGCCTACTCTAATCTTATCTCTGGTGGCAGTCCTCTGGACCTCGTAGTCTCCGGCGACATAGTGTCTGTAGCAAGAATAGGATTGGTAGGAACATTGCGATCAAATCAATGGATTTCCGGAATCAAGGAAGGAAATATAAGCAAATATACATATATATCCTAAGGCTACTTAGACGGAGTACCGTATCGTAAGTATACCGTGGAACATAGAAATGCCGCGTCACTCTGCTTAAGTTACCTACTCCATCTACCAAGGGTCATCCTACACTCAGAAAGGTAAGACCTATCACCCTGATACCAACTTTGTCACGACCCGAAGGTACGGAACATGACTGGCACTTAAACTACGAAACGTCTCAAGGCGCAACGCGATCTAAGCAAGCCAAAGCCCAGAAAACTAAACCATTTAACAATTAGACTGAAGGAAAACTTGTTTTAAAGCAAGTGGTTTTAACGAAATAAGTGGCATCAAACATATAAAAGCAACATCATATTTTCCCAAAAATTTCGGCGAAGTCTCCTTTGTAAATACTGGCCCCCAAATGGGTACAACATATGAAAATACATATAAATGATGAATAAAGGTATCCCCAAGCGGGAGCTAGCTCTTCGCCAATGGCGGAATCACAACCACATGCAATATGTATATCAAAAGTGCTAAATAAGCATCTGAAAGCAAGAAATCAGAAAATACCACGTCGGCTCAAGTGAGCATCGACACCAACACCACCAATACAAATTCCACGAGTCTTACCATCTAGTCAAATATATAAGGGTAGATGGAGTATACTAGATACAAATAATATAGATGATGGAATAACATATCCTCGCAACCCACCTACGAGCAATACCGCAAGTCCAAGCAAAAGGAACAAAAAGAGAAAGTGCGCCCACCTCTACTGTGCTGACGGGTCGGACCTGCAAGATACTGTGGCACAACGGGGGTGAGTTGCCAACTTGTGAGTAGTAAGTAACATCTAAAAAGGCTATTATAAGCATGCACGCAAATGTATCTCAACCTACGCATATCGATATGATACGATGTACTAATATGAATACATAATCAAAACGAAACCTGAACAAGTCTGGTATGAGAAAATCTTCATTCTTATCTTAGAAAAAACCTTTGTGTAATAACTGAAGTATCATTAATGAAATCAACAGAAAAATCCGTGTCAAGCATCGACACAAAATATATATCCCGATATCTCAATGTCTCAATATCTCAAAATCTCAATGTCTCAATATCTCAATATCTCGGGCTCCGTCACTCCGGATCGGCCCATATCATCAAATCTTACGACTACGTTTGTATACTCCGGATATCCGCCGCGTCATAAATAACCGGTCGGTAGTGCTCCCCTGCCGGGCTCAACGCCATCATCTGCGAGCATCTTGCCCCGAGGTACCGTACTGGGTCCACCATGCACCTGCAGACGGTTCATCCTTCTCCTCGAATTGGGTGTATGATACCGCTCAAGAACCGAGAAAACCTATGGTGGACACCACGCACATCATATCATGAGAAAACATTATAGGATATAGCATGTAAATCATTGCAACGTCAAAATGAACTAAAATCTAATTATTCCAAAACCTAGTAAGCACATCGATAGGGTTTTGGCGTAAAAACTTCACGGATTAGCGATCTAGTGGCCACAATCATAATTAACCATCTTAATAAGCCTCACAAACCTTTACTACAATTTTAATCTCACCAATTTTAGATTAATCAAAAAGTTAGTTTGCAAAAAGCTTAATTAGGACAATTTAAGAGTAACAATTTACAAATTAACAAATAGACTAGATTTTGCATGTCATAACATGTTAAACTACTCATAGTTAACTTAATTAAATGATAAAAACATAAATTTTAACCCAAAACCTTCTCTTTAAAATTAAATCTTGCAATTAAGGATATATTAACATCTAATTAAAGTTAGATTTAAGTAAATAATTAACAAGTAACAATTTGGATGAAGTTTTATACCTCAACAATTTGGAAGATCAAGTTTGCTAGCTTTGCCACCAGATTGCCCACTTGCTATCAAGAATCAAGCATTAGATTTGAACAAAGAATTTGTGATGATTTTAGCTAGGATTTGTGTTGATTTTTATTGTTGATTTTTGAATGAATTTTGAGATGAAGGAAGATGAATACTTGGAGAAAAAGGGGGGGCTGCCAAAACTGGCCGAGAGTGAGGAAGGGGAGGGATGAGGTGAGTGAGAGAGTGAGGGTGTGTGTGCATCAAGTCAACATTCACCCATACTTCAAATAATATTCACCATACCTCATTCTCTATTCTATTCTCATCATTTTCTTTTATTTCTTTTTCTTTTTGTGAGGAAAATGAAGTGGGGAATTGGGGGATGGTAGCAGGCCAGTTTCGGCCAAGTGAAGATGAAACGAAAGAGAGAGTGTAAGGTGTGTAGAAGCATCTCCAATTAATACACCTATTAAGTCTTATCTTATTTATGTCTTTTATTTTATTTTCTAATTACCCTAAATTAGTCTAGAACCATGGAGACAACTAGAGAAGAAAAGAGCATGTTACAAACTAAATTTTGTGTTGCCATAGTGCACTAATGTGTGTTAAACCCATTCCAATTGTAATTATCACTAATTAAATGTATAAATGAAAGGTTTTAATAATTGTTAAAATAATTAATTTAGGAAAAATATTTAAATAAACTAACAATTTATAAGTGACTAAATAAATACCAAATACTAGCAATTACATAGTTAAATAGATGTATTTAAGTCTATGTGGAAAAATAATTATATCTTGGTTTTTACGAAAAACACCAGTTATTTTATCGATTATCGGAAAATTCACTTAAACGATTTTTAAAACGTTACATTTCTTCTTCTCTCTTTCTCCAGGTAGCGACCATGACATGCCTTAATTAAGATAATAATATTGATGTATTGACCGAACCCGCTTGTTATACTGAGCTGGGGAATGTTGGTTCCGCTCTACCTTATAATTGTTATAAGTCTAAGCTGGAAATAGGGGAATATTCGGATTCGCACGCCACCCGAACGAGGAATGAGCATGTTGATCCATCTTCTTCGGGTGTGTTCGTTACCGAGAACCGTTTCTCAGTACACTCTACGTCTTGGGTATTAGATACCGGATAGGAATTCCACATATGTAATATGTTAAAGAAAGGTAGAGAACTGGGAAAATGTAATCATTCTCTAAAAGTAGGGAATGGTGCAAATGTTGCAGCCAAAGCAGTTGGTGAATATCACCCTGTATTACCAAATGAGAATACATTGATCTTGAACGACTGTTATTACATACCATCTATGATATGCAATTTAATATCGATTTTTTTATTAGATAAAGAAGGATATAACTGTTGGAGATAGTGCCCTCAGAGTCAATTATTGGATCACAGGCACGTGATTGCAATGATTGAGGGAGGACCTATCCCGGTAGGACAGTCTTACTCGAGATGATAGTATGATATCTGGTTTATCTTTATCATCGTGTACTGCTTTAGGTGACCTGACATGTCGCTATTACACGTTAATAGAGCCCCTAGGATTCTTGCTTGACTACCAGCAGTATGATGGCGATCATATACGTGGGAGCTGGTAGTCTATAAGCACATCCTTAAAAGGTCCCTAGTCATAGGAGTTTCGAGACAGGGCATCGATACTCCATTAGTAGACTAGTGTATACAGTTGAGACCCCGACGAGGGGCGGTGGCCGGTCTCACAAGCCACTGGTGTCAGTTGGTTCACCTAAGATGTATACAGATGCTCATTGGGTTATGAGTACACCGGACAGGACTCGCCGGGAACCTGCTAGTTGGTCTTATACCAGATGTCAGATAGCAGTTCCCTGGTGACATGTGTACAGGTTAGTTCATCGACCTGAGATCGTCATTTGTCTCGTGCGGGTTCCCACTGTGCTTTGATTACTACCCTACCACGGCTCAAAGGAGTCATGCAAACAGGTTTTAGTTGGGTACAGTCCCGAGCCACATGGAGGCAGTGAGCGGATCTTCAGGGGTTCGTCTCTCCCGGTATTGGGGGTGAGGTCGCGCTGTGTCTAGGAGAGCCATTACGCAAAGCCCTCGGCCGAGGCAGGAGATTTACTGGTAGGTATTCCAGTAGTATCTCAGGGCGTTCTGGGCTACGCTCCGACACGACTTGTACCGCTTTTGGGGGTCTGACTTTTACCAACCCCCTAGGCCCGCCATGCGATACTCATAGACGAACGGACCGGACTGTACGGATATTGTCACTGACAGGCTTAGTAGGGTGTCAGGATGAGTTCGCTCATCGACGTCCCTTTTGGTCAATAGCTGGTGGCCCGTCACGTATTGGCTTATATCTCTGACGTGCTAGTGGTTAAATCCACAGCCATAGTATTGACGAGTCTTTAGAGTCCACCACACTTTCAGTTACTCAAGCTTTCGGGCGAAACGCTGTAGAGGCCGTATGGAGATATGGTAGGGTCCGATCAGATACGTGCGGTATTGCACGGATCAGGATCGGACGGTTTGTACTAGTGGCCGTATGGATATATGGCAGGGTTCGATCAGATATGTGCTGTATTGCACGGATCAGGATCGAACGGGTATTACTAGCCGGCTTTGGTTTAAGCCGGATCCTAGTTTAGTACAGTGTAGATTTTGTCTCATTGCATTTGTATCCGGTAGGAATACAGATGCGGGTGTGTATGCACAGTATCGGGGTTTTCCTGTAATTTATTACGGGACCAGTTTTCTGGAGTTGCCAGTTAGCATTCCGTTCCGGCCGGTTTTCCTTTGTTCTTTCCCGGCCGAACCTTATGATGGAGGGTGTTATTTGCAAGTTTGCAAATAACACATTGTGGAGGGTTTTCATGCAAATGGTTTGATTATGAAAGCATCTTTTTTATTCCTTTCTTTTCTATCATCATTTCTTGTAAAAGGTGATTAGGATTGATTTGTGTTTTGATGTGAGATTGTGATGATGGTGTTTGGATATGGTCACCTTTCTCTTTCTCCTACACTCACCTCCCTTCTTGTTATGGTTTGCATTTTCATTCCTCCACCACCATTCTCACTAGATGAGAGAGGCTTCACTTGAGAGAAAAAAGAATGAGAGAGTTCATTTTGTGATGTGAGGAATTCTTCATCTCATCTTCTTCTTGCTAGAAAATTGAAAGCACCAATTTTCTTTACCTCTTCCTCCATCCATCAATGGCAACTACATAAACTCCAAGAGACAAAGTTTCTACACTACATTCTACAGCAAATCTTGGGCATGTCGAGTTGCCGGCTTCATGCCCGAGTTGCCTCGGTATTGAGGCGGGAGCCCGTAAAAGACGCAGGCGATGTGGTGCCCTTCCGGCGAGGAGGCGACGATATGGAGACAAGACTTTCCGCGGGAGATCGGGACGGCGAGGAGAAGACCGGAGGACTCGGATCACTTGGTATACTTCTCTTCCCATCTCTTGTTTGCTAGTATAGGTTAATGGTTAACGATCCGGGTTTTATTGTCCGCGGTAGCGCCAGTTTCCAAGTAAGGAAAATTTTTTGATTCCGCATTTTGGCCTCGGTAAGAAGGCCGGGGCGCTGCCGTGGCGCAACATGGTATCAGAGCCACGCCATTAACCTTGTCTAGCTTGTTCTAATGTGTTTTACTTATCCGATCGACCAAAATTCCAAAAACCGCGTTTTGCTTGCATCAGTTTTCTGTCGATTTTTTCCGGGCTCTAAAAATTTTTCAGGTTGTAGAAAACTGATGTACATGAAATTATAAGACATCTGTGAAAATTTGGACGAGTGTTACTGTAGAACCACCGCGGAACCGCGGCCAAACCCCCCTTGGCGCCGCGGTTCCGCCGCAGTTCAGTGTGTTCACTGGACCAATTTTTCACAGTGATCTTTTTACAGGGAAATAGGGGTTTTGGAACATTAAACTTGGGCCCAGAATTTCTGTGAGTGCTACAGTATTACTTGGGGGCCCACTTGTTAATTTTTGATCGATTGGATATTTTAAACACATTATTTCACAGTATTTACATTATATCTGCGACCGTGAATATCACTTGATCGGTAAATCCTGTCTAACTGCTATAGCACGGTTAGACGGATTTGCGAACGTGATTTTCATGTTGATGTTCTGTGTTTATGCTGTGATGTTGCGGATCGGTCGTCGGGGATAGCCTGGATGCAATGTTAGTACAGTTTTGTTGTTTTATGTACATTTGATATTGCGGGGCGAGCGTCCGACATGTGGACTGCCGTCACTGCCTGTTTGTATTATTCTTTTGGGGCACGACCTGGTTGCGGTCGATGTACCCGGTGTATGTATATTTTTCTTTCTGTACTAGGATTGCCCCACGGTGGGGTGCACGGATAGCCGGGTTCTGGAGGGCAACAAGCCCGCATCTCATGGCATTGGGACGGAGGGGGCTTCACTCCAGGATTGGCGGGCTATTCGCCACACTCGTAGGGGGTACAGGATGACCCAGGAGGGGTGCCCAAGTTACCGGATTCCGTGAAGTGCTGGGTGGTCCATTCACGGTGCTGAAGGGGGCTGCCTCGCTTCAGGTTTTGGCGGGTGACTTGCCGCACCCGTAGGGGTCTAGGTTTTCATTGCACAGGCTATCCACACGACCAGGGGAACGTCGGGTTTCAGCAGCGGCTCTGTGAAACCCGGGGATCCCAAATATCTGTATCGTTCTATGATGCTGTATATTTCTGTGATGTTGCATTTTATTCACGCCTTGAGCGAAATATAATATATTGGTATATATATTAGTAGATGTTGTATATGTTTTTCATCCGCGCTAGTCCAGTCCTCGCTCTGCCGTTAGTTAGCTAACCTAACGGGTGATGACGGGACCCAGTGGCAAATGCGGATGGCATATACGTACGTCAGTATATTTTCGTTCTTTGTGGTGTGATCAATTGATGGGACTGCGTTGATTCGGATCAATACAAGATAAACAAACCTATTCTGATGTTGTTGGAACATTTTTCAAAAAGCTGTTATTGCAAGGACGTTCACTTTTGTTTTGCATCGTGGTATTCATTTGGAATATCCTGCTCCTCAGTCGACGAGGCAAGGGCCGAGATCCCTTCACCGGGAGTGACCCCTTGGACAGAAGTTTGCGTCAGGGCATTAACTTCACTATAGCCAATTACTTTTGCTTTGCATCGTGGTATTCAGTTGGAATATCCTGCACCTCATTCTACGGGGAAAGAGCCGAGATCCCTTCACCGGGAGTGACCTCTTTAGCAAAGGTTTTCGTCACTATATTTTTATAAAAGGCTATGCAGTTCCTTCAACGATATCAAGTTCATTACGTTAAAGGTTTTTCGCCAAAAACCAGTCATAGCCCTCCGTCATTTCAGATTAGTATTACTTAGTATTCGTGCTGCGTATGTCGTGCTTAGCCGAGGCGTAGTGTTCGGTAGCTATATAGTGCTTTTCTGTTGCATGGATATGAGATTGGTTAGGACAGTCGTGCGGTCACTTTGGCTCAGTCAAGGATTCGTGCGGGTGGGTCTAATGTAATTAAGATAATGACGGGTTGAACTTGACTAGGATCCTTTGATATGTTGGCTCAGTCAAGGTCACTTGGGTCCTAGGGGTAAAAATCACATCGGGAGTTTCAAAAGAACTGAAACTTGCCAGACATGCGCATACCTTCTGGAGTGTGGTGACTTGAGAGGATTCCGTCAAGTTATCATGCGATGATAGTTGGATCCCGATTCCCACCGATGAGTTGGTTTACTCCTCGGGTGATCCCGACTAATTCTTCTTTCTAGTTTGGAGGAGAATTTGAGGTACAGTGGGAGGTTTCCAGATTAGATAAAGTGATAACCATTCTGATCTAGGTTAGAGTGCACGCTGAGTGTTTCTTTTCTCTCTCTCTTTGGCAGCGACCATTGACCCGACCCTAGACTATGACTCAATGACCAAGTTGACCGAACCTTCTTACCACAGGCTTTTGGATTGTCAGAGTTGCAAACCTCATTGCCACTCCTACTTTTACCCTTTTCTCCAGGACACCCCGTATTACTATGAACGTCCACTTCCATTGGACAAAACCATCGTATGGTTATATACGAACTCGAAGGACTTCGAGGATGGTTTCTGGTTCTGGAGAAAACGAATAGGATTATTCAGTTGTCTTTTCTTTTCACCTTCTCTCATTACGAGTACTCCTTGGTTTAGGAGATAGTACACCTATTATGCAAATTGGATAGTCTTCTTCCAAACCTTAGGTTGGTGCCGAACGGAGGGGAATGAAGAAAACCAATTAGCATAACGATGGTGTGCAGAAGGTATTAAGTTAAGACAAAGAAAGGGATTAGTAAGAGGGCAAAGTAAATTGCGACTGTTATTCACGACCAAACCGAGTATTTCTTCGCCAATCCTAAATCACCTTTGTATTTCTCCAGGACACTCCGTATCACTACGAAGATCCCAAGTTTTTGGATACTCCATCGTATGGTTATATACGAACTCGAAAGGAACTTGTTCCAGTTCGGGGATGGATTCTGGTCCAGGAGAAATAGGAATAAGGTTTATTCGGTTGTCTTTTCTCTTTACCCTCTCTCGCATTGCGAGTGCTCCTAGGACTAGGACAGTACACCCATTATGCTTATTGGATAGTCTTCTTCCAAACCAAAGGCTGGTGCCGAACGGTAGGGAAGGAAGAAAACCATTTGGCCTAAGGGGTGTGCAGAAGGTAATGACTAAAGACATATAAAGGAATTTGGAGAGGTGGCAAAGAATTATACGGTTATAGTTGTGAATCTGGATAATGGTAGAGGCATTACTAGGAATACCAGGATACCCCATCGAAACATTTCAATGTTTCAGTTCAACTGTGTACTGTTAAAAGAAAACTGATTTCCCGATTAGACACTTGCTCCAGGGTATGTATTTACCAGGTATGATTCTCACATCTGTATGGTTTTACAGATGATGAATGGGAGTAAGTTATTGTGAATTGGGTGATCATCCTCATTATATCGGGATTCGTTGTAATCGGTGATATTTGAGGAGATCACCTGGGCTGTTTGCCGGTCGGCAAATATTTGGTTTTGAATATCCGCAGTTGTGCACCAATTTCAAATTGATATATCTGTACGTCTATTTTCATAGAGTGAGATATACCTTTTGATATTATGTCGATGACATTTACCTATATCAGTGGATGGTTAGGTAAGGAGCATCAAACAGCGGTGTAATTCTTCTTAACCATAAGTACAGTTTTCAACCTACGACGCACAGTGAAAGAGTTGTTAGACTCAGCGGACTTATACAGAGTATTGTATGTTGTCCAGTGTCCATTGGGACTGAGGGGTTGGTCCTCATACTATATTCTGTTTACTTTTAACTTCTCTAGTTCTTAGACATATGTTTCGTAAAAACACAGGGTCTAAGTTTTGAGGAGTTATAGGTATTTGAATAGAGTAGAGAACCGGGTGTAGCAAGTATCGGGATTCTTCAAGGTAATCGAAGATGTAGATACTTGTGTATGGTATTCAGTTGATAGTAATGAATAAGAGAAATTGCTTCTCTTTCAGATTACTCATAATTGGAAGCATTCCTAAGTTGAGTAACGCTGATCGGCCTCTCTCCATTTAGTTGACATGCACTGGAGACAGCTGCATGATTTGAATCTAGTTAAATTAAATCAGTGCCTCTGGTTCTATATTGGATGTAGAACAGTTCATATCTTAACGTTGTTATGGTACGGGGAGTTGTCTGGCTTATGATTAAAACCAGACACTGGACAACTCAAGGCACGTTTCTGTAATGGCTGTTTGTGGGTTGACCCAGGCTATGACGAGGGTTGACTTTCTACCATCTGGAAGATCAATAGTGATATTGTTCTTAACTCGCCACATTTTAAAAAGAAATGGTTATTTTTCAGAAAACAGTAGTGGGAGTATGATAGAACTGGAAGCGATTCCAGAACCGCAAACGATTACTGAAGATTTGATAAGGAACCTAAAGATTCAATCTGATATGACATTCCATTGGCCACTCCGCAGATAAGGTGGGTAACTTCAGGCACCCGAGAGGTACTCCGGTAGCCTCAAGGACGGTGACAGGGAAGTTCTTGTTTACCCACACTTGCCATTGTTGTTGTTCCAGGCTGCGAGACCCGGCAGGAAGATGAGTATAGCCTCGTTCTAAACTAGCTTTAGAAGTGCACGTCTATATGACTCTGCCAGAGGGTTTTCATAGTCAGTGGGAGCAGCGGAAGCATTGGTGGACATCAGGCTTATGTCTATTTATAGACTAAAGCAGATATAGCGGAGATAGATCATCTATTTCTGATGTGAAGTCATAGGTTTTACTTCATCAGAATAGGGGATGGATCTGTTAAGAAGGTAGTAGGGTGTGATATCCTGGTATTTGGATGACATACACAGAGTAGGAAAGGAAACTCCTATACTACGATCGGTTGTACTTTGGTCGTCACACAGTGGTTTCTCCACAAAGGACTTGGACATTATATAAGACATACTGGTTACTAGATCTATAGTTTTAGATCAAGATTTGGGTGGTTTCCCAATCTGGGTACTTAGACAACATTCTAAGAGTATTTAGAATGGACGACTCCTGGCATGGTGGTGTACCTGCAGGTAATGGAGTCACCCTCTCTAAAGGTGTCTTATAGACTAAAGTAGAGAGGGATGCGCATGATTGGCAGATTACTTGCTCAGGCAATTGAGTCAATCATGAGATGTCAAGTACCACACCAGATGTTGTTCTTGCAGTAGGCGCAATAAGTTGATATTGATCCAATCCTGGGGAAACAGTCGGAAGCAGTTTTAGAACATAAGTTGATGTTCTGGGGATGTGATAACGCCAGCCTCTTTTAGGAGACGGTTATCATTCCAGGCTTCCAAGGTGACATGGACGACAAGGAGGTTGTCAGAGTTATAGTTCTCCCTCTGACAAGGGACAGTATTCTGGACAGGTGATCCAGGCAGATACTGAGGGAGGCATGGCGCAGGATACTGATTAAGTTCAGTTGACGATACAGTCTAAGAAGTTTGGATTTGGAGTTCATTTATGAACTAGGTCCCATCAGACATCCAGACATTCCAAGACAGGTATTGCTCATTTCGGGAGATGGTTTTCTCCGTGAACTTGAGATATAGAGAGACATAGAAAGAAACATCTAGGCGGATCCACTCACTGAGGCTATTCCTCGAACGCAATAGTTTCGCAAACGAGCTTTGTGAGACTGACTAGTAGAAGAGTTGGGTGTTCGGTATCAAATGGGCTGTGAGTATGCGACATCGCAATAATTAGCCTTGAGTGCAAGTGGGAGATTGTTGGAGATAGTGCCCTCAGAGTCAATTATTGGATCACAGGCACGTGATTGCAATGATTGAGGGAGGACCTATCCCGGTAGGACAGTCTTACTCGAGATGATAGTATGCTATCTGGTTTATCTTTATCATCGTGTACTGCTTTAGGTGACCAGACATGTCGCTATTATACGTTGATAGAGCCCCTAGGATTCTTGCTTGACTACCAGCAGTATGATGGCGATCATATACGTGGGAGCTGGTAGTCTATAAGCACATCCTTAAAAGGTCCCTAGTCGTAGGAGTTTCGAGACAGGGCATCGATACTCCATTAGTAGACTAGTGTATACAGTCGAGACCCCGACGAGGGGCGGTGGCCGGTCTCACAAGCCACTGGTGTCAGTTGGTTCACCTAAGATGTATACAGGTGCTCATTGGGTTATGAGTACACCGGACAGGACTCGCCAGGAACCTGCTAGTTGGTCTTATACCAGATGTCAGATAGCAGTTCCCTGGTGACATGTGTACAGGTTAGTTCATCGACCTGAGATCGTCATTTGTCTCGTGCGGGTTCCCACTGTGCTTTGATTACTACCCTACCACGGCTCAAAGGAGTCGTGCAAACAGGTTTTAGTTGGGTACAGTCCCGAGCCACATGGAGGCAGTGAGCGGATCTTCAGGGGTTCGTCTCTCCCGGTATTGGGGGTGAGGTCGCGCTGTGTCTAGGAGAGCCATTACGCAAAGCCCTCGGCCGAGGGAGGAGATTTACTGGTAGGTATTCCAGTAGTATCTCAGGGCGTTCTGGGCTACGCTCCGACACGACTTGTACCGCTTTTAGGGGTCTGACTTTTACCAACCCCCTAGGCCCGCCATCCGATACTCACAGACGAACGGACCGGACTGTACGGATATTGTCACTGACAGGCTTAGTAGGGTGTCAGGATGAGTTTGCTCATCGACGTCCCTTTTGGTCAATAGCTGGTGGCCCGTCACGTATTGGCTTATACCTCTGACGTGCTAGTGGTTAAATCCACAGCCATAGTATTGACGAGTCTTTAGGGTCCACCACACTTTCAGTTACTCAAGCTTTCGGGCGAAACGCTGTAGAGGCCGTATGGAGATATGGCAGGGTCCGATCAGATACGTGCGGTATTGCACGGATCAGGATCGGACGGTTTGTACTAGTGGCCGTATGGATATATGGCAGGGTTCGATCAGATACGTGCGGTATTGCACGGATCAGGATCGAACGGGTATTACTAGCCGGCTTTGGTTTAAGCCGGATCCTAGTTTAGTACAGTGTAGATTTTATCTCATTGCATTTGTATCCGGTAGGAATACAGATGCGGGTGTGTATGCACAGTATCGGGGTTTTCCTGTAATTTATTACGGGACCAGTTTTCTGGAGTTGCCAGTTTGCATTCCGTTCCGGCCGGTTTTCCTTTGTTCTTTCCCGGCCGAACCTTATGATGGAGGGTGTTATTTGCAAGTTTGCAAATAACACATTGTGGAGGGTTTTCATGCAAATGGTTTGATTATGAAAGCATCTTTTTTATTCCTTTCTTTTCTATCATCATTTCTTGTAAAAGGTGATTAGGATTGATTTGTGTTTTGATGTGAGATTGTGATGATGGTGTTTGGATATGGTCACCTTTCTCTTTCTCCTACACTCACCTCCCTTCTTGTTATGGTTTGCATTTTCATTCCTCCACCACCATTCTCACTAGATGAGAGAGGCTTCACTTGAGAGAAAAAAGAATGAGAGAGTTCATTTTGTGATGTGAGGAATTCTTCATCTCATCTTCTTCTTGATAGAAAATTGAAAGCACCAATTTTCTTTACCTCTTCCTCCATCCATCAATGGCAACTACATAAACTCCAAGAGACAAAGTTTCTACACTACATTCTACAGCAAATCTTGGGCATGTCGAGTTGCCGGCTTCATGCCCGAGTTGCCTCGGTATTGAGGCGGGAGCCCGTAAAAGACGCAGGCGATGTGGTGCTCTTCCGGCGAGGAGGCGACGATATGGAGACAAGACTTTCCGCGGGAGATCGGGACGGCGAGGAGAAGACCGGAGGACTCGGATCACTTGGTATACTTCTCTTCCCATCTCTTGTTTGCTAGTATAGGTTAATAGTTAACGATCCGGGTTTTATTATCCGCGGTAGCGCCAGTTTCCAAGTAAGGAAAATTTTTTGATTCCGCATTTTGGCCTCGGTAAGACGGCCGGGGCGCTGCTGTGGCGCAACAATAACTTTGTAGTAGAGAAAAATATTATGAACATTTTCTTAAATCACGTGTTGATTGGGTTTGGTTCATTATGTAACGGTTTATACGTTCTGAATCAAAACACAGTTCTTAATGTACAGAACACACAAGAGGAAAAGTTCCGAAATGAATGAATCCTTCTTGCGGCATTGTAGACTAAGTCATATCAATGCGACACGACTAGGTAAGTTACATAAGGATGGATATTTGAATCCGTTCGAATTTACATCTTATGAAACTTGCCAGTCATGTCTCAAAGGCAAAATGACCAAAACTCCGTTTACTGGACATGGAGAAAGAGCTACTGAACTCTTGGGACTGATACATAGTGATGTATGCGGTCTCATGTCTACACATGCCAGAAATGGTTCATCATACTTTATCACATTCACCAATGATATCTCAAGATTCGGACATGCGTTCCTGTTGAAAAGTAAGTCTGAAGTTTTTGAGAAATTCAAGGAATACAAGTACGAAGTAGAGAACCAAACGGGTAAAAATATTAAAATACTACGATATGATCAGGGAGGAGACTACTTGAGCACGGTGTTCCTGGAATATTTAAAAGGGAATGGGATTCTCTCTCAGCTTACTCCTCCGTATACACCACAACACAATGTTGTATCGGAGTGGAGGAATCGCATCCAATTAAATATTGCGCGCTCTATGATAAGTACTGCTGAGTTGCCTATTTCCTTTTGGGATTATGTGCTTGAGACAACAACATACCTATTGAATCAAGTTCCATCAAAATCGGTGCCTAAAACACCATATGAGATATGGAGTGGAAAAAGACCATATCTTAAACGAGTTAAGATATGGGGTTGTCCGGCCTATATCAAAAAGCAAAATTCGGACAAACTCGAGGCAAGATCAGTTCTTTACAAGTTTGTGGGATATCCAAACAATTCAAATTGGTATCTATTCTACCACAGTAAGGAACAAAAGGTGTTTGTTGCTCAACATGCCATCTTTTTAGAAAAGGAATTTCTTGTAAAAGAAATTAGTGGTCATGAGATAAAACTGGAAGAAGTTCCAGCGACACAAACTACAACTGATGATTTGGTGAAACCGGAGGATTCAATAGTCCCCGACGAACCTCAGCCTCTCCGCAGATCTTGTAGGGTTCCTCATTCATCTGAGATATACTACAGTTTTCTCATTGATGATGGGAGCGAGAATTGCATCATGGAAGATGATGACCTAACTAGCTTTGAGCAGGCCATCACGAGTGTGGACTCTATGAAATGGCTGGATGTAATGCGATCTGAGATGGAATCCATTTACACCAACAAAGTATGGACTTTGGAAGTTGCTCCTGAAGGGGTAAAACCCATTGGGAGCAAATGGATCTTTAAGAAGAAACTTGGTGTAGATGGAAAAGTTGAGACTTTCAAAACTAGATTTGTTGCAAAAGGTTTTCGTCAACGAACAGGTGTCGATTATGACGAAACCTTTTCTCCAGTAGCTATGCTTAAATCCATCCGGATCTTACTTGCCATTGCTGCATACCATGACTACGAAATATGACAGATGGATGTCAAGACCTTTTTTCTAAATGGCGATTTAGAAGAGAGCATGTACATGACACAGCCAGAGGGCTTCGTAAATAGTGGGAGCAGCAGAAAGGTATTCAAGCTGCTTAAATCAATCTACGGGTTAAAATAGGCATCACGGAGTTGGAACATCTATTTTGATGTGGTAGTGAAAGATTTTGACTTCATCAAAAATGTAGATGAACCTTGTATATACAAAAAGGTTGCAGAGAGTAAGGTTGTCTTCCTCGTATTGTACGTGGATGACATACTCTTAATAGGAAATGATGTTCCTATGTTGCACTCGGTCAAGCTCTTCTTATCACAAAGATTCTCCATGAAGGATCTGGGTGATGCCTCCTACATCTTGGGGATTAAGATCTATAGAGATAGATCTAAACGGATGTTGTGATTGTCCCAATCCAGGTACATTGACACCATACTAA